>OY744523.1:57441829-57443097 GCA_963556195.1 Sepiola atlantica | reverse complement strand
TGTATAGATATATATATATATATATATATGTGTGTGTATAGATATATATATATATATATATATGTGTGTGTATAGAATATATATATATATATATATGTGTGTGTATAGATATATATATATATATATATATGTGTGTGTATAGATATATATATATATATATGTGTGTGTATAGATATATATATATATAAATATGTGTGTGTATAGATATATATATATATATATGTGTGTGTATAGATATATATAGATATATATGTGTGTGTATAGATATATATAGATATATATGTGTGTGTATAGATATATATAGATATATATGTGTGTGTATAGATATATATAGATATATATGTGTGTGTATAGATATATATAGATATATATGTGTGTGTATAGATATATAGATATATATGTGTGTGTATAGATATATATAATATATATATGTGTGTGTGTATAGATATATATATATATATATGTGTGTGTAGATAGATATATATATATATATATGTGTGTGTGTATAGATAGATAGATATATATATATGTGTGTGTGTGTAGATAGATAGATATATATATATATGTGTGTGTGTGTAGATAGATAGATAGATATATATATATGTGTGTGTGTGTAGATAGATAGATATATATATATGTGTGTGTGTGTAGATAGATAGATATATATATATGTGTGTGTGTGTAGATAGATAGATATATATATATGTGTGTGTGTGTAGATAGATAGATATATATATATGTGTGTGTGTGTAGATAGATAGATATATATATATGTGTGTGTGTGTAGATAGATAGATATATATATATGTGTGTGTGTGTAGATAGATAGATATATATATATGTGTGTGTGTGTAGATAGATAGATATATATATATGTGTGTGTGTGTAGATAGATAGATATATATATATGTGTGTGTGTGTAGATAGATAGATATATATATATGTGTGTGTGTGTAGATAGATAGATATATATATATGTGTGTGTGTGTAGATAGATAGATATATATATATGTGTGTGTGTGTAGATAGATAGATATATATATATGTGTGTGTGTGTAGATAGATAGATATATATATATGTGTGTGTGTGTAGATAGATAGATATATATATATGTGTGTGTGTGTAGATAGATAGATATATATATATGTGTGTGTGTGTAGATAGATAGATATATATATATGTGTGTGTGTGTAGATAGATAGATATATATATGTGTGTGTGTGTAGATAGATAGATATATATATATGTGTGTGTGTGTAGATAGATA
>OY744523.1:57394329-57436829 GCA_963556195.1 Sepiola atlantica | reverse complement strand
AAGAAAGCATAAAGATTTAATTCAAGAAAGATTGGCATGCCACTGTTGACAGCTGAAAGACTAACTCAAGACCATGATAAATGGTGGTGGTATTTTGTTTTAAGCATGTATACACAAAAGTCAAGTCAAGTCAAGTAAAAGATATTTTAGAGTAAATTCTCCCTAGAGATTGTGCTTTCAATCCCTGGAGAATAAGAAAGAAACTGATAGTATATGTCTAAAAGAATAAGAGTCGTCTACCAGGGGTGGTTCAGTTTGAAATTCTCAGAAGGTTAGCAATTATGACAAAAGCCAGCTGAAGAAAGCCGAATGGTGAAACAGCCGAAAATGGCAGCATCAATAAAAGGAAAATAGTCTGAAAGATGTGTAAACACTCACTAGGCAGCATGTTTAGTGGATTGTATGTTTGCAATGAATGCTAATAACAGGCTTGCTGCTAGTAAGAGATTTGACAAAAAGAAAAGAAACTACACAAGAAATTGGAAATATGTCTGGTCTGGAGTTCGACCACCCAGAATTCGATTTTTCAAAAAAAAGAGTAATATCTCTACAAATACAAGGTTCCTGCTGTGGTTACGTGTCACTCAAATTCCAGATACAGAACCCCTGTGCAGTAGTTCTTTTTATGTTCATAGATAAGGCTGGCCATTATCTCAAGTGGTCGTCCTGGGGTACTCCCAGTGATATCTATATATGTTCCAGCCGAAGTGGCCAGTTGGTTTCCTGGGCATCGTACAGGCAGTTGAGGTTTATGCGCCTCTTAGAGATGGGCCCTTCGATTGTGTTCGGTTGGACTTGTGTTTTGATTTGGTCGGGCTAAGAATTTTCATCTGCAAGTCTTGTTGTTCGGTAGAGGAAAATGAGTATCATTGTAACCTCCCCAAAATAAACCTTTGTTACTTGTTTTAAACTCAAGTTGTGATTTTATTTGGAGGGTAAATTCTTCTGTTGCAGCACTGATACTGCGACCGGTGTCGGATTCGAGCAATGACTTTGGATCAGCATAACGAGTGGACAATCATGGCCTGTGCAGTAAATGCACATAGGTGTAAAATATATTTCTATCATAAGTAAGAATTTACTGTATTTAGTGATGAATAATGCATACGTTTTGGTATTTAATAAAAAAATTTCCTGCACATTGTGTACATAGAGAAGAGTATGCATGCATCTCTATCAGAGTCTTTATGTTAAATAGTGATGAGTGCGTTGCTAGTATATATTTGATGATTTGGGTTGCCAGGCAGCGTACACACATACATCGAATATCAGGGTCAGCGAGTATGCACTCAAATGTCACCTCAACCTTGTAGCCAGAAGCAGACGTGATGTCACATCGCTCAAAGAGGAAGAGTGTAAGAGGAGTAGGCAGTCGTTTGGAAGTTTTTGAGGCGAACACCACGAGTAGAGAATCTCTTATCAATAAATTGGGAGGCCAATAGCTCCAAAGATTCATGGCCAGAACGCACCCCTGCCACTGGCAAAAGAAAAGACGACAGCCCAATAAACAATTCTCTCTTTGAACTCCTCTTTTCTTTGTGTCCAACTTTAATTCCAGTGAGAATTCACCCCTGAAGATGATTGTGGAATGCCTGCCTCAATCAGGAAGGATTGCTTATTGAACGAGGGATGTTTTTTAATGTCCACATATTTTATTTGGTTGTGACTTGTGAGGGGAGGTAATGTAACGTTTTTCTGTCACGCTTCAGTTAGTTCATTCCATTCATAATATTTAACTGACAATCTATCCATCTCATTAACCCTTATTCTCGAGTAGCTTTTAGCCTTGATAAGTGGTAACTCATTAATACTAAAAAAATATCAATAACTGAGTTCATCAAATATTAATAAAATACAACAAGGAAAATTTAACAGTTTTTATTGAAAAATTTTATTAAAAATAAGTTTCAAGTTATAAAACGAAGAAAAATAAATGTTCTTTTTATATTTATATAAAATATAAAACAATTCTTCAAACAAAACAATTTTTTGGAGGGAAATTCAGTGAATTTGAAAGTTTATTTACGGAAAATAATATTATTCAGAATTTATAGATAGAAATTTTTTTCATTTTGATTTGAAACAAAAAAACAAACATTACAATTTGATTTTGTTTTCCAGCATTCAGTTTGTAAAACTTTAAAACATCTTATTTATCTTTTGGCATATGTGCTTATTATCATCAATAATCTCACTTCAATTTTTAATTAAAAAATTATAAACACTTAATTTATATATATATATATATATATATATAAATTAACATTTAAAATTATCTTTTAATATTAATTTGTTACTTTAATAATGATGTAAAGACTACTTGGGGTAATTTCAGAATGTTCATAAATTAACCCTAACCTTAACCCGAACCCAGGTATAGGTTCGGGTTAATTTATGAACATGGTAGAGGAAATGTTGCAAAACGTTTGTAGATCTAATGTATCATGATATGAAAAGTGTATTGAGCAGAATTGGTTGGGGTTAAGATTCATTTTATGAACATTCTTAAATTTCCCCAAGTAGCTTTTACGTTTATTAAAAGTTAATTTCCTACGTTTTTGTTAATTTTACTGTCAGTAATTTTATATGTGTATTCTTACTCTTCTATCAATCTTGTTTGCAAGTTAAAAGCAGTAAATTGAACGAAGGGTGTATACATTTTGAGGGGGACACCATATATATATATATATATATATATATACACCTACAATTTCAAAGAATATAGAATAGGAATATAAAGATAAAATTTTATTATTAATTATTAATATTTCATGTCTTTTGCCATCATCTCTAAATTCATTCAGTTTATTCTTAACATTTTCTACACTCCTGTTCTTTTTAATTAGATATGGTAATTTGTTATATATATTATTCTATTAGGAAAAAAAATTGTGACAACTGAAAACTTAAAGGCAAAATTATGAGCAATTTTTCACGAGTAATTTTTTGCCATGATTATTTTTCTTGAAGAGCTATTTTTCTTTCATTTTATACCTGTGTTCCAAGAAATGTTTTTAAGATCACTTGATGAAAACTTATGTGATTTTTATATTTCTCTTTCAAATACTCTAAGTAAAAATTGTTTTAGATTGAAGAAATTGTTAGTCTAATTCTAGGTGACAAATTCATTTAAAAAAACATTGGCCTGCGTAAACTCTGTCGATACGGGTCAGTCATGATGCCATAGTCTCCATCGTAAATTGCGTCATCTGTTGATTTGTGAATGATAGTTGGTTTTTTCATGTTTCGCCTACAAATAAAAATAAAAGAGAAAGCTGAAATGATGTCTTAACAACACGAATACAGGGAGGCAATACTTTATGTATGGTCAGAAATTATTTACTGTGAAATGGGTTTTGGCAGGGATTCATTGCTTTCAAACTTATTTTTATGAAGTTTGTAAACAGAAACAGTTTTCATGACCTTTTGAGTAGGAGCAAAGTGTAGTATCTGTTCTAATATTAAACTTCATCTTTTCTGTCCCTGGTCGATGAAGGAGAAATCCTTGACTAAAGTAAATTTTATTTTTATCCTCATCCAGAGTGCCCTTTTTGGAGAGTTGTATTTTCCATATATTAAAAATAGACCTTCTGGAGAGGCAAGTAAATAGGGACACGTTCACTTTTCTCTAAAACTTTTCTTATTTAAAAATATTCACATTGCTAATCAATATTTATATTCAAATAAATATTCATTATGTTAAAAATAAAAAATACAATTATGGCAATTATGGTCAAAGTAACAGTTTGTTATAAGGATGTGTTTTTAGACACCCTGTATATGTATGTATATATATCTTTGTAAATAAAATACGACTTCTGTATGCCTGTATGTGTTTGTATGTATGTATACCTATAATTTTTTTCAGCTGAACAACTGCAGAGTTGGAAGTTGGTTTAGAGAGACACAGTGATTTAGGTGAGGACGTTGCCATTGACTAGGCTGTAGTCCAAAAAGGGCATTCAATGTAATCTGTCCATTTCTATCCAAGTAATTAAGACCAACTTCAGAAAAGTCAACAGCAAGCTGGTGTTAGTAACTTTGATTTATGTAATATATAAAGACCACTTTTATTGCTGGGCAACACCAGTGCCTATGCTTTATATATATATATATATATATACATTTTTTTATTTAAAAATGATACGTTACATATTCCAGAGACATATCATGGCTTCATTGATATGGATACTTTATTGTTTAGAAAAAGACGTTACAATCCATCTCAAATCCTCAGCGACTCATGAAATGAAGCCAGTTTGAAAATGGAATTCAACGATCACCAGTTTCACTGTCCGGTGAATTCGCTCAAGTGTCCCTTTTAGGGAAAGTAACGAGTTAAAATCGTAACATAGTATTATTTAAAGATAATTTGATTGTTGATTACGGATGCTGTTTGTTTGCCTGTTTCTTTGACGTATTTATATTTAGGGGTAATGGTATGTAGTGTAATTCATTAGCTGGCGAACTTAGAAGCCAGACTTAAAATTGACTACAGAGCCAACCAATTAGCCCCAAAAGAGGCCTTCCTTACCTTGAAAGACCACAAACTCCATTATGTAGACTCATAAACCCAGCCAAAAGCGGATAAGTAGAAGAATAAATAAACACATTAAGAACCACACAGATCTACGACTTTGGATCAATTCCCAGGCGAGCTTTGAATGGTTCAGAGCATTCCTAATAATGAGCAATGCTGATTCACAGTTTGATATCACAAACCCCAACAGCGAGATTCTCAACAACGCCTTAAATTTAGCCAAAACCTTCACAGAAATCAGCAATCTAGAAATAGAGACCATCCTCGATGCAAAAATCTCTCACCTTTTCCTTGATAATAATCAAGGAAAAGGTGAAAAAATCCAACCCTGAAGATCCCTTTGATGTGCCGATGGGAGCCTACGATAGTGCGGATGCGTATGATCTGATTGAGCTTTTGATCTTATACTCCCTACAAACCAATTTCCCTAACCAAGAATTCGGCCCTTACCGGGACAACAGACTATGTATTTCCTGCAACAACAACCGTCAAGAACTCGACAGATTTAGAAAGCAACTGACAGCATTCCTTAAAGAACTAGGATTCAAGATCACCATTGGTACCAATCTCACTAGTGTCGACTTCTTAGAAGCAACCCTGAACCTAACTAACAACTCCACTAGACCATACCATAAAACCACCGAACAGCTCAGGTATGTCAACACCCAATCCTTCCTGCCTTCTTTAAAAAACCTTATACCCAACATAAGCAGGGGAAGCTCCCACCTTTCATCCACCCCCGAGATTTTCCAACAAACCACCCCATATTACAACAAAACCCTCTATGAAAGCGGCTATAGAAAAGCAATCTCTTACATACACACCCAACCTACAATACAACACAGACACAATAGGAAAAGAAACATTATCTGGTTCACCCCCCCCCCATTTCCTCAGTGTTATATATAACAGGTAAACAATTTTTCCAATTAATATATAAGCTTCACAAACTCTTCAATAGAAATATGGTCAAAAGAAGTTATTCCTGCTATTCCTACTAGTCTCAAAACCCACAACTCCCTAAACTCCCACTGCTCATGCAGAAGAGGAGAAGTTTGACCCCCTAGGAGGGGGATGTACAATCAGATCCATAGTGTACGAAGCCAAAGTCATATCCGGTGTAAACTCCAAGAAGGAAGACATTTACATGGGAATGACTGAAGGATTTTCAAATAGAGACTACGCCCACAATAACACTTTCAAATCCCAAGAAAAAGAGGAAACACCTTCTAGCAACTACTATATGAGAGCTCAAACAGTCCATTACTCTCTATGAAATTAAATGGAGGATCATAGATAAACAAAAATGTTATAGCCCTACCTTCAGGAATTGCCCATTATGCACCACCAAAAAATTCAGGATCATACAGGCAATTAATAACCCTTCCATAAAAACTAAAGTCTTCAAACTATGCCTCCACAGAAAAAAAATGTCTACTAGCCAAATAGACTAATAAAGAAAACATAACCCAC
Organism: Sepiola atlantica; assembly: GCA_963556195.1. Lineage (NCBI taxonomy): Eukaryota > Metazoa > Mollusca > Cephalopoda > Sepiida > Sepiolidae > Sepiola > Sepiola atlantica. The sequence continues at coordinate 57,430,816 of OY744523.1, read as the reverse complement.
AGAAAGCCCTATCCGTACATAAGTCTATATATATATATATATAAAAAAAACAATAATCACACATAAATACATATACAATGATACATCTGAGAATAATAAAACAATACCACAAAACTAAAAATGAAGAAGTTTTAACCAAGAATCCTCTAAAAAGGCGGAGAGTTATATGATCTTGTTAAATCATATTACTTAACATGACTTCACCTTTTCCTTATATATATAAGGTGTAGTTAATTATTTGTCCATTTAAATACTACTAAGGTCTAAGCATTTCACTTATCATATGTATATATGTATATATATGTATATATATATATGTATGTATATATATGTATATATATATGTATATATATATATATATGTATGTATATATATATGTATATATATGTATATATATATATATATGTATGTATATATATATGTATGTATATATATATATATATATCAAAATAAATAAATAATAATAAAATAAATGAAGAAACAAATATATTAATAAATATGTAAGTTATAAAAAATATTAAAAAATTTTTTTTTAAATGTAATAATATAAAATAGAATAACAAAGTTTTACTATATAGATTCACTTTTACCCTTCTACAATTGAATGATATATATCCAAAAGTAAGGTAAAAGATTTAGAAATTTCAAATAAGTGTTGAAAATCATGTAAAAGAAATTATATATTGGAGATTTATAATTTAGTTTTATATTTGTATGTATAGGGGAGATAATTCATTACTATTCTGCAAGAGTTGTCCCACTTTCTCGGAAAAAAGAAATTAAACTAAATTTAAATTTAAAAAAAAAATCGTTAGTGAATTAAACTATGAATTTTAATAACATTTTACTAAAATCATAACAGCATTAAATAGTTTCAGATTAAGTAGACAATGATAATATTAAAAAAATATAAAAAAATTAAATTAAACAAGAATTGAAGAATTAGTTCCGTTCATTAAATTTACTGTGTGCTACACACAATCTGGCCAGGGTATAAATCAAAACATATTTAGCCGTTAATCATAAAAATAAATTTGAAAAACTTTTTTAAAAATAAATAAATTACAAACATTTTTTTCAGAAAAGCAAAGAAGTAAATATTGTTAGAATGAAATAAGATAACAAAAAAATATTAAATAAATATTAGAAAAAAAAAATTAATTGAACACCGCACAGTACGCCCAGAAAGCCAAAAAGTGGAAAAAATTAATAACTTCACCAAAACTCGAAATCAGAAAATGGCTGATACCTCGTTGGAAGTGTATTAACAAGGCGCTTCAGATGCAATATCAATTTCCTCACAAAACTGAAATTTGGGGGACTGTGCTCCAATTACCATATTTGGGCATTTTCTCAAAAACCGCCAATTTTGGGCATAACTTCGCCATAATTCACAATCAGAAACTGGTTGATACCTCGTTGGAAGCGTATTAACAAGGCGCTTCAGATGCAATAACAATTTCTTTTAGAAAACTGAAATTTGGAGGACTGGACCCTAATTACCATATTGGGGCATTTTCTCATACACACCCTTTTTGAGCATAACTTCGTCATAACTCGAAATAAGAAAGTGGCTGATAGCTAGTTGGAAGCGTATTAACAAGGCGCTTCCGGTGAAAACCTAAAATTATGGCAGACTGTGATAAAATTATGGCAGAGAATGCATGCATTTGCAATTGAGATAAAAGTATACAATTTATGTATTTAGAATTGAAGAAAGGTTTTTAATAATTTACAAGTATTCATAATATCTCACTTGGTCCGTATGGATTCGTACTCCGTTATATGTATATTTCCGTGGAGTTACAAGTAAAAATCCTGGATTGGTATTTTAAATATCCAATACGGCAAATCCGAGGTTAAGATTGTCTGTTGAAAGGCATTATATGGAAAAGTTCATATCTGCCTTCAATTCCTGGCTTCACTGGCAGAGAAATGTTTCAAACGTTTCAACAGACAATCTTAACCTCGGATTTGCCGAATTGGATATTTAAAATGCCAATCCAGGATTTTTACTTGTAACTCCACCGAAATATACATATAATGGAGTACGAATCCATACGGACCAAGTGAGATATTATGAACCCTCCACCTTTACTTGTAAATTATTAAAAACCTTTCTTCAATTCTACAAACTGTTACTTTTACTATTAACTATCTACATCATAAAGTCCCTTTCGTCTTCAAAAATCACTTCGCAATACTGCTAATTTTTTTACTTCCAAGCCTTTTATTTCTTTATCCCGAACCTTTTTTGTCTTTTTTATTCTTCAATTTTTCAAAGTGAAATGGAACTAGGTAATATTTAATTGTTATAAATACAATATTACCAGATTTTATCCTGTGACGAGAGGAGTTTTATCTTTGAAAAACCATGGTTTAAGGATTAATGTAACTCCTTGCATCTGAACGTTCGATGTAATAAAATTTGTATTAATTTATGTAACTTTATGTAATTTTGTACAATTTTTTATCGTCATCTTTCTTTCTTTAAAATATGTATGTATATGTATATATATATATATATATGTATATATATATATGGGAAGATGAAAAAGGAAAACCAAAAAATGGATGTTTTTTATGTGTACATCAACGTTTCGTCTTTATTTATAAGACTTCATCAGGATGATAAAATAGAGAAAAAATGTCATGCAAGTACAGATACATGTAGGGTAGACATATTGGGAAAAATAGAATGAAATAGTGGCCAACTGCTGGGTGGACGTCCGTATTTGTTGGAGAAATAGAAATGAGACGCATCGAAGAAAAGGTCATACCCGCAAGTACATTTACATTTTTAAAACAATCGCACCACATTTTTCCTGACTACATTCAAACATATTTAACATCATCTGCAAACCTACTAAAACACAAAAGTTCCCACCTTTTCCACGAGGCCAGAACATTGGGCATCAGCCTCAAAAATAATAAAACAATACTGCCCAACACTATCGATAACATCACTAAATCCATCAAAAAATTCAATGCACAACATACCACCAGACTAAACAACAAACTCCATAAACTTATCCAAAACAGCACATGGAAAACTTTAGGACGTCCGGAACTCATAAACAACCTCACTACCTACAACCTTTCTGACATAGAAACTGAAGCTCTCAGTTTCGGTTTAAAATTCGCCACTGGAATACACTCTAACACCACCACCAACACAGTTCTAAAAAATTACAGACACACTGACACAGATTTCACTAAAGGCTTCATTCAAGGCATAATCTCAACCACCACCACTCTCCCTAATGACCCCGTCTTACCCAAGAGATACATAGACACTCTTAAACACCTAGCTAACAACAACAACATAATCATATCACCATCAGACAAAGGAGGGGGCATAGTAATCATGGACAAAAACTCATATATCAAAAAAATATCTACTCTATTATCCGACGAAAACACATACACTAAAACCGACCAAAAAACTATAGATAAAAACATAGAACATTTTAACAAATCTTTCAAACACCTAATCAAGAACAACAAAAAATGGGCATCAAACATTGAGTATCACCCTATCATTCCCACATTATACGGGCTCCCCAAAACCCACAAACCCGACATCCCCATGCGTCCCATTGTATCAAGCATAGGTAGCACCACACACAAAATCGCACGGGCCATAGCTAACATCCTCACTCCACTAATGGGTACCATCAGTCCTTCCCACATCAAAAATTCAGGCGACCTTCTTAGCAGAATAAAAAACATCAACGTAGAAAATAAAAATATACATAGCCTAGATGTAACTTCGCTCTACACTAACGTACCTGTTAAAAAATGCCTAAACTTACTTCACACACATATAAAGAAAATAAAAACCGACCTACCTTTTCCCCCCAACACTCTTATAGAAATAATTAGACTCATCACTGACATAACATATTTCCAATTTAACGAAGTATTCTATAAACAAAAATTTGGACTCCCTATGGGCAACCCCCTTAGCGGTGTATTGGCCTGCCTCTTTTTAGAATTCTTAGAATCCGGTCCTTTCAAATATAGACTACCCCCTAACATCGAATACTTTAGATACATAGATGACATTTTAATTTTCCTCCCCACAGACATACAAATCAATCATGTTAAAGATAAACTCAACACAGTAGAACCCTCCATAAAATTTACCCATGAGACTGAAATAAACGGCTCTATTCCCTTCCTTGATACTCTTATAATTAAGTCCAACAACAAACTAGAATTCAAGGTACACCGCAAAAACACTCACAAAAATGACTACATACATTTCTACTCCCACCACCATAGCAAGATCAAAACAGGTATAATTATAGGCTTCTTCCTACGCGCCCTTAGAATATGTAGCCCCCCTCACATAGATGAAGAAATAAAGTACATTTTTAACTCCCTAAAAACATTGCAATACCCCACACATTTTATATTAAATGCCAAGAAAAAAGCCTTCCAAATATTCTCCAGAAACACCACACAAAAAAATCAAACTCCTAACACCTCTCTAATAGACAGACCCCTTCTCCTACCCACGCACTCCACACGCTCAACAAACTAGGCATTCCAACAGTACAAACCACATCCCAATCCATAAAACAAACTTTAAACACATCCAAACATTTCCAAAAAACACCCACATCCCATGCCGGCTTATATACTGTCCCTTGCAATGACTGCCATCAATTTTACGTGGGAGAAACACAACGTGAATTAAAGAAACGATTAAATGAACACAAAAGGGACATAACAAACAACAACCCTCTTAGTGCACTTTTCTCCCATGCACTAGAACATGGTCATGCGTTCAAATTTGAACAAGCCAAAATCACTAAATATATCCACAACAAATCTCGGCGAAGATTATTAGAAACTGCTCTCATCACCGCCTCTACCACCATCAAGCAACGTAATGGTTTCTTTAACCTATCACCCTTAATAAGCAAGATCATCCTCACTGAACAAAGACTCTTGCCTGATCATGGTTAACTTTTTTCATCTCCAACCTCTATAACACTCTCCCATTTACTTTTCCCTCTCTTTTTCTCCTTTAATCTTCATTTTCTCCTTACTTTTTCCTCACACTTTTAATACTGCAGTCCAAATAAACTTTCTCATGTTCCAAATATTTCAAATATTCCATACCCACCCTTTCAATCACCGCCCTCCTCCCCCCCCCAATCCCTCACTCATTGCTATCATTTTCCAAATATTTCAAATATTTCACACCCTATCACAACAAATCCTCCCTCTCACCCACTCAACTATTTTCTCCCATACCCCTTCTTAAATTCCCTCATTTTCTCAAAACGCTCTCTAAGACCATAACTTTCGCCCATCCACCAAAATCACAGCCCCCCCTTCCTCTCTACCCATCCTCCTTTCCCTGCATACACCCCCCATACACAAACATTCCAACCTACTTTTTCCCCTTCAATCTTGAACCGCAGCCATCTGGTCAAACACCTCCCTCCCCCTCTTCCTCACCTCCCTCCCTCCCTCTCTGCCATCCACTTTACCCCCGCTCATCCCCCACCTCTTTCTCTTACCACCAGCCACAGTAGTCCTGGCTCACCCCATCCTTCCATTTTTTCCCCACTCATTCTTTTCTACATTCATTTCTATTTCTCCAACAAATACGGACGTCCACCCAGCAGTTGGCCACTATTTCATTCTATTTTTCCCAATATGTCTACCCTACATGTATCTGTACTTGCATGACATTTTTTCTCTATTTTATCATCCTGATGAAGTCTTATAAATAAAGACAAAACGTTGATGTACACATAAAAAACATCCATTTTTTGGTTTTCCTTTTTCATCTTCCCATCACGTCGGATTACTTTCATCCTTCTCTTCTCATATATATATATATATATGTGTATATATATGTATATATATGTATATGTATATATATATATGTATATATATGTGTATATATGTATATATATATGTGTATATATGTATATATATATTTATATGTATATATATGTATGTGTATATATATATATGTATATATATGTATATATATGTATATATTGGTATATATATATGTATGTATGTATACATTGGTATATATATATATGTATGTATGTATATATATATATATATGTGTGTAAGTAAACAAGATTTTGTTTACATTCCAAATGCCAAGTTTTTATTATCTCACGAAACATTCTCAAAACAGTCAATCTTTAGTGCAATTTTTTTTTACGAATTCGTTTCGTTCATAGGGGACCCATCGATATTAGTATGTCAATATTGGATCTGTCTTCTTTTAACTATTTTCAAGATGGCAGACGGCATTCAAGAAAATCTACTGTGAGTTTCTTTTTGGTTTTTGGACGTTTGTCTTTCATGTCACGCCACAATGTATCAGTTTTCAAACCGAGAACTTTTTGCCATTTCTAAAGAGTTCAAGGAAGACAGATCCAATATTGACATACTAATGTTGGTTGGTCCCCTATGAACGAAACGAATTCGTAAAAAAATACACTAAGGATTGACTGTTTTGAGAATGTTTAGTGAGATAAATAAAGTCTTGGCCTTTGGAATGTAACAAAATCTTGTTTACTTACATATGCTCTGTTGTTGCAAGCTGACAATTATCGAGCTTTAAATTGGAAGAGGTTGGTATACATAAAGTATAGAAGCTATATGCTAAAACATATTTTCGCACTCCTATTAATATATATATATATATATATATATATATATACACACGTGTTTGTATTTTGACGATTAAAATCAAGGATCAAATAAAGAGCACACACAAAGGTATTATAGTTGTCTACAGCTGTTTCAAGGCAGTGTTTATTTTAAGTTACATAATGAAACATAACATTATTTTAAACACTGAATTATCTCCAGAAAAAAATTAATATATATATATATATATATATATGTTGTGAAGTCAAATGTTGAAAGGAACCCAGACTTGCTCTTTCCGACTGTTTCATTTGTTGAAGTTTTATTTAATTAGACTTAAACTATTTCACAAACTGATAGATGGTAGCTCTTCAACCAGATCTCCTTCCAATTTTCTACAAGAATTTCTCAGAGATTTTAAAACAGTCCCTCAACCTTAACATAGGCTTGCATGAATGACATCTACTATTTCTGTTTGGGATCATTTATTTCTTTTCTTATTTCCGAATTGTAAAATTCATTTGTTATAGGATTGGTGTTTTATTCAACTTAAATCTGCATGCATTATACATGAAAATGGCTCTGGGAGAGAGTCATAAATAATATATAAATAAAGCTATGTTTTTAACAAGGGGGAGGTAACTCTGACATATAATTATTTTACCATAACGTGTTTTTCTTTAATTTTGTTTTAGTATCTAGAGAAAGATAAGTCATGCACTTACCATTTGGCAATGAAGATTCCCAGGAATGTTACGACAAGAAGCAAAACAATGGCGGCAACAATGCAAGTAATAATCACGGCTTGGTTGCCGCTATTCCGTTCAGTTTGACAGCTCTCTTTTTCTGAAAAAAAGGCAAGAGAAACAGGATTAAGAACAAAACTTCTTTTTTTTTTCAACTAATATAAAGTATTTTCTTTAAAAAAACTATACATTACAGTTGGTTTTTTTTTTCAGTGGTAGATAAAGTTTTATTCCAGGACAAGAAATACAATTTCAAACCAACAATAAATAAACAATCATGGCTGCCATTGTGAAAACAAACGAAAACAAGTCCAATTATTTATAAAACAATAATGTGAGAGAAAGAGAAGCAAAGAGACAGATACAGACATAGGTAGATAGAGAGGGGGAGAGAAAGAAAGAGAGAGTCAACAGATGACGATTAGAATGGAAGTGACGCCGCCGTTACTGACATAGCATTGCCACGAACGATAGCCAGGGAGATGCGTAGGAACAACCAGGCTGACTCACGGGTCTCGTGCCTAGACGTTGAAATCCTCCGTCCAATGTCCTGAAAAAATTAACAGTCTCGGGGCCAAGCACACCCGACGTTTCCACTGAACAAAAGTGGAAAACGTTTTACTGTTTCTTTCTAGTTATTCTTAAACTAAAGTTTTCCACATTTCCAAAGAACACCACTAACAAGAGGATGTAACTCAACCAATTGTATATCCCTTTCACATTATCTTTTTACATGAACAATTTGTGCATTCTTCTGCTGTATGGGATATATATATATATATATATATATATATATATATATATATATATATATATATATATATATTCTGTATGCAATCTAATGTCTTATTTGTCTTATTTAAATAGTTTGTCATAGACAAACTATTAATAAATGAAGTGAATGGTCAGTCAACAAATAAAAAGTTAGGTAAAGTGAATAAACTAATGAAAGGAAAAACATCTCAAGCTTTTGAATTTTTTAGATGAGGATTGATAATTTGGATTATTCACACTACTATTCTCATCTAATAAAAATAACTTTCTTAACACTTTTACCCAGTTATGACTGACAGATTTAGAACAATCTATTGTGGATTAAATAAATTGTTCGTTGTGAGAATAACATCCAAGATGAGAATAATAGTCTGAATAATTCAAATAAAAGAGAAGATCTCAATTATAAAAATGGGTTAGAATATGTAGGTTTAACTACTTTATTACAGAGAAGAATGATGGAGCTGTCGGGAGAAATTGATTTCCAGACCAGAATCTTTTAGAGAAAAAGGGCTTAGATCCCCAAATTTTGTGAACACATGATCAACAAATAAAATGATATTTCGTTCTCATTTTCGCAAGATGGTCTACAGACAGGACTAGCTTCAGAGCACGTCCCCTAATAGACTGGTGCTACCAGATCAGGCAGTCTGAAGATATCGGCTTCCTTACTTAAAATGCACCAAACATTGATGTTATTGCTTTTTCCTTTCTCTTTGCACAACTCAATCATGTTCTGCAAAGCTAAAAACAAAAACAACATTTTCTCTCTACAAAACGACCAAACCAAACACCATGAATAAATATTTGAAGAAGCATAAATATTTTTACAGAAATTACCTGATTCGGCATTAAATAATCCAAAAAGGGTTGATATGCCATAAAACAAAGCAATTAAACAACCCCCAACAGAAAAGATGCCACGAGAAAATGTAAGTCTTCACATCATATTTTTACATGAATAATTTGTGCATTTTCCTTCTGTATAGGAACAATGTATTTTGTATGCAATCTTATGTCTTATTTGTCTCATTTACAGACCATAAATAGTTTGTTGTAGACAAACTATTTATAAATGAAATGAATTTGTCCCCACAAGTTTTTAACTGTCTTCTACTTTCCAGCGCGTGCAGTATTGTCAACCAATAAACAGGGTTTTTAGCAGCCCCCACATGTGTCGAGAATTAATTTAATTTCTCTACACACGCGTTGCTAAACTTGATGAAATAGGATATAAAATATTCTAATTCTTCAGGGTATCTAATTGAGATCTTCAAAATAATGGAAATTAAAATATTGAATGGACTTTTTAAATATTTCTCTTTACACTGGAAATTTATTGGCAGGAAAGATTTAAAAAACTAAATCTACCACACTTAGACTTTCTTTCTAATAGAGTAATATATTTTTGGAGCAAATAACCTAATCACGAATGATAAAAATATTAAGAATAAATTGGATGAATTTAGACATAATGGTAAAATACATGATAAAATATTAATAGAATTTTATCTGTATATTCCTATAATGGTGACAATTGAATTTACAAGTACATTTTAAACTAAATTAAACTAAATATAGCCAATATTACGACCTATTATTCCTAGGAGTGAATTGTGGACATACAAATATATCAACATATACACATACCTAACGTTACATCAGAATTTGAGTTTGAAACATGACTGATATTCCGGGGTTCGAGTCTGGCGACCGGTATGAATAATCATCTCTACACTGACGATTCCCAAAAGGATGAAACGTATACGTATGTAGATAAAACAAATACTTATAATTATTTGTCGCCCCCGATCTAGGCTGGCCTCTGTAGTGAGTAGTATTAGTACAGCCGTCATCGTGGCTTTATAAGCATGTTGCTTCATCAGTCGAACACTCTGACGATGGCTTCCTTTAACAGGTTTAATCTCTCACTGATTTACTGGGTTGTTAATAGTGGTCGCGTGGGCTAAGACGTCAGAATTTGACTTTGAAACATGACTAGTGTTACGGAGTTCGAGTCCGGCGACCGGTATGAATAATCATCTCTACACTGACGATTCCTGAAAGGATACAACATGTGGATGTCTACTTTACCTGGATTACTATATATATATATATATATATATATAGTACAAAACAAAAATATATGGAACAAAACGTAGATTTAGTATAAGGAACGTTTATGTTTTTGTCTTTTAAGGGAAGTGGGGTCTGATCAACTCTGCTGGGAAGCCATGAAATTAAATACTGTCTTGTTTTGAAATTCCCGAAACAGTTTTTCATGGTAAACAACTGATGATCCCTTAACATAGTGTTAGAAATAAACTAATATAATAACTGTAAAAAATAAATTGACTTACATGAGTGATTTTTCACTGGAAGACTTGGGACTATAAGTTTTTAAAATTTTTATTTATTTTTAATATAGTTTTAATGGTTGAGAAACTTCCGAGACTATATATATATATATATATATATATATATATATATATATAATATGAAGATATTTAGACAGAGTGCTAAATTAAGTAAATAAGAGCATGTAATATGTGTTTGTTTCAATATTATACATTTTCTCATGATTGGACTTTCCATACCTCAGATCTCATGGATCAGAAGCGGCATGATAAAATTAAAAATTATTACTCAGTAGTAAATTTGTTATACAGGGTGGGCAAAAATAAGGGTCCTATTTTTAAAAATTCATAACTTTTTTATTTATTGATTTTTTTTTTTTTTTTTTTTTAGAATAAGTAAAGGACCCCTTCCGAAGCAAGCATGAGCCGTATTAGCCCTAAGGAACGTATCCTCATTTAGAAAACATTATTTTTGCTTAAAAAACTCAAAACAGTGTAAAAAACAATACTTTAGTTTTTGTAAGTTTTAAGAAGTGTTTTTCGGCTAAAATTTGTTTTGTTTATTTCAAAAAATCTCGGAAGGGTCAGTCTACACACACATAAAGTTTGGTGAGTTTAACTTTTATTTTGTGGAAGTTATTCAAATTCAAGTTATTCAAATTTAAAGATAGGACCCTTATTTTGGCCCACCCTGTATATCCGATCCGATAGTGCTCAATACTAAAACTGTTATCAGTATAGAAAATATATTTTCCTTTTTCTTTTTTTCAAGCAAATCAACTCACCTATTAAGTATGTCCAACTGCTGTTACTGGTTTTACTTGAGCAAATTTCACACAGGGAGTTTGTTGGGTGGGACTCACTATCCGTATAGAATTTTCCATCAATAAAGCAACAACTCTGTAAAAAAAAACAATAAAAAGTTTGACAATTTTGATTTATTATCAAAAAGACTGTGATCTCCCCCCCCCCCTCCACACACACACAAAAATAAATAAACAGAAAATTTAGATCTAGGTTTGTAGAGGGAAAAGCATAAAAAGAATGATAAAGTCAATCCATGCAAAAATATATATTACTTTGAAAAGAAGGTATTAACTTCGAAATATTAGAAAAAGTTGGACACCATATAACACACGATTGATTGAAAATAAACTAAACAGTAAGTTAAAAATAAAATAAAATGATTACATGACATATTGTCTCTTTATGTCTATTGTCATCTTGTTTCTCACTCAGACACTCCTTCACTTCACCCCGTGTCCATAACCTTACATTGCAATGTCACAGCCTTCTAGAACTAACACTTGTCTATACCCTATATACAATGTTTCAAGCAAATTATAATATCCTCTTAAAAATATATTATTTTTTTTATTAACAACAAATCGAAGCTTGTTCTTTTATTTTCTTATGGGAATTGCTCCAGACAAGGCAGTAAGCCACTTGATGTAAGGAGCTAAAAAAATACTATTTCAAGGTTAAAAACTAGCCAACGATTGTTAGGATAACCAAAATAAAGAGTTAGTAGTTAATGAGTTCAGTGTTTCTTAGAACGTTCCAAGTGAAAAGAATTATAATTTATTCTGTGTAAGAAGATGTTGTGTAGACATGCTTGTTGTCGCTGTATGAGACTTGTGTCTTCAGTAATTTTTTTATAGTTTCTCGTTGCCAGTGGGCGAGGCAGAGTATAGTGAACAAGCTACCAAGGTCCAAAACTGGAAAAGTGAGAGAGAGCTGATGTGTTTGATTTTTATATTAGACAAAAAATATTGTAACAACTTTTTGCAATATGCAGAGGCATATATTTGTGCGCTTCTGATTGGTTGAAAGATGATGTTGATTGAAATCTTATTCAATTGAGAGTCAATATTTAAAAAAAAAAACATGTTCTGGCTGTTGCTGTTTCTTTAGCCTTAACACAGTGAATCAGCTCATGTATAAAGCTAAGATGTGAACCCAAATGTTCTGTGACATAAATCAAGAGCCAATATCCCTGACTACATTGAATCAATGGAATGATCCTTAAAATGTACAGATGTCAATTTAATGGATTTTACCGTTTGGAGTTTATTGTTACATGAACTTCAATTACAGAGGAGAGAGGTTACATACATAAAATTCTTGAAAACTCTGTTGATGGAAGCTTGAGACAATGTCCCATATGAACTAACGGAAAAAAAACATTGAACATCACATCTAATATTTGTGCTTTCTTCTGTTATCAACAACTGTTTTCTATTCAAACAATTACATATGTACATGTTAATTATGCTAAATTTACTGTGTTTTGAAGGGCATCCTGTATTTTTTTACTCTATTTAAGCCTAATTAATAATCTTAACAATTACTTACCTTACAGTTCATATAAAGCTTTATTATACCAAATATTAACATTTTTTAATAAAAATTAATCTATATAAATAAAAATTTTAAAAAATTATGACGAAAGAGTTTTAAATGGTGGTGGATATGAAATGGGTTGAGCCTATAATGTCAACGATTAGTGCTAAGCATTGCAAGGCACTGAGCACCCACACTAAAAAGACTTTGTGTCACCTCTGCCACATCTGGAGAGGTGCCACTGAAATGACTCTTTCATGCATTGACAGAGTACAAGATCGACTTCATAATCTTCTCACAGAAGAGACCTGACTAGTCTTTCTCTACCCAATCGTTATTTCTATGAAAAATGCTTAACTCATTTTCAAACTTTGTTTCCTCCTTGTAAGACATTCACAGCAAGAACTCGTCGTCTTACCAAAACTGTAAAGAAATTTTCTTTTCTTCCTCCATGTGCTTAGCATCAGGCGGGATTTTCATGAACAGTGTTTGTTTCCAAGAACTTCCCATATGTGGAACACGTTATCATGGAGCTGTTTCCTTGCAGTCTACAACAGGGTCGTCTTTAAATCAAATCAAATTTATTTGGCAAAAAGTTACAAAGTGCAACAAGCCATGTAAAGAGACGGATAAAGGGTATTTACATCCACATACAGCCTGAATGTTTATCCCAGGTCACTTTAAACTTTGATATGGAAGTCATCGTCATAACCTGCTCTGGCAGGCTGTTCCATGGAGCAGAGACACATACAAAGAATGCTGCCTTTCTTCTATTGAGACAAAAGCGATGGTGGTACATTATTTGTCAGTGCCTGCGGAGACTGTGGCTTGGCGCTGGCGTGAAAACTCTTTGAAAGGTAGATGTAGATTCCTGTTTATGATGTTGTATACCAGAATCAAGTCTACTTGCATCCTCTGCGTCCTTTGATCTTTGGAGCCGCTCTTTGTAGGTAAGCGTGGAGAGTTTCATCACCATCCTCGTTGCCAAGCATTGAATACACTCCAGGTGTACGATCTCTTTTTGTAGATGAGGATTTGTTGCTTGGATGGCATACCCAAGAATGGGCCTATCCGAATTATGTATAGAGGATGGAAAGTGTCAACCGTTAGTTTGATAAAGGATCTCCAGATCAGGTAAAAGAAAACCTGCCTGGCTTTGTTTGCCATCACGATGCAATGATGCTTTGGTTTGAAGGAGTTTTTTAAAACCATACCAATGTCCTTCATATAAGATACTGAGTGGTGTAGGTGGAAAACTTATAGGTCGGAGGGTAGTAGGTGGAAAACCGAGAGGAAAATAACTGCATTTTGCAAGTTCAATGTCAACAAATAATTGTCAGAAACCGAAATCAAACTTTCTTCATTCTATTCATCATTTTCAATCCTCTCATAATATTCTCCATCATTCAACTGAAAATCCATCCATCTCATTGACTCTTATTCTTGAATGAATTATGGACCTTGATAAATGGTGACCTCATTAGTAAAACAAACTCGCTATTATAATAATATTGGGTTATTTCGATGTTTAATTTTATGCAAAATTCGAAAACCTTTAAATGCTTACCTCACTGATTGTAAAAAATTCGTTAATTTGATCGGAGTTCAATGTAGACACAGTAACCTTTGACGTAATGCATTTCTTCACTTCTGGTGTGAGGTAAACTCCGATTGTACTACTTTTCATACTCTTTAACTGGAGCCGCACTTGGACATTTCTCTGTACATCAAGTGGACAGGTGATTTTGAAAGCCGTTACAAAAGAAGCTGCGACTCTCTCTTCTGACCCACTGTTTGTAATCTGGAAGCCGAATTGGTCAATCTAAAGAAAAAAAAAACATTATTTTTAAGATTATTAAAAGACACTGAAATTATTTTGGATGATGAAGTCATTTTTCAAATGACAAATCCATAACAATGGTTTTGCTTATTTGTTTGTTTTAAAAAAAGATGTGTTATTGTTTCTGTAGAAACCAGAGTTATTTCCCTTGGAGATAACTCACTCGAACACCAGGGGTTCGTTACTGTCACATGATTTGGTACTCTCTTGCACCCTACGTAATGAAGAATCAAAGCAAGTCTTAAACCTCTTTCTCAGTTTTCGGTATTGATGACCAGTATATTTTTCTGCCCACGTCAGAACATGTAAGTTTTACATCGTGCAATGCACATTTTAATTTTTAATCTCTAAATTAAATAATATGTGCATTCAATATTTTTATGGGACATTGTATCTCTTATTTAGGATTCATGTTTAATGTAATTTTTGTATTGGTTTACACTTTCATATATGTACATATCTTTAACATGCTTTTTATATCTTGTCGGCATCACTAACACAACTTTTGATAAACGTAAATGCTATTTGTTAACAACGGTTTCCTTTTATTCTTCTTTCCGACCAGTGTGTCATATCGTCAATATGACTATACATATGAACAATGGTTGCCACTTGTGAAGAGAATAAAATATTCTCAACATGTGTGCAGTTATTTATAAAGTTGAATATCTAATATTTAAACTTTATACTTATTTGACATCTCTTTTTTAATCAATAATTCCATTTTAATCTTGAAAAATAAATGAAAAGTTACATATATACAGTTTTTTTTTTACCTTTTATTAATTCAACTTTCTTTTGCTTAATTTGTCGTTTTGTTTAGGACGTTTAAATCAAGTCAGTTCTATTCGCCTGTCAATTTGAGTCACTGCAGACAAATATTTTCCTCTTTTATCGCGATGTTGTTAATTTGGAAGCAATAAAAACACTTAAACAAAAAAAAATGGAACATCAAAAAGTCAGTAGTAGTAGTAGTAGTAGTAATACTACTACTAAAAGTTTAGAAACCCGATGGAGTTACAGGTACATTTCCGGGTTGAGCTTATTACCAGCTGTCTACACTTGTGACAACTAAGGGCGACTGCCTAATTTGTAATACGATGTTCATATATACAGGTGTAATATTATTAGGTAGGATGCACGTTTTGAACCTGGGTCGTCTGCAGACGGATTTGAGGTCAAAATAAAAGGAACAAATGAACAAAGAATTATTTTGGAAAGAAATGAACAAAGCAGAAAACATTCCTTGTCCATGACGTAAGTAGGCCGAAAAGCACGATCAGCAAAAGAATGATATTGTCTGGGGAAGCTGTGATCAGTAATCGGGTCACAGCCATTTATGATCAGGTCGATGTCGGATGATGTGGACAAAAGATTATTTAACATGTTCATTGTTGATGCCGAGGGAGAGCGAGACTTGCAGTCGAAGTGAACAAAAATTCTGCTTTTTACTACTCTCAGCTGGGGCTGGGGAGTTGACTGTATCTGTATATATTCACTCCTGCACTAGAAAGAGGTATGCATGGGCATTACCATAAACTGTTTTACCGCCAATTTCGACTAAACTGAAGTAAGGCCACTTTCTCAATCAGGATCCCTGGATCTTGGAATGTACTTCCAGGAGATGTAGTAAATGTGCCAATGGCACAGTAATTCAAGGCGAAATTGGACAGGTGCTGGACCACTGTATCCTCTTTTATACTTTTATTTAAATCTTTGTCTCTTTCCCTACACGGTAACTGAAGCTTGCTTATTTTATTTTTTGTCAAATGAATTGAATTGAAGAGGATGTCGACATTCTACTTCAATAAATTGTAAGCTATAAAAATTTTTTTTTGTTTCGATTCTTCAGTTTTTGTTGCAGTACTCTTCCTCATTTGGGAACCAGTAAAGAACGGGGCATAACATGACACAGGGTGCATATTAACTTAGCTACCCATTTTCATGAAATCAAAATCTTTTATGCAAATTTTATTACTTTTCACACTATTTACACTTTGTCTTTCTGCTGGCTTTTTCTCAACAGTCAATGTTGTTTTCCTGTTTTCTGTCACATTATTTCAATCTATATTTTATGCCGATACCCACATTGTCACTGCTGCTTTATTACTTGATTACTTCATTAATTCATTTTACTTTTATTCAACCAAAACAAGGCATATTGCCACCGAGATATAATGAGTTACTGTGATAGGGGCCAGATTTAAAGGGGGCAACTAAAGTGGGGAGTTGGGCATCAAGATGTTTGTTCACATTAGATTTAAATTTTTGCATGTTGGTACGGTCAGGGAAACAGGGGGCAGGGAGGGAATTCCAAAGACAAACTGTCCGAGGAAAGAAGCTATTAGAGTAGAAAATTTTATGGCATCTAAAGACCTCTACAGTGAAGCACGAATGGGTCGGAGGTATTTTCGTTGAGAAGGTACAAGTGGATCAAGTTTATCAGAGCACATTTCGTAGAAGTACTTGTAAAACAAGCATAGGGATTTAACATTGCAGCGATGTGACAGGTACTGAAGCTTGGCAGACAGTGTGGAACTTATTAGGTTAGAGACTTTTTTGCACTCTGTCAAAGAGTGAGAGGATAGTAGTTGGTGCACCAGCCTGCCCAGATATGTCAACAATACTCCATGCATGGGTGAATCGTGTTTTTATAGAGATATAGGAAACTGGCAGTTGTTACAAGTTTTCTAACCCGGTAGAGGGAACCTACCTTATGTGCAACAATACTTGGCAGTATATTCTATGTATTTCTTCCAATTCATGTTGCCTAAGAATGTTAGGCCAAGGAGTTTGAACGATGGACTAGTAATTATTAGACTGTGTGTTATATTGACCCTGAGTGGGTTTCTAGTGAACATGTGGAGAGGAGCTACCAACTAGCCTGTTAAGATACTACCTTTCTTTCTCTCCCCGTTCTGTTCTTACTCAGTCCTTTCCTTTCCTTCCATCTTTTGTTTACTTCTTTTTCCTTACAAGAAAAGCAGCACACATTTAGACAGTGGAAAAGAACTGGGCGGTTAGGCCAGTAACTAGGATTAACATTCAAATATTTAGATTTCGATCAATGGAGCTATCAGAGCATAAACAAGTACCAGAAATGAAGTGTTGTTGGAGCTGATTATGTGGATGAACAAGTTGATATAAGTGGCATCGACCCACAGACATGCAGAGAGAGAGAGGGTCTTTTGTGGACAAAGGGTTGCTGTTGCTTTTTAAAAGTCATAACTGTGGTCATTTAGTCTTCATAGGGTACTTCTTCAGATTAAGACCCGAGCTGACTTTGACCCTGACCATGACCCTAACGCTAACCTTAACGATGAAGTAAAGTTAGCTCGGGTCCTAACCTGGAGAAGCATCCTTCATAGACATAAAACCACCAAAATTTAAATACCAAACTGAAGATAGGTGAGGGGAGTAAGTCATCCATACCAGCAACCAAGCCGATCTGCCCTAAAACAACACATTTTAGAGAACTTCCCACAATGCATCTGTATAGAATTTTTAGAGAACTTTTTGTAACACATTTTTACAGACTTCCAGTACATAATAATCCTTATCACCATAGTCATGATGATGAGACAAACGTAATGTAACAAATCGAATAAATTGTAAATTCCTAAAGCTTTGTGTCATTCGACTTATTTGAAAACCCCATGAATAACTTCACTGAATAACCTCAGGTTATTCAATGCCGAAGCATTAATTCAATTTATACAAAGTAACTCGATGGGTAAAATAAATTCCCAAACAGAACAGTTTTGCACCACTTATATGTCCCCTTACAAAGATTAAAATAACAATATAATGACATCAAACCTTATGCTTAGAATCCTTATTCCAATTTTGATCAAAACCTATTACATGATTTTAAATCCTGAAAATGTCTAAAATTTAAGGCTTAAGCTTAAGGGGCTTAAGAAGAAATTTAAATTCAGGGAATCTTATTTAATTGACCATGGATCAAATTCAATGCAAATCTGATGCATTTAAATTTTCAAATTGGAGGTTGTGCCCATATTATGTCTCCTAAAACCCTTTAAACTACTCCAAAGAAACTGAAATTTTGAAGAATATTTATTAATTGATGTCTAATACCTAGTGTTCAAATTTCACAAAACTCGGAGGTATCTGAATTTTCACGAAGGATTTCCACCCCCGTTTTTACTCCCCTTGCATAAAGCTAAATTAAATTAAATACAGCCTATATTTGGACCCCTTATGCCTAGCAGTTATGTTCCAAAATTCATAATGATCAGTTAATTAGTTTAGGAATGAATCGTGTACGTAAAATATATAAACATACCTAACTTTATATAGATTGTAAAGTAAAAAAAATCTATTAATTTTGAAAACATGTAAATGATGGTTGGATATATAGACACTGCAATAAGAGAATGAGTTTGATTTTCTTTCTTTTTTTTTTCTTACCAGTAGAGGCTTATAATAACAAGATAGTGATGAACTATTGAAAAAGTTTGTGCCCGTGAGTGATATAACCGAGCAGCTGTTCTGATTACACACGTCAGGTGTTGAGATGATTGGAATTTCGTTTGTATTGATGGAACAGGTATCACCGGTAAAACCTTCATTGCACACACATTCACCTACAACGAATGAAAGCAAAATACATTACATGCATTAGAGCAAGTCAATCAAAAATGTTATCCAACGTAAAAAAAAAAAACAGACAAAAAAAAAAAAA
The DNA here is from genome assembly GCA_963556195.1 of Sepiola atlantica. Classification (NCBI taxonomy): domain Eukaryota; kingdom Metazoa; phylum Mollusca; class Cephalopoda; order Sepiida; family Sepiolidae; genus Sepiola; species Sepiola atlantica. Next base: position 57,411,415 of record OY744523.1, on the reverse strand, counting down.
CCTAATCAGAGCTAAAAAGACAATGATTAATGTTTCCACTTTTGGATTATTAACATGCCAAACATTTTTTTGTAAGAAACATTCCCCTTTTTAAATTCTTAATCACATGAAAGAAAAACTCTATTACATGATTCATGGACAGTTATATTCTATAATTCTATTCTGATATTATAGAATATAACTTTTCATAAATAAAATTATAGAAAAGAAGTATGGAATTATGAATATAACTTTTAATGAATAGAATTATAGTTATATTCTATAACTTTATTCATGAAAAGTTATATTCTATAACTTTATTCATGAAACGTTATATTCTATAATTTTATTCATGAAAAGTTATATTCTATAACTTTATTCATGAAACGTTATATTCTATAATTTTATTCATGAAACGTTATATTCTATAATTTTATTCATGAAACGTTATATTTTATAATTTTATTCATGAAAAGTTATATTCTATAACTTTATTCATGAAAAGTTATATGAAAAGTTATATTCTATAATTTTATTCATGAAAAGTTATATTCTATAATTTTATTCATGAAAAGTTATATTCTATACTTTTATTCATGAAAAGTTATATTCTACAACATTATTCATGAAAAGTTATATTCTATAACTTTATTCATGAAAAGTTATATTCTATAATTATATTTATGAAAAGTTATATTCTATAACTTTATTCATGAAACGTTATATTCTATCATTTTATTCATGAAAAGTTATATTCTATAATTTTATTCATGAAAAGTTATATTCTATCATTTTATTCATGAAAAGTTATATTCTATAATTTTATTCATGAAAAGTTATATTCTATAACTTTATTCATGAAACGTTATATTCTATCATTTTATTCATGAAAAGTTATATTCTATAACTTTATTCATGAAACGTTATATTCTACAACTTTATTCATGAAACGTTATATTCTATAATTTTATTCATGAAAAGTTATATTCTATAATTTTATTCATGAAAAGTTATATTCTATAATTTTATTCATGAAAAGTTATATTCTATAATTTTATTCATGAAAAGTTATATTCTACAACTTTATTCATGAAAAGTTATATTTTATAATTTTATTCATGAAAAGTTATATTCTATAGTTTTATTCATGAAAAGTTATATTCTATAATTTTATTCATGAAAAGTTATATTCTATAGTTTTATTCATGAAAAGTTATATTCTATAATTTTATTCATGAAAAGTTATATTCTACAACTTTATTCATGAAAAGTTATATTTTATAATTTTATTCATGAAAAGTTATATTCTATAATTTTATTCATGAAAAGTTATATTCTATAATTTTATTAATGAAAAGTTATATTCTATGATTTTATTCATGAAAAGTTATATTCTATAATTTTATTCATGACAATTTTAAACGATTCATTTAAGGGGCTGTCTCCCTTGACACGTGATTGATATTTATTGGCAGTTGAGGAGTGTTTTCGGAATCAAAATCAAAAGCAGTGTATTTGGCGTCTTTTAAACCAAAACTTTTCTCAAATATTTTATTGCAGTACTGTGAGAATTTTACAGATTTCAGAGCAAATCTCAAACCAAATTTAAGTTTTAAGGATAACTTGAGCGAAATCTCTTTCAAAATTCTACTTTTAAACATTTAGCTCGATGGTATCCTTAATATTAGACTCTTTTTGCTGTCCTTCTATAGCAGAACAATAGTTCTGAACATACAAAAAACATTAAAATATAAATAGAACTCGCATTTCTCAAATATAAGTCTGCTATGGTTTATGGAGTGCGAATGTAATTTAGTGTGATTATATAATAAAAAGAATAACTAGTTAGAAACTTAAAAGGCATGTGCTCGAAACCAGTAACTTCTGTGGACCGACAGAGGTTTTGATAAACACTATCTATGTGTCGCATATATGTAGGTTGGGTGTGAAATGAAAGAAGATCCAGAAGTGGGTTGGATTTGAGAACTACTATAGCCCCACCCCCACTTTCTCTTTCTCTCTCTCTCTCTCTCTCTCTCTCTCTCTCTCTCTCTCTCTCTCTCTCTCTCTCGCTCTCTCCTTGTGACTTTGTGAATATTGAATTAATGAGAAATTTAAAAAATGTATAAGAAAAAAGAAAAACCTGCAGCACTTTTCAAAACATCTGCATACATTCATAAAATAGTTTTAAAGAAACGGAATCTTTCCACATACCGTCTATACATTTTCCTCTGCCCTGGCAGTCACACATCACAACTGAAAGGGCAATTTTAGTTTTTTCAGTAATTACAGCAGCATCTTTCTTCAGTTGCGATTCACAGTTTGTAAGAATTGTTGATGTGATATCTGCTGTCCACTCCATACTTCCGGTCATCTGGAAAACAAAACAGAAAATTATTCCTTATTGCCCACAATAGAACTGATTGGACCAATATCTAGACTGTGACAGCTTGGATTAATATTTTAACTGTGTGCACTAATTTGACTAAAATCTGGCCTATGTGTATTGCCTGCAACTGTATTTTGACTGTGTGCTATTTGGACTAATATTTTGACTGAGCACCAATTGGACCTACATTTTGGCCATGTGCACCAATTGGACTAACATTTTATCTATGTGTACTTCTTGCACTATTTTGATTGTATGGCACTATTTGGACCAACCGGTATTTTGCCTGTATGCTGTTTTGTGTAATATGTTGGCTGCTTTCACCAATTGTACAACTATTCTGGCCGTATGCACCAACTGGATTATATTCTAGTCATGTGAACTAATTTCACTAATATCTGGGCTGTATGACAATGCTTGGGCCAATATTTTTCCTGTATGCTAGTTTAATATTTCGGCTGTGTGTACCAATTGGACCAATATTTTGGCCATGTACAAATTGGTTAATTGGGAAAACTGTTGATTCTTTAATTGATTTGTTAGATTGTTCTACATTTCCTTTCGTTTTGTTCAGCAAATGAAGAAACATTTTATTACATATGTTTTTCTTTATGTGTTTTGTTGTGCTTTTGCTGTTATCGATGCATGATTGGTGTAACTAATTGGACAATCAGCCAATTAAAAACGAGAATAAGAAGAAGTATGAATGTCCACAACTCAACCGAGTTATTGGTGAAATAAAGAGGGAAAAGTTTATTCCTCTCTTTTAGGTAGGTGTTCTTGGTAAAGAATGGATAATAAAAATACGCTCCCACCCCTTCCTCCTTCAATGCTACAGAGATGCTGTCAATAGGTTATTCAATGCATTTGATACAACGATGGATTAAAACAGAACAGACACATTGTAGCGGTGTGTGTGTGTGTGTGTGTGCATGTGTGACGATGTGTCTATGTGGTGACAGTGGAGTTGGTTGATGAGAGTAATGAACTAGTTCAGATTGGAGAAAAATAGACCATTGTGTTGCTTTAAGTTATATTTATTCATCATCTTCTGCTGACAATTGGGGACACAGACGGGGCGAATTTCCATTAGTTAAACTGTAGTGTCAATTGACCAATGGGAATAGAGAATAAAAAAACTTTCTTAGAAAATAAATTGTGGCGGGTATGTCAACTTTACATCTTTCTCAAGTAAAGCAAGAATCTTTACAAATTGGCATTTCTACATACTGATGATAATGACGATATGTTATTGAAAGCATCGTTTTTTATTGTTCTTTTCTTGATCAGTGGTTCCTCAAGCAGAGAAATATCGTTTGTCTTTCGTTGAGGGCACAGATGAACCATAATACATAACTTTTAAATATAGACTTTAATTCTAATCAGAAATTACTTTCTATCCGCCCATTAAAAGGCTTTAAGATCACTTTTGTATTTCGCACACTCACGGAAAATCAGTGGAACTGTCATTTCTTTTTAATATATAATAAAAAAAAGAAGAAAAATGTAATATTCAATGTGTCCATGTGAAATTCGAATGTAATTTTGAAGACTTTGAAATGTAAATTGTAGGTTAATAGGTCAAAGTTAAATATTATGGGTTGTTTGTGCTCCTAAACTAAAGATAAACAATATTTCTCCGTGGACCGACTAAAACAGAACATTTGAATTTGGCAATTTTGTTTAATTGTTGAATTTTATCACCGACTATGTCCTATTCTTTCGAATGAGGTTGAAACCAAAACAGTTAAGAAATATGTGTTTATGTGACAAGAAAACACAATGTTTGCAATCATCGAATCTATTGATATTGCTATACTATAGATTAACATATGTCTATACTATAAACTAACATATTCATATGTCTATACTATAGACCAACATATACATATGTTTATACTATAGACTAACATATACATATGTCTATACTATAGATTAACATATTCATATGTCTATACTATAAACTAACATATTCATATGTCTATACTATAGACCAACATATTCATATGTCTATACTATAGACCAACATATACATATGTTTATACTATAGACCAACATATACATATGTCTATACTATAGACCAACATATTCATATGTCGGTACTATAAACGAATATATTCATATGTCGATACTATAAACTAACATATTCATATGTCTATACTATAGACCAACATATTCATATGTCTATACTATAGACCAACATATTCATATGTCAATACTATAGACCAACATATTCATATGTCGATACTATAAACCAACATATTATATGTCGATACTATAAACCAACATATTATATGTCGATACTATAAACCAACATATTATATGTCGATACTATAAACTAACATATTCATATGTCTATACTATAGACCAACATATTCATGTCTATACTATAGACCAACATATTCATATGTCTATACTATAGACCAACATATTCATATGTCTATACTATAGACCAAAATATTCATATGTCGATACTATAAACAACATATTCATATGTCGATACTATAAACCAACATATTCATATGTCGATACTATAAACCAACATATTCATATGTCTATACTATAGACCAACATATTCATATGTCGATACTATAAACAACATATTCATATGTCGATACTATAGACCAACATATTCATATGTCGATACTATAAACCAACATATTCATGTCTATACTATAAACCAACATATTCATATGTCTATACTATCGTCTTACATATTCATATGGCAATTCTATTGTCTGACCTAATTATACAGCCATTCTTCCATCATTCCTATTATTCATATTGTCATGATGTCGACTGTTAGTGACTCTTATCATCTTTTTACTTACCAGAATATCTTCCATGCAGTTTTCAATTTCAGTTGTGAAGTTTGAATTCAATAAAGTCGAGCAATCCTTTTTGGCTTGTGTACTTTCAAGTTTGGCAGTACAATTCCCCCTTGCATCATCCTCGGTTATTCCTTCTGGCCAATTGATTTTACTCGTCTGAAAAACAAAAACAAGAACGGATATTCTTATATATATATATATTATAAGAGAGAGAGAGAGAGAGAGAGAGAGAGAGAGAGAGAGAGAGAGAGAGAGAGAGAGAGAGAGAGATCATGAGGTACAGCTAAAATCAGGAGGTACTTCAATAATCATGTTGACATACAAGTTCTACTCATATCACGAAGTTAAGCTATGTTGAGATTGGCCATACTTAGATGGGTTACTATTTGGAAATACCTGGTGCAGTAAGCAAAACACTTTATCTAGATATATAAATGGGCACCAGTTTTGTTGCGAAGTATAATTAACAACAATCTAGCATCCTGTCATGGGGATGGATCAGGCCATCGGTTCCACTTAACGTTATAAGAGTCTGGCTGAGAAAGGGACTCCTCCTCCTCCTCTTCCTACTACTACTACTACTACTACTACTACTACTACTAACTATGGAAGGCACAAATAAGAAGCGATGATTTTAATATCAAATAGAAAATAAATATTTGAACTGGATGGGACTGAATGATGTGATTTAGTTCTAATCACACCTAGATGTGATTATATAAGTGATGTCGAAGCCCTTGAAATTATTATGTTTATTCGAGACATTTGAGGATGCAAAATCAGATTTAAAAATTCAGAAATCTTAGTTGTAGCTCAGTGCTCCTTGAATACCTTGAAGGCCATGAAATGTGAGCTGGAGAATTGTGACAGAGATGTGGAAGCAGTGGCTAGCAGGAAGGACTATAGCAGGCGTTCTGACTATGTCTGCACAAAGAAATTCGTTGAGAAGCTGAAAAATCTATGACAAAATCGAGGCAATGCAATGCGAACTTTGTTGAGAGAGATAGGCGTCGGAGTGGCGACTATGAATAAAGTGCTGAATGAGGATCTTCATTACTCCTCATACAAGAGTCGCAAAGGCCAGCTAGTTACTGCGAAGGCCCAAAAGAACTGCCTTACTAAAACCAAGAAACTACTCAACAAGGTCAAACACCCAGTTGAGTCGAAGATGCTCTGGTTCTTCCCAGAACAACAGGTGGCTAGCACACAAAGTCTCGCACATCATGAAGACCAAATTCCCTTAAACTGTGATTGTCTTTGGTGTATTTCCACCACCCCACATCTTCTAAAAGAGACTCTGACTCAATTCACATGGCTATATTGAGTTGCTGTCCATTGTTGTCAAGCACTGGGTGGAAAGGGTGGCTGCAGGAAAGTCATATGTGTGGCAGCAGTGTTACACCACTCGCAAAACACAGAAGGAGTTGTTTGATAACTTTAACGACTTCACCAGTACCACCATCCGACCCCACAACTTGCCTAATTGCAACACTATGGTTTGGTTTGTTTTGTTTTACGGCATATCAACCTCTTATGGGTCATTTAATGGCGAAAGATTAGTTGCAGTATTGTGAAAAGTTTTTATACTTCAAGTATTTATTCATGGTGTTTGGTTTGGTTGTTTTGTTTTATAGCATACTAACCTTTTTTGGGTTATTTAATGCTGAATCAGGTCGTTTTGGCAAAAGTTTTTATGCTTCAAGTTATTTATATGTTCACGTATTTACGGTCATTTTGGTAAACGTTTTTATGCTTCAAGTACTGAATATCTTCAAATGTTTATTTATGGTATTTGGTTTAGTTTTTTGTTTTACTGCATAGCAACACTTTTCGGGTTATTTTACGCTGAATCCGGTCATTTTGGTAAAAGTTTTGGGGAAGGGAAGGAAAGGTGGAAGGGCAGAAGGAAAGTGGGGAAAGGGAGGAAAATTGTTTTGTTTTTTTTTGATTTTGCCTTTGCAGAACATTATTGAGTTTTGCAAAGACAGAGACACCCAGTAAAACATCAATGTTTGGTGCATTTCGGGTCAGGAAGCTGATATGTTCAGACAGCTTGATCTGGTAGTACCAGAAGCAATACTGTAGACTATCATGTGTAGGGGCACAGTTGAGAAAGATACCACCATACCGGCGGCAACACCAAGGACGAGCTGATTGCCCGGATCAAACTGGTGTTGCGTTTCTTGAAGGATACTGGAAAGGCCGTGTATTTCAGAGTATGGTGGACACTCGACTTTGAGCATTTCTGTACATTGTTTGAACAATATTTACTAACCACTCGTTTGCCACTAGTTTATGCAATAACCACCAGACAACATTTCTTGTCACTCTGTCAAAAGCTTTTTCAAGATCCACAAAAGCAAAATGCAGGTCTTTCTTCTTACCAAGGTACTTCTATTGCATTTGTCTTAGGATAAATATAACACGTGATACTTTTGTAGAGACGTAGTCCTATTTATGTAGCAGCGCGGACATTAACTTATTAAGATATTGTGTCTTAGAGGAAATGCTATATAATATAACGAGAACTTTCTCTGTCTGTCTGTCTGTCTGTCTGTCTGTCTGTCCGTCCGTGAAGATTTTTGTAAACGTAATAGAGAGGGGGGCGTGGGGGGGGGGGGGCTGGTAGTTACTATTTAATTAATTAATTTTTTCAAGTCAGCGTTCATAATATTTGTATACCTTTAGAATTACGTTGGGAAATTATTAATTAATTAATTAATTTAGATTAGATAACATAACATAACATTAGATAACATATAAACAAAGTAGAACGAAATTTCAAGACGAGGCTGCGATTCGAACCCACAAAGTGTCAAGAATCTTACTTAAACTAATACTCTTTCAACTTCTTTATATACTGTTCACCCTTACATTTAGATTGTTATAGAAATGTTTAAAACAGTAAAAAAAAAGAAGATAAAAACAAGGAAAAACATGCATGAATAAAGCATGAATGAAAGAAGAAAGAATATTTAAACAAACGCTATTTATATATGTACAAAATACAGGAATTGATTGTTCATTTGAAATTGTTCCGTTAGGGAAATTAAAAAATGTCTGTGTCTGTAATTTGTGTGTGCGTAGTTGTACAAATGTGTTTGCATGCATGTGAGTTGAGATTTTATATTTCGTGTAAGCATTTGTGGGTGTGCCTTTGTCAACAGTGTTTGTGTGAGTGTGTAGTTGCGTGCGATAGATAAGGTGTGTGTGCGCGACAGTGGTTGTACACATGTGGATGTGTGTGCATGAGTTTAAAGAGTCAAGCGGCCTCCCTGCCACGGCTCGCCGCGAAGGCGGAGGGGGGGGGTGAGTAGTTTGAACGAAACGTCTCTGTTGAGGAGGAAAAACATAGAGAAGAAAATATTTTGTTGTGACGGTCTGCTTTTATATTGTTTGACCAGTGGTTTGACAGACGTAGTTGACGGCAGGTCACATGACAGCTATTTTTGTGGGTTTTTTTTTTCGCCTTTTTGTGAAACTGGTCCATGGGAGCCGATTTTTATGGCCCCAGTTTTGAGCTTTTGTGTTGAAGTGAAATTCGGAGTTATTTCTGTTTTTCTGCTTATGCCATTTGTTGATAAAATATTAGAGGATGTCAATCCTATACTTTTTTCAGGCATAGAACCAAACTGAATTTCATCTATACTGATCTGACTCTTTATTTGCTGCTCAATTATTCTCTCAACCACTTCCAGAACCTGCTCCATCAACTTGAAGCCTTTGTAATTAGCTCTATCTAGAGCTTCCTTTTGTAACGGCTCGCAATTGTACTAAGTTCTCAGTCTTTCAGGATGACCTCTTCTTTTATGATCTGATTTGTCAAGCCTGTGATCATTTCTACACCTGTTTAATACACAGCCCTCAACATTTTTGCAACAACATCTGAGGATCCTTCAGTCTTACTCTTCTTCATCTTACTCACCACTTCCCGTATCATTTCTTTCTCAATTTATATAACTCGATCAGATACTGCTTCTTCAACTTCTAGATTTTCTTGGCTTCATGGAAACTCAATATTCAACAATCTCTCATAATAGCATTTCCAAGCATCCCTCTTGTCCTGTTCATTTGTTGCTAACACTCCATTGTCATTACGAATGCACTTCTCTCCACCAATATCCATATTTGTCTTTGCCATCTGTTCAGCGATCCTGAATACCTCATTCTTTTGGTCTTCGTAGCATATCTGGAAATCTGTCTTGCTCAGCCTCGTTTTTGTCTTTTTAAATTGCTCTTCTTGCTCTCCACTTTGCACCCCAGATACATTTACATATTCACTAAACTTTTTATCCACTGGCTCCTTCATTTCTTTTTTTCTTTGATACACTTTTCAACTTCATCATTCCATCACCATGTCATTGTATGCCTTGAGAGCCTTTTCGTCCACCCACAAGTCTGGTCTGGTCTGGTTACCTCTAATAGTGCATCTTTCAACTTCTTCCACTCTTCTTGAAGTGGATCGGGTAACCGAAAGCTCCATCACTTGGTCTCTAAACTCACGTTTCTTACGTTAACTTTCACACCTTTCTCCTGAAGATAAACTTTCTCTTTACCGTATCAGCTTTTTTTTTTTCAGCATGAAATTGCAAATAACCGGTTTGTGCTGTCACAAATTATTCACCAGGTACCACTTTCACATCACTCAAGAGCTTTCTGTCTGTGAAACCAGACAATTATAGTGAAAGAGAAGAAAATATTCATGTCTAACTTACCGTCTCTGATCCATACGTTGGATTATAAACGAAGCCTTCAGTTGATCTTTTCTTCCTTCTTTTGTTCAAATCCAGTAAGGATCCAACTTCTGATTGTAAACTGTCTGTGATGTCTTTCACTGAAACAAAGAAATGTCAGATTCAGTTAAATAAGAGATAGAATAATGTTTTGTTAATCTTTTTTTGTGAGACACGTTGCAGCATCCACTCCATTTTTTTCTCTTTTTAACTGAGTTCACACCAAACAAGGCAAGTTGCCACTGTAGACGTAAGGGGTTACTGAAAATTAGGGTGAAAGTAAAGGGGATCATCCTTAATTGGGAGCTGTGCAGCTAGATGTTTGTTCACATTAGTTTTAAATTTCTGCATGTCGGTACAGTCAGGGAAACAGAGAGCAGAGAGGGAGTTCCAAAGGCGGGCAGCTCAAGGAATGAAGCTATTTGAGTAGAAGGCTCTCAGACATCTAGGGACCTAGACAGTGAATGGATGGGATTTAGCTGATTAGAGCAACAAGTTCATCGGAGCATATTCCATTAAAGTACTTGTAAAACAAGCACAAAGATGACAAAGTGTCGCGCTAGGACAGGGACTGGAGCATTTTATGTCACTCATCCTTTAATCGAGACGCAATCCTACCAATCATCCAAAGGAACGCAATTGAACGAGTGTCAACAATTCCAAAAGTCTCCACTAATCAATTGAGTAAAAAAAAATATCTGTCTGTAAGACTTCTCTTACAGACAGATTTTTTTTTTACGTAATAAATAAATATTTATTTATTTTTTAATCCCTGCATCTCAAGCGATTCAACCCGGTTCAATTGTGGATCTGACCAAATTGTGCTTACATGATGAGCTTGGTGAAATTGAATGGCTCTTGTCGTGCATCTCATTGTCAGTGGGGTAGAGGTACTAATACTTTCCCCATCATTCACATTATATCTGCATTTATTTTTTGTTCATGTATTTATTATAATTATGAAAAAAGTTACTTAAATCTATAAACTATTAAAAGTTTATGTTTTGGGAGTTTTTTTCTGTTCCTATGCAAAGAGAAATATGCGATTGGTTAACAAAAAAGGAATAGGTAGAGTACACATAACTAAGGCAGTAGTTTTACGATGTCAATACCCGAGTACGAATCTCATATAGGTGTAAATTTTTTTTTTTAAACTGGATACGTGTTTTATAAATTTAAAGAAAGTAACATAATATAATAAGATACAAAAACATTACATACATATTTTTTTTAAAACTGGATACGTGTTTTATAAATTTAAAGAAAGTAACATAATATAATAAGATACAAAAACATTACATACATATTTTTTTTAAAACTGGATACGTGTTTTATAAATTTAAAGAAAGTAACATAATATAATAAGATACAAAAACATTACATACATTTTTTTTTAAAACTGGATACGTGTTTTATACATTTAAAGAAAGTAACATAATATAATAAGATACAAAAACATTACATACATATTTTTTTACAAACTGGATACGTGTTTTATAAATTTAAAGAAAGTAACATAATATAATAAGATACAAAAACATTACATACATATTTTTTTAAAAAACTGGATACATATTTTATAAATTTAAAGAAAGTAACATAATATAATAAGATACAAAAACATTACATACATATTTTTTTACAAACTGGATACGTGTTTTATAAATTTAAAGAAAGTTACATAATATAATAAGATACAAAAACATTACATACATATTTTTTTAAAAAACTGGATACATATTTTATAAATTTAAAGAAAGTAACATAATATAATAAGATACAAAAACATTACATACATATTTTTTTAAAAACTGGATACGTATTTTATAAATTTAAAGAAAGTAACATAATATAATAAGATACAAAAACATTACATACATATTTTTTTACAAACTGGATACGTGTTTTATAAATCTACAGAAAGTAACATAATATAATAAGATACAAAAAACTACATACATATTTTTTAAAAAACTAACTGACATTTTTTTGTAATCCACAAAAAATAGACATAAAGTGTATTCGGCATTAGTTCAAAACGAATTATTTTTGCTTAAAAACATAATTTCTAATGTTTTTTTGCCAATAAAAACAATATGTAAATACATTCATCGTAGTTACTTACTCTCTCACACAGATACTAAGTAACATATTTTTTCCACAAAATTTCACAAATATTTTCCTTCGTATTAGCTATAAAGCAGTAGAAGCTAGATAGAGATGGAAATTGACATACCCAGGTACTGTACAAACACCGATCAAGACGTGTGTATGAACTAAGTATATATATATGATTGGCAAAAACTGTAAACTAGTAAATTGTCAATTAAATTAGAAGTATTTTCTTTGAAAATATATAAATTCACTTTCACGCTCCATGAGTCCAATTTGAAAACTGTTTTTTTTTAAGCATCAAACAAAATCTTCACCTTTTTATTTTTCTACTATTTTTGGGATCATCATCATATTCGGTTTAACGTCCGTTTTACAAGTTGGCATGTGTTGGATGGCTTTTAGAAAATTACTTCCAAACTAACCTATCTCTGGCCAGTTCTTTAGTTATCCCTCTTTCTCTAAAGTAGATTGCTGAACTCACAATTTGAAAATAAAGAAAACGATTAACACATTTAATTTGGTGGTCAAGAACTAATGAATTGTTTTTACTCTGTTTCTTATGGAAACATAAGTTTCAAGGTAGGAACAAACCGGTTTACAAACTACGTTTAAGAATCAATTATGTCTGTAAACCGAGGTTTGATTGTAATCGAAAATTTGATTTTCAGATAATATTAGAATTATTAAGAAATGATTTACACCAAAAGAGAATATACAAATACATACATTTACTGGAATATTTACAAAATACTGCATCATCAAAGTAACCGCATCTCTCTCTTTGGTCGACGCAAGAACAGAAAATCGGTACATCAACATCAACCGTCTTAGAATATCCAAAGTAGATCGATTCTGATTGTGGAACTCTACAGATTCAGAAGAAAAAGGAAATAATTAAAATATGTAAAATATAAATATTCTGTTCCATACAAAAATAATAAATTATAATTCAAATATTCAATGCGAAATAAATATTCCAGTTATGATAGGTGCCACTGCCTCTACGTGCTTACTACACGACTAACTGTATTAGACAATGTTGGCTTGAAAATAGTTTCGTCCAGGGATAAGAAAAAAGCACATGTTTTACTCGTTAACTTTTGCATGATAGAATAGAAGTATACATTATATATATATATATATATATTAGGGGAGGTCGATTTTGAAACTGTAAATTATCGCACTCGAAGAAAGTTGCCAAATAATGTCAAAAGTTACCACAAGAAATATTTTTCTTCAAAACTTTGTATTTATTTGAGCATTGCAACTTTAAGATCAAATAAATCGAGATTTTTTATTACTGCCTAGATTTCACCGGCAGATGTGTCGCCTTAAATTAAACCCGGGTTTTAACAAAAAAAAGTAATACATTACTTAATAATAAATATTTTAAAGGTTATTATTATTTTTCTTAAAAAATTAAATGTACATATTCAAATTAAAAAGGAATAAAACACTATAATATTTAATGTTATATATAAATAATTATTTGTTTACATAGGCGTTTTATTTATTGGATATTTTTTATGGTATTCACCGGTTGAAAATTCATTGATTCTGTGTTTTGTAAACACTGTTTACACATTTAATTATCACAAATATATATTGAATTGTCGAGCGCTGGCTTATCTAATCCCACTTTCCCGACCTTTTGTCACACCTTACCTAGTGAGAGTTAGATAAATAAAAACTAGTTCAACCAGGGGGTTTTACCCCACCAAATAAACCGGTATCGTCCGGGCCTTTGGGTCTGGATTCACGCCCGTCTATTGGGGCTTGTCCGTCCTGTGCAGTTCTAGGAGGTGCACCTTCCAGGTTTTGCCTCCCCTCTTTGGGGAGGAGTAAGTTTATTGCTTACTGTCTGAGGCAGCCCTACCGGGGAATGCCGACGAAGCTGCCCAGGCAATTTTTAAATGGCCAGAGTGCTCACCTCTCGAGCACTGGCTTTCTCATCCCACTTTCCTGACCTTGTGTCAATCTTACCTTGTTGGGGGTAGATAAATAAAATCTAGTTCAGCCAGGGGTTTTTACCCCACCAAATAAACCGGTATCGTCCGGGCCTTTGGGTCTGGATTTACGCCCGTCTATTGGGGCTTGTCCGTCCTGTGCAATTCTAGGAGGTGCACCCTCCCAGGCTTTGCCTTCCCTCTTTGGGGAAGAGTAAGTTTATTGCTAACTGTCTGAGGCGCCCCTACAGGGGAATGCCGACGGGGCTGCCCAGTCAATTTTTTAATGGCCAGAGTGCTCACCTCTATAGCGCAGGCTTATCTAATCCCACTTTCCTGACCTTGTGTCACATCTTACCTTGTTGGAGGTAGATAAATAAAACTATTTCAGCCAGGGTTTTTTACCCCACCTAAAATATATGTATTGGAGTTGATGGGAGAATGGATAAGGACACATTGATGTATAAGGAAATTGTGGATGAAAATAGACAGAGAATTATGAAAAAAACTAAGGGACCAGAACACCATTTAACTTTTACAAAAGAAACACCATGTGAAAGTAAATATCTGACACATAGAGTTCTTCCTAATAGTGGTGCAACAGGTGCTGTTCATGCAGATCAAGTGGTGGATGTTTTGCATGAATTCCACAGTGAGAACAGTATCAAGGCTATACTTGTTGACAACACTAATACCAACACAGGTTGCGAAGGTGGAATGTTTGCAATTTTAGAAAAAAAACTTTTTAAAAATCTTCACACAATTGGTTGCTCTTTGCATCATAATGAACTACCTTTCAGAGCCCTTTTTAAAAACATAGATGGTTGCGCAAAGGGCCCTACAACATTCAGTAGCCCTCTGGGGAAATTATGCTCAAATGATTGCCATGATTTACCCCAAATATCATTTTCCACTATTAGCAATCCTCTAGAGTCAATTTTTAAAATTGATGAAATACATGATCTTAGTTCTGACCAAAGAATTCTTTTATGAATACACAGTAGGTATTTCTAGAGGTAAGGTTGACTCTAGATATGCCTCCTGGAAAATTGGTCCTTTAAACCAAGCAAGATGGTTAACTTTGGCCATCAGGCTCATGTGTTTATGGACTTGTGGTGCATACCCACAAAGGCACACAACAAAACTACACTATGTAGTAAATTTTATTGTAAATGTGTATGCCACTTCTTGGTTTGAAATTAAAAGAAATAGTAAATTCCACAATCAGTAAGTGCACATTTTTAATATGATCCAGAGGATTAAGGAGCAGCCTCAGGAAATCCAAGATATCACATTTAGAAATATACAAGGTAATACATTTTGTTTACTGCCTGAAAACTTTCTATATTCCATGGTTAAATCTGAGGAGATTGAAGTAAGAGAAGAAGCTTTAAAAAGAATTTTGGCCATTAGGTAAGTAATATTTATTCATATATCTCTGACTCAATTATTTATTCCAATTTATAGAATGATTTTTAAAGATTTTATCTAATTTCACCATAATTATTAAAGCAGTACAGATTGGAATTTTTTAATAATTCAATTAATTAATTTGTTCTTTCAGGAGTGAGGAGTCAACCAGAAAAAAATTAAAAAGAATACTACCTGTTAATTTTAATGCCACACATTGGACACAATTAATAGATTTAAAATTATGCGGCATTTTTGAACCACCAATGACGGAAGATTTTACTGAATCTGAACTTAGAGAATCGTTGATGAATGGAACCAAGCTTGACTTGCCAGATTTGCCCTCACATTCTCAGGGTGTGGAACGGGCAGTTAAGTTAATAACAGAAGCTTCACAAACAGTATATGGTTTTGAAGCAAGGCATCAACACATTACAGCCAAAGTTTTGAGTCAGAAATTGAGACCAGCATTTTTGTCTAAGGGGTCTTATATGGAGCAATTTGACTCTCTATATTAAGCTCCATTAAAATAGTGTTAGGTTTTTCCTTATTTCTTTGCTTGTTATATTTTCACTAATAACAGAAAAAAATCATTTTTTTAGGTATTCAAATATTACTGTTTAATTCATAACGTTAAAAGGTAGTTTACAAAAGCAGATACTGAAAATGAGGGGGGGGGGGCAAATTTTCGATTTGAAGATTTCTTTAATTCATATCATTTTTATAAAATAAAAGGACATTCCCTGATTTTAAATGCTAAAATTATTTGGTTTTCACACCAATATTCAAGCAAATCTTGCAAAAACGAGGAATTTTCAGTATATTCTTGTCTACGATCTTTGATACCAAACGCTCAAAAAACCGCTGAAGTTTTTGATCTAATTTTTTGCATGAGTATTTAATAGGTCTATATACAACTTTCGGTACGTGCCTTTTTTTAATATTTAAAAAAAAGTGTAAAATCGACCTACCCTAATATATATATATATATATATATATATATATATATATATATATATATAGGATCAAATGTAAACCAAAAGTAAAACTTTTAGTAGATGGAACCTATAGTGAAAAGGCTTAGCTCAATATACGAGATAGAGCAATTGTGTGTATATATATATATATATATATATATATATATATATATATATATATATATATATATATATATATATATATATACGTGTCAGTCTATTTTTAACTTCCCCGAGCAGGGCTCAACTTAAATCTTATTAAAAGGGCTTATAATATATATATATATATATATATATATATATATATTAATTTTAAATAAATAATATTAAATTATTTTTACCTACATACGCTAGCGTTTAGAGCTTTCACCAGTGCAGACTCCGTAAGCAAGCGCTGTAGGCTACTACATTCAAGAAAGGAATTTAAGTTCTATTTATGCGAAGGGCGGCATATCAAGACAGACTGACTAGAGATGCTACGAACGTTGTCGGAATATGCCTTTAGCTACATCTATTTTTAACTTCTCCGAACAGGGCTCAACTTAGTGGCTTATCATATATATATATATATATATATATATATATATATATATATATATATATATATATATATATATATATATATATAAGTTAATGTTTGTTTGTGTGTTATATAAATATATATGTTAACAGTTAGAACATATAAATATGTTTCATTAAGGATTTA
>OY744523.1:57206829-57389329 GCA_963556195.1 Sepiola atlantica | reverse complement strand
TTTGTTTTAGGAATGGAACACTACCAGATCCCTGCACGCCACTGCTCCCGGGCAACGCCGGGTAGATAAAATATAAATCGACAAAAAACAAAAACAACATGTTCCTACCTTCAGTTTCTCCGATGTCAGATGCTACGGCTTCGATAAATATGTTAATATTGGTAGCAAATATCGGCAGTATTTTGATGAGCGTGCCAGTTGGTAGAAGAACCTATTGGGAGAGAAAAAAATTCCAGGTATTAATTTAATTACAACATTTATTTATGAAAACAGGCTTTTAAAAAAAATATTTATTGAAGGCCTGGTAAAAGTCCAGAATAGTTAACACTCGATAGCTCGTAAACCTAAAAAACAAAAACAACACCAAATAATTTATATCAGAAACATTAGAATGAAATTATATACCTACCTAGCCAAGTTTGAACGTTTCTAACCCTTTTTATTTCACACTTTTCTTCTATAAAATCTGTCTTCTCGACACTCGACATTTAATAGCTGCCACAACATGCCTACAGACCGCCATTAAATGTTGAGCATCGAGAAGACAGATTTTATAGAAGAAAAAGTGTGAAATAAAAAGTGTTATGAACGTTACAACTTGGCTAGTTAGGTATAGAATTTCATTCAACTGTCAACTGGACTGTAAAATTACATGAGAAAGTATAAACTTTCCAAAACCACATCATACGCTTCATTACTGATCATAAACTATCTGATCACATCAGTATCGCAGAGTTACGAAAACTCACTGGCCTCCCATCAATATCCTCTGTTATCAAATGTAAAGTATTGCAAAATATGTGTTGAAAGCATAATACAAGGAAGACGGTCGAAAGGTAGACAAAAGAAAAGATGGATAGACAATGTTTGTGAATGGACGAACATGAACATAAACCATGCGAACACCTTGGCCCAAGATCGTAAGGCTTGGAGGACACTCAGTCATGTTAGTGCGTATTCGGCAGCTAGTGGAGAAAACGTTTAATAATAAAATAATAGTTTAAAAAAAAAAAGAATGAACTACTTGTGACCATTCGAAATTTGAAAGGAATTTGGAAGCATTTAAACTGTCGAATAGAAAAGCATTTCTGTGTTTCAAAAGCCACTCGAGTATAATGGTTAATGAGATGAGTGGATTGTCGGTTAATGATAAAGAATATTTAGGAGTAGTGCAAATGAGTAGTGGAATGAACAAAGATTGGTTACTTATAGAGAGAGCTGATGACAAGTAGTTGTTGACATTCGACTTGAAGACAGCCATGTTGTAGTCTGCAGGAAAATAGTCCTGTGGTAATGTGTTCCACAGATCGGGAGTTCTTGGAAAGAAACTCTGTTCAGAGATTGGATCTTAGTCACGCATCTTCCATGGAAATGACGATAATAATTTGAGATTTAAAATTGATTAATCATAAAATACATCTTGCAGATGCCCGAGGTCTGTCATGGCAGGTTTTGGGTTACGCATCATCAAACACACCCGATCAGCATGGTAAATATAAAAACATGCTTGCTCCTCGAATACGACGTTGCGTTACAAAATGAACATTGCAAACTTAATTTCCCTTTGATTGAACTGATCGGAAGTCAAAAGGAACATTTTTCTTCATAATAATTCGTTTCTTTATTTCAATAAAAATAAATCTTATTTAAAAAAAAAAAATATTGATCTAAAAAAAGTGCAATAATTATGCGTCAATCTAATCTAAGTGTAAAACTGTTATATAATGAAAGCCCTCATTCGGGTAGACGGAATGAACAATGAAGCTGTAGAATGATTGCTGGCCTGGGGTAAAAAAGTTAACCCCAGTGAATAAACGGAAGTTAGGAATCTGAGGCCATTTCTGAAAATATATTGTAGCTCTGTTCCTGCCGGGCCTTTGAGTGAGCGGTCAGAAAAACTGTGCCCGTCCACAAAACCCCAATGCGGGGGAGGGAGAGAGGAGTGTCGAGTGAACAATATTATAGCCTAGCATAATAACGACAAAAGCCCCCTCCCCTCTCTCTTTTTCTCGGGTCTAGATAATCATATTGTTACGAAGTCCTTATCCATTTTAAAGAAGCCGTGTGTGTCCATGTGAATTAATCGAAGACAACAATACGCAGACACCAGCAACGGTATGTTATATACACCTCAGACATGCACGAAATCTAACAAAACTAAGCATACAAAATGTTGACTGATAATGCTTACAAAATGCATGAGTTACATTAAGTTTTTATACTTACCGTGAATTGAGATCCTGCCTTGTTTGAGTATACCTTTGTCGAAGGAGTGAGGGTTCCTTTCACATACATGCGGATATCAAGGGGGAAAGACACACTTCTGCCAAATCTGATATTTCTATTTCTGTATGCGCATTTATCAAATACAATGACATCATCTCCAGAACGGATAGCCGCACCGCATGTACAAGAGGCAAAACCACAATTCGAAAAGAAACCTCGAACCTGAAAAGTAAAAGGATAAAATACAATAATTATATATACAAATCAAAATGGCGAACTTGTGAACAATCTAATTGAACTGTTGGTGTGTATACAACACATTATGTAATTGTGAGTCTGGTTTTCTGGTTCTCCTGAAGAATTGTTTTTACTGTAAAATTCGAACTTTGTTTGATTGTATAGCCTCTAATGATGCTTGACACAATTTTTTTAGCCTTGTTAGATTGTCAGAATTAAAATCAATTTACGATTATAAATGCAAAAGTCTTTTTCATTTATCCCGACTATATTCATATGAAAACACGTTTATCTTATTTAATTCAATTTTGCATTTAAAGATTTTCAAATACATTATATATACCCAACAAACTATTGCCAAAGCACACTTATCCAGACACTTCATTTGGATAATAATTTTATAAACACTCTCTAATAAATTAATATTCTACACAATTTATTTATATTTGTGTTCTTCAATTTCTTTATATACATAATAATTTTCTTCATATTAACATTAATATTATTATTTGTAGAAATATTAATGACAACGATTTGATGAAAAACGTTTAACATTCACAATGATTATTTTGAAATTCGAAAGATAATTTCCGGTTTTTGTTGTAGTTGACGACGACGATGATGATGATACTGATTATGAAGATAACTAATACATTTGCCATAAAAAGAATAAAGAAAAAAGCCCCCCCCCCTCCCCATCTCACCTTTTTTAAAATTACAAACAACAAAAAAGTAGAATCATTTTTTTTTAAATAGTTATTAAGTTTTGTTTATTTTTCTCCATTCAATTAGGTAGAAAAGTAAAGTAAATTCTAAGGTTGTTTGTTTCTTTACTCCATAGACGAAAAACAAACTTCGGGGGATATCCTCATATGCCATCTTGAAAATGGAACTGTAACACGATCGGATTTGAAAGAATTATTAAACTTTAAAACACAATAAATAGGCAGGTAGGTAGTAAAGTAACTTTATTGCCTTTGGTAACAGTTATTTGCTGATTATTTGGGTTTGTTTTCATCTCTTTTTCTGTTGGTTATTTTTGACAATCGCTTCCAATTTTTCGTTTAATCTTTTCATTATGAGGAATCCATTTTTCTCAACATTGGAATATATCAAATAACACCATGACAATCACCTTACTGTTGGTTTCTTCAAGTTACCAAAATGTTAAAAGACACATTGTTTCTTTGTTTTTCTGTAGATAAGGCTACAGCTAGATTAATTGCTGCTCGGAGGACGGGTAGTTTTTGCTAGTATATATATATATATATATATATATATATATATATATATAATGTGGGTGGGTTGGATGGCGGGGCTGTATGTTGCTCTCTTGAGAGTCCATCAAATGGGCTTAAACAGGATGTAACAGAGACATAATTTCAGTTATATTAAAATCATTCAGAGATGTAGACAATTTAATATCGCCTCCTGCTCTTTAAGGATTTGTCATGTCTGGTTGTATCGCTGGTGAGAGAGGATTACTTATTTTTCGTTCTGCTAGCAAGATGAGATTGGGATTCAGTCTTTTTTTGCTCAATTCGGATTTAACGGGTTTTCTAATTAAACAACGAACTTTGATTTGACTTGGGTTGCACATTTCGGGATTTTGGAACTTTGATTAGACTTTCTATATTATTTGATTTATTTATCATTAACATTGAATATTGACACTTTTCGGGACTGGATAACTTTGTCGGCACCTTCAATTACACGTATTTGGACTGCTGTTTGTAACTTGGAGTAATTGTCTTTCCTGATTAGGCTTCTCAATATGTATGACCTGGATGGACTATATGGATTCAACAAAAAGTATGTTTTTGGGTTGATATGTTTTGATGTTATGTATTTTTGTGTATTGGTGTATATAATTTTATATATTTTCAAAGCGTAATTTTATTACCTGTAGTAGTATAACTGCGGTAATGGTCCTCTGAAGAGAAGAATTATCTTTGAAAACTCATGAGCTAAGGTCTTAAGAATACTTTGCTTGAACTTTGAATTCTAATAAAATTTGATTGACACCTTATTTTATTACTTCATTTTATATTATATTATATTATAATATATATATATATATATATATATATATATATATATATATATATATATATATATATATAATGGAAAAGAATAATACCATTTCCATAATATTTTGCCCTTGGTTATCAGAAAAATCAAGTATATGTTGAATTGGACTCATCAGAGTGTTGTTAAAATTTGAAAAAACCCAAACAAATTTCGGCTTAAAATGTTTTAACAACATCCCATTGATGAGACGAAACAATTCAACATATACTTGATTTTTCTGATACCCAAGGAAAAAATATCATTTAATACGGACGAAACAGCTGTTTGAGCTAATAAAATGCTTTAAGCAAAAAACTCGGATTGTATTCTCATATATATATATATATATATATATATATGTAAGAAAAAATGTGTCCAATTGGGTCCCTATAAAGCTCGAGTAAGATTGTTTGAATTTTTTTTCCAAACATAACTCAATTCCAAAACTGAGGAATATTTTAGCATGTATTTAGTGTGATTAAATTATATAGGAAAAAGCCTTATGGAAATAAACGTTGATTAACTCAGCTTTAATATAATATATATATATATATATATATATATATATATATATATATATATATATATATATATATATATATATATATATATATATATATATATATATATAGAATAATATATAATATTTGCTACATCCTCAAGCATGATTGCCATCTCATCCTGTTTCTCCAACGTCATCCCTTCCCAATCCATAACTTTCTAAGCAACCTGCAGATCGGCATAGCCTGTAGGAAAGGTTGCAGTTAAACATTAATTATACTTTCTTTTTTCTGTCCGTCTTTTTAGCTTGGAACTGGTTCTACAGACTTTATTATCATGCAAGTTGTCGCACAATGATAAATTGTTTTTGGTGGTTGTTCTTTTGTGCCTTTTCTGGTGATTTATGTAACCAGCCTTACAGAGACATTGACAGAATTCACACTTCCAGCTTGTTATATTTATTTCTAGATTGTGGTTATCATTATTCCAGAGTTTATATTAGAGTTGATTATATTCAAGACAATGCTCCTCGAAATCCCTACAACTGTCCTTTATATACCCTCTAGACTCAACCCTACTTAGAGCTACGTTCTCCCAGTTGTCCATATCAATCATCTAAAATAGTTGCTTTGGGAGTCTATAATCCTCAATGCGAATCAAGTGTTCTGACTGCTAGCCTGTCACTAAAAACTCAGTGCTCAGGCATTCTGTCCTGACAAAGGTTTGCTCTGTCACTTAACTTAGGCATGTGTCTTCGATATTTCTGCTGAAAACACTCAAGCAGTTTGATATGTTTACAGAAAAGCGTTCAGGTTTTAGAGGAGAAAAGAAGAGCGATCAAAATACTCTCTATACATGCACACATCTTGGTATAATCAGTAATGTCATGAGCTGCCCATACTCTCTTCGCCAGTCTTCTGAAAGCTACACTGGCTTTTTACATGCGTAGCTGTATCTCAGCATCCAAGGAGTCATCCCTTCACAGTGTGTTGTTCAGGTAGGCAAGTTTGATAACCACTCCCAATCTAATTCCATGAACGAAGATATTAGGCCCAGTATACAGTTTCCCAGGTGTAAGGGCAATCATTGCTTTGGTCTTTGTGAGGCTGATTGTAAAAGTAAACGCTCCTCAAAGGGAGATAACTCTGATCGTCCCTACAGTGTAATAAATTGGCATGCAGTTTCGAATCCATATATTTCTACGGTTCGAACTAGGACACATACTTCATCTCAATTATATAATACGTAACAATATTCTTACCTCAAATTCCATTCCTTTCCGCTTGTGCAAAATGAATTCACCTTCCATATAGTTATTATAGTTTCTGTTTTAAAAAAAAATAGAAATAAAAAAAGTAAAAACACATTTGAATGCAATGGGTAATTTTCAGTTTGAAAAACTTCAATACAAGACAAATGGATATTGAACTGGGGAGACTGACTGAAGCTGGCCAGGTTTACAGCATTGATCTCAGCCAAAGTTAATTTTTGAAAAATTACTACTAAATGTATGAGAAAAATCAACTATATCTTTTAGATTGTGCTTTTTTTTTGGTACACAACTTTTTTGTTATGATACACTGGATGGCTTTTGGACGTAAAAATGGCCCAAATTGTCAGCCGTAGCAGCTTTGGTGCATCATTATAAATTCTGTTAAACAGAGAGGGCTTTGTGGAAATTCAGAAAAGCTGTAACTGAGACGATTTCAACTTAATCCTCAGAATGTTCGGGTTGCTATACCATTGAACAGGCTGATAGAAGCTGTGGTCAACTTACAGACGATCAAAGAGTTTAAGCCAACGCTGGATGCGCATTATGGTTGCTGATCTTTGGATAATTACCCCTCACTTGAGCTTGAACAGGAGGATGCGAGGGGAGACAATTCTGGGATAAAACATCATCAACGGGAATTTAAATCTACCTTTCGATGAGTTTTCGCCTTAGCACTAAGCTGTGGTCTGCACGGGACTCAGTAAAAGATGTACCATAGGTGCTTTCGTCTCAATAGAAGAAAGACAGCATTATCTGTCCGTGTTTCCACTCCACGGAACAGCCTACTAAAGGCGGTAGTGATGATGACTACCATATCCAGGTTTAAAGTCGCCTTCGACAAACATTAAAACAGTACATAAAAGTACACATATTTTAACTGTCCTTATGCTAGAGAATTAATAATTTTTCTTTTCCTGGGGCTTACCATTTTTACATAAATAAAACGGCGACACTACAGTCAGTCTGCCCTTAGCAGTTCAGCAGATAGAAACAGACAACCTCCAAGCAAATATGATGTCACCTGATATTTTCTTAAACAATCACCAAGTCCAAACTGGAAAATTAACGAATATGTCAGACAGCGTATTTATACAAAACATTAAAAATGGCCATTTCTAAATGTAAATCAAATGCAAAAAAATCCCTGCTCTCCCCACATGCCATCAGCATATAAGATTAACCATACAAATGAAAATACACCTGCTATCACGCTATTAGTGTCTACAGTTAAATTTATGCATGTAAATTGTAACTGTCTCTATCAAATTGTTCATGTTAATACTATAAAAATATAAATGAATAACTGAGTCTTTTCATACAACTTTTTAATAGAAAACACAAATGAACAATTGTCTTTTGTACACAACTCTGTCTCTAAATTTTTTGCCTCCCCACGAGGTCGGGTTTTAATGTTAAGAAAAATCCAGCTCCCCCCAAAATACGACTCTGGATTCGGACAAAAATTTAAATTGTCTCAGTCTAGAAGGATTTGTCATTTCACTGACCGAGAACAGAACAAATAAAGTGTAGTATATCAGAACAGATGCTGTACTTTGGTCCTAGCCAAAAGGCCAACCAAAATCGCCTTTCTTCTTCTTTGCTTGTCAACATTTGGTTATTGTTATTTTTTGCTCTCTCGCGGCCATACAAGGTATATAACATTAACATATCAAATACCAACACTAGGGTATTATTCTCCACTCTGAGGGTGCCGAAGAGGACTACTATTTGTAAACAAAACAGCATGTTAATTTTTTTTAATAACCAAAGCATCCAATTTTAATGAAATTTGCAACATTTATTCAATAAATTATAAATTTTATGAGGAATGCTAGTTTTCAAATTTAACATCATAGCGATTTTCAAAAGATTGGAAGTTGTATGAACTTTAAGTTTGGACCAGAATAATGCACATGTGCAGTAAAGTTGTTTTTTTTAAAAAAATTATATGTTGTTACTGTAAAAAGCGACTATATAATTTTTTCTCACAGCATTTTAAGTAAGGGTTGAAAAATAAAACTCCTGAGCATTGTTGAAAACATCTTTTCAAGGATTCCTAGTTGGTATGTTCAGATGTAGGTAGCACTGACTGTCTGTACAAAAGATGAATGACGAAAGACTTTTATTTTTATAAAACTATTGCCAGAAAAAATAGCACAAACACAACAGGGAACCACATGTGAAAGTCTGTAAGCTTCCTCAACAGGGTAAGCGTAACATTGTTTCTTATAATTATATGTCACAGAGCCAACATCTTCGTTGAGGATACCACGTTACATAAGACTAACAGGAAACATTTACTTGTCTCTTTCATCCGTTGGGGAATTCTCCTAAAATTTCGGGAAGCATCATTTTTTTTCAAAGACTGATTTACAAATGAAGACTTGAAAACACAAAAAGGAATTTTCGCTTTATTTGATAGTATAATTTCTACATTATCTTTTTCTCACACTCGTTTCCTCATGTACGGTGGGTGCCTTTGGCGAAGTCCACTAATCAGAACGAAAATCTCAGCTCTGATGTTTTTGATTCTGCCAATAGCATCTATACACATTGGTTGTTTTTGCACATTCCTTAACGAAACCACAAATAACTTTTATTTAGTTTGCAAATCAACCGACAACTCACAATATGTCAAAACATATCGAATTCCAAAAACGCATTCATAACTAAATTCCAAAATTAACCTAAATTTGTTAGCAAAATCTTTGTAACTCTAACTCTCGTCATCACAATAATCATCAAGCATTTTCATTATTGCTACTATATAATTACTTTTCCCGCCTTAAAAAAGAGAAGTTAATCCCCGAGAGGATGGTATCATGACCATAGAACAGATACTTGCCCCTTCCCCTAAAAAAACATAGGAGGAAATAATGCATTGAAGGATCGTATCATGACCACAAAACAGATACTACATTGACCCCCCCCCCCAGGAGGAGGCAATACCTGGGAAGATGGTCTCATGACAACAGAACAGACACTACACTAGCTCCCCCCCCCACAAAAAAGGAGAAGCTAATACCTAAGATGGTATTATGACAACAGTACAGATACTACACTACCCTCTCCCTGAATTAAGCGTTGGAAGATAGTACAATAGTCTGAAATAATATAATAAACAGAATTGATCATTAAAAGATAGTACAACAGTACATTAATAGAAGTGATAGTACAATTTCGGATTCAAACAGACAGATACCAAATCTTCATTAGAAATAGATTACTCCCACCCACAGGGGTAATCTCATTACACACTGTTATTTGATTAATTGAAAAAATTAAAGCAAAGTGAATGATAGATAAACTTACAAATTATTATAAGTACGGATGTGTGGATCTCCCGTGACTGAGCAAATACCCTTTGCTGGATTTTTAAAATCCCTGTTTTCAACTTTGATCTGTGAGAAAGAAAAAGAAATATCAAATATTAGCACATTTTTAATACTCATTTTTTCAGTTTGATAAATCAGGGCCGTTTACATGCTCTTTTGAATCCCATAAAAGTGGTAATTTCTTTCTACTGCAAGCCAACTACACTTTTAATCCACAAGGCAGAAGTGGTAAGCACATGTTTCTCCTTCTCCACATTGTGACAAATTGTTAATGCCTTAGCCGAAGCTAAAAGGCCACGCTGCCTTATATGCTTCATCCACTATATTAAATCATCAAAAGACGCATGCGCAGACTGCTTCACCTTATATACCTAAATGAATATTGGTAGTGTATATAAGGCTATATTAAGCGACGTTGAGCCTGGTCACTGGTCAGTGGGTGACCATTTGGGAATACCAGGTGCTGTAAGGCTCTCCTCTTATCGCGGCATTGTTTTCGGTCGTCCTGGATTTCTACTTGCCACTGGAATCAAGCAGTGCCAAGATGTGTGGTTGGAGATTGTGCAACCCTTTTTTTCACAATTACACATGCATCTACCCTTACAAAGGGTATCCGTTGTCTCTTAAGACTGAACGGAGGCCATAATATAAGGCTAAGAATTTGTCAGTGAGGCAGTACGACTTTGTACTGAGAACAAAGTAATAATAGAGATTTGATGAGAAGAAGAAGAAGAATATAGAAGAAGAAAAAGAAGAAGAATATAGAAGAAGAAGCAGAAAAATATAGAAGAAGAATGAAGAAGAAGAAGAAGAAGAAGAAAAATATGGAAGAAGAAGAAGAAGAAAAATATGGAAGAAGAATATAGAAGAAGAAAAAGAAGCAGAAAAATATAGAAGAAGAAGAAGATGAAGAAAAAGAAGCAGAAAAATATAGAAGAAGAATATAGAAGATATAGAAGAAGAAGCAGAAAAATATAGAAGAAGAAGAATATAGAAGAAGAAGAAGAAGAAGAATATAGAAGAAGAAGAAGAATATAGAAGAAGAAAGAAAAGAATATAGAAGAAGAAGCAGAAGAAGAAGAAGAAGAATATAGAAGAAGAAGAAGAAGAAGAAGAATATAGAAGAAAAATATAGAAGAAGAAGAAGAAGAAGAATATAGAAGAAGAAGAAGAAGAAGAAGAAGAAGAAGAAGAAGAAGAAGAAGCAGCAGAAGAAAAATATAGAAGAAGAAGAATATAGTGGGAATCAGACGGTGAAGAAGAAAAAAGAAATGTAGTGAGGTCAAACGGTAATTATCATCATTTTATTCGGTTTAACGTCTGTTTTATATGCTGGCATGTGTTGGATGGCTTTTAGAAATTGAATTTAAAATTAGCCTATCTCTGACAGGTCTTTATTTATCCCTCTTTCTGGGTCCAAGTGATAAGAATGGACTTGAGTCCATTCTTATCACTTGGACCCATTTTTT
The DNA here is from genome assembly GCA_963556195.1 of Sepiola atlantica. NCBI lineage: Eukaryota > Metazoa > Mollusca > Cephalopoda > Sepiida > Sepiolidae > Sepiola > Sepiola atlantica. The sequence continues at coordinate 57,378,218 of OY744523.1, read as the reverse complement.
CCCTGGCCTTCATTTGTCAACTGAATCTGCTACCTCAACTGTTCTACATCTACTAATTCAAGAACTCTCATCCATTCTTTCAAAGTGGCCATATCATCAAAGTCTCCTGTTCTGTACACATCTCCGTATACAGTCCAGATATAATCTTCCTTTGAGGTCATAAGGTCTGAGCCTCTCTTTAACACTCACATTACACATCAATCGTATCATTCTCATATCATTTCTCTCCATGAAACGCATGCCCTCAACACTCACTGGCCAGGTTTCACAGGTAAAGAAGAAAAAAGAGTGCAGTGGGGCCAGACAATGACGAACAAAAAGTGTACCCCCTGATAAATCTACCATGTTTTATTTTGACACACCCATATTTATTATAATTCATTCGTATTCCTTGCATCTGTGCTTAAAAGTGTCAACTTATGTATTTTATATTTTGTACTTGTCAAGTCGGATGTTTTGTTTTACGGCATATCAACCCTTTTGAAGTCATTCAATGTCGAATTCAGTCATTTTAGTAAAAAGGCTTTAAGTTCTTAATATTTTAAAATATTTACAGATGAATTCGTTTTATAGATATTTTCTAACTAGTTCCTATTTACTTGTCTCCCCACGAGGGAAGATTTAGACACAGGGCCGGTTTTTAATGTGCATAAAATCCAGCTCCCCCCAAATAATCACTCTGGATTGGGACAAAAACCAAAATTGCTAAATCTAGAAGAATTTATTTTTCTCTGACCGAGGACAAAACAGATAAAATGTAGTATCAGAATAGATACTACACTTTGATCCTAGCCAAAAGGCACTCGTCTACAAACGATATATTTTATTTAAACAATAGATAGGACCGTGACAGGTACTACCACTCTGGATAAGAGTGGACCTAGGAGTAATCGCAACTAATGAGTGACATCACACTCCCCAAAGCTGGAGCCTCACCACCGGATATAGTGTCTGGGATAGACAGATGTTGAGTAGTTGATAGGGCTTGGAAGTAGAGTTGGTTGAAGAAGAAAGTAAATTTTAAAGTTGGATTAATGGTAGAAAGGGGTGTGAAAAATGGAGCAAACACTGTGGGACAGTCTAACAGGTTTTTTTTGTCATAAACATCTATTATGAGCTGAATATATGTTTTCATTATGTTTTTTTGTCATAAACATCTATTATGAACTGAATATATGTTTTCATTATGTTTTTTTGTCATAAACATCTATTATGAACTGAATATATGTTTTCATTATGTTTTTTTGTCATAAACATCTATTATGAACTGAATATATGTTTTCATTATGTTTTTTGACATAAACATTTATTATGAACTGAATATATGTTTTCATTATGTTTGTTTGTCATAAACACTTATTATCAACTGAATATATGTTTTCATTATGTTTTTTCTCATAAACATCTATTATGAACTGAATATATGTTTTCATTATGTTTTTTTGTCATAAACATCTATTATGAACTGAATATATGTTTTCATTATGTTTTTTTGTCATAAACATCTATTATGAACTGAATATATGTTTTCATTATGTTTTTTTGTCATAAACATCTATTATGAACTGAATATATGTTTTCATTATGTTTGTTTGTCATAAACATCTATTATGAACTGAATATATGTTTTCATTATGTTTTTTTGTCATAAACATCTATTATGAACTGAATATATGTTTTCATTATGTTTTTTTGTCATAAACATCTATTATGAACTGAATATGTTTTCATTATGTTTTTTTGTCATAAACATCTATTATGAACTGAATATATGTTTTCATTATGTTTTTTTTGTCATAAAAATCTATTATGAACTGAATATATGTTTTCATTATGTTTTTTTTGTCATAAAAATATATTATGAACTGAATATATGTTTTCATTATGTTTTTTTGTCATAAAAATCTATTATGAACTGAATATATGTTTTCATTATGTTTTTTTGTCATAAACATCTATTATGAACTGAATATATGTTTTCATTATGTTTTTTTGTCATAAAAATCTATTATGAACTGAATATATGTTCTCATTATGTTTTTTTGTCATAAACATCTATTATGAACTGAATATATGTTTTCATTATGTTTTTTTGTCATAAACATCTATTATGAACTGAATATATGTTTTCATTATGTTTTTTTGTCATAAACATCTATTATGAACTGAATATATGTTTTCATTATGTTTTTTTGTCATAAACATCTATTATCAACTGAATATATGTTTTCATTATTTCTTTTATTTCATCCACCTGAACTCTTCACTCTGATCCCTTTCAGATAATTCACCAATAGAACTTGTTCAGGACTTCAAATATCATGATATGAATACGTGTGTTGACCAGGCATTGAACACAATCAACTCTCTCAACAAAATCTAGAAAACTACTTTCAAGAATGAGACAAAACTGAGAGTTGTAAAGTCATCGGTTGAATCCATCTTACTGTAAAAATCAAACTCTTGGACATTAAATGTTTCTTGATCTAAGAAACTTGATGTATCATACACCAAAATGCTACAACATATTGTGGCGAGAGCATGTGTATGATTGTATTCCAAACATATCTGCAGTTTTTCAACGCCGACCTTTGTGGCTGGCTGCACATGTATCTTGACATGATAAACCTACTGGAAAAGTGCCCCATTTGGTCTCCAAAGGTCAAGTGACGAGCTAGGAGGCCGCATATTACAATCAAGACTCTTCTGTAGAAAGACACTAGACTTTTGGTATTGGAGCTTCTAGCTGCAATGAGTGAGTGGGCAACATGTGACACGTACTTTGTGAATTGATGGATAAAGAAGGACATGAAATGAATAGGTCTTTGTTATTGTAGCTAAGAGAATTATAATATATTACTCACAAATGATGCATAAAAAATAAGTATTGCCTAAATATCACCCAATATTGTCCATAGAAACACCTGTTTTTTATAGATTTGTGTTAAATACTCATTAGCAGTAATATACTTTTGAAGTGAAGGATAGTCTTTCATGTGCAACTATTTAGCCTGGATAATTGATGGGGGATGACCGTATGGTCAGCTAGAACTCCATATGAAAAATAAACAGTTTATTAGTTAGGTTAATGCCATAAAGTAAGAGAGATTGGAAGATTGAAATTAAATTCAGCTGCTGTAGCAATATTTACATGCAGATGTGTAAAAATAGTATTAAAAACGGTATTTTCCACTTAAGGTTAAATTTGACAGAGGGATGGAAAATTTCATTAGAAGAGACACATTAGAGTTAAAACTATGTGTCAGGATATGGCATTGCAAACAGGAAGTTCGAAATGAGACGTGGCAAAGAGAGAAAGAGTTCTTTCTCTTTGGTTGGTGAACTGAGAGAATTAGGTTGTCTTTTTTTAGAAGTTTTGTCTTTGTCCCCCCCCCTCCCCCTCCCTCGGACGATGAGAAGCTTATGTAATGTGTAACTTTGAAATGCTGTAAAAGAATAAAGCTACAAAGAAGATGAGACATTTAAAAACTATGTTGTTGATCTTTATTTTGTTTCGGAACTGTTAGCTTATTAGCGAACCAAAAAAAAGAGGAAAATTTTACTGCTATATCCTCACTTTGACTATGACAATGGTTTAAGAATGGAAAAGAAGAGAAAGAAACAGAGAGACATCCTTATTCACTGAGCAACTTACTACAAACAAGCTGTGTAGTCCGATGATTGTTTCAGTGGTCATGCTACAGTAAAAATAATACAAGACAAGTTGTAGGCATAACTTAGTTGGGCTAGGTGGTGTGTGTATGTGTGTGATACCGTCGTGGCTAAGGAGCTCAAACGCTGTCTGTTGAATGTTATCCAGTTGTGTCAGCCCTAGTAAAAATCATCCATGGTATCACAGCTGTACACTACTAGAATCTAGTTAGAAATATTTTGCCACAGTCTAGAATCAAAGAATTGGTCCACTTTAGCAAAACGCATAGGCGGTGAGAAATAAGTAGTCCAAAGACTCCTTGTCCCCTTATAATGAGGTCATGAAGCAACTCTTAGTCTAGGAATTGGTGATATGACATAGTTGCAGTCGTAGTTATTATCATTCATAACATTTATTTATTGTTAAGAGCCGCTGGTGTATCTTTAGTTCCCATAATGTTTAACGGTCATTCCAGCGCATATTTTCAATCGTAGATGTTGTCATCAAAGAAGTAATATCCTTTCTTTCCTTTAACTCATCCAGGATTCTTAGTCCACAATCAGACAGAACTGGTAAGTACGTGTTTTTCTCTTTTCCTGTATCTATTCATTTGTAGCCCATGTATCTATCCTTACATGTAAACTTTTGTACTTGTTCAGTTTTAGTGTTTCATGAGCTAAACATCTACAGTGAATTGAACAGTATTCCACTATTGTGGAAAAAGGGAGTTACAAAGATTATACTACTAATTAACCAATTACTTTTTCCTACCTTTGTTTTTATTATGATTATATATACATATATATATATAGTAATCCAGGTAAAGTAGATATCCACATGATAAAAATCCACAAAATGTGCTCAATAGTAAATATAGCTATTTATATATTATTTTTATTTATACAGACATGCACAAAAAGCCGCTACACTGGCATGTCGATGTTATCGATCATTAGTTATTAGAAACTAAGATCTCATCAGGCGGAAAAAAGTCTGATCTTTCACTCAGATATTCATATTAGGAAAGAATTGATATCCTCTTTCTTTCATAATATGAATATCTGAGTGAAAGATAACACTTTTTTCCGCCTGATGAGATCTTAGTTTCTAATAACTAGTGATCGATTAAATCGACATACCAATGTAGCAGTTTTTTGTACATGTCTGTATAAATAAAAATAATTATATATATATATATATATATATATATATATATATATATATATATATATATATATGAAAGAGATAGAGAGATAAATTTAGCAATGTTTAGATGTGGGTGTGCAAATATAAGGACCAGATTGTAAATTTCCACATTAGGTTAAAATTAAGTAGAGTGGAATTTTCTATTAGAAGTTGAGTGAGAGCTACATGCCCCAATAGTTAGATCACAAATATGACGTGGCAAATGAGCAGATATTATCTTCTTTTTTCCACTGAATCTGAAGATAGAGCGGTTGGGTTATTTGACTAGCTGCTCCCATCTCCCATGTGGGATGGGTGTTTTTTTTATGTGTGCATACATATATACATGTCAAGAAAACAATAAAACCCCACAGAGATTGTTAAAACCCAAGTGAATTTGTACTGTTCTTTTTTAATAACATTTAAAAACAATTTTTTTAATGGAAATCGCTCCAGACAAGGCATGAAGCAACTTGATGTAAGGAGCTAAAATAAAAATGCCACTTCAAGGTCAAAACCCAGCCAACGATAAGTGTTAGATAGATAGATTCTGACACAGAAAACAGCAATTATTCCCCCTTTGTCAGAAACATCGCTCACAAAATATGAGGACTAAAGGGAAGCGAGAGTTATGAGAGCTGTTAGTAAGAAGAAGAAGAAGAAAAAGAAGAAGAAGACGAAGAAGAAGACGTCTATCATGAGAGAGAAGAGGAAAGGAAATGAATTATTGCCGCATGTCATCTATCAACGAGACTCAAGCTGTCGATATGGCGAGCTGCCATCCAGATAACCATGGCGATCGAATAAGACCCCACCATACTGTTACACAGAGAGAGAGAGAGAGAGAGAGAGAGAGAGAGAGAGAGAGAGAGAGAGGGGGGGGAGAGAGAGAGAAGAATACATACCGTTGTTTGGCCCCAGTTCTTTTTATAAAGTTCTTCCCTGTTATCCAAGTGAATTTCTTGAATCCTCATGATTCGTTTTATGCTGGTTTTAAAGTAGATTCCATCCACAACGGCCTTCATGGTAATTGAAGATGAAGACTTTGTCATCACTGTACCACAAACGGCAGATGATAACTTATCTTTTCCCTTATACTGAATGACGAGTGGAGACAGAGGATTTCTACCAGAACATGATCTTTCATCGGCACTTTGGTCGACAACTCCCCGAAATATAATCTGGCATGGCTTGCTATATTTCATGTAGCAGATGTAGTCTGGTTCGATTCCAAGATCAACTGAAATGTTTACTTCTGATTTTCCTTCAATCAGAGTGTAACTATTGGTTGCGTCCACCTGTATGAATAAAAGAAAGCAATTGACAGTTGATCTTATATATAAAATTGAGCCACCTTTTCTACTGTATCTTTGATAATACTAGCTTTAATAAAAAAAAGGTAAACACACAAATCTATTGCATCAATAAAATATGGTAAATATTGGTCCGTGTTATAAGCAAAAAATGTTATTTTCAATCAATTTTATCGATATTTAGTCCTGATCAATATTTTATTATTTTTTTAGTTCTGAATGAAGAAAGAGGGAGGAGCTTTCATTCTCTAATTCAGATGTACTCCTGCTCTACTCATAGACACTGGGAAACATTAATAAGACAAATCTTTGAAGATTCATCAATGAAAAAGAGGGAAAAGAAGTCTTGATTTGTTCTTTTTGCTTTCTTTCTCTATTTTCTTTCGTTGTCTTTGGCTGACAGATGGAGAGAAAAAGAAAGAGAAAGAAAAAGAGAAAGTAAAGAGAGGGGGAAAGAGGACAGGAAATTGTCTCCTGTTCTGATTTTAACTAACATTCGAGAGAGAGAGAGAGAATTGGTTTGGTGGCTCATTCGGTTAGCATGCTGTACTTAGAGGCAGAGATTATGAGTTCGAACTTCACATGGGAATAAGTATTTTTATCCTGGGTTTATTCTAAAATGAACTTACACATTTCAAATTATAATATTACACAGATTTTTTCTTTTTACGTTTTATTCGGAAATTAGGATCCCAGGCAACGGCGGGTAGTGCTACTAGTCTATCATAATAGCTTTGTTCTTACATTAGTACAACAGATATCACGGATCCATGTTCTATCATCATGGACTCGTACAGATGCAAAGACATTTAATGCTATTTGATGCTGCTAAAGTTTTCTTTTTTACTTTAATTTTCAAACATAATATTCCAAGGAGTTAATATTTGTTTATGTTTTTAAACATCATTTTAGTAGTTACAAAATAAAACATGTTAAATATAACTCAGAAAAGTCAGTAAAGGTGCACTCAAGAACTCGTAAACAAAAAAAAACCAAACAACAACACATAATTTATAAAATAAACGCATTAGAATGAAATTCTATACTAAACACGTTTAGTTTTAACGTGTGGAAACAATTTGTAAGATTTTTTACCTAATAAAAACTCTTACAAATCGTTTCCACACGTTAAAACTAGGCGTATTCTGTAGATAATTTAATTCTAATGCGTTTTATATAAATTATGTGTTGTTGTTTATTTTTGGTTTACAAGTTCTCCAGTGTTAACTATTCTGAACTTTTACTGAAAAATCTAAAAATATTAAGATAAAAATGTCTCATCTCTATTTGGTAAAACATGGCAGGTTAAGATACTAATCTACTACTAATGTTCTATCAAACTTTTAGCCATTTTCTATTATCTTACACTAATCTTCTATCTATCTTCTACAATTTTTTAATAATCTTCTATCAATCTTCTACTAGCTTCTATCTATCTTGTATCTATCTCCTATCTTATACCTCTCCTCTACTATTTTCTATCTATCTTCTATTACTCTTCTATCAATCTTTATCTTCTACGACTCTTCTATTAATCTTCTATCATCTATCTACTTTCTACTAATCTTGTATCTTCTACTATCTTATATCTCTCTTCTACTAATCTTCTATATATCTTCTATCCTCTATCTGTACTTTTACTGCAAAATCTAAAAATATTCAGCGAAAAATGTCTCTTATCTGTATTCTGTAAAACTTCTATCTATCCATCTTTTACGAATCCTCTATCTATCTATCTATCTATCTATCTGTCTTTCTTTCTTCTTCTATCTATCTATGAAGTTTTAATATGGACAAATCAAACTTTATTTTTGATTGGCCAATATTCAGTTTTATTGCTGTAACATGTTATTGACAATATAATAATGTTCTTCGCTAATCTTCTACTATCTTCTATTTTCTTCTCCCATCTTCTATCAATCTTCTATCTGTACTTTTACCGAAAAATGTAAAAGTATTCAGAGAAAAATGTCTTTCATCTCTATTCTGTAAATTATTTTATTATTTTTTTTATGATATTTCATCCCAAACAAGACAGGACACCACTGTAGATGTAAGGGGCTACTGAGAATTAGGGAGTAGGTTTAGGGTGTCATTCTAAGTTGGGAGCTGTGTAGCGAGATGTCTGTTTACATTACAAAAATACCAACTAAGAAGGAACTTTGATTTCGGGAATCAAAGTGAAAGGATATATGTATCTAACATATAAAGTTATTCTGTGAGATTTAAAAAGTTAAACCTGAATAGTATTTAAACTGACAGATCAATATTTGCTCATGACGAGCCAATCTTTAGTTTTTTTTGTTATACTATGTTATTTGACCTAAAAAGGTACTTCGTATCTGTTTATTTACAAAATGAATTATTCAGGTCCAGAAAAATTTTCAAATGGGCACATTCTTCACTACTGCCCTTAAGAGAAAAATCAGCTTACATCATTAATAAAAAATATATTTCACCATTTTTCTATCTATTTTCGTTATCAGATGAACAATTTTATTTCTTCTTACATAAATATTAGTACATTCATTTCTTATCATTACTTTATTATCGTACTGATAGGTAAACATTTTTCAATGATACATACTATATAAAATGCTGTTTTTAAAGTGCGGTTTTAATCTAAGACTGAGAATAACAGTGTATTGCTTTTAAGACTTGAAATGTAGATGATAACACTGCGTATATAAACTAAAGTTGAGTAATCTCTGTGAGTAATACATTATTAATTTTTTAATACTATTAATTTGATATTTAAATAAAAAACAATAGAGTAAAATAAAAAAAAAATATACTTTATAAATCTACTTTATATTCTTGGAGACTTCTAGGTTTAAAATATCATATCTGAATAACAGTAAGCCCTCTGGAGTTACTTCCCTTGATCATGATCTTTTAACTTACTTCCCTTTGACTGAATCCATTGATGCATCTCTGTATTAATAAAACTATAATGTAGTGTGTCAATATCTGTGCGTTTCTCGCCTATACGTAATATTGATAAATATGCATAAAATTAATTTCCGTAGCTTACAAATTAAATAAAGAAAAGACTAGTTTTTAAAATTCCTATTAAACATAAGTTGTAAACATGACTATTTTTCGATTATTTCTCTTTAGGCTCTCCTTCTGGCAATATATCTCCACCCGGGCAACGCCGAGTATGGACAGCTAGCTTTTTAATATAAAGATGTGCTAAATGTATTCTTTCTACATAAAAACCTGACAATTTAAGCATTCAAATTTAAAAGAAAACAAGTATAATTTAGTCTCTTTATAATCAACAAATAAGGATAAAAATATAAATAACATGTAAAGCATATAACAAATTATGGGTAATGTGATAGATGGAAGAACAGAGAGAGCTTTACTTAGTCATTTTTTTAGGGAGATACTTCAACTTTTTCTATTAAGTTTTCCGTCTTTTAATCTTTGGCTTTTGTAGCCAGTCCGTCTGCTGTTTGAGGATTTCACAAGTAAACAGCTTATTTTGTACTAAAATTATGATTTACGTTCTTTTCGTAAGTAAAAACAATACTTAACAAATATTAGCTGTTTACTGTAACATTAACACTAAAATTCAACATGGCGGCCTGTCTTTTCAACAAAATTATGTAGGGGCAAATAACTCTACTTACTTCCGACTTCGGAATTTATGTCAGTAAACTAGGAAATTACCCTGAAATATATATTTCCAAGCCGGTAATAACTTTAGTAAAACAATCTCCATCTAAAAAATGAAACAATAAGTTATTGAACACGTTTGTTGTTTTTAATTATCAGAGAATTTGATGTAAATGTTTTAATTACACAGCCTTATATATTATTAGGCTTTGTTTAATACAAGGATTTAAAATGTTTATTATTTTTATTATAAATCAAATTTTCTTTCATTTATTTTGGTCACCACTTGGCCACCATCTTGGATCTTTACGTCGTATTGGAAAAATACAATGATGATGTAGAAAAATATTTCCGTCGTTTTACTTACATTCACTTTGGAAATAATTGTATTGCTGGATTTGGATACTGACTTTCCACACCGAATGCTTGAAGTGGCTTTCACGGTACAACTTATCTGTAATTAGTAAGAATCAGCATAATTATAATTAAAATAATGCATAAATAGAATTATTAATTTTTTTTCAGATGCAATCAGGACATACTTTTCAATTGGTACCAAAATTAAAAAGTTTTATGTTTGTATTCCAATACCGTACAACCACACAAAATGAGAACCCAACATATGGCTCACCCTTCCTCTTTCTCTCTCATTGAACTCAGTTGGGATTAGGTAAAAGTTGCTAACTTGTTGTAAATAAAAAGTCTAGGCATATATATCTTTGTACAGATTGCTTTTGCATTTTATTATTGTGTACCATCTACAAGTGTTCTTCACCATATGTAAATGAGAAATGCGGCAGTAATTATACTGGAAACCGAATCACTCATCTTTTTGCAATGAATGTAAAAATAGTGCAGAATGTTTTTGAAGTTCTGTATATATGTATTCACATCGATATAATAAAATTGTCAGACAACATATAGTCTGTCTATGACAATTCACGTTCAAATGTAACTTTTAAAATTAAGTTATATTTATTTTTTACTAAAGTGCTTCCACTTATCAAGGCATAAAGGCCACTCGAGGATGAGGGCTAATGAGTGTCAGGTGGACGGTGAGACAACACCGTGATGATTGGTAATGATTGTGGAAATTTGGCAGAATTTGATTATTTAGAGGGACGGCTCAACAAGAATTTATTTACATTGGACTTGAAAATGACGATGTTGTAGTCAGCTGGTAAGCAGCCTCGAGGTATTGTGTTCCACATACAGATAGTTCTAGATTATACTATGTTATATGTTATGTTATAATTTTAAGCAATTTTGTTCAATTTATGTAACAACCAAATAGTAATTCTATTAAACTTTTAAAAACATCTAATTAAAAGAAATAGAAATAGGACCAGCATGCAATAGCTGTTTCAAAAACAAATATATTATTTTGTGCCATGTCGAAAGTATTTATGGGATTTAAATTTCAACGTTTTGTACGACGTCTGATTGATTCAAGTGTAAAACCGATGTTTTTACTGATATATATATATATTCCTTCATCGAATTATCTTTCCACAAAATATAAGTATTTTATTACAAGAAATTCAGAAAAAATGCTAAAAAAACGGAGGAGGCTAGTTAGCGAAACAAAAATGAAAATAAAAAGCCCCGGGCAACGCCGGGTAGATACAACTAGTATACATTTACAATTAAAAGTGATGTAAAACCAACAAAGCCTGATGGTATTGTGAGGTGCTGTTGGGACGTTCTCGATTAGTGGTATTGATATTTCAGCCCCGAAAACATGTCTGAACCCAGGGGAATAATCCAATGAAGGCTTTGTGTTGATAGATAGATATTTACACACACACACACACACATCTTTATAAAGTTAAGTATGTTTATATGCTTATATGTTTGTATGCACAGGATGCATTAAAATATATATATATATATATAACTTACTCCGTTTGTTACTGGGTCTAGTGTTTTGGAGATATCTGTAGATTTTATTTCGCTCTTCAAACTGCCAGCAGTGACGTTTCTGACTAAAATGGAGTTGGAATTCACAAACCAGGTTGTCTGATAATTGATAACTTCAGCAGCATTTATTAGTTTGATGGCAATAAAATAGCATTCAAAGACCACAACATTTTTGCTGGCGTCAATCTGATACGTTAAAACCGGACTTCTTAGCAATGGTATAACTCCTGAAGAAATAAAATATCAAAATTCAAAATGACATAAAAAAAGGTGGCAACATTTTCGATATTTAGTTCAAGGTCAAAAGCTACTAGAGGTAAGGGTTAATGAGATTGTCAGTTGAATGATGGGACAGTATTATGAGAGGATTGAAAACAATTGGACGAAATGAACAAAATTTGATTACTTAAGACGCCTTTGTTTATTTTTACGAATCTTTTCACAACACATTTTTACAGATCTTTTCACAACATATTTTTACAGAACTTTTTACAACATATTTTACAGATCTTTTCACAACACATTTTTACAGAACTTTTCACAACACATTTTTACAGATCTTTTCACAACATATTTTTACAGAACTTTTCACAACATATTTTACAGATCTTTTAACAATACATTTTTAAAGAACTTTTCACAACACATTTTTACAGATCTTTTCACAATACATTTTTACAAAACTTTTCATAACATATTTTACAGATCTTTTCACAATACATTTTTCACAACATATATTTACAGACTTTTTCACAACACATTTTTCATAACTTTTCACAAAACATTTTATAGAACTTTTAACCACATATTTTCACTGACTTCAGGCACTTCTTTGTCTTAATCATCATAGTCATGACGATGAAACAAAAGTAGTATTATAAAAATTCGAACAAATTGTGAAATTTGATAATTCCTTAACATTTAAAATCCCAAGAATAACTTAACTGAATAACCTCAAACTCTTACTAGGTTTTGAGGCGCTATTCTACCTAGCCGGTTCTATTGAACTTTCTTGAGTGGAGCAATTTCGTTTCGCTTATTTTCAGTTTTGTATTGTCTCCTATTTTCAATGTTAAGTCTATTTTTGTACCCTGATATTAATTCGTTCTTACATTTCTTTCATTTGCAGTGATATATCTACATTTCACCTTCCCCAATAAGTTTTCTTTCAAAACATTCTTTCTCCCCCCAAAAATTATTTTTTTGTAAAGCATTCCAATAAATTTTTTTTCGCCAATACATTATTTTTCTAAACATTTGTTACGGTTTTTAAAGCTAACCCTAACTGGCAGCCACTCGGACTTGGGTTAGTTTAAATAATTTTGTTAACTGCCCTAAAATAAAATAATCGCTTAAAAAGTAGAATCTCATTTTTTGGGTGAGTGGAAGGTGATTCAGCGTTGGGTGTTAATGTACAAATGTACCAAGAAAACATCTTGGTTTTATTTTTTTTTAAGGTAAAGAAAATACGTTAACACTGTAGTAACAGGCTATACCAAAACCCCAAATTAACCGAAACGAAATTGCCCCAGTAAAGAGAGTTCTAAAGTACCGCCTAAACTCGACACTGCCGAAAAAACATAATAAAATAAATAAATATTAAAGTGAATTTGTGGGGAGCTAGAGATGCGATTCGAACAAACACATAAAAAGTTATTAACTTTTATAAACTACTCTATTTCTTTCTCCGTTCATTTAGTTTACTCTTTCTTTTTCACAGTCCCCGAAATAAAGAAAACGGGATTTCACATAAATGTGCGAACTTAACATTTTCAACTAAGGAAAATGATTCCTGCTCATTCAAAACAAAAAGGTTAGCGAGACAGTATGAAATCCTAATAAAAACAGACAACCAAAAACCCAGAACAGCCGATAGAGTCAGACAGAACACGGCGTGACATTACGTCCCCCTCTTGCCTTTTGAGGGCAGGGGAGGCAAAATGAAAATGTATACATATATAAAAATGTTTTATTTGTTAACTTATGTTTCCTCTCTTTCATTCTCAACAATCGTTTTTATCCATTTGTGTCATTCGCCACTTTATAACTTTTTTAATTGTCAGCGTGGATCTTGGCACACTTCCAAAGACGCGACCGTCGTCAATACACTAACCCAGCCAGGATCCACGCTACAAAATTTTCTTCTGACTTACCGCTGCAACCAGTATCAGACGTAGTAGTAGTTGGCACAGCTGCAGTAGTTTTATCACTGGCAGTTGTATCTGGAGGATTGGTAACTGTTTTGGTTGTTTGATCTGTTGGACGACTGGTAACTATTGTGGTTGTTTGATCTGTTGGACGACTGGTATCTATTGTGGTTGTTTGATCTGTTGGACGACTGGTATCTATTGTGGTTGTTTGATCTGTTGGACGACTGGTATCTATTGTGGTTGTTTGATCTGTTGGACGACTGGTATCTATTGTGGTTGTTTGATCTGTTGGACGACTGGTATCTATTGTGGTTGTTTGATCTGTTGGACGACTGGTATCTATTGTAGTTGTTTGGGTATCCTGTATCGTAGTTAACTTGGGTGTAGCTGTATTTTTCATAGTAGTCTCGGCTATTGTAGTGGCTGGAACAGAGATAATAATAAGGTTGTTTTACGGCATATAAACATTACTTAGACAATCAAATGTTGAAACACCATGCCTATTGTATTTGTTTAATTGAATACAAGTTGCTATTTTACCCTGTTAAGTTCAAAGTATGTCCTCCATGAGTTGCTGATTCATTCATTGTAGAATGATTAAAAGCAAAAATGAGATGCAAAATTAAATCAAACGAAGAAGAATATCAAAAACGTGTGAAGCGACCAAATTTATTCTCAGGAACTAGATACAAAAGATTGTACAATTACAAAATGGCGCTCAAAAACTTTTAGCAACAGCAGTTCACACACACACACGCGCATCATGAACAGTGTAAACATAGATATGGGTGAACAGCAGACTCCGATGCACAAACACACACACACTCGTAAGGCCATGGACAGTAGGAGTTTTCTACTAATATATCACGTACATTCGCATGCATACATAGAAATATCAACATACCCATAGCTGTGGGGACATTTCAAGATCTAAAATATTAATTTATGTGAACAAAAATGCATAGGCCATCAATTAATCTGGCTATAGTTTTATTAACCACCTGTATGTACCATCCCGGTTTAGCCCGGGAGTTTTTTTTGTTTTTTTTTCATTTTTGAAAACTATTCTGTTGTTTTTTTTCATTTTTGAAAACTATTCTGTTTTTTTTTTTTACCAAATTATTAAAAAAAAAAGAAGATTTTTAAAGTTAAATTTAATAATAACGGTATCGTTTAGTCATTAAATTATTAACTGAACAAAACTGTTATAAAAGTATTACTAATTTCGTTATGGCAATATTGTTTTTAATCTCTTATAAAATTATTGGATTTAAATAGCTTCCAAAACTTTAGATATATGAAGATTTGCTAAACATTTTAAAGCCGTTCGACAGTTTAAATGTTCAAAATTCATTTAAAATTTTGAAGAATTACGAAGTAATTCATTCTTTTTATAAATCTATTAACAAAACATTAAAATGAGTGACTTGTTCGCAAAGAAACTGTTGTAAAGAGATAAACACCCCTCACTCCCAGAATGAACTTCAAGTTCTTTATATCGTAAAATATTTTTTCATGGTGTTTGGTTTGGTTGTTTTGTAGAGGAAAATTGTTGTTTTTGTTTTTAGTTTTGCAGAACATGATTGAGTTTTGCAAAGGGAAAGGAAAAAAAACAATAACATCAATGTTTGGTGCATTTTTGGTCAGGAAGCCGGTATCTTCAGACAGCCTGGTCTGGTAGCATGAACTAGTCCGAAAGGACTATAAATAGTGTGTATATGTTTGTTATTCAGAAAAAATATAGTTAATTTCCAACATGTGATTCTGAGTGTATTTATTCCTTTTTAACTGCCGAACTACGATACAACAGAAACCGAAATGAATTTTTGTGGATTTAATTTTGTGATTAAATTATTTTTTAAATAGGATTTTTAAAAATTTGTTTTATTTTACACAATTGCATATTTGATTTCAATAAATATTTGATTAATAGTAAAAAAAATAATATGTAAGTGCCGTAGAGGCGAAAAACACACAAGTACATGAGAAGTGATAATTCTGCATAGCAGCTGCAGCTTTTATAGTATTTACACATAGTCATTTAAAATTTGTGATGATTCTTCATCTTTTTTTAAAAATACAAGTGTACACCCTTCGTCAAAAATGAGAGGAAACAAATCATGCTTCGCCAATGTTCGCATATAAAATAACATCTCAAAAAAAAAAAGTAAAAAAAAAGAAATAAGAAAGAAAGAAAAAGTCTCAAACTGAAAAGAAAAATGTATCAATCAGTGTAGAAAGAAGAAAGGAAAAAAAAGGCAAAAGAAAGAAAAGGTGTCATTATAGAAATAGAGTTAAGATTTCTTTCCGTATTCATTTCAGACGGCAGGGGGGGGGTCTAACTTGCTATTTGCTTTCTCCATTCCTCTAAATACTTGAAATGGTTTCGTCCAGCACGTTTTTTATTCGCGTGAGGAGAGAGACATACAGTTATATATATATATATATATATATATATATATATATATATATATATATTATTTCATGTATCTACATAAAATGTTATAAGTAGATATAATTTTTTATGTATCAATTTTCAGTATTTACTTCAACAGTGCTCGATACAGGAGTAGAGCTAGGTAGTAAGTTATGAAAATATATTTATGGCAATTAAGCTACACAGAGGCTTCCGCGTTTCATCCCCAATGATTCTCCTCGGGATGAAACGCGGAAGCCTCTGTGTAGCTTAATTGCCATAAATATATTTTCATAACTTACTATATATTTATATACAAATAAATATACATCGGTCTTTATTATAGAGTGGAGGATGGTTGAGAATAAATTCTCACTCTGGTTTTTTTTTTATTTTGTCATATCGACTTGATAAAAATATGGAGAAGTTGTTTCCCCAGAGGATGAGTATTTAAAAAAAATTGTATTGTTATAGCCATACTATTCTTCAATACTATTCTGCAATTTATTGCAAGTTATAGACAATACTATTCTTCAATATTATTCTGCAATTTTATCTGTTTTATAGGAAATCTTACCCATAGCTGCAGGAATGGGTTCACACTTTTCCTGATATTATTAGTGTGTACATATGAACATACTTGATCTGATAGTGTATAAAGATGTTGGTTAAGAGATATTCTAGAATAACTGGTGCCAAGATCGCATTAGGATTAGTTAGATGAAACGTGACTGCATTTCACCATTGCTATGATTTTCTAACAGCATTCGCTACCAGTGATTTATTGCTGATAAAAACCAGTGAATTCCCCTGGAATCTGAATAATCGAAACACTCTAGATTTCTAGTACACTCCGTCCATTATTATTGTAACTGACTTGATGTTGTTGCACCAGCTATTACCAATAATTTATCAATTATAACGGCTGGTGAGTTTCCCAGGAATTTGAGTGACAATAAGTCTCCTCAAAATTCTAGTACTTTCTGTTCCTTTTTAGTCAAGGTCTGGATAGTCCTCTCCCTTCTCGGTCTTTACATTATCCCACACCACTTTCCTTGATATTAAGCGATATTGAAGACACTAAAGTTTTTTTTTAGATTATTATTATTATTATTATTATTATTATTATTATTATTATTATTATTATTATTATTATTATTTCCTAAGAGTTTTCGCACAAGTCATTATCAGTGATTGCTCACTGACAATAACAAGTGGTGTTCACTGGAGTTTGAGTGACAACAAGTCTCCCCAACTTTCCAGCACTCCCCGCCCCTTTTGATAATTGTTGCAATTGTAGATATAATTTTCTTATTAATTTGACAAACTTCTTAATCTTTTCCCTTTATGTATTGTATCCAAGATTTTGTAAACTCATTGTGAGAGTTTAATCTATATTTTTCACTTGTACAATTTTTTCTATGCCATTTTTATTGGCCCATTTTTTTCGGTGCCATTCGTTATTATGATCTATGAATTTTAGTTTTATTAGTAGTTTGAAAATCAATTAATATTTATCCTTTTATCATTATTACCAACGATAGAAAATTAAGTTTTAAACAAAAAAAAAACAAAAAAATAAAAGAATCGTTTTTGGAATCGGAAGTGAGGCTAAAATGTTTCCGATTCTGATACCCTCCAAATTTCTAATTTTTCCAATTCCCTATTCCGATTAATCGTCCATATCCACAGGTTAAACACGATATGGTGCATATTATAGAGAATTTGACTGTGATCAAGGGGAGAGAAGCAATGTATCCTTCCGGTTCTCTAATTTGCTTGCTTTGGCTGGTCGAGTACAAGTTAAATTGAGTATTGATTTACTCCTCTCCAGGAGTTAGGCACAAGGCCAGTTTTTATCTTACTCCCACAAGTAAGATGTGACCCAAGATCGGGTCGGGAAAGTGGGGTTTAAAAATTGCCTGGGCAGCTCCGTCGGCATTCCCCGGTAGGGGCGCCTCAGGCAGTAAGCAATAAACTTACTCCTCCCCAAAGAGGGGAGGCGAAGCTTGGGAGGGTGGACCTCCTAGAACTGCACAGGACAGACCCATAGACCAGCGTAAATCAAGCCTCGAAGGCCAAGACAATACCAGTCTATGGGGTGCAGTATCCATCGGAACAGATACTACACTTTGATCTTAGCCAAAAGGCCAAGACTAATGAGCCATCTTTGTTACCAGTACATGTTGGATTATTTGTGCGGCTATCAAAGTCACTTGACAAGCCACATTGTAAAAGTTATCAGACGGTCATACTACATCATGGAAAGGCAATTTATTTTGAAACTTAACCTATTAGTCTTTTTTAACAACCAGAAAGATAATTAATCATATTTCAGCAACATCTGTATTTTTCAGAGATATCTATAGCTAGTCATAAAAATTGGAGTGTCTTTCAAATATTACACCTACTGTCTGATGTATATTGGCAACACTGATGTTTCTGTTCTCAGTATACTGTTAAAATCTAGAGTGAAAGGATACAATCAGTTTAATCTATTATTTAATCAAAAATACTTTTATAAGTAATCCTTATAATCAACCCGCATTATTAGATATAGTATAAATGAATTTTAAGTATTTAGAGGAAAGAAGAAAGCGAATAGCAAGTCAGATAACCCCTCTCTGCCGCCTGAAATGAATTTGGAAATAAATCTTTCACTCTATTTCTATAATGAGACGTTTTCTTTCTTTTTTCTTTTCTTCTTTTTATACAGATTGAAACGTTTTACTTTCTTTTTCTTTTTTAATTTTTTCAGTTTGAAACGTTTTCTTTATTATTTATTATTTAACTTCTCCAATTCAGACGTTATTCTATACGAATATAAATATTAGTGCGAACACTAGCGAAGCATAATTTTTTTCCCTCATTTTTGACAGAGGGCATACACTCGTAAATGCATAACATGTGGGAGATTTTACTGTTGTCCCCCTGTATTGACAATACACAAAAAAATAAATACTTACGGAAAGTGGTTTCTGGCAAAAGATCGGCAAGATCTTTCGAAGCAAATTTAACTACCACTTCCGCAACAACAATTGTTGCGATGTCATTCCCAGACCGGAACGTGCCAAATGAGAATCTCTCAAGGTTTTGGTCCGTAGTTTCTACTTTCTTTTGCAGGTACTTTGTTGTATGGGCGACCTTCTCATTATCGATATAGAACTCCAGTCCTGTCTGTATACTCCAGGAGTATTCAATCCGCATGTAGGTCGCCAAAGAGAATTTGTATGTGGAAACTGTCCACTGATACCAGCTTGTGCTGACAGTGATGTAGAGTTGATTGCGTTCGTAGTACATAGACACACCAGTGCCAAGTTGTTTGTCGCCTCTGTTGTTGAATATATACATTCCGTCTATTGCTTTTATGATAGTCAACCCAAATGACATGCTCACCTGTAGAAAGAAAAAGATATAATCTCCGTATTAATAAGATTATGAGACAATTTCACACGTGGGAAATATCTCACCTCAACGTAACTGCAAATGATACAGCTATCTGTGGATGACTAGGTTTGCTTTACACTCGTGGGTTGAGCTCTCTAGTAAGGAAATAATCGGTTGCCACTTAGCGTAAAACATAGTTCTTCGTAAAAGATTTCAGCGCTCTAAGCAGTTCAGAATTTGAATGTAAACATATATAAAGTATTATTATTACCCTTACTGTAGCAAGGGTAACAGTGCGGAGGTAAGAGGCCTGACTGCTGACAAAGCAGTCGGGATTCGAATCTCAGTGTAAAAAAAAACTTGCCATATGTAGTCACACTGAAGAGCCATGATACTGCAAAACAGCTGTCTGTGGATGACTAGATTTGCTTCCTATTCGTGGGTAGAGATTTCTAGCTGAGAAATAAATAGTTACCACTTAGCATAAGGTATAGCTCTTCACAAAAGAATTGAGCACTCTAACGAACCTAAGTTTGTTTATTTTTAATGTTTATTGTGAGAAAATCTTCTCTGAGCATGAGGTTCCCGGCAAAACTGTGATCCTTGGAAAATTTGTAGTCAGGAACAAATATGTGCCATTGCAGTGTTACTTTGAACAATGTGAAATCATAAAACCTCTCAAAAAACACCATAACAAAACTAAAATACAAAAAAAAAAAAAAACACATTTGTCTATAACAAAACTACAAAAAATAAATTCCTCATTTTGAATAGGTTGAGCTGTCAAATAAGACAGTTAATTTTACTTTTAACAAATAAACAAATATTTATGTTTATACTTTTAGCATAATTTATTTTGATTGTTCTTGTTTTTCATTTCTTATTTCACTTTTAAACATCAGCTGTTATAGACATACGATATTATGTGTGAACCCGCTACATACTACAATATGGCCGTTTTCAAGTTCAATATCAACAAATATCTGTCGAGTTGTCTTCTTAAGTAATCAAATTTTGTCCTGTTCGTCCGTCTTTTAAAATCTCCGCATCGTACTGTCCCATCATGCAACTGACAAACTCATTGACCCTTATCCTCGAGTGGCTTTTAGCCTTGGTAAATGGTGACTCATTAGTGTATAAAAATCTATTATGGAAAAAAATGGTGATACTTGGAAAATCTGCAGTCAGTGAGGAAAGAAAAAAATAAAATAAAAGTATACTCACACCAAGGTGACATTTCGTTGGATTACTCAAACAGCTATCTTTGAGCCATCCGATGCTTATGAGTTGATCTGGGCCTTGGAGTTCGACAGCTTTGATTCCTCCCTTAAGTGTGATCAAGGAAACATTTCCAGATATAGAAATCTTTTCGCTCCATGTGATTAATATTTGACCGACAATTCGGATAAAACGGAAATGCCTCTGAGAAATTTCTCCAACTATAAAAAAAAAAAAAAAAATAGTAACACATTTAATTTCAAGATATGATACTTCAAATCTTTTTGAGTGGTCATTTAATAATGAGTTCAGTCATTTTGGTAAACTTATTATGCTTAAGTCTTAGTAGTTTAATGCTTAAAGTTCTTAATATCTTCAAATATTTATAGATTAATTTGTTTTGTAAGCATATAGTTTTAAATAGTCTGCAAACAGTGAATACAGAGAGAGGCACAGGGGGTGTGCTTGGGCATCCAAATTCGTGCAAACTCAATCATATTTAAACTATCTGTCTTTCTCATATTATTTCTCAGTACACTTGAGTCTTTGAGGCATACAATCAAGGTTATGGTATCCATTAGGCAAATTCATTGGAATAGACAGAATAGATTATTTTAGATTATTAAAATTTAAAAGACAATTTCAGAAAATCAATTTAATTTTGATATGTTTTGTCAAGATTATTTTGACTTTGCTTTATCAATTGCATAATTTTCTAATTTGAAATTCAGCTTTAAAAAAAATAAATCTTGTTTCTTTTAATTTGATGTTGAGTTCCTAATTTGCTGCTGAGGTTTTTAATTTGATGTTGATATTTTTACTTGGATGTTGAGCTTTTTAACATTTGCTGTGCCGTTGTTTAGCAGTAGATTTTGAGATGTCTAGCATTTGATTTTGAGCTGTTTAGCATTCGATGTTGTGCTTATTAACATTCGATGTTGTGCTTTTTAATATTCGATGCTAAGCTTTAAAAATTTGATGTTGAGCCTGTTAACATTCAAAGTTGAGGCTTTTAATATTCCATGTTGAGTTTTTAGAATTTGATGTTGAGCCATTTAACTTTTGATGGTGAGCTTTTAAACATTTGGTGTTGAGTTTTTAACATTTGATGTTAAGCTTTTTCAAATTTGATGTTGAAATTTAAATGTAAAATTGTATTGTTAAGTACAAAGAAACTATCAGAAAATTGTTGTTCAGTCTTAAAAAAAATGTTCGTCTTACTATTAAAAACGGTCCATGTGGGGACGGTCTTCACTGTCATGCACACCAGGGTATCATTTTTAGGATGGACAAAACCAATTCCATAACAATCTCCATTAAGTTCACAGATATCAGTCTGTTGAAATAGAAACAATTATTTAATAATAGATTCAGCAAACAGATGCAAAAAAAAGACAGCAAATGGAAGGGAAAAATAACTTCTATACAAAAGAAAAGAAAAAACTCTATAAGGAAGAAAAAATAACTAAAGAAAAGGAAAATCATACATATATATATATATATATATATATATATATATATATATATATATATATATATATATATATATATATAACGAATCTTATGTATCTAAAGTTAAATTTGTATTAGAAACTCCGGTCGAACTGAATCGTGACAGAGAGATGGATGGACAGACTGATGTATAGAGCATCCCAGGGAGAGGCTTGAACGCATCTAAAATCTTCAAACAAAACTAGAAACAAAGAAAAGAAAGATAAAAAAGAAAGAAAAAAGAAAAAAGAAAAAGGAACAAAGAAAAAGGAACAAAGAAAAGGAAAAAAGGAATAAAAAGAAAAGGAAAAAAGAAACGGAGGAAAAGTAAATAAAAATTAAGGAAGTAAAAAGAAATGAAAAAAGAAAAAAAGAAAGAGAAACAAGAAAAGGAAAAAGGGAATGAAAAGAAATGGGACAACAGAAAAAGGAAAAAGAAAAGAGGAAAAGAAAAAGGAAAAATAGAAAGGGGAAAAAAGGGGAAAAATGAAATAGAAAAGGAAAAGGAAAAAAATAAATGGAAAGGGATAGGGGAAAATAGAACAGGGGAAGTAGAAAGGGGAAAGGAAAGGGGAAAAAATAAAAACGAAAAAAGAAATGGAAAGGGGAAATGGAAAGGAGGAAATGGGAAAATGGAAAAGGGAAAATGGAAAGCAGAAAATGGAAAGGAAAAAATAAAAGGGAAAACAGAAATTGAAAAAGGAAATGGAAAAAAAGGAAATGGAAAAAAAGGGAAAGGGAAGGGAAAGGGGAAAGTGGGAAAGGAAAAAAATATAAGGGAAAAAAGAAATGAAAAAAGGGAAAAGGGAATAAAAAAGGAAAAGGAAAGGAAAATAAATCGAAATTAAATTCTGTGGATATGTCTTACCCGCTTTGAACATTGTTGTAAAGTACATTGATAACAACGCGGATTGTAGCTGACGTAATTCAAGTAATCTGAATGATTGACAGCGTTGTTGCTTATTGCGATTTGATACAGACCAATGCTCTTGATGTTGCAAGAAACAGCTTCCCTTGTTATAAAAACTGCTGGCTCAGTGGAGATTTCTTTCTTTTTAGAAACGTCATACTGAAAAACAAAACAAATATATATATGTCAGACAAAGACTTATAATAATTAAATAAAATACGCCTTTTTTTTACCAGTCAGGACCATTTAAATGTCGCTATGAATTCATAAATAAATATCTTCTCTGTTATCTTAGTCCTGATTAGAATAAATAGAGTCGCAAATATAGTCCACATAGACAATCATACAAACTAATATAATCTATAAAACACGCTAGTAGAACAGCACAAAACAGAGTAAAGAAAATCACTCCAATTTACAAGAAAAAACAGATAACAGGAGTTGCCTCCTTTAATTAGCTAAAATTATATACAAAAAATATATAAAAATTGAGCAATACAAGGAAAATAACTCAACAAAAATCTACACAGATAAAATAAGAATTGCTCACAAACAAAATAGGACACCCATATAAATTAATGTAATTAATTAAAGTACAACAAACTAAAATGAACAAAAAGCAAAAAGATAAAAACCAAAAGGTTTTTTAATAAGGAACAAAATAATAGAAAATGTTTTTGGCTGTAAAGTTGGATAACTCAAGTGACCTGTAGCATTTCAGTGTCGAACGGTTATATAAAACAATATGCAAGCAAATCATAACATCCTAAAATGTGTTAAAGTCGTCTGATAAATCGATCACAGCATGAAACCAAAGGTCATAACTGATCAATGAAACCTTCCTCAGGCCATAGTATGTTGAGTGTTGCAATTGGCACTGTCCATTACCATTTTTTTTTCTAGGTTGGTTATAAGGAGAGAGCCTCAAAGCCAAACTGATGCTTATACTGGTCCAAGAACTGACTACTTAACTGTTAACTATTTTAAACATGGCCCTCTCTCAGAGACGTGATCTAGATCGATAAATCAGAGCCTAGCTTCTATTAATAATGGCTATAATGTATCTGTCTGTTTGAAGCCAGGACTTAACTTCTATTACTAATCATCTTATCTATTATTAATGTTAAGTTCATATATCTGTTTTAAGCCGAAACTCTACTCCTACTGTATGTATTATGAAGCTTCTTATCTGAAACTCTACTACTACTTCCAGTACTAATCTTTTTTTATTATCAATAAAAGTGCAGAAGTTAATTTAAATTTTTTTAAAAGCGTCTGTAACATATCGTGGCAAGACCACGTACCAAACAAAATGCTATATAGTTGGCCTTCCATGCATATCTGCAGTTGTTCACCGCCGACTTTTGGCGCTGGCTGGACATGTATCCCGATACGACGAACCAGCTGAAAAAGTACTCCTGTGGTTATCAGAAGTCAAATAAAGGGCCGGAAGGTCTTGTATTACATTCAAGACTCTTCAGGAAAAAAACACGGGCCTCTCAGAATTGGAACTTCTGGCCACAATGAGTGAATGAGCATCATGGTGCAGGAACTTCATGAATGTTTCACCATAAATTATTGTGTTGCAATCACATAGTTTGATGTACTATTTTCTCTAGATGTAAATAGACAGGCTTATAACTGAATAATTATCCTTACGACCAATCCAATGGCTTGGCGTATGAATACAGTTTGTTGGACTACATATTCTAAGTGCTCACACGCAAGGTTTTTCCACTGGCAATTAGAGTCAGACAGTGGTACGAAGTGCACATGTCGTGGCTGGTCCCATCCAACCCACCAGCCTATAATGAAATCTACAAAGATGTGTGGCATTTCCCTTTTTTTTTAAAGATTTACTATTAGCTGTTTTTAATTCCTTTTCAACACTGCCAAAATAAAAGATATTTTCTGTTAAACAAAAATGTCACCGTCAATTTTTCATCTGTGAATCGGACGGACATTCTATCTAACTGTTTCGAACATTGTGTCAGATAGACCGTCGATCACAACTAAAATTTTAATTATAATAGTTATGGATACCCAATTACCTCTCATTTATCTAATTCCATTATAGATGGATGACTCAAGACAAGAAAAGTTTAACGCAAAGCAATAAAGTAACCCTTACCGCAGAATAAATGTAGTGACAGGTAAGTTTGCCATCATCTTCATAGAAGTCCTCTCCAAAGACAATCACACTAGAGCAGTCTCCAATTTGAGTATTACAAATCGCTGGTTTTAGGCTGAAGATTTCTGAGACTTTGGAACGAGGGACGAAACAATCAGCTCCACGAGATGTAGAATCACAAACACAAGTTCCTACAATGAAAATAACAATTTGTATCCTCCATTCTATAATAAAGAGCAATGTATATATATATATATTCCGTCACACAAAGGTTAGTGAGTACAAAACTGCCCGAT
This sequence comes from Sepiola atlantica, assembly GCA_963556195.1. Taxonomy (NCBI): domain Eukaryota; kingdom Metazoa; phylum Mollusca; class Cephalopoda; order Sepiida; family Sepiolidae; genus Sepiola; species Sepiola atlantica. The sequence goes on along the minus strand of OY744523.1, from coordinate 57,352,525 downwards.
CAATAATGGAAGGGAAGTCAGATCCTCTGCCTTCACTCTATTTCCATAAGATGTTTTTTTCTTTCTTTTTACTTTCTGCTTTCTGTATCGATTTATACGATTTTTTTCTTTTTCTTTCTTTTTTTATATCTTCCTTATTATCTTCGACAAACGTCTTTGATTTTTTGTGCAACATTCGGCATAATTTATTTTAATGTCTAACTGCTAATTCAAAATTTTCGCTCTCATATATATATGGAAGCAAGGGATTATACATATATATATATGTATAATATATATATATAACAGTAGATAAGTTTGGATTTAAAATGGTAGTGCTTAAGTCAGGGACATACAGTGGACAATAGGTTTTAGAGTTATTTTGTAAGATATGGTGGGGGACCCATGCGTATCAGGGAACACTTACTCTTTCATGAACACCTGGTTCTATAAGGTGGCTTGTGAAAGCACTTTAGGCCTAGGTGTAGTTAAGTAACAAACCATATTCCATATCTGTCAAGTGGCAACATTCATTCATGTGCTACATATGACTCTAGCTTGAATGTCAGCCTTAATTGGTGCGCTTTTCACATAATTGTTAATCTTTATTAGAAAAAAATTATAAAGCTGGGTATAGGATTGACTTCATTAACTATGGTAATGTGTATTTTTGAGAATTACAAAATATGCCATACATAAATAAATAGATGACAATACAAAAACAACACATTACTTTCAGAGGTAGGGGTCAATAGCTTCTCTTGACTATATATATATATATATATATATATATATATATATATATATTAGTACGGAAATATACTTATGGAAAGTAAGCTACACAGAAACGTTGATGTTTCATTCCAAGAGGAAATCATCAGGCTAATTGCTCTACTAAGCTCTACTCACGTATTAAGCACTATTGAAGTAAATGCTGAAAAATATGTATATATGTAATATATTATACGAGTGTACACATTGCGGAAAAAATTATGCTTTTCCAGTGTTTGCACTAATATTCATAAAAATATTTCTTTATTTTTTAAAACTTTGACGTTTTCCTTCTTTCTTATTTTCTTAACTTCACCGATTAAGACGTTATTTTATATGAATATTAGTGCAAACACTGACGAAGCATAATTTTTGTTCCCATCATTTTTGATGGAGGGTGTACACTAGTCTCTATATATAAAATACTAACTCTGTGTGTGTATATGTCCGCCGTATCTTTGTGTCTTATGTTCACCCAAACCGCTGGACAGAACTGTTTGAAAATTGGCACTACTGACCTCTCAGTGAAGGTTATAGGCTATACAAGAAATATATCACTTTCCTCCCACCCACTGAAAACTGTTTTCCTTAGATGAAAGAAAATTTAAACAATAGGTAAATGACTAAAAATTATGTATATTCCCAAAATTTCAGCAAATTTTGATAATATTAAGAGGGTCCCGGGGGCACAAGCCCCTCCCCTCTCACACTGAAATTTAAACCATAGGTCCACCGAAAATTCAAATAGGTCCAATTTCAATGGAATGTATGCCTTATTAATACATATTAAATAAGGATGATTTACATAATAAATAAATAAATATATAATATATATATATATATATATATATAATAAATGCGAAGCGAGAGTCAGTGGGCAAAGCCAGCTAGTTATCTATATAATACTAGCGTCCACTAATAAAGATGCATCCAGTTAGAAAGTTGAATGAAAATTCTAATTAAAAATATAATTAAAATATTAATAGTAGCATTTATCTCCATTAAGAAAATTTATTCCATTTATTAAAGCCATAAAGCATATAGTTAGCATCTATCTGCACTGATTTCTTGATGAAATGCTGTTGGTAAAATCATTTTATTTAAAATTAAAATTAAAGAGGGCTCCAGAGCGCTGCCGAAATCATCCATTCCAGGTACAGCAGGATTGGGCTCATCATGTAAAAATATGTTGTAAGGAAATCAATTGATACAATATTTTTATTACTATATTTTAAGGTGTAGCGAAAATTATCTTTCAGCGTTTGTTTTTATTAAAGATGTAAGCATTTAGAAGAATCTCTTCACAGCAAATTGAAATAGCAGTTTTTGATTTTTATTACGAATGTAAGCGGCTGAATATATGGAGGTGATTAATGAAAAAAATGACCTCTGTTAAAAAGTACCAAACCGGATTAAGTGTTATTCGAAAGAAACTGAAGCAAAATAAATTTCTGTATAAAAAACATTGCCCAAGGAGGTAAAAAGGTAAATTGGCTAGTAAGAATCAAATAGTGATTTATCAGATTAATTGCTATTGATGACAAAATTAATATATAATTGTTTAAAAAATTTTTTATTCGTATGGTGAAACATTTTATTTCTACATGTTATTTGGATTATTTAAATTATTATTCTTATCTTGGTTGTTATATTCATAATGTTTCAGCTGATGTAATCTCTAACCTTCTCCGGGTACATCTTTAGAACTTGGGAACCTTCAAGTTAAACTCGGGAACCTGGGTGTTATCAAAATTCCCAAATTTGACTAGAATGTTTTCTAGTTCGAAAAGATGCACCTGAAGAAGGTCGGAGGTTATGTAGACCAAAATGTGAATATAACAACCAAGATGAGAGCAATCCAAATTATCCAAAGTATCAATCCTCATCTAAAAAATTCCGAAACATAATTTTATTTCTTTATAGTAACTATTTAAAAAAAATATACGAAATTAATGAAAACAAAAATCGCCTTCCAAAAAAACTAAAACGCAATACTTTTTCCAAATTGTTTTCAGTTGTTTTTTCGGACAGAGAAAGAGCCACCACATTCAGTTGTACTCGAAACTATTGAGTATTGAGGCTGTCCAAAAGTTTTGTTACCTTGGTGAAACCATTGGAGCACAGGGAAGAGCTGGTGCTGGAGTGATAGCAAGATTTAAGAGTAGATGGAGTAAGATCAAGGAACTTCTGCCATCACTAACTAGCAGAGCGTTACATCTGTTGACCAAGAAAGATTCTTTCAAGCATGTGTATGCAGTGTGACGATGTATGGAAGTGAAACTGGGTCAGTGAGGGTTGAGGTATAAAGTCATGTAGGAAGTCAATTTCTAAAAGCCGTCCAACACATGCCAGCATGTGAAACGGACATTAAATCGATGAGTAATAATGATGACTCATTCGGAACTTAAAACAAAAGTAAAATACAAGTGGAGGTTTAAAGGCAGAGTTACGGTCAAAGTTAACTGTGACCAACTGACTTACAGAAATGAAATGTTCACATTTAAAAATCAACTGAATGAGTATATGATTTCCGGAGGGAGAAAAAACAATGCAAGCAAACCAAATTTAAAAACGCAATTATTGTTCTTTGTTCAGAGTGAAACCTTTTTATCTGTTTATGTTTTTAGATTTTAAAAATATCTTAATCTATTCTATTATATTCTAATATATAAAGAAAAGTTAGTCGGATTATCGACATTAGACCTACATAGTGTTTACTCTATTTTAATTTATTTATAATTTGAAAATTATAGAAATTAAAAAATACAAATAAAAATGTTAATATGAGTACAGGGCTAAAAGCAGGAGTACATTGTGGTCTTCATTCATTCTTTGACAACGATGGTGGTGCCAGCTTGTCTATACTATGTATGTGGTGGCTCTTTCTCTGTCCGAAAATACAACTGAAAACAAAGCCCTATATGAAGATCACACACATTTCGAGTAAAATTCTATAAGGAATCAAATGATGGCATTCATTTTCTTTTCGGATCTTTTACAATAATAATCTGAATTTTCACTCCCTTTTTAAAACACTAAATTAGACTAAATTTAGCAGCTGTGTACCAAAATTCATAATGATTAGTTAATTAGTTTAGGAGTGAATCCTGTACATACAAATATATAAACAAATACACATACCTAACTTTATATAAACAGAGATTTGAAAATATAAAAATAAAAAAAATATTAATAAAAATATTAATATGATGTTCAGGGCTGGGAGCAGGAGTGCACAATGACCTTTATTAAATCGTAGGCGAGTATTGCCTGCTAGTATTGGAATTGAAGGCACTTACCATCAATACATTGTCCGGTATTATTGCATTCGTTTGGGCAAATGGATCCAAGGATTTCAGCAGGTGCTTCTGTGACATTAGAAGTGGAATTTATCCAAAGGTCTGTGTTACTGTCTCCTTCGATGAGGCAGCTTTGAAGTAAGTTCTCGAGAGCCTCCGTTGCCCAAGATAGATCTTCAGTCAGCTGTTAAAAAACACAAGACAACAACATATTATCTTTATTCAAGGCACAAAGGCCACTCGAGGACAAGGGTTAATGAGATTGTCAGTTATCAATGAACAACACCTTTATAGGATTGGAAACGATGGGTGAAATTTATTATTTAAGTAGACAGCTTGACTAGAATTTGTTAACATTATACTTGAAGACGACCATGTTGTAGTCGGCTGGGAAGCAAACTCGTAGTATCATATTCCACAAATGGGAATTATTTGGGAAGAAACTTTGTTCATGGAAGTTCCGTTTAGTTTTAGGTACACAGAGGAAGAGAGAACAATTCTTTACAGTGGTTGTAACTAGACGTGTTTTTGTATGTTGGTATTTTTTATTTTATTATAAACGAGAACCCCCACTAAGTCGATCAATAATGAATCTCGATTACCTTAACCAGGAGTTGTGGAGGTAATGATGGGGTCTTCAAACGCCCATTTATCAAGAACCTTACATGACGTCTAGCACCACTACTTACAGCAATTGATATTAATCTATATAATAAAAGTGAATGTACGTGTGTCCGGATCACTTCACGTATGCAAATTTAATTTTATGAGCAAAGAAGGGGAGACTTAATCTTAAAAATAACTGATAATAATAAAAAAAAGGAAAGAATAATCATGTATGCAAGTTATATTTTTAGAAGCAAAGATTAGTTTGTCCTATTTTTCTTATCGATTAGTTTTTTCTTCTTATCAATTAGTGATTAATTTTGTCTGCTGATCAATTAGTTTTGTCTTTTAATCGATTAGTTTTGTTATCTTTATCTTATCGATTAGTTTTGTCTTCTTTTTCTTATCGATTAGTTTTGTCTTCTTTTTCTTATCAATTAGTTTCGTTTCACTGATTTCAAGTAGTGAATAGGAATTAAATTGTGAAACGATAGCGAGTTGGCAAAGCCAGCTAGTTAAAAAAATATTTCCTATGTCACATGGTTAAGCAAACCCCACCACTCCATTTTTGGGAGTTCCCAAAGTGACAGGACCAAATATGCACATAGATACTACATTTTTATCTGAGCCGTTTTGGTTGTTGGAGAGTTTGACTCACCTTTATATCTTCGACACACGAATCAAGTGTTGTTGCAAAAACAGAGTTGGGGAGGAGACGCAAACAATTCTTGGCTGACGTTCTATCCTCGATAAACTTCTTGCAAGCATTAAAAGCTACCTTTTCGGTGATTTTTTTTGTTGCTGTTGGCCATTGCGCAGGCTGAAGATACAAAATAAGAAATAAAGATGTATTAAAGTTGTAGATTGGATAATTTGTCTGAATACGAGAAAAGAAAATCCTTTTGTCTACATAAAGACAGCTAACTAAACTATTAACAGATTTGAATAAATTAAAGTTCGCTAATAATGAAATTAACTTACCGGTGATACATAGGTTGCATTATATTCAAAGCTAGTTTGGTCACTCTGGGATATACATTTTGCTGGTGGATTCTCAGCAAACTTCAGCAACATCTTTGTAATGTCCTTCACTGTAACATATAATCAGAGACATGTAAATGTGATACCCTACACATCTCAACAAACTTCTATAAGATAAAATTACCAACCAAAATAAATACACCACACACACACACATATATATATATATATATATATATATATATATATATATATATATATATATATATATATATATATGCTCTGTTCTTGGATTAAGCCCAAATATCTCAGTTGGTTGAGTGTCAGACTGAAGATCTTAAGGTCCTAGTTTCAATCTCACACATAGCCATAATAGACAAATCTTAAAGCGTAATAATAATGATAAAATTACTAATACACAAGATACTAATAACGACAATAATGAATGTAACTGTAGAGATAAAAATGAATGTCCGCTACAAGAAAAGTATTTAACTCAAAGTATAGTTTATTTAGGAACCGTTTTCCCAGAAAATAATCCTAGTCTGAAAAAAATTGGCATAGGGGTACAGTCACGTATTTTAAGGCTAGATACAGAAACCATAAAATATATTTTAATCACCTGGATAAGAGCTACAATAGAGCTACCTATCCGAGGTGGTGATTTCAGAGATGCCGTGGATGAAAGCGTATCTGATGTGAGTTTGTTTTGATTTTCGGACTTTTATTTCTTGTTACATTGCAATGTACAATTTTTCGAATTAAGAACCTATTTTTGTCTTTCTGATGCATTTAGAAAGAAAAGATCCGATATTGACATACAAAAGTTTTTTGGTCCACTACTAAACGAAACGGAACCGTAAAAATTGTATCAAATTGTTTCGTCAGATAAATAAAATCTTGATCTTTGGAATGTAACAAAATCTTGTTTATTTATATATGCTCTGTTGTTACAAGTTGACAGTCATCGAGCTTTTAATTGAAAGAGGTTGGTATACATAAATAGAAGGTATACGCTAAAATATATATTTTCGCACTACTATATATATATATATATGTATGTATGTATGTATATATATATATATATATATATATGTATGTATGTATGTATGTATGTATATATATATATATATATATATATGTATGTATGTATATATATATATATATATATATATGTATGTATGTATGTATATATATATATATATATATATATATATATGTATGTATGTATGTATGTATATATATATATATATATATATATGTATGTATGTATGTATATATATATATATATATATATATGTATGTATGTATGTATGTATATATATATATATATATATATATATATGTATGTATGTATATATATATATATATATATATATATATATATATATGTATGTATGTATGTATATATATATATATATATATATATATATATATATATATATAGAGAGAGAGAGAGAGAGAGAGAGAGAGATAGAAAGATGATAAGGAATTACAAAAGCGACGGAGGCAGATCTTTTTTCACTTCAGTTGCTCAATGCAAGGTATATTCCGCAAAAAAGCAATTTATTTAATTAATTATTTCCTTAAGCCAGGCTTTTCAAAGATCAAAATCTTATCACCAGAGGAAATTGCTGGGATAGATAAGTTGGCGAAAAGCCAAGATTTAAAATCTGAAAAAGTAAAACAAAGATTGGGGGGGGGGGGACAAAAACAAAAAAAAAACAAAAAAAAAGCTGCCCGAATGCAAGCAAGTGTCCGGTTGTAAAAAAATCCGGTGTCAAAAAGTCCAGCGGAGAAAGTTCACTTTTAGTTCTCTACTTTATATATATATATATATATATATATATATATATATATATATATATATATAAGAGGTTTATGTAGTTTGCTTGAAGCATTGTTTATTGGTATATAGAACTGTGATATTTAGAAGGCAATACAATGCAGAGGTGTGACGGATAGACACAAGTTGGAGCAAATAAGACATATAATGGTGGAACAAATGAATAATTAAAAAAAACATTGATAACTAATTCATTTGTTCCACCATTATATGTCTTATTTGCTCCAACTTGTGTCTATCCGTCACACCTCTGCATTGTATTGCCTTCTAAATATCACATTTCTATATATATGTATATAAATATAAATTAGTGCGAAAATATGTTTTGGCATATATCTTCTATTCTTTATGTATATGTATGTATATGTTTAACTGTCCACGTGTGTATACTATTGTTCCTTTTTCACATTATTATTATTGTTATTGTTATCTTTTTATTTTCTCTAATAATTATTTTCTTATTATTATCATTCTTTTTATCAATGGTTTTTTTAGTTATTATTATGTAATTTTTCTAATTATTATTTAAAAAAACATTTTATCATAATGTTTCTTATATATTCTTTATTTTTATATTTTTATTGTAGTGTATCTCTCTTCATTTTACTTAAATAATTTTCTTCTACTTTCTATCTTCATATTCGGGATTTTCTTCTATATCCCTATTTCCTTTAAATTTGAAATTTGTAAAATTCCTTGTTCTCTTCGGGTATTCTTTATCTGTGAATAAATTCAGCCACCCATCAAAATTGTTTCTAGTTTAAATATACCTAATTATGATACGTGCTCCTCTTAAGAACATAATTATATTTTCGAGTTATACCTTTACTTCTAGGTACATCCAGATTTACTCTCTTATAGACTTTTTATCTTTTAATTATTTTAATTTCTATTGATTTAAACTATACTCTATCCTTTTTAAAAACTAAAATTAATTCTTTACTTTGTTTCTTTAATTTATATTTTCTTTATCTAGTTTTTTAATTAATTATTTTATCAAATTTTTTTACCTATAAGAATAAATTTTTTTTACCAATATAATAAATTGAAATAATATAAATAGATAAAAAAATCTATTTATATTATTTCAATTTATTCTTATTGATTTTTATTTTTATTTATCGGTCATTATTATTTCATTATTCTATTTCCCAATTTTCCTTTTCATAAACCTTATCTAAGTTCACTTGATTTTATTTTATTTTATTTTATTGTATCCTAATATTGTTGTTATAACAAAGATTTTCTGATCGCTCCTAATATTGTTTAATGCTACCATATTTCTATTTTTATTTTTATTATTGATATATCTTCTCTTATGTATTTTTTCTCTTATGTAATTTCTCCTCGATTCAACCTGTATGGTGAATGCTCTGAATGTTTTAAATGTTTTTATTAATTATTCAATTCGCTGTTCTTCTTCTGCTTCGAAAGTCTTTTCACTTGCGTTGGATTTTGGTACTGAAATCTGATGTTTTTCTCAAGAAACTTCTGTATGTGATGTTATAAAATATGCTGACAAAGATCCGTTATAACCCAAATTCTGATGCCTTTACCCACTCGGCCACTATGAACAACCTGATAAATCAGCGAGAGTTTAAACCTGTTATAGGCAGCCGTCGACAATCTCCCAGACAGACCACAATTGATCGTATTGTGGCCCGGTTTCGGCAGCAGGGTTCAGTCAGTGATCTTCCACGATCTGGCAGACCACGTTCAGTACGGACAGCGGAAAATGTAGCACTTGTTGAGGATAGCATTGCTGAAAATCTAGACACCTTAACTCGAAGACGAGCCACTCAGATTGGGATGTCCAGAAGGTCACTTCAAAGAATTTTGCGTGAATTGCATCTGTATCCATACAAAATTCAATTGGTACAGGCATTACAACCCACAGATTTGCAATCACGCGTAGCTTATGCTGTTCACATTCAGCAATTAGCCAGAGAACAAAATGAGTTCATCCATAAGCTGAAAATGAGCGACGAAGCACATTTTCATCTGAACGGGTTCGTAAATAAGCAAAACTGCAGAATATGGGCCATTGAAAATCCAAGAACCGTTCATCAGCGTGAATTACATCCACTAAAATGTACCGTATGGTGTGGTGTTACCTCGGAAACAGTGATCGGTCCATATTTCTTTGAAGACGAAGAAGGTGTCGCTGTGACGATAACTGCACAGCGATATCAACAAATGATTGAAATTTTTTAAGGCCAGCTGTTCAGGACAACCCAGAAATGTGGTTCCAACAAGATGGAGCTACTGCCGACACTGCCTGACAAAGTATGGTGCTCTTAAGGGGATTGTTTGGCGAGCGCTTAATTAGCAGATTTTCTGATTTTAATTGGCCTTCACGTTCACCGGATTTAACAGCCCCTGACCTTTTCCTTTATGGTTATCTTATGGAAAGGGTATATGTGAACAAGCCTACAACGATTCAAGAAGCTTAAAAACAATATCAGACATGAAATCCAAGAACTAGAGCCAGTTATTCTAAGAACTGTAATGGAAAATGCCATAACTAGAGCCCGTCTTTGTGAGGCCGAAAATGGTGCCCATTTAAAGGATATTATTTTTAAAACCTACTGCAACAAAATTACCAAGTAAATGTATTATTTATCAGAAAAGCCTAGTAAATTACTTGAAATGTTGTAGTTTCTATCACCTAAACAAACCAATGAGTGACTTTTGCACCACCCTGTATATATACATATATATATACTAGCAAATATATGCTCCCTCCGATCGCATATTTTTGCTAGTTTGGGAAGATGATATCATAGTGAACGAACACTACACACACACTCAAAAAAAGAGGATTTAATGCTTAGAAGGATGATATCATGAAAAGAGAACAGATAGTACCCCCCCCCCCCCCAAGTGGATACGGTAAGGTATCATGACGAATGAAAATATACTACACTAACCCCTAAAGAAAGAGGTAAAGCTTGGGAGGATTCCCCCCCCCCCAAGGAGGTGACAATGCCTGGGAGGATGGTATCATGATGAACGAACATATACTACACTACCTCTGAAGGAGATAGTAATGCCTGGTGGGATGGTATCATAACAACAGAACAGATACTACAATACCCCCTCCAAGATAAAGGAGGTAATACCTGGGAGGATCCTCCTATAGAAAGAGAAGATACTATACTACCTCCCCTCACACACAAAACAAAAATAAATAAAAACAGAAGGTTGTCCCTTGGAAGATGGTCTCATGACAACAAAACAGATACTATATTAGCCCCTCTCCCAAAAGAAGGATGTAATATCTGGGAGGATTCCACCAACACCCTTAAAAAGTAGGAGGAGGTAATTCCTGGGAGGACTGTAGGTTTGATGAGAACAGAACAGATACTACACTAGCAATCCACCCCATTAAAAGAACATACAATAATAGATTAAATCAGGGTTTTTTTCTTCATTCATTTAAAAATGGCTAGTCATAAAACATTTTTTTTATAGTTCCTTGGCTTTTTGGCTAAGATCAGCAGATGTTCTCAGCATCCCAGCGACATCAGACGTCTTACATTTTACAAAACTATCGTGTATAAAAAAATATGACAATGCAAGTTACATCTGTACAATTACAGAATATTAATTTATTAGAAACTGTCTAAAAAATAAATATTCAAATTAAGAATACTATGTATGCAGTATTTCAAAGTCTTATGCTGTATCACAGAATTAAATAAGCATAAAACGTTTTGATGGTAATATAGTTAGGATAGGCGGAAAAATCGCATTTATTCATTTAGATATATATATATTAAACTACATTATGTGTATATTAGCCAGTATTTATTTTAAGAGTGCTCAATGCGAAGTAGTGCTTTATAATTATAAACAGAGTTTTCAGTAGCTACACAAACGCACATGTGTTTCGACCTTTAGATCTTTTCAGGCCACTGACTAAAAAGTTTCAGTTAGGGTTATTTTTCAAACTATTTTTCACTTGTTCTCCTTTCTTCCCTTTCTTTTCCTCCATCAATCAACACCCACTTTTTTATGTTCATGTTCTTTATCTTTAGTTCAGTTACAGCAGTCTAGACTTCTTTGGTGAATCTATTTCATAACTATATGTGCTCGTTCATCCAATAGGCTTTCATCTGTCCAATGTCTTGTATGAATCGTTTGCATATTATCATGATGATAAATATGAAAATTAAATTTTTTTTTTACCTCTCTTTGATTTTTTATTTTGTTTCTCTCCACATGCCTGGTAGTGGGCATTATTGCTACATTCGGCATCTGTAAAGGACTGGCATTCACAGAACATCATACTTTCTTCTTTTGTAAAAGATACCGAAGGGCAGTAACCATTAAACAAAGTCTGGGATTCTTCAACTCTGAAGTAAAAAAAAAGAAAACACAAAAAAGTTTAAATGCTTAGCATTAAAAGAGATAGTCTTGGACTCTTCAATTCTGAAGTAAAAAAAAAACACAAAACAGACATGAAAGAAGTAAATAGACACCCACAGAAATAATTCGTACATGTTTAAAGTTTCTGCTTTATTCGCTGACGGCTAGCCCTCAGAGCCATACAAAGCAGCAGTAGAATTTGAAATATTAATATTTTATACCAATTGACATTTCTTTGTGTTTCAGATCTCAATATATCTATCACATATAATCATTTAAGTATGATACAGGCCAAAAAAGCACCAGAATTCTCAGAGTCTCAGAGGAATCATATTATAGGTTATATCATGTTATAGGTTAAATAACGTCTGTGAAAATGAAACTTCTTGGAAAGGAAAAGGAGTTAGCATGCAAGATAATAATAATAATAATAATAATAATAATAATAATAATAATAACATTCATATTAATAATATTTTTTTATCTATCTGCTTAAGTGACATTCTTTTGTAAATAGAATATGACATTTTTAACATCAACAAATTCTTTCGTTTTTGGAACAGTTTAAGTATACTTAATTCCTTCCTAAAAAGGAAAAGGAGTCAATAATTAAGATAATAATAATAATAATAACATTCATAATTGCAGCAGTCGAGGTTGAAAATTCCTCTCATTAATTAGTACCAGAATATAGTGATGCCGAAGTTGAATGTCCCTTTCATGGATAAAAAAAGCAAAGGGAAATAATAAAATTCATTATCTGCTTAAGTGACTTTCTGTTGTAAATAGAATATGAAATTTATAACATCTACAAATTCCATATTTAAATTTCAATATGATATTCTTTTGTCAATATAATTTAAGATTGCTTACATAGACAAACTTTTTATCTAAAATTCCAAATATGAATCCGTCTAATATATAAAGTAAAGCGAGTCTGTTTCTTGAATCTTTGTTGTTAGTAGCTTTCTTCCTACGAAATCATTAATTCTGGTTCGACAGTTTTTTTTGCGGAACGTTAGTCCATGTTCTTAACAGCAAAAAAATGTATTTCGATTTAATTTCTTTAAAAAAATCATCCACCCCTGGAGATTTTTAAAATGGACGCCATCTTAACTAAAGACTTTCCAATAATAATAACAACCTAGATAGCAGTAACAGCAGCCTATACAAATATAAATGCTTAACATTACAACAGATATAACCAGCCAAAATAGCTTAGTTATGAAAGGGTCAGACTGAAGATCTAAAGGTCTTCGTTTTAATCATGATTCTCAGCAATTTTTGCCTTTGAATCGAAAGCAGAAGCTTCAATTCATAGGCAAAATGTGATGCGTCATTGATACGGCATTATGCACGAAACCAATGGTATGCCATAATCCAACTATGTAAATATCTTATTAAATATATATATATATATATATATGTATATATATATATATGTATATATGTATATATCAAAAATGGCTTTTAGTCATTTATACATGGAGAAAAAACACAATATATATATGTATTCAACATTAATAATATAATGCAAGCCCCCCCCCCTAATTAGTATAGGCCACCCACAAGAAATCTCATCCACAGAAAAATCCCCCACTTCTAACAATACAGAAACATTTCTCATTTTCTGTATTCTTAGTGACAGCAGTATTACCTAACACTAATATACGGCCTCAAAGGGGTTTGAATCCTTAGGATACGAACTAAATCAACACATTGCAGGCTTAGAACATGCTAAGTGGTAACCATTTATTCCTTTACTAGAATGTTCAACCCATTAATAGAACTTGAATATATTTGATGATTATCTGAAACATTGGTTAATATATATAAATAGCTAATGTTTTAAAGCAAATAGAAACATTAAAATTAATGTAGGAAAAAAGTGTTATCATTGTTAAAATTATTTGACCTCACTTTACTTCACTTGAATCATCCATCAATTGACAGTGAAACATTCGCAAAGTTCATGCGCCACAATGCGCGCTCGCTCACTCATTGCATCCAAAAGTTCTAATCCGAAGAGGCCAGTGTAATTCTCCAGAAAATTCTTGATCATAATATGAGGCTTTCCAGCCCGTTGCTTGACACCTGGGGATCACAGGAGCACTTTTCCATTATACCATTATTCGACATTAGATCGTTATTTAATTTTTCATGTTTTAGTCCACATTAATAAAGAATATAAAGATTATTTACTTCCAACTTTTGGAGAATTCATTGGGTCTTCTGCTTTTGGTAGTCAAAATGGAGCCATCAGGTTTCATCAAGTCATTGGATGGTTTGCCATCAAAATAACCGCACAGACCTTAAAGACAAGAAAAGCCAAAATCAGTTTAGAGTACAAAAATACATGGAATTAAGTCTGTAGCATTACCTACCTTCCCACACACTAATACACACAAACATGCAATAGAGTATGCTCAGACCTAATTATCTCCCCTGAGACGAAATTCACCTACATTGACGTTTTTTTTTTTTTTTTTTTTTTTTTTTTTTTGTAAAACTTAATTATGTTCTACAAAACCAAAAACAAAAACAACAGCCCCTCTCCCTTTCTCCCTCCCCTTTTTATTTTATTTTTAGAACTTGAAGCATAAATCTTTTACTATAATGACCAGATTCGGCATTAAATAACCCAAAAAGGGTTGATATGCCGTAAAAAAAAACTACCAAACCAAAAACGATGATTAAACATTTGAAGATATAAAGAACTTGAAGCATAAAAACTTTTACTATAATGACCAGATTCGGCATTAAATAACCCAAAAAGGGTTGATATGCCGTAAAACAAAACTACCAAACCTAATTATCTCCCCTTTCACCATGCTAGGGGTCACTAAGATCGGGATTATAAAAGCCGAAATACAAAGCGATTCTCTCTTATTTTTCTTCCTTGCCTCAGCCAACACATACGTGCCTTAGATGCGCACAAAATTCAAGGTATCTGAGACACATTCTCTTAACTTATTCACCTCCACCGCATACACTCTTTTCAGACTTTCTTTGACCTATGTAGACGTTTTTATGCACACAATCCAACTGGGAGTGAACCTTTCTGGGTTCACATTAAATAAATTGTACTTTGAACATATAACCTTTGTTTTGTTTCTTTGTTTCATGTATTTGCTTGTATGATAGAATATATATGGAGAGATGCTGGCCAAGCACCTACAAAACTTCACAATCTAATAAAATGAGTTTACTAAAAACTAAAATAAAAAAGTTGAAAGTACAAATAAAATAAAATAGATTTGTGATAAAACTATGATAAAATGAAAAGATTGAAAAACAAAACAAAACAAACAATCTTTTTATGAAAATTTTACAATTTTCATAAAAAGATTGTTTGTTTTGTATAAGCATTCAAATTATAAATGTTTGGAACTTTTCTATGATTTGACATTCAAAATGAAAATAAAGCCGATCAAAATGAAATAAGGAGTAGTACCAACAAAAATTGAATAAGGCCAATTAAAGCTAAATTGGGCCAAGTAAAATGGAGGAGGATGGACCAAAATCGAATAGGGCTAAGCAAAATGGAAAAGGGCCAACCAAAATGGAATAAATACCAATTAAAGTTGAATAGGATTTAAAATGGATAAGAGCCAGCAAAAATGGAATAGGGACAATTACAATTGAGAAAAGCCAACCCAAATGGAATAGAGCCAATCAAAATGGAATAATGCCAATTATCAGACCTTCACAATTTACTTGGACCAACCAAAATGAGTGAGGGCCAATCAAAATAGAAAAGAGCCAACCAAAATGGATTAATACTAACAAAAGTTGAATAGAACCTTCAAAATGAATGTTAAAATGGAAACGTGTCAACCAAAATGAAATAGACCCAATCAAAACGGAATAATACCAATTAAGCTTGAATAAGATCTTAAAAATGAATAGGGTCGATTTAAATGGGATAGGGTCAATTAAAATGAAGAGAGTCAATTAAAATAGAATAATACTAATTAAACCTGAATAGAACCCTCAAAATGAATAAGGGTCAACCAAATTGGAATAAGAATGAATAATGAAGAGCCATTCAAAAGGGAATAGGGCCCATCAAAATGGAGGAGAGCCATTCAAAATGGAATGATAGCAACTAAACTTGAATAGGACCCTAAAAATGAATAGGTCAACCAAATCGGAATAGGGCCAATTAAAATGATAAGCCGATCCAAATGGAATAGAGCCAATCAAAATGGAGGAGAGCCAATCAAAATGGAGGAGAACCAATCAAAATGAAATGATATCAATTAAACTTGAATAGAATCTTGAAAATTAATAGGGTAAATTAAAATGTAGAAGAGCCAACTAAAATGGAAGATAGCCTGTCAAAATGGAATAATACCAATTAAACTTGAATAGGACATTCACAATTTACTTGGGCCAATAAAAATATATGATATCCAATCAAAATTAAATAGGCCAATTAAAATGGAAAAGAACCAAACAAAATGGAATAATACCAATTAAACTTTGATAGGACTTTCAAAATGGATGAGGGTCAAACAAAATGGCAGTTTTATAAATAAACGCCTCACAAAATTCTCACTCAATGGCCTACACCTCTTCAGGGAATATCAAAGGCCATCAACCAAAGTCGAACATTGTATTTTCAAGGATTTTGAGATGAAGCCAAGCAGACATTGTAATATTTACTGAATTTAACTGTGTTGTAATTTATTATTATTTACATTTTGCACTATTGTTTTTCTTTAAGATTTATCAATGAAATCATATGAATTGAATACAATTAATAATTATCTTTAAGATTTATCAATGAAATCATATGAATTGAATACAATTAATAATTATCTTTAAGATTTATCAATGAAATCATATAAATTGAATACAATTAATAATTATCTTTAAGATTTATCAATGAAATCATATAAATTGAATACAATGAATAATTATCTTTAAGATTTATCAATGAAATCATATAAATTGAATACAATGAATAATTATCATTCATTCCATTTAAATTCCACATCCACACACGAGGGCATAGTCTTTTGTTTTCTTCATCGTGATTCATATGTTACGGGATAACATCATAATAGACATGGCGTTGCCTCGGATGATAACTAGTGAGATGTGCTGAAACATCCAAGCAGTCTCTCAGAGCTCATTTCTACAAGTGGCTATTATTCGTCAAATGTCTTGTATGAATCATGAAGTATGAGACCGAGGACCCCAGACGTTTCAACTGAGGCTGGAAAATTAAACAGTCAGTTAGTATGTTGTAGTTCTTGTTTTTTTTTTTCTGATTTCGTCGAACTAATCTGTGGTGCCGGGATTGACAGCACCAAACAATTATTGTCAGAGATGCATTGAAGGACAAATTATACTATACACAAGAAGTGCAGTGGAATTACAGGTAGGTTGAGAGAGGATAACCAGTTTGTGTGTAAGAAATATAAGACAATGGAGATGGATGAGAACTCAGATGTGGAGAACGTAAATGTGGATTGCCAGTCTATTGAGGTTGTTTAGAAATTTTGCTCTTTTGGTGATACCATTAGAGCACAGGGAGGAGTTGGTGCTAGTGTGATTCCAAGAGTTAGGAATGGAAGGAGTAAGTTCAGAGAACTTCTGCCATTACCAACTAGCAGAGTGTTACCATTGTTGACCAAGGGAAGAGTGTATCAGGTATGTGTATGCAAGGTGATGATGTGTGGAAGTCCAGTGAGGCGTGATGATAAGTGTTGCATAGAGAGACATGATATGAGAATGCCACGGTGGATGTGTAATGTGAGTCTTAAAGACCTAGATCCTAAATAGAGAGATGTGTGCAGAAAAGGAGACATTGCTGGTTTGGTCACATTAAAAGAATGGCTGAGAGTCCTTGAGTTAGTAGATGTAGAATAGTTGGGGTAGCGAGGTAATTTATTTAGGGAAGGCCAAGGAAAAAAAACATGGGCTGAAACGATAAAGATAGATAAAAAGGGATAAATAAAGACCTGACAAGAAATATTCTAGTTTGAAAGTCAATTTCTAAAAGCCACCCAACACATGCAATCATGTAAAAGGGACATTAAATTGATGATGATGATGATGATGATGATGGATGCACTAAAATGTAACCACGGAGTATAATTATCAATTACATCCTTCAAATTCTGTTAGAAACCCAATCGCAACAAGTTATACCAATTCTAGTAAAAAAAAATTCTAGTCGACCCAAAAGAATATTGTCTAGCAAGTTATGAATGATATTAAAAAATAAAGACATTAAACTAGCACAGGATAACCTAAAACGTCTAGACAGAGTTGGAAGCATATGATTAGACAGAAAAGCTAGGAATGACGTTGTTGGCAATAAAATATCAACTAAGGGAACACATATGAAATTATGATGATTCTGAATAAACACTCGCTGTCATGTGTAAATGACACAGTATTTGAAATGATAAGATTATTAAATAAAAACTGGGTTATTTTATGTTATTTTTTTAATATTAGATTAATCTTCATTAGTTAGACCTGTCTAAATTACACATTATTTGACATTAAAATACTAAATTATGTTTATTGTAGCAATTAAAATTTAAAAAAAGAGGAAAGATTTCTTAATTAAATCAAAGCGATAATAGAATTTGGCCCAAATTTATGTTGATTTTGTGATAGATACTTTGATATATTTTTGTTAATATTCAATTAATTTCAAAGGATATTCGGGTTAAAGACTGTCACAATAAGCTAATTCAGTATTACAAGTGAAACCTGACCAGTCACGATTAAGGATATGCGTTGCATGGAGAGAAATTATATGAGAATGAGGTGAAATGTGAGTCTTAAAGATAGGCTTAGTTCTGATGACCTCAGAGGAAGATTAAATCTTAACAGTATAGGGAGATGTGCGCAGAACAGGGGACTTCGATGGTATGGCCATGTTCAAAGAATGGATGAAAGTTCTTGGGTCAGTAGATGTAGAACAGTTAAGGTAGCATGTCCAGTTCACAGGGGAAGGCCAATGAAAACATTGTGGGAAGTGATAAAAATTAACCTGAGAGAAAGAGGGCTAAATAATGACCTGGCCAGAGATAGGTTAGTTTAGAAGTCGATTTCTTAAAGCCGTCCAACACATGCCAGCACATAAAACAAACATTAAACCAAATATGATGATGATGATGATTTTTTTAAATGTAAGAGAAAAAAGAAAGAAATACAATTTACATCTATATCTATATAAGCATAATGCTTCAAGCAAACAACAACACTCTTTTAATTTATTCATTATAACTAAATTAAAAAAATCTTTTACTGTTAATTTATTTTCCTTTAAAATAAATGTCGGTTATATATTAATTACAAAACGTCTTTAATAGAATTTAAAACATTGTTGATGACATGATGTTGCATTAAAAAGAATTGAACAAGTTATTTGAAATTATGACACTATTAAACAAAGATTGGGTTATTTTATGTTATCTTTTTTAATTAAATTAATCTTAACTAGCTGCACTTGCTTAAATTACACAGTATTTGAGACCACCTCCTCCTCCACCACCACCACCACTACCACCACCACCAACAACAACAACAACAACCGGTTTATTTGTTGAATCAGGCCACAATTAATCCTCTGATGAGGGTGAGGCCTATCACGTTTAACCACGTCTTCCCAAGATAACTTGGGTCTGTCAGAAGTGGTTTTCTCTGCTGACACATTCAACTGTCGGGCTTTAGCAATTCAGCCATTGCTGTGCTCAACGTGCCGCAACCAACGCAGTCTGCTCTTCTGCATGAAGAACACATTCGTGCACTTAAACCCGTTAAGTACTTAATTTTTCTAAAAAGAAAAAAAAACTCTTCTTAGTCGGATCAAATTGACAATCAAAATAGCCAGGATTTGCTAAAGTTACAGTAATTTCATGATTTAACACTAAAGTTGATTTCTCTTCTGAGCAATAAATTATTTTAAAAAAGAAGAAACAGAAAATATGTTTAATATAATTTAGAAAACTGTTGATAAGATGACGTTGCATGTTTTAAAGATTTCAATGAAGGGAAATATTTATTTGTTTTTACATTGTTATTAATATGAACCTGTGTTTTTCAGTTCCATCTCCTCCCACTTCCTCCTCTTTCCACTTTTACCCACTTCCTCTTCTTTGTACAAAGCTCCCTACTTCTGCTACCAATGAAAGCGTGACACAAAAAGTAGGAAGGAACAAACGCACTAACATATTACTATTAGAATAAGAATCTATTTAAAGAATCTAAGTGATGCAGCTAATTGAGCTTACCTTCGGTATTCTTGTAATCCACAGATGAGGCCTGGAACCAAACGTTGATGAAGCGTCTAGTTTTTCTTCTTCCATTTTCAACAATCAAGAAAGCTCCTGTTGGGAGAGTCACCTGAAAACGATGAAAATGCAATAGAGTTACACATGGCATGTGCAAAGAGGAAGTCTGGTGGCCTTGTGCCCGACTTGTTCTTTTTTTTTTATTACTGTGAGGTAGTATGAAAAGATTGTGGCTGGTGAAAACAAAAAGCACACGATCTAAGCAACATGAGGCTTAATACATTATGATGTGTTAAAGTATCATTCATTGGAATATTATATTATAATATAAAGGATATTGGATTCCAGAAAAATAGGTAAAAATATTCAATATTTAATATATTTACTTCTCCTGCTCTTCTACTAATTCATTTGTCTTTTCAGAATCTTCTCTGCCAGTGGCCTGATGATGCTAGACCTTGAATAAGGTCGTAGCTTAAACATGTATGCATATATGTAGCTAAAATGTTGGTATAAATAACAATTTATACTAATACACACACACATCTATATGAATTTTGACGATTTAAATCATTTTTGAATCATATTCCAATTAAAAGAATATACACAAAGGTATTAAAATAATTTACAGCTGTTTCAAGACAATTTTTATTATAAGTCATATAATGAAACATACATTTTTTTCAAAACATCCACTCTTATCAGAACAGAATCTCATAAGTACCGAGAAAGCAAACCACAAATATTTTATATTTACCAAGTGCCACGCATTTTTATAGCCTTCTATAACAATAATTTATACAATACACGCAATGCTTTAAGCAAACTGAAACACTCTCTTATATATATCACACTTTTATTTTAGGTTACAGTCTATGCTTGTACTGTTTGCCTTGTTTAATAAGAGAGAAACAAAAATGAATATTAACCTCTGATAAAGGGATTCTACTGCCGAAATATAAAGAGAAAGGTGAATGAATAGTTACCTTGTATTTATTACCCTTGTTGATGCTGTAAATACGAGTATTTGGCGTCAGTTCTCCATTAATAAACAAAGAAATCTTCAAAGCTCCCTTTTTAGTGGAGTTCATTTTAGGGCCACATTTGTCAATCAAAATCACGTCATCACCCGAACGGACGGCAACTGCACAATTGCATGATGCACGCCCCCTGCAGCTGCGATAGAATACATGCACCTGTAAAAGAACAAAAGATTGATTAAAAAGAAAAATTTTCTGTGATGGTAGTCAGATTTATAGTAACCATGATTGCTATGATGAAACTGGGGTCCGCAGAAATATTATTTGGCACTTAACCCAAAAGTTGTACATGTCTGCTTTGTGTAGTGGTTCTCGGCACATATATGAAGTCATGGGGAAGAGTTTAAGTTTGGCCTGAACCATTACTTTCGGACTAATATCCTAAGGAAAAGTCTAATCAGGTTAAACAAGGCATATTGCCACTGGAGCGTAAGGGGCTACTGTGATAGGGGATAGATTTATAGAGAGCAACCTGGGTAGGGAGTTGAGTAGTAAGATATTTGTTCACATTACATTTAAATTTCTACATGTTGTTACTGTCAGGGGAAACAAGGAGCAGCAAAGAAATTCTAAAGGAAAGAAGCTATTAGAATAGAAAATCTTTTGGCATTTAGTGACCTATACAAAGAAGAGGTGTGATTTTGCTGCAAATCGGGTGGGTCGGGAGTATTTACGTTGATGGGGTACAAGTGCAGTAAGCTCAGCAGAGCACATTCCGTGGAAGTACTTGTAAAAAAAGCACAGGGATACAATGCTGAGACGAAGCTTAGTTTCGGTGTAACATAGTGTGGAGTGTTCTTGGATTCACATAGCTGGTCGTCACTCTGTAGTCACAGTAGTGATGTGGCAGCTGAAGTTTCCATCCCCCTTTCTCGCCTGGTAGCTGTAATAATATATAACATAAAAGAAAAAAAATCTCCAACAATTTTGTTGCTTAATGCCTCATGTTCTTTTATGTTTTATTTTCTTACAGCACTGCAGTGTTACACGTCAGCTTTTCATTGATCGTTCCCCCTAGGGAAAGAGGGGTGAAGGAAGACGGAACTTCACGAAAGGCGACCCAACCAAATAGCTCACCTACCAAAGAGAAAGACCTTTCTCTCTTCCTCGTTACATGTCACTCTGGACTTCCTACCATGACACAACTTCCTGTACACGTAACTCTCATCCTACCCTTAACTTCTCACGGAATTTTCCATTGTCTTACTTTATTCTTCTTACTTCTGTGGATAATTTCCGATTTTAACCTTATTTTTACACACCTGCATCTAAATATTGCTACGTCGGTAAAATTTTCTCATATATTAAAAGGAACTTTTATACACGTTAAAAAGAAAAGAGACATTTACGTTAAAAGAACGAACGATTGAACGCCGCATGCACTATGAAGCTTGCACCCACGAAAACGTTATAAAGTAAAATACGCGAAAAGGCGTACTGGCTATAAAGGAAGTGGAAAACGGTTATAAAAACAGTTGCTAACGAATAAAACAGCATGCCTATGTTACAACGTGAGGATTTTCTAAGAATTTTAACGCTTAAAATGACTTTATATTCGCCAGTTCAAATGCTACAAAATTCTTTTCAGATTTCAAAGTAAATCATTCTTTTTTCAACTATTAACAAAAATATTAAAATGACTAACTTGTTTACGATGAAACCGAAATGCATTCCGGTGGATTTAATTTCGTAATTAAATTATTAAAAAAAATATGAATTTTTAAATTTTCCTATCATTTCACACTGTTGCAATTTTATTTCAATAAATATTTGATTGATGCTAAATACTAAAATAATAATTTGCAAGTCACATAGAGGCGAGAAACACACGCACACGTGCTTAAGAGGTGACATAATTTTGTTAATATGGAGATTATACTTACGGCATATGGAAGTTTCTTGTTTCGGTACAAAACGAACTCTCCTTCATAGAAATTATTGTAATATCTGAAAGACAAAAGTTTAAATAAGGCTAAAATCTTCACATTGACACGGTTGATTGAAAAGTAACTCCAAATTTTGTTTTAACTAATCACCCATAATAGTACATGCCGTGTCTCTGTTTCAATATCTTTCTATATAGAATAAACTAAATAAACTATATATATCAGGACCGGCGGGACAGTTATAAAAGTGGGGGGGGGGGGGCTCTCCTAAAAAGTGGAGGGGCCCGGTTAAACACATGCATATATAACTTCATTATTGATGACCGTAAAGTGGGGGGGGGCAAGTAAAAAGTGGGGGGGCATGTAAAAAGTGGGGGGGACTTGAGCCCCCACCGCCCCCCCCCCTCGATGCCGCCGCCCATGTATATATAAACTCAACACCTATGGTCTTCATTAATCGGTTATGAAGTGAATAAGATTCTTTCTTGGTGATCGTACATACAGAGTTCAGATAAATGGCAATCTGTCACCTGAAATGGATGCTTGAAGTGATGTTCCTCGAGGTTCTGTGCTGGGTCCTATTCTCTTTCTACTTTATATAAACGACATGTCGGAAGTGATTAGTTGAAACGTGCTCCTATTTGCAGCTCATAGAAGCGAAATTGACAATCTCGATTTTAGCCTTCAACGTGCCTGGAAGTGGTCCATTGAATGGGACTTATATCTTAATGTCGATAAATGCTGCCATATTGCAGTGGGATCTCCTTCTGACTAGCTCTTCCTCTCGGTGGTGACACGGCTCCACTCAAGGAGACGAACGAGACAAAAGATTTTGGCCTTCTGGCCGACTCATCCTTCAAGCTATCTAAACATTGCATTCAGGCTGCAAACAAAGCAAGGTGCACTCTATTTCTCATTCGACTTTCTTTCTGCAAACTCACTCCTGAAATATTTCTCCCACTTTATGTCTCCCTCATCAGACCACTGTTAGAGTATGGTGTCCAGGCCTCTGCTCCATATCTAATACGTGATATCCAACATCTGAAGAGAGTTCAAAGACTGGCTACTTGAATGGTGCAGAGTCTATGGGATCTGCCCTATGAAAGCCGACTCAAGAAACTTAACCTTTTCTCCCTTGAACACCAACGATTATGTGGTGATCTCATTTTGGCCTACAATCTCCTCGATGGTCATTACGATATACCTCAGGACCTATTATTCACTCCTGAACCAGAAAGAGGTCTACGCAGACACCACAAGAAATTATTTCACCGATTGAACCGGAGGAGAGTACCTTCTCAATCAAGATTCCTGAACCTTGGAATAGACTCCCAAGAGAGGTAATAAATTCGCCAACAATGCAACAATTCAAGGTAAATTTGGACAGGTGCTGGGCTATTGTATCCTCTTCTGTGAAAATTTCTACCACCCTTTTCCAATATGGCAACTGAAGCATGCTTGTTTTAATTTTTGCCAAATTAATTGAATTGAATTGAAATATTTCATCGCCTGTAACAGTAAAGGAAGTTAATTCAGTATACATACAAGAAAACCTAATACAAGACGACAATTGTTTTATACAAGTGACTTTAACTATAAAAGTGGTAGGTACATTAGGAAGCAATAAAAAAAACTGTGCTATCAGTTTTGGCAGCATAAATGATGAAACATGTGTATGTTGATAAGAATGTAAAAATACATAATATTGTTTATAGCCCCTTTAATGCTAAGACGGGCCCTTTAAGAGAATTATAATTATGTTGCCAACTTTAATGCGTTATGCTATGTTCCGTCCAACCGGGTCGTTGAACACTGTTTATCTAAATATGTCCGCTTGCATAGACATAAATAGACCATAATTGCCTTCGAAGTATACTTCAGTAAAAATTATTAATTATTAAAATTAATTTCACATTCAAATGCATATGTGAATAGAGCTTAGTAATAGTATGAAAATAAATCTATGGCAAGTAAGCTACACAGATACGTCCATGTTTCATTTCTGTAGGAAATCATATGGCAATTAAGCTACACAGAAACGTGCATGCTTCATTCCCTCAGGAAAATATTTAGCCTGATGATTTCCTGCGGGAATGAAACAGACGTTTATGTGTAGCTAATTTGCCATAGATATATTTTCATACTACTCATACTACGATTATATATATATATATATATATATATATATATATATATATATATATATATATATAAAGAGGTGTACTAAAAGCGAACTTTTAGGAGAGGTAAAACCTATTGTGAAGAGTATACAGCTCAATATCCAGGATAGAGCAGGTAGATATGAAGAAGAATGGAAAGGAATTAGAGAAGCAAAAGCCAAATCAAAATTCAATTCAATTGCTCAGAGCAAGGTATATTCCGCAAAAAGGCAATTTATTCAAGTTAAATTTTCCTTAAGTCAGGCTTTTCAAAGATCAAAATCTTATCATCAGAGGAAGTCGCTGGGATAGATAAGTTGGCAATGGCCAAGATTTAAAATTTGAAAAAAAGAAATAAAAGTTGTAGGGAAAGAAAACGCTGGGCAAAACTCTGCCCGAATGCAAGCAAATGTCCGATTGCTAAAAAGTCCGGTGTCGAAAAGTCCAGCGGAGAGAATAAGATGTAGATAGGTGGGTCATTAACGGCACAATAAATAATGAGAGAGGATTCAAAGTTAAAATCCAAGATGCCACAACTTCAGGTACGGCGAAAATAGAAAATCCAAAAGGGTAAAAAGTCCAATGAGAGGTACGTTCGTGGAAGCAGGTAGGCTGAATTGAATTTTGATTTGGCTTTTGCTTCTCTAATTCCTTTCCATTCTTCTTCATATATATATATATATATATATATATATATATATATATATACTATGATACTCGAGTATTGCCATACTATAATACCTTAGTATACCCATGGTACACTGTTTGTTTTCGTTATTTTCTGCTTCAATCAGGTTGTTACAGCTTCAATATTGCAGTAATATTACGTGTTTCCAAATATACTAATAAGAAAAGTGAAAGAAATCTTTTACTTACCTATTATCAAACGTTGTCTCATGTGGGTCATTAATCGATTTACAAAGGCCTTTCATGTCTTTATCGATTATTTCTACCTTTAGAAAGGAAATAAAAAAAACAACTTTGTAGTCATGACGAAGTGTCAATGATTAACCCAATCATGGGAAACATCTTTAAAAAATCCACAGATGTATAAAACAATAATTTGGGTTCGGATATAAAGCGAGGTTATTGTCTTTCATTATTAACATAGATCTTTCACCAGATTTATCTGCTTTGATTCAAAATAGCAGCTGTCAGTGAAGATGAACAAGAGTTACAAAACAACTGGCAAATAAAAAGTAACAATTTCAATCAAGATATTTTATTTCCACATTAGTATAATACTTGTTTCGGAATGTTTGAGATGAGGATTAATAATTTGTATCATTTGAATTTTTCGGATTACTGTTCTCATCTTGGATGTTATGCTCACAACGTTTTGGCTGATCTAACCGTGTTGAACTTTTGAATCAGGGACCTGTGGTGCAATGGATAAAGTGCTAAATAATACTCGGTTCTCAGTGACAGCCATTTGGAGATTAAAGGTTCAATCCTCAGTACAGGCGAAACTAAGAATATAATTAAAAATTACTTAAGACTTCTACCCGGCCATGGCTGACGAATAGAGAGTAGTCTACTCCTCCTATGGATTAAATAAAGAGTTCCGTTCGAAATTACATATAGATTCTCAAGTTTGCCATAAAGATTCTTCCATTCGACACGATGCACGTGAAGAAGGTCGGAGGTTACATCGGCCGTAATGTTGTGGAAATAACAGCCATGGTGAGAATAGTAGTCCGAATAATCCAAACAATACAGTATAATACTTTTACTGCACTTCAAACCTGTGCATACTCATTTATGCTCATGAATAAGCTTCCCAAAATTGCGATTTTCAAATCAAATCAAATTTATTGGCAAGAAACAGCAAAGTGCAACAAGCCATGTAAAAAGACAGTTAGAAGATGGGTACATTTATATAAACTCTGAATATTTGTCCAAGGCGACTTTAAACCTGGATATTATAGGCATCATCACAACCTCCTCTGGTAGCCTGTTCCACAGAGCAGAAAACACGGACAGAGAATGCTGCCTTTCTTCTATTGACACAAAAAGCACTTATAGTATATCTTTTGCTAATTCCTGTGAAGATCATGACTTGACACTAGAGTAAAAAAACTCATTGAAAGGTTAATTTAAATTCCCATTGATGATGTACGACAAAATCCGGTCTCCTTGCATTCTCTGCTGCTCAAGTGAACAGTAATCATTCAAAGATTAGTGGCCATGATGCATTTAACACCGCCTTGAACTGTTTGGACGTCTGCAAGTTGACCACGGCTTCTGGCAGTTTGTTCCATGATACAGCGACCTGAACCGAAAAAGAAGTCGTCCGATGATTCAGCCAAAATTGTTACAGGTACAGCTTCTCTGAGTTTCTATGAAGTCCTCTCTGCAGAGCTAGAAGTAGACGCTACAAGGGACATTGTAGTTGCCACACATGATGTTAAAGGCACCTACACTCAAGCGAGTACAGGTTGAGGGCCTCAAATTATTGTTTGTAGGATTTTGTGTTGAGCCCACGGAGCATCCACGTCGCAAGTCTCTGAATTTTCTCCAGGTTCTGGCTATTCCAAACGAAATAGGGGGATGAAGCTTGGATGCCATTTTGCTCATGAGAACCCCCCACCCCCTCCTTTAAACATAATTTTTTTTTCACATTTCTATGCAATGTTATTCTACAAATCGTTCACTTGGCGGCAACTACTAAAAGATATCCAAAAGGAAGTAACCTTTGAAGAACTTTCCATTTTGGGGTAAAAAATAACCAGAGCACCGGACATAATATTCTAAATATGACTTTCTCTGCTCTTTTTGTTGTAAGGATTGTTTTTTTTTTTAAAGAACAGGGCAATAATACTTGGTAGCCTTCTCCCATTTCTAGAGAATGGCATCTTCTCATTTTCAGTGCCAATTCACCCTCTCTTAACAGGATGGAAGAAGAAATAGATATTCTTAAGATGCATCCAGTCAATCTACATGTTTAGTGATTAAAAAAATGCTATTTTAAACTAAAACATAGCAGACTGACAGAGCAACAAACTAATGAGCCGAAAATATTGCAAAATTGTTTAATATTGTACAAAATATTAGAGAATTGCTCAATATTATAATAAGTAGACACAATTACCCAATAGTTTACAAATTTGTAAAATTGCTCAATGTTATACAAAATGAGAGAAAATATTGCAAAATTCTCAGTCTTGTGATAATTCGACAAAATATTGCAAATTTGCTCAATATTGTACAAATGAGACACAATAATTCAAAATTTCACAGTATTGTAAAAATTAGACAAAATATTACAGAATTGCTCAACATTAATATAATTATGCAAAATTTTACAACATTACTCAATATTGTACAAATGAGACAAAATATTGTAAAATTGCTCAATATTATACAAATGAGACAAAATATTACAAAATTGCTCAGTATTGTATAAATGAAACAAAATATTAAACAATTGCTCTCAATATTATAATAATTAGACAAAATATTACAAATTTGCTCAATATTATAATAATTAGACAAAATATTACAAATTTGCTCAATATTATAATAATTAGACAAAATATTACAAAATTGCTCAATATTGTACAAATGAGACTATTACACAATTGCTCAATATTATAATAATTAGACAAAACGTTACAAAATGGCAAAATAGTGTACAAATTTTCGAAATTTCTCAATATTATACAAATTAGACAAAATATTACAAAATTGCTCAATGATAAAATAATTAGACTAAATCATTCAAGCTTCGGAATTTCAATATTGTAAAACTTTTCAAAATTGCTCAATATTGTACAAATTAGACAAGATATTACAAATTGCTCAATATTATAATAATTAGACAAAACATCACAAAATTGCTAAGTATTGTACAAATTTGTAAAATTGATCAATATTGTACAAATTTGAGAAATATTACAAAATTGCTCAAAAACGTACAAATTAAACAAAGTTGTTCAATATGCAAAAATTAAAAAAGGAAAATGGTCCAAGCAATTTTGCAAAAATAATTATGTAAGATAGTAAAAACTTTGTAATGTTTATTAATTTTGTTTTAAAAATACAATATTAGTAGTAAACATACATAATGAAAGAGATTATCAAATGCTATTAGTCCAGGGGGTTTCTTAAGCCCTTAAATGGGGCCTTGCATAGCGGGAAAAAACATTGAAATAAAGAAGCAGATATTTAACAATACTTACTTCAACGTTTCCGAGTTCAGTCCCATGTACACCTGTTCTTGATTTAACGCTAACACTTATACTGATACGTCGTTTTTGTTTCCTGTCTCTCAAGCCATCAATAGTGCCCATCACCGGAATGGACAATACTGACCACCAGTTCTTGACGGTTATATGAAACCCACAGGGTTTTGAATTTGTTTTGCTGACACTTGTTTTGAAGGCAGCACCAAAGACAACTTGCGGGATCATATCATTCTTGCAGTAGAAATCTTTGCGTGATTTTTCAAGTTTGGTATGAACAATAACTTCACAGTTCCCCTGGTTTTCCTGAACTCCACAGAACAGAGAGGGCGGCAGAGACGATATCAGTTCGATATATCCAGGTTTACCACCTTCCGCGAGTTCTAATTTTTTGGTGATAACCTAGTAGCGAGAAAAAGAAAAGAAAAAATTTGTACTAAATAAATTATTAGACGAAGCAGTTGCAACAATTGTGAGATTGAATACTGTAATGTTATAAGTTATCTTTCTTGCAGTAGTCACTTATGAGTTATCTTCTTTTATTATAGAACTCTTCAATGGTATCACGCTAGAGATAAGAAAGAGTTTTCTCCCGCTTTTTATCATGGCTACCATAACGTTTAGACAAGTACACATACAGTTCATACAAGTATAAGATGAGCTCCATGTGTTTTCTCTTAATCAATGACTTCAGTCTTTGTCTCAATATCTTACAAATACGAAATGCTCCAACTATATCTATGATATCAATGTTAAATACATAAATTCATGATATCAATAATAGGTGTATAAATTCATGATCAGGCTAAGTGTATAAATTCATGATATCAATGAATGTGTATAAATTTATGATATCAATAATAGGTGTATAAATTCATGATATCAATGTTATGTGTATAACGTCATGATATAAATTTACATGTATAAATTCATGATATCAATGTATGTGTATAAATTCATGATATCAATACTACATGGATGGATTCATGATATTAATGCTATATTCATAAATCAATAATATCAATATTCTGTGACTAAAATCAGGTAATTGATGTATTTGTGTATAAATTCATGATAGCAATCCTGCATGTATAAATCTATATTAATGATATGCATAGAAATCCATATTACTCATCTGGACTAAATCCATGATATCAATGATCTGGACTAAATCCATGATATCAATGATCTGGACTAAATCCATGATATCAATGATCTTTGATTAAATTCATGAAATCAATGTATAAGATCACTGCCATGTATATAAATAATGGACGGCATACAGAAATGTGTACAAATAAAAGATACTCAAAAATGTATCATGTACCTTTATGCTGGCTGTAAACGGATTGCTCGTTCTTTCGAGACCTTGTGTTCCTTGACAGTCAGACTTGAAGCAAGCAGACACAGCACAGTACAACTAGAATTATAAACAAAAAGCAGAAAATAAGCAATGATAAAAATCAGCACAAATAATCAATAAGCATTGAGACGCAATCTGAAAATAAAAAGGTTTTCTTTTGATCAGCTTTTAAGCTTAAACAAAAATAAATCCATATATTTTTTATATAAAGTAGACTTAATTTTCCCCTTCCAAATCAGTTAGAGTAGGCAAGAAAACTAATGCATCAAACACATCGAAAATCAATACTACACATACACCCTTACCTCGACCGTGTTTCTAGCAACTTACACATATTTTTAAGAACTAACATCAATTCCTATTATTCGTCCCATACGACTAACTCTCCTAGCTGCATACCCATAGAGAGGGTAGCACACTAATTTCTCTCTATTAATTAACAACTCTTACCCTCCTCAAACACCATTTGGCAATTCTTTCACAAGGAAATGCGATTAGGTTGCACCATTTCAGAATTTGTAAAAAAAACATCCAATCACAGCACAGCTTACATATAAATTATGCATTAAATCGTTCACCAAAACACAACGTCACATTTTAAACAAATCTAAACCTTCGAGAAACTAGGTAAGTATTCTTTTTTTACATTATATTTACATTTAAAAATTAAACATCAACTTATTTGCATAATATATAATCCAATAATTAAACACCGAATTCTGTTCTGTTTTATTCTTTTTTCGGGGATTTCTAAAAACAACGAAAATGACTAAACTTGCCTCGTATGCATTATTGCGTCAACATTATTATTGGACATATAATTAGGGGTGGGACGTAATGGGTGAAAATTTCGGATTCATGCAAGTAGTATTTTTTTTGTGTTCATTTATACATAAATAACACTAAGCAATCAAACATTTTGAAAATTTAGCAAAATTCAGAAGGTGCAGGCCAAAAATAGCCGTTAGGGCTCCACGGGACTCAAAATCCATCATTTTTTGGTGAAAAAGTGGTTTCATGCGACATTGCAGGTCCTAAAACATCCTCAAAAGCTATGAATGGATATAGATGGTTAAATATGATATAGTACTTTAATTTAGGACCATTTTCAGGCTGTGAAAGGGTTTTCATGAATGTAAAATAGCCAAAAACTATTGGCCTGCACCTTCTGAATTTTGCAAAATTTTCAAAATGTTTGATTGTTTAGTGTTATTTATGTATAAATGAACACAAAAAAATACTACTCGCATGAATCTGAAATTTTCACCCATTACGTCCCACCCCTAATATAATTTATTTTTTATTTATTTTTTTATTTATTACTAAACGTTTTTGTATGCTGAATTAAACTGAATAATTTATTCCCTTCTTATCACTCAGAACAAAAACAGCGAAATACGTGAAATATTCCTACGGTCCCTATACTAAAATTGAACCAAACTTATTAAGTAATAAAAAAAACAAAACAAAACTGATATATATTCAAGTGATGTAAAAATGGTAATTTCATGAAATCAATTCCGTCTACAATCATGTGGTTTTTGGGTGGTATTATGCATTTTTCGGGTAATACCTTCAGAAATCAAACCCACACCCCAAAATGAGATTCTACGTTTTCAAGCGCTTATGTGTAAACAGTATACACTCTGATAAAATTGTCGGAAAGGGAAAACTAATTTCATTTAAGTATCTGCCCTAAAAAGTTAAAATGGTTCGGAAATAGGGAGAATCAGTTTACATTAAATTTATATACGGAATTGATGTCACACTCTAATTTCGAAACTGATTGTTTTTTGTTTTTGCTTTTCCACCAAATTTTTACAGGTGTTTACAGGTAATCGCCAAAAAAGAAATAGAATTTTATTTCGTGTGTGTGTAGGGGGGAGGGAGTTGTTTAGCTGAGTGTGTTAATCTACCAATTTACCGTTTTTCGAGTGCCCTGATAACGATTTTGGCATGGAAAAATGCTCTATCATACCTACCACCACCTCTAACTCTAAGTTCGGGTGCCCCCCCCCCAAAAAAAATAATCTAGCTTGAATCTAACTTTAACTATTATTATGGTTCATTTGGGCTCTTAAACCAAAGAAAAACGTTATTTTTCGAACGCACCCCTATTGTACCAAAGAGCTGATTATTCCCTTTTTAATAATATTATTTAACAATTTCTACGTGATTTACATTTTTTAAAAAATTATTTCGTATTAGTAATCGAATATTTATTGACATAGAAAATGCAACAGCACGTAAAATAACACGAAATTTAAAAAATCTTATTGAAAATAATTTAATTGCAAAATTAAATCCACAAAACAAAAAAGTGTTTCTACAGAATTTGAACCGGACCTAACCACGTCCACCGTGACATAACTGACTTTGGCCGATATACAACTCAGGTTAGACTTCCAGTGACTTTTGACTTGGTTAGTAGCCGACTGTTGACAAAATAAAACTTAGGTTAGGGTTCCAGTGACTTTTGGCCTAAAGCAATTCGGTTCAAATTAGTTAGAAGTAGAAAACACATAACTTACAGCAAGTTGCATCATACAGGTGAAACACCGAAGTTAAAACTCGATCACACAAATATAGTAGACATCTAGGAAACTGTGGAAATGTCTACTTTTGTTCTAATACCAAGTGCTCCTTTTCGTCGGTACATACATTTTCAACTATTAAAAACCGACCTTTTGTGTAAACATTGAAAATATCCTATGTGACCTATTTGCGTTCGGTCGGCTGTTCAATTCATTATTTTATATTCCAACCGAGCAGCGCCGGGCAACGGTCCTTGCTAGTATATATATATATATATATATATATATATATATATATATATATATATATATATATATATATATATATATATATATATATATATATAAAGTAAGTTAAGATAAACAAAATTAGAACATTATTTATATCAGTTCCAAGAATTCAAACACAACAAATATTTGGCGTACGATCGTTTCTAAGACACTTTGGAATTTTTTATTTTGTATTATACTTTAGATGATTCCAAAAGATCTTCATCAGCACCCCTTATGAAATCACATATAGAAGTCAAGCAAGAAAAACATCAAATTTTAGTATTATTTAAAAAACATATATCCAGTCATTATTGAAAATAGAACTTCTTCTGTAATTTCATACTATTCTATTTGCAATAATAGTAATAATTGATAATAGTAATGAAAATATATAGGATACAACAAATTAAAATATTTAAATACAAAATGAACAAAGTAGAACAAATAAATAAAATAAAAATATAAATAAAAATAATTTTTAAAAAACTAATAATAATAGAAAATAAATGAAAATAATAAATCACCAATCAAATAAAGTAGAGATTAAAACAAGGAAAAATTAAAATAATTTTAAGATAAAAAAAATCTATAATAGAGAACATACAAATATGCAACGAAATACATATTAAAATTATAATTACAAGTTATGTATGTGTATAAATTCTCGATATAAATATAAGATATCATATATACTGTGTTCGAGACAAATTTGACACTTTTTGGAAAGTAATAATATTTACTTTTTTAAAATTAAATAATTCTTTTCGATTTTCCACGGGTAACGTCGGGACACGAGTAGTGCTGGTATATATATTTATAGATATATAAAATACTAGCAAAAAACTACCTGCTCTCCGGGCAGTAATTAATCTAGCTGTAGCTTTATCTACAGAAAAACAAAGAAATAATTTTCTTTTTACATTTCGGTAATTTGAAGAAAAACAACAAAAAGATGATTGTCATGGTGTTATTTGATATATCCCAATGTTGAGTTTTATTTTGTATAAGCATAAAAATTAATTCCCCATAATGAAAGGAATAAACGAAAAAGTCGGGGCGATTGTCAAAAATAACCAACAGAAAAAGGGGTGAAAAAACAAAACAAATAATCAACAAATGATTGTTACCAAAGGCAATAAAGTTACTTTTCTACATACCTGCCTGCCTATTTTTTGTGTCTTTTAAAGTTGTTTAAAGCGTTTTTATTGCATTTTAATAATTTGTCCAAATCTGATCGCGTTACAGTTCCATTTTCAAAATGGCGTAAGTCGACATCCCCAAATTTTGTTTAATGAGTTTTTCATCTTTTGGGGTGAAGAAACAAACAAGTAAATAGTCAACAAATAACTGTACCAGACGCCTTTAAATGTACTTTCTACATAATTGAAAGGAGAAAAGTACAAAAAAATATCATCAGACTTCGTAGACTGTCAGCCATCTTTGTTTTCAGTCTAACGTAAAATATTTGCCAGAACTTTTTAATTGAAATAAGAAACGCTTTAAAATACTTTAAAACACAAAAAAGATTAGGCAGGTAGGTAGAAAAGTAAGTTTTATTGCCTTTGGTAACAATTATTTGTTGACTATTTGTTTTTTTGCACCCTTTTTCTTTCTGTTGATTATTCTTGACTGTTCTCCTCCTACCTATAGTCTTGGTGTTTGCAAGACTAAGGTCATTAGGCATCTCCTGTCTTTGCGTTAATCATCTTTCATTCTTTTTAGCTCCTTACATCAAGTGGCTTCATGCCTTGTTTGAAGCGACTTCCATAAAAAAAGGCAAAAATCTACTTTAGCTGGGGCCAAGGGTTTTCCAGAGGATAGGAGAACTAATACATTTACCAAAAGTATTAAAGTCTTAACGAAAAGTGAACACACAGTACTTAACTATTTGGTTACCCCCGCCCCTCTAAAAAATCAGGTAATATCAAAACATTTATACTTACGGAATCACCATATGACATGTCTTTAATATCTGTTGCATTTAGTTTGGAAATATATTTATTGCTGGTGTCGTTCAAAGTTGAAGAACTGATTGTTATGTTTTTTTTGTTCACAAACCAATTGACTGTATATATTACATCGTCTTCTTTAAATGGATCAAAAGTACAGCTGAAGAATATGTCCTCTATGTTGTTTCCAGGAGATTTTTCAAGAAGTGGAGATTTCTTAAAAGTGAGAGGATCTGAAAATATATTTGAAAAACCTTTATTGCCAATTGCTATTATTACAAAAGTGTAATTGCTAGTTGCTATATTGTCAATTTATCTTAAAGATATTATTGCTAATTGTTATATTACCAATTGTCTTAAATATGTTATTACTAATTGTTATATTACGAATTCTTTTAAAGATGTTATTGCCAATTGTTACATTGTCAATTATCTTAAAGATGTTATTGCCAATTATTATATTTCCAATAGTCTTAAAGATGTTATTGCTAATCATTATATTTCTAATTGTCTCGTCCAACACCGCTTTCTACAAAGCTTTTTTTATTCTAAAATAATGTTCTAATATCATCAATACACATTGAAAAATACCCGAAGTTTTTGTCTAATTATTTTCCTTATTATATATTACTAGCAGGAACCCGTGGAAAATCCACGGTGCTTTCTACATCAAACTGTTGTTAATAATAATATTCGTTTTGAAATAATAAATTTCTTTCGAGGTCAATACTATAAAAAATGACTCTTTCTTCTTTGATAAAAATAATTGTCATTGCCAGTTAAATATTCTTTAAATAAGTAAAACGAATACGTCTCTTCTTTATTTATTTGTTTAACATTGTAGCAATTTAATTATTTTTAAAACAATAAATATTCTCCTTTTACTTATCGTAAAAATAATTTTCAGCAAAATATTCTTCAAATCAATAAAACAAATGTCACTTTTTGACATGTATTTGTTTAAAATCATACTGTTTTAGTCGAAGAGACGATAGAATTCGATTTTGGAACAATTTATTCTAAAATGAGTAAAGTGGAAATGTTTTTACCTTAGCGACATCAAATTAATCACCAATCACTATCTTTGCTGATCGGATGATTTTATTATTTTTAATGTGCGTACGAATATGAAATTGACTTAGCATATTATTATATAAATAGGACGGGTCTTGTACACCAAGATCCTTTCTGATAGACAGACAGAACTATTCGCTTTAATGACTAAAAGTAATTTAAACGATAATATTACTATTACTAAATATTCCGATTAATTTAATATTTTTAGAATATAAAAAACATGAACAAAATGGACACGTGGACGTAATCTTGCAGAAACTTCATGTAGATTTAGCGCCACGCGCACAGAGCGTCATTAGATTTTTATCGAGATTATTACCTTTTCGAACATCCATACTTACAAAAACTAAACGTACAAATGCTCTGTTTTGAAGACCGGACTCAACTTCCGAATTACCAAATAACTTTGGGGGGGGGGGGATTTCGTAATGTTTCATGTTTGATTTACTTCAATAACTTTAGCGATTGCATTCCCTTGACGCTAATTATGGAATTGTCTGCCCTTGTTGCGAATGTAACTCTTCGAAAATGAAAATAAATGAATTCGTTCGAATTTCTAAAATGCATAAACGCTTTATTACGTTATCGTTTAGTCATTAATTTATTAATGTAACCAACTTGTTATAAAACTGTAACTAATTTAGTTAAACTAATGTTGTTTTAATATTTGATGTAAATAATTTCCCAAAACTTTCGATCTTTTAATACATGAGGGTTTGCTAAGGATCGTAAATCCAGAAATTATTTTCCATTTAAAGGGTCACGAAGTAATAACAAAATATTAAAACCGCTGATTTGTTTAGGATGAAGCAGAAATGCATTGTGGTGGATTTAATTTCGTAATTGAATTATTTTTATAAATAGGATTTTTGAAAAGTTAGTTTTGGTACTCTATTGCATTTATTTTTTTTATTTTATTTCAGTAACTATCGATTAATACCAAATAAAAGAAAATCTATATAAGAATGAGCTTAGGCATTTCATGATTCTATGTACGTTATCACCTTCCACGTCTATTTATTTTAATGAGGTGAAATGCGAAAAAGTAATTGAGAATGTACTGGAGTTGTTAAGGTAAATGTTCTGATTTTACCCATTTAAAAATGAATTGTTCCAAAATCGTATTCTGTCGCATCTTTTTACTTTAATGCCACTTTAAACACATCTAAGTGTTACACTTTTAAATAAATAAAAAAGAAAAGAACATTAATTTTATTTATATAAAATTTAGCTGACAATGACAATTATTTTTATGTAAAAAAAAAATACAATCTTTTTCTGTATATTGTTAAATCTTCAATACATGTATTATTTCAAGATATATTTTAGGATTAACAGTAAATTATACAGATAAATGGGAGGTGGCGGTGGTGAAATGATTAACGATTGGGACTGACGACTTAGGTGTGCTAAGTTCGAATCCAGTCGGCTCCATAACAGTACCTTTCACTTATGGTAAGTACCCCATTCTAAAAAAAAAGAATTAAGGAAACCAATGCTAGCAATAAAATCAAGCCGGTCAAAGAAATCATACCCATATAATCCATATGAATTTATTTTTATACAGGTAGATGAAGAAAGCAATCATGGAATTTTCACGAGGACCCGCTAGTAAAATAATAATTTTTAAGTCACATAGCGACGAGAAACACACATACATATGTAGTAATATGATTTTTTTTAATTTAGAGATAATAAAAAGAAAAAATAACACAAAAACCAACACCAAAACAACAATAACAACAAAAAGAACATACCTAGGTTAATATTCAACGCTTTGATTGTAGCAATAGTTGTCTTAATGATTGTCCAAGTACCCATGATGATATGCGCAAAATTTCCTTCTTTAAAGGGTTTACCAAAAGTCAAATTTCCACTGCTTGTACCAGGAACAGTACGGATGATGAATTTATTTGTGCTGGCCACCACCTTATCATCAAACATAAGTATTAAGCCCTGGGATGAACTCCAACTGAAAATAATATCTATGAATACGTCAACCT
This sequence comes from Sepiola atlantica, assembly GCA_963556195.1. NCBI lineage: Eukaryota > Metazoa > Mollusca > Cephalopoda > Sepiida > Sepiolidae > Sepiola > Sepiola atlantica. The sequence goes on along the minus strand of OY744523.1, from coordinate 57,313,943 downwards.
TGAAGCGATTTGTTTTAACCACCCATTGTTTTGTTCTCGTGCTTATTGTGAGGAAAAGGAAACCTTTGGATATCCACATGGTGCTCCCATAAGATTTTAGGTCATTGCCACCATTATCGAAAATAGTGATACCTTCAGTAATCTTACGAATCTTTAGGTTGAAGCGTATGGTTACCCCAGTTCTGCAAGTGTCCATATCACGGAAACACTGAAGCTGGTCTCCAAGATCTATGTACTGACCCCCACCGCCTAATTGTAGGGCGTTTCCTTCAAAAGCACCAGGTACAATTTTGACCATGCCAACGAAGGTAAAATTGAATTTTTGTGATATAATAATATTTCCAATAATTCTTATGAAGCGTATTCTTTGAATTACGATTGCAGCAGCTGAAAATACAAAAAAATATAAATATTAGTGCTCAATATACTTGAAAAAAAAAAAAAACGCGCGAACACACACATAAACACACATGTATATATATATATATACATTATATTTTGATTGTGTTGTCAAACTCACGTGCTTTTAGCTAAATGGGTATTACACTTTTTCGATCAAAAGGTTCTACTATGGGATTCCAGAGAAATTATGAATTGATTTCGTTTCCGACAAGGCTAAAAAATTGTATGCAGCAAAATTGTTTTATTCTCGAATTTCTACGGCCGTTTCCTCATTAGAGCCATACAATCAAAGTTTGGATTTTACAGGCAAAAAGGAATCTTCATGAATGCAAGAAAAAACGTACAAAAAACAGACTTACATTTATATAATTTGTTAAAGAACAAGTCATACTTCACGATATACGTGCTGACGGTTCAAATTCATTGTTTACAGGTCGGCCATCTCAGATTTTTGTAATCAAACCTCGTTTTAGTATAAGATCAAAGCCATACTGTCCATATAGAGTTATCTCCTGTGCATAACTCGAAATGGACTTCAGGATTCGAAAAAGATTATTTAGATCAACATGTATCGTGGAATATGACTTGTTCTTTAGCAAATTGTATAAATGTTAATCTGGATTTTTTCTTGCCTTCTTGAAAGTTCATTTTTGTCTGTAAACAATTATATATATATATATATATATATATATATATATATATATATATATATGAATAAATAAGTATACATATAAATATATAAATATACATATGAATATACATATATATAAATATACATATAAATATACATATATATAAATATACATATATATAAATATACATATATATAAATAAACACACATATATATAAATATACATATATATAAATAAACACACACATATATAAATATACATATATATAAATAAACACACGCACACACACATATATATATATATATATATATATATATATATATATATATATATATATGATAAGAATATTTTGAAAAACCAGAACAACATATTTTTTTTTTTTTAAATAAATAATTTATTTATTCTAAAAACTTGAGATCTTTCAGCGAAAACGCTTTTGTCAAAAGTATAGGTAGTTTTTTCTTTTTTCCGTTTACTTTTTTTTTAATCCCTTCGATTGGGACATTGTCGAAGCCAAGATGAAATTCGTCTTGATGTTATGACGGTTGGTGTTTGAATGCCTGGTGTGTGTATTACGTAAATAAATAATTTATTTAAAAAAAAAATTACGTTGTTCTGGTTTTTCAAAATATTTTTCTGAATAAAAAAACACTCAAAACATATAGAGGTTCCCTATACAGATTGAATCGAAATGGAACACTTACTTAAGTGTAAAATACATGTGAAAATTCTTCAATCAAAAATAAATATAGAAACATAAATAATGGTAGCATTGAAAACTAGTAGGAGCGATGAGAAAAATTTATTTTACAATAATAAACAGTTAGGATATTATAAGAGATTAAATAAAATGAAGTGAAATTAGATATGGTATATAAGATGGTAAAATTGGGAATGCCAGTAGTAAAATAATAATTACTGTTAGATGAAAATCAATAATAATACTTTGAAATCATACTAAAGGATGGTAACAATCAAATAAAACAGTTGGTTAAAAAATTGATAAAGAGGAAAAAATTGATAAAGGAGAAAGAGGAAAAATAAATAAAATAAGCTAGATTTAATTTAATGTTTTCATATAAAAGATAGAGTGTATTATTTTTGATTAATAGAAGTTGAAATAATTAGAAGATAAATGTTTGCATATATATATATATATATATATATATATATATATATATATATATATGTATATGAGCTGTGAAACAGCGAAACAGTCTGTATGTGGATGACTATATATATATATATATATATATATATATATTATAACTCGAAAGAGTACAAAATTTATAACATAATCACTATTATGTAAATATGTTCCATAAATTCAACATCAATCAAAATATTTTTGTTTATATATGTTTTTGAAACTTTTTAAATAAAAAATCACATTATCAGCACATAGAAATAGAAGGGAACTCATTATCATTTCGTAACAGGTCCAGATAACAGCTAATCTTACACCTACAGCATTCACTAGTATTCTGTAGATTTGAATTGCTTCACTTTTCATTTTTGTAGAATTGAGGTAGTTTTTTTCTTGTCTCAGCAAGATACAACTATATATATATATATATATTATATATATATATATATATATATATATATATATATATATATATATATATATATATATATACTACTTGGATTTCCATTTTGGTGACATACCTATACATTGGAAAATACCCGTTTGAATCTGAAAACCTTTTTTCAAATTTCGAATATTGACTATCTTCATCTGTCAACTTATCCATCATTAACTTCCTCTGATGATGAGATTTTAATCTTTGAAAAGCTTGGATTAAGGAATGAAAGAGAGGAAAAATAAATATTGTTATCTACTAAACGTCCTCGTTTTGAACAACCGAAGATTATGATTTGCTTCCCTTTGCAGGTCTAATTATTTTCATTAACTCATCATTATATATATATATATATATATATATATATATATATATATATATATATATATATATATATATATTCATTTCGTTTACAGACAAAAATGAACTTTCAAGAAGGCAAAAAAAACCCAGATTAACATTTATACAATTTGCTAAAGAACAAGTCATATTCCACGATTAAATACTAGCTGTACCAACCCGACGTTGCCTGGGATACTTTATGTTCAAATCTCTTTTGTAAATAAGTCTATGTTCTATAACCACACGTATTTGTTAAGCTAAAAGTGAATTTAGTTTTGATTCAATAAATACAAAGCAAGACGTAAGTAAAAAAAAAAAAGAATGAATAGGTCAATAATCTATCAGTGTCTAAATTACAAATGAATCTCTGTGTTCGTTTATAAAGTAAACAATGAGAAAACGTAATTGTTAGTAAACCTTGAAAAAAAACCCCAAAAAACAAAGAACGATAACTCTTACTAAAAGAACAAGATTTATTTCCCGTAGCTGATTTTTCTTTTAAGGTGATTATTTAAGAATTTCTGTATATTAGAAAACTGCCGGATTAGATTAAGTATTTAAAAAATAAATTGTAGGGAAGTACGTTAGTCTATTGCAAATAAAATGGTATAACAATAACAAATGAAAACTGGCTAGTTAGAATCAAAGTTCCATTTGTCAGCTTAAATGCTATTTAGGTCCAATTTTTAAAAATCCGGCCAACATTATTTTATGAACCCTAAGAGTAGTGATATATACTTACGATCTATTTTGGTCCAATTCACTTTTGATTTGTTTATTTGGCATTCAAAAGAAGCATCACTTGACAGTACGGCACCATTCTCATAGCATTTTCCATCAAATTTGCAAATATTGCTCTAAAGAAAACAAAATCTTTAAATGTAAACAAAATCTGGATCAGCGGTCGACGACCTTTTGAACGTCATGGACTACTAAATATTAGGTTGGTTCAAAAACAATGGCGTTTTCTCAAATATGTTATATTTATATATGTTTTCTGAATTAATTTATTGATAAATATAGTGTTGTTATAGGTTATTTTAAAGCGCGTTTTTCGCTCTATCGAATCGTGTTATTCGTTTCCATTTTTAATCTCTTCATTTATTGTTTTTGCAGGCTTTTCGACAGCATGGGCGAATTGGGCTACGAGACTCTCATCCACCATATTCACCGATTATCACTTTTTCAAGCATCTCGAGAACTTCCTGCGCGATAAATGTTTCAAAGCCAAGATGATGCAGAATCGGCCTTCAATGACTTCATCACTTCCAGAACTCCGGATTTTTATGATAATGGAATAAGTAAACTTGTTTCCCGTTGACAAAAATGTGTTGATTCTAATGGTTCTTATTTTGATTAATAAAGTTTGGTATAAAAGAAGTTATGGTCTTTTGAAGTTGAACGTCAAAAAACGCCATTGTTTTTGCACCAACCCAATATATAATTTTAAATTGGCGACCCACTAATATGAATTTAGAAAAAAAATTAATTTCTAAATGAAAGCAATTATTCAATGTATTCAAAATTTAATCAATATTAATTTCACCCCATACGCCTTCCTCCTCGACCACTTTTTCTAAGAGTTGTTCTTAACCTCTCCTAGAGGCAGCATCCCACGAAGTAGCAACTCTGTGGGACACCTTACTAAAATCTCAGCCCGGAGAGAAAAAAAACATCAGATTTGCTGGTAACTGCTGGAGGGCCAAGGATGAAATCGTCCGCAATGTTCTTGTGTGGATGCCAAAACAGAGATGTAGTTCAATGGGGAAACTGCACAGAACCTACATCAAGCAACTGGCAGAAGACCCACAATGCACCTATGAATACCTACCTGGTGTAATGGAGGATAGAGCGAGATGGCGTGAGAGAGTCAGAAAGATCCATGACACTACCATGACTAGATGATGATGATGATGACGATGATGATGAAAAATAATTACTTACCTTTGGTGAACATTCGTTAGACGTACAACTTTCACAGATGGAATTATACTGGATGAGCAATACTTCAACAGACCAGGTTATGTTGTTATTACTTATTGCAATGAAGAAGGAATCGGATTCATTAAAAGAACAAATAATTTGCTCTTCGGAAATATATTGAGCTTTGACAGCAATATAGTTGCCAGATTTTGTATAAGTAGATGCGCTTTTCTGAAAAAAAAAAGGAAAAAGGAGTAAATATTAGCAAATTATACAGATGAAATATCTCCCTCCCTCCCTCTCTCTCTTATATATATATATATATATATATATATATATATGATGAAAATTATGGAAATAATATTCCAACGTAATCCAACATTTTATATATATATATATATATATATATATATATATATATATATATATATATCCTCCACTCTATAATAAAGACTAATGTGTATTTATTTATATCTATATAAATATGCATCCTGTTACGTAAAATTTTGCAAGTAAAATACTGCCAGAGAGGACCTCTTTCAAGTGTTTAGGGGAAGGGAGAAAGCAAATAGCAAGTTAGACCCCCCCGCCGTTTGAAATGAATTCAGAAAGAAATCCTTCACTCTATTTCCATAATGAGACGTTTTCTTTTTTTCCTTTCCTTTCTATACTTATTTATATGTTATTTTCTTTTTGCTTTTTTAAAACTTTCCAGTTTTAAACGGTTTCTTATTTCTATTTTTAACTTCACCCATTGAGACATTATTTTATATGAATATGAATATTAGTGCGAACACTGGCGAAGTATAATTTTTTTGACGTAGGGTGTACACTTGTATATATATATATATTTGGAAAATCGATAACATAACTTTGGGATTATGTTCTGTATGTGTAAATTATGAAAACGTTTCCGAGTTATAGACCCTTGAAACAAATACTGATCAATATTCTTTTTTGTAAAGATCTAACATGTACAATGTGTGTATTGTTCTTTCTATATATTAGATAGATAAACACTATCTGTGACAGGATCACAGGTAAAATAAGCCTGGGCCTGGTGTTGACACATACACCAACAACACCATGATAAAATGACACCAAATAAATAAAAAGCCATGTGGCTCAGAAGAAAGATCTGAGCATCATGATTGGCAGGGGCTTCTTTTGATAGCCAACATGGAAGATCCGGTCAGCATCCTGCTAATGTTGGCCCTCCTTATTTCAGGTAACAGAATACAACAGATCCCCTTTGCATGAAACTAAATTAAGCTAAATGTAGCCCGGATTTGAAACCCTTATGTCTCGCAGCTGTGTTTCAAAATTCATAATTATCGGTCAACTAGTTTAGGAATGAATCCTGTATGTAGAAACATATAACCATACCTAACATTATATAGATAGAGGTCAAGCAATAAATGTACTTTTTTTGCATCAATTCGATTTGCTAATGCCACACAGACTGATATAAAAAAATGCTGTTTTTGTTTTTTACTTACTATGGCCTTTTCTAATCTGCAGGTAAGGGTGTCCAAGTCGATGAAACCGTTACCAATAATTCTTATTTTGATATCCTTCACAAAACGGTTGTCTATGATGATTGTCGTATTTTCGCTGATGGCTGGAGGATCAGTTTTGTTAAGAGAACAATCGCCACCTTCAAAACCGTCGAAACATTCACAAGATCCTGCAAATAAAAAAAAAGTTGTAATTTCTTTTCGGATCTAGCATATATCTAACATATAAATTTATCTTGCGAAATTTAAAAAATTGGACCTAAATAGCATTTAAGCTGACGTATCACACTTTGATTCTGACTAGCCAATTTTTATTTGTTATTGTTGTACCATGTTATTGGCACTATAATAAGGTACTTCGCTACAGTTTAAGAAATATCTAGTTCTACACAGACAACTGGAAAAATGGAAACATTTTAAAATTATGACCGAAAAAAAATCATCAAGGGGAATAACTCATTTTTTTATTGAAGAATATATGAGTTGTCTCACAAGTAAATTTTTAATTCCTTTTCTGTATAAGTTTTTGAAATGTGTAAACAAATAATAATTCTCTCTATTCATTTAATGTTATTTTTCTCTTGTCCAGAGGTCAGACAATTTTTAATATTTCGCAGGCTCACTCTCAAGTCTTCACAATTCAGTGAGTCAACTTTCTCCAAATGCCACTTTGTTTTGTCCAATCACTGACTTCCAAGTATACCTTGGCCGACCAACCATCCTGCGATTAAAGACATCTATGCTTCTGCAACGGTTAATTCAGGAGGATGAATGCTTCACATGACCATATCAATACAAACAATTCGTCCTTTCAGCAAATCCTCAGACTCTATGTGAATTAAAAACTAAAATGTCTCATTGCATCCCGGACAACGGCGTGTAGATATAGCTAGTAATCAATAAAATTTCTTGTTGAATAAATCTAATATTAATAGCAATAACTGCAACGTTCTCTATAGATCTAATGAGCAGGGCAAAAGTTATCTCTCTCTTTGTCTTTTCACCACTCTCCTTCTGTTCTCTATGTGTGGCTGTGTCTTCCTTTTTATTTTGTTTATTTATTTGTTTATCCACTGGATGTGTCTGCCTTCTTTTGTATCTTTATTTATGTCCACTTTTACTTAACAAAAAGTATTATTGAAGATAAGCACTGAAAGTTGAATTGGGAGCAATTGGAAAGAGAAGGAATAACAACAGTGCATATTAATTGAACAATTTTACTTGAAGATAAGCACTGAAAGTTGAATTGGGAGCAATTGGAAAGAGAAGGAATAACAACAGTGCATATTAATTGAACAATTTTACTTGAAGATAAGCACTGAAAGTTGAATTGGGAGCAATTGGAAAGAGAAGGAATAACAACAGTGCATATTAATTGAACAATTTTACTTGAAGATAAGCACTGAAAGTTGAATTGGGAGCAATTGGAAAGAGAAGGAATAACAACAGTGCATATTAATTGAACAATTTTACTTGAAGATAAGCACTGAAAGTTGAATTGGGAGCAATTGGAAAGAGAAGGAATAACAACAGTGCATATTAATTGAACAATTTTACTCGGGCAAATAATAAAGAATGATATACAGGTTTGCGAATATGTGCTTTTGTGAGAACTTATCTTAAATGAAGAGCATTCAGGTAACAACTTGTGTTTGCTTAGCTTTGACAATTCTGGCTTTTTTCGTTGCGGAAAGAATGTCTTTTGCCGGCGACTGCCTTCTAAAAGCTTGTATTGTAATGCAGTCAGGCCGACGTACACCGTAGTAGGGAAACTGGGAAAAGAGCAATGGCTGCCTGCATCAACCTTCTGTGGGCTTTTGTCACTATGTACAAAGCGGTCCAAAAAGATGTAATTATTTTATTATCTATGAAAATTTACCATGACAATTGACATGGATATTGTGAATTATCAGAAGGATGGAGCAACACCACATTGCTCCAATGCTTCACTCAAATACCTCCATTGCTACCTCCTTGAAGATAGGCTCATCTCTCATTGGCCTGAACATTCTCCAGACCTATTCCCTTTGGATTATTTTCTGTGGGGATACTTAAAAGACAGGGTCTATGCTAAAAATCCTGAAACTATTGTTTTTTTTTCAAGAATAACATTCGAAAAGAGATTAAGAGAATTTCCCATGACATGTTTGACAAGGTCATTACAAACTTCAATGTGCGAGTAACAACAATGATTCAGTGCTAAGGAGCTTGGATCGAACACATTACAAACCATTGATCTGTGCTCACAAATCGTATATGGGAAAAAACTTATGCCACACAAAACTTAATACAGGTCTATGAAAAAAAATTGTAAATTTTTTCTTTCAAAAATAAATGCTACCTTATCACAAATGGGTGCATCTTTTTAAACAACTCTGTAGTCAAACTTACATCCACTGTGGTAAGGTTAGGGTTAGGGTTGGTTAGGTAATTAGGAAAAGAGGCTGCATTTGAGTTTATATAGGCTGACTCACGTGACTCCTAATGGAGCAATGAATGAGTTACTTTTTGGCCAATCTGTAGCAGTCATACACATTGAGATCGGAGTTAGGTTGTCTGGTCGCAGAATGACCGATCAGACTACGGGGCATAGTAATTTTGACCAGACCTTTTAAGGAGTTCAGCCAAAGATCTTTATGGGTTCACAGAGCCATCAGAAAGCTTCCAGGCAGCTATGAAGAAAGGTGTAGACACTCTCTCTTGCCACCCATCGACTAAATACTCTGAGCACGGCTATCTTTGCTGGAAGATATACTGCTACAAGAAAGGACTTTCGACAGCCAACACTTTTTAACTTTAATTCCTTTCAATTTACGTACATAACTTCTGGCAACTTACACTCAACTGTGTATATTTATAAATAAATTTATATAAATTATTGTTTATAGAAGAGCCCTGTTTTCGTTTTGTAGCGATTCTTTTATTTTACAGAATATTATAGGAGATAGTCTTATAATTCATATGAAGTTTAGTATCGCCCCTTATCGAGTGGCTTACCGAGTGGAAAGTAAACATTGACACGGAATCAGACTGGCAGATATTCCATCTCGCGTTACAGCGGCTAAATAACTCATTTCATTCTAATTACACTTTTAATAAATCTGTTAAACCTTTCTGTTGAAAAGTCATCCATTTTGTTTTACGAGTTATTAATTATTATAACCTAAATTACATGGTTTATAACAGTGGCGACGAAGATGAGAAAAACTTACAATTTAAAAAAAAAAAAAAAAAAAAAGAAAATGGAAAGCAGTATTACACAATTATTACAACAGCAATTAAGGTTAATGGAAATTTTCAGAGAGATTTTCCACACCTACATCGTCGATTTCAGAAACAAATCTTAGGACATCTACAGATTCCATTTCACAAACAATAACGGAATTTTGTTATGACCCAATGGCAAATTCGACGTTCGAAACATGGTTTGCGCGTTTCGAGGACATTTTTCGAGTGGATTTCAAAGATCAAGCTGACGACTGGAAGGTGAGACTTTTGTTACGTAAGCTTGGGACGTCGGAACATGATCGGTATGTAAATTACATATTACCAAATCATGCTCATGACTTAAATTTTCACAGCACAGTGGAAACCCTCACTCAGATTTTCGGTGAGCATATTTCATTATTCAATATGCGTTTTAATTGTCTTAACATAACGAAATCTTCCTCGACCGATTTTTCAACCTATGCAGGCCTTGTAAACAAAGAATGTGAACGTTTTAAAATCTCTTCCATCACAGATGCTCAGTTCAAATGTTTGATTTTTATGTGTGGTTTGAAATCAGAATGGGAAACAGACATTCGCACAAGGATTTTGTTCCAAAATAGAACAAAATCCAGACATAACATTGCAACAAGTTCCCGTGGAATGCCAGCGTCTAGTGAATCTAAAACATGATTCAACTATGGTACAACAAGCATCAGCATCCGTGGTAAACACAGTTCAAAAACAACGTCGGCCCACCTCACCGACTTCAAAATCAGTCCAGCCCCCAACAGCTTGTTGGAATTGTGGCAACTGGCATTTTGTGCAATACTGCACCTTCAAGACACACGGCTGTCGCAGCTGCAATCGACTCGGACATAAAGAGGGATTTTGCACCCCTCCAGGACAAAAACCAACACATAATAGGCAAACCTCACATACACACAACAGGCAACGACATCAACACCGTTCAAAAACAAACAGTTTTTCAAAAATTAACAGTCTGATAGCAACTTTTCTCTCAAAACAGAAATTCAAGCGAAAATATGTTACAGTACAATTGAATGGCCATCCTATTCAATTGCAGATCGATACAGCATCAGGTATAACTATTATATCACAAAAACTATGGGAAGCCATAGGCCAGCCTTCATTGACACCAACAAGTCAGGTAGCACAGAGTGCTTCTGGAGATTGTGTTCACATCACGGGTCAATTACCCGCTACCGTCAAAATGAAAGGAAAAACGGTGTCAGGCACCGTATACATAACAAACTCATGCCATAATTTGCTGGGACTTGATTTTATCGAGTTACTAGGTCTTTTCGACATTCCACTCAACCAAATATGTGAGGTGGTGTCCACATCGTCACCTCAGAGCAGTAAAGACGACCTCAGCAAGAAGAAACAGCGGTGGACAATCGACCAACCATCAACCTTTCGTTTGGACCAACCTTTGGCTCCACTTCAACAGGAACTCCCACAATAATATCAACACCAATGATTACCACAGTGACTCCTAAAATCACCACAACATCAGGACCTACTTCAACAACATCAGTTCGATGTGAGTCTACTAAGGGTATGACTGATAAAATCCTCATACCTGATAACTACATTAGTGGAACACCAAACACACCAAACTCTCCAGTAAGTGATGGCAGACCTGATGGACCTGGATGGATTGTACCAGCGCCGACTACATCTACTGACCCCAAACCTAGCATCACCATTAAACTGACTGATGACTCTCAAGGGGTAGAGCTGCTCAAGCTTGATGTGACCAGTAATGCTGAGAAAATCACGATTCTTGTACAACGTCCAGGATCAGAAGATTTTGTAGAAATTCCTGATGGCACTAAAATCACTGGTCCATTCATCTCAACCACATTTGACAAAGTTATGGCAATCAAGGTGATTTTGGAAGAGAAGGCAGTTGATCAGAATCCAGACTACAAAGTATGGCTGGATATTGAAGCATGTTTCCATTTGCCAACATCTCCAATAACATCATCTACAGAGAAAATTACCACAGCAAGACCTCGACCAACCACCTCCTACATGAAGCAAGCACCAATTCACCATCGAGTCAACTACCCACCAGAGGTGTACCAGCCAGGACCCCACCTCAATTGGTATGGACCGCCACAGCCTCAACAACAGGCTCACTACTTTTCTACACAGCATCTCCCGCCTGGTGGTCCAGCAGCAGCAGCAAGGTTCAGGTCCTCACAATACAACAGTCCTAAGCAGAAATTGTGCACAATGTTGCGTGCTCGTCAGCCATCAACCCAGGGTTACATTCAGCATAACACACGTTCGGTCGCTACTGAACCATCCTCAACCCAACGGACAAGCCGAAAGATTTGTAGACACATTCGAAAGAGCACTACTAAAAGCAAGAGGGGAGGGAACAACAGAGAAGATGCTACATGCTTTCCTCCTTTCCATATGGAATAACACCAAATGGAGCTGTGAAGAATGGTCTATCACTAGCAGAGGCACTCATTGGACGAAAACTCCGTACCACACTTGATGCTTTACGTCCCCAGCCACAAAGGCAACAACCAAGCTCTAACAAAACAAAAGCATTTTCAGTTGGCACACCAGTGTTTTCTCGGAATTACAGACCTGGCCGGCCAAACTGGGTACCAGGCATCATCCACAAAATAAATGGACAATTTCTGTATGATGTTCAAGTCGGAAATCAATTCTGGGCACGGCACAAAAACCAGTTGCGTCTCAGATACTCTGTGTGCAACTTAGTGGACAACAGATCAACCATTCCATTTGATTTGTTAATGGACACATTTGAACTGCCATCTCCACCACTTCTCATGCAGACAAATTCAGATGAGAATTATCAAAGACCTCCCAGGACTTGGCCAAAGCGCAGTCGCACTAGAGTAAAGCACCTCCAAGTTGACCCCAGGTGCGCTCGATACAGTTAAAGACTAAAACGGGGAGATGTTAGGAATAACTAAAGAAAAACGGAATTATGTCCCTTGGATCATTAACGAGTTATCGCCCCTTATCGAGTGGCTTACTGAGTGGAAAGTAAACATTGACACGGAATCAGACTGGCAGATATTCCATTACAGTTACAGCGGCTAAATAACTCATTTCATTCTAATTACACTTTTAATAAATCTGTTAAACCTTTCTGTTGAAAAGTCATCCATTTTGTTTTACGAGTTATTAATTATTATAACCTAAATTACATGGTTTATAACATTTAGCTACTATAAAATGTTGATCTCGACGTGATCTCAACGTGTAACCTTAAATTCAAGCAACCCCCAAAGAGACAAGAGAGACAACCACTGACAAATCTACGACTGTCTTATAAATTCCAATAGAAGGCCTCAAAGAGATCCAAGTGGAGAAAGCATATTCTCCAAATTCGACTCGCAAGAAAGAATTGCTATTGATTCTACTTACCATCTACACACTTTCCTTGTTTATTGCAATCATTTATACAAAGAGATTTGGCAATGGTTTCAGGCAATTCTGTGTCTCCATCTTCTGTCTCGACCCATAATGATGTATTTCTGGCAATTTCGCCCAGACAATCTTCCTTTATGTCATCCAGTGCGGCTATGCTCCAAATATATTCTCCGGTTAGCTGTTAAATATTAAAATAGAATTTGCTAAACAAAAAAAAAAAAATCTTCTTAAGTCATGATCAGTGTTGCATTAGTGTAATGATGTATTATTGGTTGATTTGTTATAAAAATAAAAATCTTATTTCTATGTAACCATGGAGTAGAGGGGTGTGCGTAGACGTAGCATCTTACATGACTCACTAGCTTTGGCTAGGAGCAAAATGGTATATCTGTTCTGATACTATGCTTCATCTTTTCTGTCCTAGGTCGATGAAGGAGAAATCTTTCTAGACTGAGGCAATTAAAATTTTTGTCTTAATCCAGAGTACCCCTTTTTGAATAGCTGGAATTTCCCTACACTAAAATTCGACCTCGTGTCTAACTTTGCCCTCTTGTGGAGGCAAGTAAATAGGGACTCACCAGCTGTACCCTGAGGTTGTGATGCCTGGTCCTCACGTATTCCTTAAATCTTTCTTGTTTGTCTTCGAGCATCATACTCTGGTAAACCGTCTCAGCTGGTGGGCTCAACCCCATGAAAGTACCTGCTGCCCTATAGGTTTTGTCTGTGTAATGGCAAAGCCTAGGCCCATTACCTACAACTGTGATTGGTGATGGGAAGGATACCCAACCGTAAAAGTATTGTTCCTTATAAATAACAGCAAGCAATTAATCGGTAGCGGGAACCATTAACAAAAGTGCCAAAATTCAAATAAATTCTTTTTATCATTATTAAACACCCAGGCCAAAAATTGGCATGTGCAAAAAAATAACTTTTTTAATGAATGAGACATCTCAAAATGATTTTAAGATTCTAAGAGTTTAATACTATTGGAATATTTACATCCAAAATCAAGGAATATAAAAACACACATAATAAGGCATCTTTTTCATGCAGATATGATTGTATAGATGAACCTACAAATCAACCGAGATTCTACTAGTTTATGACTATCTGAACAGCCACGCAAAAAAAGGCGAATTATTTGTGAAGTAATAAGGTATTTTGCATGGAGGGAGGGATGACTGTTGCAAGATTAGAGGCAAGTGAGTAAAAATAATGGTCAAAAACAGTTTATTTCCTTATAAGGCTAAAGTAAGCACAAGGTGAGGATAGTAGAAAATTCCATTAGAAGTTAACAGACTACGTTGCAGAATATGACGTCATGAGAGGAACTACGTGGTAGAGAAGCAAGATCAATTTTTGCCTTTCCGGTTTAAGTGATCAGATCGCTTTTTCGAGGTTCACCTATCCTACTGGAGTGGGTCAGGAAATTGCACCTCATCTCGATATACATTGCTGAAACAAGTAAAATAAAACCCCTGAAGCAAATAATGACGTCATTTGTTAGCTTTCTTTTAATACCTTCCATTATTACAGCTACCATAAAGAAAAAAGAAAAAGAAGCCGAGAGACGTAAATATCCACAGAGAAATTTGTGACATGCCGACGAAGTGGATTACGAACAAGCCATGTGGATCAAAGAACGCCCCACACTATATTGCATAGTTGCAATGAGCTTTTCAGAGTTTATGGCTGACAAGAGATCAAACGAATTCCCGATTCCACCGGTCACATAACACGGGTCAGTTATGTCCCTTGGTTGATCCCCCTAAAACTGTCGAGAGAATTGGGAAATTAATCGAGTCGGACAATTTTTAAGATGACGAATATCTACAATATTCAGATAAATACGACCTGACTAAAGGTAGAGAGCTGTCACTATTAGTAAATACAAACTGTATTCTATAAACGTTATGTATAATTTTGTGTTTATGTTTTGTATATTGTCAATAAATGTGTAAATTGTGTTTAGCACTCCTCTTCATATCTTAGTACTGACCAACAGTATGGATTTAAGAAAATCCCGTTCTACTGCAAATATCCTAACGGCCATCTGTGAACGTATATACCGCACACTGGATAAGACAGGTGAAGCTCGCGTTGTAGTGCTAGATATCTTCAAAGCTTTTGACAAGTCTGGCATGAAGGTCTTCTACAAAGCCATCATTCGCCCATTTGCATGGATTGCAGTTGACACATCCGGTATGGTGCACCAATCAGTAGCGTCTCCTTCTTGGACAGAGTGCAAAAAAGAATTTCTAACTTCGTAAGTCCCGCACTGTCTACCAAACTCCAGCCCCTGTTGCATCACTGCAAAGTTGCATCCCTGTGCTTGTTTTATAAGTACTTTCATGGAATCTGATCCAATGAACTTACTGTACTTGTACCCCCTAAACGAAAATACCCCTGACCCACCTGACTAGCTACTAAATCCCATCACTGTAGACGTCCCTAGATCCTGGAAGATTTTTTACTCTTTTTTTTTTAAAACTTAGTTCACCCCAAACAAGGCAACTTGCCACTGTAGATGTAAGGAGCTACTGAAAATTAGGGTCAAATTTTAGGCAATCATCCTAAATTGGAAGCTGTGCAGCTAAATATTTGTTGACATTAGTTTTAAATTTCTGCATGTCGGTACAGTCGGGAAAACAGGGAACAGGGAGGGAGTTCCAAAGCCTGGCAGCTCGAGGAAAGCAGCTGTTGGAGTAGAATACTCTCTGGCATCTGGGGACCTCCACAGTGAATGGATGGGATTTAGCTAATTGTCTGTTTGGTCGAGTGTATTTATGTCTAGGGGGCACTAGAGCAGCAAGTTCTGATAACCTTTCTGCACCTTGCTCCCCCAACAATACCAACATGCAGAAATTTAAATGTAATGTGAATATATCTTGCTATCCAACTCCCCAACCAGGTTCCCCTCTATTAATTTGGCCGCTACCACAGGAACCACTTACGTTCGGTGGCAATATGCCTTGTTCAGATGAATAAAAGTTTTTAAAAAATGGACTTCTAATATTTCTTTTTTTGAAGCTCTACGAAGTACAAAATGACTATTGGAATACCAACTCTCAAAATGAACTATTTAAAAACTAGTGAGCCCATTTTTTTCATAAAGGTGTGATTCGAAGAAGATACACCAAAATGCACAAAAAATTCTAAGATTTTGTGACTATTTGAATACCCGGATAAAAATTAGAGTAATCAAAAAATTATAAGGCACTTTTTCATGGTGGTGTGATTACCAACAACAACAACAACAACAACAACAAAACAAAAATGTGTACCCAAATTTTGTCAATATTAAATTTTATACGAGAAAATGAAAAAAAACAACGAACCATCAGATCAGCAACGCAAGATTTAAATATTCCAGAGATATTGAGATTCTTTAGTTTACCGCATTGTTTGCTTGCTTCCGTATTCAGAACAAACTTTCTGCAATAACTCACAGCTTCATCTTCTGTGATCTGACTGTCACCATCCTGATAAAAACAAAGGATATTTTAAACATTTACAAAAAGAGATGGAATTCAATATATATATATATATATATATATATATATATATATGTGTGTGTGTGTGTGTGTGTATATTTAACATAGTATTTAAATCAATTTTCAGACATAAGAGTGCATATAAGGTTTTAATAAATACAAACAAATGTGTGGCTAATCTTCAGCGATCGGAGTAACATAACTATGAAACCAAAGGTCGTTCATAGGATATTATAAACGAACCTTTGGTTTGATAGTTATGTTGCTCCGATCGCTGAAGATTAGCCATACGTTTCTGCTTGGATTACTGAGAATCTATTAGCAGCAAAACTATGAAACTGAAGTTTCCTTCATAATATATTGTCTGTGTCTATTCAATTAAATATGTTTGACTCTTACTCCGGTAATTGAGCACTCAATTTTCCTAAAACAAACAAACAATGTGTGTGTGTGTGTGTGTGTCTACTAGTTGATCTTACTCCTTGCATTGAGTGTAAATAACAGTTACACAAATCTTTTTAAATGGTTTTGCGGTTGAAAAGATGTGGGTGAAAATATATTACACATAACAGTTGAAGGAAAAGAAAATGTTACACAAAAGAGATACAAAAATCTATTTAACTCAAAATGATTTATGTGATTGAAATAGGAATGTATCACAAATGCTTAGCAGGAAAAAATCTGTATATATTAGTTGTATATATTAGTCGTATATTAGTAAAACTCTCAACGTCTCCAATTTACTTTCAATTATTAGTTTGCTGTCTTGAGAAAAACTGTAAAAAAATTCGTTTTCGACGACTTTATAAGTAGAATTTTAAAATGTATGAAAACTTTTGAATAAGTACGAGTATTGATTTACTCCTCTCCAGGAGTTAGGCACAAGGCCAGCTTTTATCTTACTCCCACAAGTAAGATGTGACCCAAGGTCGGGTCGGGAAAGTGGGGTTTAAAAATTGCCTGGGCAGCCCCGTCGGCATTCCCCGGTAGGGGCGCCTCAGGCAGTAAGCAATAAACTTACTCCTCCTCAAAGAGGGGAGGCGAAGCCTGGGAGGGTGGACCTCCTAGAACTGCACAGGACAGACCCACAGACCGGCGTAAATCAAGCCCCGAAGGCCAAAACAATACCAGTCTTTGGGGTGCAATATCCATCGGAACAGATACTACACTTTGATCTTAGCCAAAAGGGAGTAGAGTGTATCAAACGACAGGTTTTGCTCCAATGCTTACTCTTATGACATTAACATTCATTTCACTCTCTCCAGTGGCCTGCAATTGAAGACGCCCGCTTACGAAATTACTTTATTTGGTAAAAGTGAAAAAATACATGATAAATAAATACTTTTATCATTATGTGTAAGCATGTTTTTATTTGTATTTATTTAGATGTAAATGATGAATAAGCTACTTGATTTTTTTCATTGGTAAATGATAATGGGTCTGTTATGAGGGTTAACATAAGAGACCAGAGCTAATGCAGAAACACCTGTCGTTACTACTACTACTACTACTACTACTACTACTACTACTACTACAACTACTACTGTCGCTGCTACATCATCATCATAACTGGTTTACCGTCCGCTTTACATGCTGGCATGCGTTGGATGGCTTTAAGAAATTGACATCCAAAGTAACCTATCTCTGACCAGGTCTTTATTTATCTTTCTTTCCATCAGATTCATTTTTATCACTTGTACTTTTTTAGTGGACGGGACGGCATAATTTGATTTTGAAACAATTCATTTTAAATTGGGCAAAGTCAGAATTTCTTACCTGAGTGACATTAGATTAATCATCCATCCTATCTTTGCTGATCGGACCATCTCATTTTTTTTAAATGCACATCAAAGGTGATAACGTACGTACGAACATGATATGTGTTGTGAAGTGAAAAGATAGCATTGGTTAGTGTCTTACAAGTTTCCTTCCTTAGCTATTATAGGTTCTCTCTTATAGATTATCAGGGAGATTAGTTTGCCAGTATCACTACAATATGCCTTAGTGTATCATTATATAGATTCGATACTGCTATTTCTGCTTCTTTTACCCTTTATGCAGACAAACATGTTTCAAAGTTAATGACCATCTTCGTTTACCTGTCAATCATTCTGACTACCAAAAGAACAAAGAAGCAACTTACAACAGAAATATAAGTGGCATTATATTGGAACGTTATTTGCGGTTGTGTGGTCACGCACTTTTCTGGTGACTTGGCTTCCTCGATCAAAATGTCTGTGATGTCTTTGTTACCTGGTTAATCAATAGAAAACAAACAAAATTCAATACTACTTTAGTGAGCAGTCTACCTTGAAAACATGTGAGTTTAAACCCTAATCCTAAACTGTTTAGAAATAATTGAAGCACTTCCTAGTTTAGCCTCACTGAATAGCTGTGAATCAGCGAAACTGTCTGTGGATGATGTACATATATACATAAATAAGGCTTCCTTTCAGTCTCAAAAGACAATGAATACCCCCCCCTGTAAGGGTGTCTGCACTGGAAGTCTATAGTGAAGCAAGGATGGTGCAATCTCCAACCACACCTCTCCTGAATAGTGGCAAGACTGGTGCTATTTTAAAGTTTTCTTAGACTAGTCCCACATTCAAAGCTTGAGGCTAGTCTATTTAATCAATAGTTGGAGGGAGGATATATGGATTCATACCTTTCCCAAAAGTGATGCTACCTGTCTGTTAACAAAACTAACTTTCTAATTAAAAAATATGTTTTTTTTACGTTAATTCACCCCAAACAAGTCATGTTGCCACCAATGAGACGTAAGAGGCTACTGCAAATTAGTTGCCATGTCCATAGAGGCATCCTAAGTGGGGATTTATGCAGCGAGATGTTTGTTCACATTGCATTTACATTTCTGCATGTTGGTACAGCCAGGGAAACGGGGAGCAGAGACGGTTACAAATAATAGCAGTTCGATGAAAGAAGCTATTAGAGTAGAAAGCCTTCGGCATCTAGAAATCTCTACAGTGAAGGGGTGGGATTTAGCTGATTGTCGGGTTTATCTGGTGTATTTACGTCAAGGGGGCACCAAAACAGAAAGTTCGTCGAAGCACATTCTATTGAAGTACTTGTAAAACAAGCACAGGGAGGCAACATAGCGGCGATGGGACAGAGGTTGGAGCTTTGAAGACAGTGTGGGACCTATTAGATTAGAGACTTTTTTGGATCCTGTCTAAGAGGGAGAGATTAGTTGTTGGTGCATCAGCCCAGATGTAACAACAATACTCCATGCATGAGCGTATGGTGGCTTTGTAGAGATATAGGATACCGACAGATGTGAAAAGTTTTCTAGCCCGGTAGAGGGAGCCCACTTTCCTTGCAGCAGACTTGGCAGTATCTCCTATGTATTTGTTGCAATTCTTGTTTCCTGCGAATGTTACGCCGAGGAGTTTGAATGTTGGACTCTCGGGTAGGGTGCTATTAGCCATAGTAATCAGTGGTTGAAAAGGTTTCTTATAATTGTTGAAGGAAAGAAGCTTTAATTAATCACATTACAACACAATCTAGTGAGCGTGTGTGTGCAGATGATCTCTTCTGTTCTATTTAGCCCCTTTCTTACAGAAGAGACCGTACTAGTCTTTCTCTACTCTATCGTCATTTACATGGAAGGTGCGCAACTGAGCTCCAATCTCATTGTAAGACATTCACAGCAAGAACTCGTCTGTCTACCACAATAAAAAAACATCTTTCCTTTCTCTCTTCATGTGCCTAGCAGCAGGCGAAATTTCCATGTACAGAGCTTCTTTACAAGGGATTTCTACCTGTGGATCACATTGCTACGGGACTGCTTCCCTGCTGATTACAACCTGGTCGTCTTCAAATCCAATGTCAATAAATTCTTGTCATGAACTTTCCCAAAAGTATTCAAACCTCACTGTAAGACTTTCACAGCAAGAACCCGTCTTCCTACAACAACTGCAAACACTTTCCTTCCAGGGGCACTTTTTTAAGGAGTTAACTGTCGAAAATGAGCAGTTAACTCTTTAAATAGTGGCACAATTCAATGAGATGTACAGGGTGACCAAAATGTCACTGAGGGATTTTTAACTTGAATAGATTCTTTATTTTTGATGGTACCTTAATCGAATTTTAACCTAATAGGACGACGACGACAATGGAGATTTGTTTGCAAAAAAGAACAAGGTGCTGACAATGACATGTTAGGCCTCTCTTAAAAAGACAATAGCTTAAGAAATCTATAAACTTTGTTATGTACTTACAAGGTAGCTGAAAAGAAGACTGTATACCAAAAATTACGCAAATTCATCCAGTATTTATTGAATTAGAAATAAAAACGATTCTATCTATATATCGTCATTTTCTTTATATTTTGACTTTTTCTGAAAGTTATCTCCCTTGCCTACTTAGTTGAAATGTCTAGCGATACGTTAGATCGTTTTTTTTTCCTTTTTCTTATAATTTAATAAATACTGGATAAATTTGCCTAATATTTTTTGTACAATCTTATTTTCAGTTAACACGTAAGTACATAACAAAGTTTATACATTTCTTAAACTATTGTAATGTCATTGTGAAACTGCAGAAGCACCAAGAACAAAAATGAAAAATAATTTATTTATGAAAAATACAATCTTTTAAATTCGTGCCCTTTCCAAAACATCATCCATGACGGATTGCAGGATCACTTGATTACGATTTAATTCCCTGACCTAATTCCTGATGTTATCCTTAAATTCCTGTAGAGTTTCAGGTTTGTTGATGTAAACTTTGAGATACCCCCGCAAGAAAAAGTTACTAACAGACTGCAAATGGAAACCATTTAAAAGATGCTATTTTTCATAAATAAATCACTTTTCATTTTTGGTATTTTTTACAAACAAATCTCCATTGTCTTCGTCATATTATGTTAAAATTCCATTAAGGTACCATAAAAAATAAAGAACATATTCGAGTTAAAAATCCTTCAGTGACATCTTGGCCACCCTGTAGAATAGCAACTAATCAGCATCACACAAAAGAATGAATGGTTTCTTTAGAAAGAAAAAAATACTAAACAAAAACCCAAAATCAAACTGGGGATCGAGGTATGAAAGAAAGAAAGCAAACAAACGAAATCGATACTGAAACTAAAATTGTTATAAGGCCCAACTCTAATCCTAACACAATAATCTCGATTTATATAAAGTTAGGTATGTGTATATGTTTATATATTCTTATGTACAGGATTCACTCTTAAACTAATTATTCTGAATTTTGGAACACAGCTGCTAGGCGTAAGGGGTAGTAATGTAAGCTATATTTAGCTTAATTTAGTTTTATGCAGAGAGGAAAAGTAGGAGGTAAAACCCCTTTGTGGAAATTCACCTCCGATTTTTGTGAAATATTAGACATCAATTAATATTCCCCCAAATTTCAGTTTCTTGGGTGTATTTTAAAGGGTTTTAGGGGGCCATAATCTACGCACAACTTCCCATTTTCAAATATTTGAGATTTGCATTAAATTTTATCGATAGTCATTAAACATCAATTAAGCAAGATTCGTGAATTCCAATTTCTTCTGAAGACCCCTTAACCTTAAGTCTGAAATTTTAGACATTTTCTAGAATCAGAATCATGTAATTTGATCCAAATCTGAATAAGGATTCTACATATATTAATATCATTATATCTTGATTTGTGTCTTCGTGAGGCAACATAAAAGTAATACGAAACAGTTCTGTATAGTGAATTAATTTTACCTATCCTGGGACGTGTAGTCTTCTAGTCTTTCATAAGATTAAACTAGATTTTTTGAAGAATTAAATAAAACATTTCTATCTTACCTCTTCGTCTCTTATGTTTTCTTCTCTTTGTACCTGGTCCACAATTGAGAATATCCAAATTCGGACCACATTTTATTTCCTGATTTTCAGCACATTGGCAGTAACTATATTGCATTTCTTTTTCGTTGCCATCAGGACAGAACCCATTATAAAGTGTATCTTCAGGCTTCACTCTGTAAAAATGAGAATATAAAAGTATACCATTGATATCATCTTTATTATTTCACAGCAATAAAATCTAAATTTATTAATTCTCTTAATAAAAGACAAAAACGCTGACTTAAGACTTTTGGAGATTTTACTTGTTGGATTTTGAAAGAAAAAAAAAGCTAGAATTCAAAATCATGCTCAAATAAATCTCTATCTATAAATGTATATAAATGTAAATGTCTGTGTGTGCGAGTGTGTTTCGTATAGGTTAAAGAATCTACATAAAAGCTAAAAGTGCATTTATTTGGAAGACAATGGAAGTAGTCTCTTAATTTCTAAGTGCCCCTGTAAGGGAGCTATGTGGGCAGAACCCTTCTTTAAACTTTAAATATATCCCATTTTGATGAAATTTAAATCATATGTATAAAATTTCCGGGGAAATGTATAGAAGACAATGGAAGTGGTTCCAAATCTTTATATGCCCCTCAATGTTTCTAATCTAAGGGAGCTATAGAAGCAGAACCCCCTTAAAACTTCAAATACGTATATCCAATTTTAATGAATATTTATAAGACACTAATTGAGAGAGTTTTCCAAAATTTCATTTTTTTCCCGATTATATTAGGGGGCGAAATGGAGGACAGTAAAAATGAAAAGAAAGCCAAGTGAAAAAAAAGGACATAATGTTCTTCATTAAATCCCGAGCAACGTCAGGTCTTCCTGCTAGTTTTATATAAAAAAATATTGTGTGGTTCATTTTCTAAAGGAATACTCACCTCCAGCTGTATGAAAAGGGATTGGGTCGACGAGATTTGCTCTTGAAGACTGTGCCATTTGGAAAACGTAATTCATTGCTTTTATTATTATCAAAGTCACCACATAGACCTAAAACATTTAAAAGATATAATTTCAAGACATTCGTTATGATTTAGTTGCAGGAAATTGAAAAATATAACAAAAAACATATTGAAAAATATACTGATTCCATATTGAAAAATATAATGATTCCATATATATTTTATACAAATGTGTCACCGATTATCAAGGCCCGACGGCCATTTGAGGATAAAGGTTAATAAGATTTTAAGTGAAAAATATACAGAAATCATATTGAAAATAGTGTCCTATTTGGCATAATAGCTAGTGTTCACTAATGGGCCGGGAAAACAGGGTTCAATCCTCTGTTGAGTGATACCAAAGAATCAAAAAATGATATTTGATGTCTTCTTGCAGATCATTATAAGGTGAGGAGGATCAAGGTTAAGTGGAGTAATCAAGGTAAAAGAATGTAGACTTCTACTTCACCTCAGTGTATTAGCCAACAGAAAGGGAGTCTGCGGATTGCTTTCAACTATGGTTGATCC
The DNA here is from genome assembly GCA_963556195.1 of Sepiola atlantica. Lineage (NCBI taxonomy): Eukaryota > Metazoa > Mollusca > Cephalopoda > Sepiida > Sepiolidae > Sepiola > Sepiola atlantica. The sequence goes on along the minus strand of OY744523.1, from coordinate 57,290,080 downwards.
ATTTATATTATTACATTGAAAAATAGGCAGAATCTATGTTCTAAAAACGCTTTAAGAAAGGACAGATGTTTATTGATAACTAGCCGGATCCGTGTCCCGGTGTTGCCTGGAAAAAAATTGAAGAAACTAAGAACCGCAACCCTAACAAGTAAATTAGTATGTTAGAATGCTATTGGTCTTTTTTGTGAATATAAATTTGGTGTTTTAATCTAACTTAGTGCTATAAAATAGCCCAACTTTATAAATTTGAAAGTAGTTTCCTCAATAAACGACAAATATGAATGAAAACCTTCTCGTTCTGAATCGTTTCTGCAATATCTTCTATGTATTTGTTCAGATTCATGTTACCTGTGAATGTTAGGCTGAGGAGTTTAAATGTTGGACTCTCAGGTAGGCCGCTATTAGCCATAGAAATCGATGGTTGAAAAGGTTTCTTATACTTGTTAAATGAAAGGAGCTTTGTCTTAGTAGTATTACATTTAATCATTCACTTTTGGCCGCATTCAACTACACACTGGAGGTCATTTTCTAAGGATTCAGCTATTAAATTGGATATGTGTGCGTTCGTTTTGCCCACATGTTGAGAATAGAGCATAGTGTTATCAGCAAATATACCCATCTCGGACGCAATTGCATCTTGGAAGTCGTTTATGAAAATCAGGAATAATAAAGGTCAAAAGATCGACCCCTGGTGCACACTCACATTAATGTTATGTTGTTTATATGTACACCCATCAAGTACAACCTGGATTATTCTTTTGTCTAAGGATCTTATTATATTAAATATTCGTTCAGTAATACCGTATTGATTAATATTCATGAGACGACCTTCATGCCAGACCTTGTCAAAGGCTTTGGATATATACCGCCCTAGCTTCACTCGCTTTATCTAGTATATGGTATATGTGTTCAGAGATGACCGTTAGGATATCTGCAGTAGAACAGGCTTACCTAAATCCATACTATTCGTCAGAAAGAAGTTTAGCATTTACAAGGTGGTGGATTTTCGCTAGATTAAATAATGATTGAAAGATTTTATCAGAAGGCAGGAGGAGACTGATGGGGTGGTAATTTTGAAGGTCAGTTCTTTCACCAGAATTCATGAACAATGGTACCACAGAGGCAATTTTCCAGCTATCAGGGAAGCAATATTTGATTATATTTTGATTATATATATATATATATTTGTTTAATCAAGATTGTTGAAAGAATGCTGGCTGAATATATGCATATATAGGAAGAATTTGCATTCAAAATGAGATAAATGCCATTTGCAAAATTGTTAACACCACCAAAAGTTTTGCATTTCTTCATCACTCTACTGCAATCCAAATTCATTTTTTTACATAATGTGATTTCTGCTGAATTTTCTTGCTTTCAATTAAAATAATATTTTACAGTCAAATTTGAGATTTGAAATGTTTGTCTTTCTATCGTCTAATTTCATAATTTCAAGAAACTGAATTTATCGCATTTTGCATTCAAAATCTCTCTATCTCTCTCTCATATCTATATAAAAATAAATGGATCAGCCTTTTTATTGATTGCTACACCAAGATGTAGGGGAGTGCACCACTCCTTTCCCTGAATTGCTCCACTTACACTTGATCGTCAGCTAATGATTCAATTTAATAGTAAAGAGACCTAAAGTACCATTTTTTAATCTTGACCAAACATTGAACCCGGGTCTCCCGGCCCATTAGCGAATACTCTAACTATTATGCCAATGTATAAAGACGGGAATGTAGTTATTAATTTCAAGTAAAGACAACACATAAGACGGGGTAATTTTTTTTCATTTTCTTACCTTCTGTATGTTTGTAGTCGATTGTAGATGCTTTGAATATGACGTTAAGGAACTTACTATTCTTCTGGACAATTACAACGCCACCTGTTGGCAAGTATACCTATAAAACAAAGGGGAGAGAATTACTTAAATTTATCATAATATAAAATCAATTTTTTCATCAAGGGAAAATAAAGGACTGATTGTCATTGTGACATTCATTAATGGCTATAAATCGACCTTGTGTCACATCCAGCCCTGCCTCCACTAGCAACGGGTCCTCATATGGTTGTGCAGTTTAAATTTTATTTGTTTCATCGAGATACATTTTCAAATAATTAGAGAGTGACTAAGGTGCATATTTCCAAGTAGCACTTTCTCAGAGCAAGAAAGAAAAATCCAGCACTTTTCTACAATTGCAGGAGGTGGGTAAATCCCCTGTTTTCAGGTCGTTTTTGTATCCTAATGGATCCTCCACACTGGCCAAATCTTGTGAGGGAAATGGTTTAATCGCTGATAATCCAATTATGCAGTCGTGGTAGTGCAAATATGATAGTCTCTACTATTAAGCTGACACACATATGTGTAAATAATGGACTCTCTTGTTGAGAAAGACATATGGACATTGTTGTAATGTCTGTACAGTTGCATGATGTGCAAATTTATTTAGGATTTTTAATTTTTCTAAACAGGTTACACAATTTTCTCGTCTGTAACTAAAATGGTGTTGTAGACGATGCAGAGGGGGAGAAGTTTTTCTAATCAAGATCTGGATCTGATTTTATTCTTTAAGCATCAGCTTAAAGTTAAAATTAGACGTGATAGAAAGAAACTACATTCCATGAAATTCAACAAAGTTGCGAGCTTGTGCATACTAAAGGGAGTTATATATGAGTATATGTTCCCTGACTGAGCATGGCACACACGGTTCTCGGTCCTGTTGGATCACAGCTCGGTTAAAGTAGCTTCTTAGCTAGTTGAGTGAACGAGTCTGTTCATATTTTTTCTATTATTTGGTAATATAATTCCTCCAAGATGCCCACTCCCCATTGACCTTGGTATCCCAAATTGCTAATTAACTTGGAAGAACACCCTCCCAAACTCCACCCTTATTATAATTTCCTGCCACTTAATTCATACTCTCATTTAAGGATCTACTCTTTTGTTTTCGGTTCTAAACAAACGGGAAAAAATTGGGAGGGTCTTATCAATCTGGTTTTTGTTGTACCACTCCCCATTTTATTCCAAGAAGATTAGAAAGTGAACCTTTCAGCAGCCTCGTAACTCTTGCTTCCCTTATTTTGTCCTTTAGTCTTCACATTCCATGAGCGATGTTTCTGACAAAGGGGGAAGAATTGCTGTTTTCTGGGTCGGAATCTATCCATCTACCACTTATCATGGGCTAGCTTTTAACCATGAAGTAGTATTTTTTTTCAGTTCCTTTTTTTAGTGGTTTCATGCGTTGTCTGGAGCGATTTCCATAAAAAAATTAAATTATATATATATATATATATATATATATATATATATATATATATATAAAGAAAATTAAATTGCAGCGATTTGGGATAGAGTATATGTGGTATTGTGGTGATTGCTAATGAGTATAGTTAAAAGAAGAATAGACAGAAGATGACCATAAACCCCCATCCACTTCCAACATTTTTTAGGGCTTTGTGTCAAATTTGTTAAAATTGTATGATCATATTTGGCCAAATAAATAATTTAAAGTGTAGTATCTGTTCTATTCTTTTAGATGGGGATATTTTATTTTTTGTCACAATCTAGACGGCCCTGTTTTAGTAAGCTGGATTTTCCCCACATTAAACTGACCTTGTGTCATATCCAGCCCTCGTGAGGTAGCAGTAAAACGTGAATAAACAAACAAGAATTAAAAGAACCTCATTTTAGTTTTGAGAGACAATGGATACTCCCTGTAAGAATCGCTGCGTTGGGAGTCTATGTTGGGTGTAATCACCAATTGCACCTCTCCTGAACCAGCATTGCTTGAAGAGTCCAGTGGTAAGGATAAGCCGGGATAAGCAGAGAGAGACTGGTGTTATTTCAGAGATTTCCTTTACCTGAATTAGTTGCACAACCAAGACTTGAGAATCTAGTCTAGCATCTTCTTTTTCTTTTTCTTCTTTGGTGGTTTAACGGCTATTTTACATACTGGCATGTCTTGAACGATTTGTAAAAATTGACTTCCAAACTAACCTATATCTGGCCAAGTCTTTATTCATCCCTCTTTCTCTCAAGTCCATCCTTATCACTTACTCCCATATTTTTCTTTGTGAACTGACTCTGCTACCACAATTATTCCTCATCTATACACCCACGAATTCTCACCCATCATTGTGGCCGTACCATCGAAGTTTCCCTACTATTTAATTTATAGCCAGTGAGATTATATATGGATTCATACCTTTCCTAAGAGTATTAATGAAAGTGATGCAGTATCCCTGACAACGCTTGAATACGTGGGGAGCTGGTAAATATGAAACTAGTTGCTCTACCAAGGCTTGAGAGTTTATTAGCAATCCTAGCTTCGAAATAACTACTGTTAAAGACATTTCTGATGTTTTCCTTTCTCTATTCGTCCGAGCTGACCCAAAACAAACATAGAAAGCAATAACAACACATATATTTTATATGTTGATACAATTTGTAAGAACCTTTTTCTCTTAAAAAAAATACATACCTTATACTTCTTACCACCATTCATACTCAGGATTTTGGTGCCAGGTGTTAGTTGACCATTCAAAAACATTTGGAGACGAATTGGTTTTTTGCGTTTTGGCATCCCCATTTTGGGACCACACCTGTCGATCACAATCACATCATTTCCACTTCGCACAGCAACAGCACAATTACATGATGCCTTACCGTAACAGGAACGATAGAAAGTTCGGATCTGAAAAAAAAAGAAATAGAAAGCAAAATACAATTATCGAAAAGAAAATATTTTTTTCAGTTCATTTAGAAAAAATATTAATGTACAAACCTGCAAGTTATTGCTTTTTAAAACTAGCTTGATTAAGATGTTGGCATTAATTTCCTAAGTTCTATTTTTAAAAGTAGATACTCACAGGATCGACCACGTAAAGGTTACCAACATTTTTTATACACTAATGAGTCACCACTTATCAAGGCGCAAACACCACTTGAGGATAATGGTTAATGAGATTGTCAATTGGATGACGAACAAAATTATGAGAGGATTGGAAACGATGAGTGAATAGGGCAAGATTTGATTACTTAAGAAGATGGTTCAACAAGTATCTGTTGATATTGGACTTGAAGACGACTATGTTGTAGTCAATAGAGAAGAAGTATCGTGTTCCATAGATGGAAAGTTCTTTTAAAGAAACTCCATTCCCGTTTTGTTCTGGGTACTCAGATAAAAAAAGGGAAAGTTCTTTGCAGTGGTGATGGCTAGACAAGTACTTGCTGTGAATGTTTTATAGGGAAGCTCAATAGAGCACCGACCATGAAAAGAACGATTTATGAGCAGAGAAATACTAGCAACGTCTCTTCTGTGAGAGACGAGGCTGTAGGGAAGAGAAGGTTGAAAGTAGTAGAACTTAAACACAGCACAATGAGTCATCAACCTGTGCCGGTATCTACTAAACCATTGTTACGAATTCATACAGAGTGACCCCCCCCCTCCAAATGCCGCCCATAGAATCGTTAATAAATTCACAAACCTTTCTGCAATCCAACCATATTTGGTACAAATAAACTTCAGGCTATGCCTGACTTGTCCACTAAGTTGCAGTCGGGAATATCCAACAGACTTTTTTTTTATTGTTGTACAATGATATGCTCCAAATATGCATATCTACATTGCAAGCACACCTGGATATAATTTGCAAAATTGTCAAGCACACCTGGATATGATGCTCAAAATTGTCAATAATTCTGAAACATTCTTCTCTTAGCACTGCCATGATTTGGACTGTTATCGCCCTTTTCAGTTCAGTAATAGTCTTAGGATTGTTTTGATAGACATTATCTTTCGGTCCGGTGAGTGTGAAGCCCATTCAGGACCACACCTTCTATTGATGAAACGATCACTAGAGTGTCCCTGCAGCCATTCCATTGAGTCCTTTGAAGTATGGTGAGTTGTCGCATCCTGTTCATCCCTTTCTTAAAATTTTGTCCATTCCATTCATCATTTTCAATCCTATCATAATATTCTTCATCATTCAATTGGCAATCCATCCATCTTATTAACCCATATCCTCAAGTGGTCTTGATAAGTAGTGGCTTATTAGTAAAAGAAAATGGCCTAAATTTATTTTTAATTGTGAGTGAATTACAATATTGGTTCACGTGAAAGGGTTCGTTTGTCTGTCTATTGGTCTGCTACACTTTGTACTGAATGTGTAGATTAATACATTCAGGTACATCCAAGAATCTCTGTGAGAGGCTCTGTCTATTCGTTGGTCTGTCATACTTAACTTTGAAATAGCATTTTCGTTGGTCTGTCATGCTTACATTTAAAATAGCATTTTCATTGGTCTGTCATAATTAATTTTGAAATAGTATTTTCATTGGTCTGTCATGCTTACATTTAAAATAGCATTTTCATTGGTCTGTCATAATTAATTTTGAAATATCATTTTCATTAGTCTGTCATAATTAATTTTGAAATAGTATTTTCATTGGTCTGTCATAATTAATTTTGAAATAGCATTTTCATTGATCTGTCATAATTAATTTTGAAATAGTATTTTCATTGGTTTGTCATAATTAATTTTGAAATAGTATTTTCATTGGTCTGGCATGCTTACATTTGAAATAGCATTTTCGTTGGTCTGTCATGCTTACATTTGAAATAGCATTTTCGTTTGTTTGTCATGCTTACGTTTGAAATAGCATTTTCGTTGGTCTGTCAGGCTTACATTCGAAATAACATTTTCGTTTGTGTGTCATGCTTGTATTTGGAATAGCATTTTCTCTGGTCTTCTATATTAAAGTTTGAAATGGAGTTTTCATCATTGGCACACAAAATAAATGGTCGTATGTTAAGAACATTCATCGTTGTTTAAATTCATAAGAACAGATTTTTACTTACTTCAAAGGGTTGACTTGTGTGTCGATACAATATAAATTCTCCTTCGAGGAAGTTATCATATCGGCTGAAAAATACGAAAATAAATCAATGAATAAAACTTTTAATAATCTAATATATAAAATGAAATCAGTCGAATTCTCAAGTCTTGTCATTGATAGCTTCCGTCTTACAAAATCAATATTTCATTCTAAATAGCCATGTGGTTAAGAAAATAATCTATCCAATCAGATTTATGTTCATATAGTCGCCATTTTCAAAGAAAAGATGAGATAAAATCTCTATTCGTCCATTACAGACTTACTTTCATTTTGTTGGAATAAAAAAAAAATTTAGGAAAAAACAATGCAGCATAATTTAAGAATAACGTAAAACAAATTACAAATGAATACACTACCAGGAAATGCCGGGCATGAGACAGCTAGTATTATATAAGTTTTTAATCTAAATTTTTGAAATGCAGATTTATTATTTAAGTTGTTTTCTTTCGGACTATTATCCTCTCTCCTTATTTATGTTTCTATTATGTTTCATACCATGTACTCTACGGCCTTCTTTTGTATGTTCTATGTAACAAAAACATACAAAAGGTATTTGCAGGTCATACAACATCAAGAAGCAGTTCAACTTTAAAAAATATATTTTGTCAAAGACAAACCTAATACAGAGGAAAACGTGACTGAAAACTGAATTTATTTCATTCTTTGCAATTACAGCCGCAAATACAAAGGAATTAAAAAAATAAAAATGGTAAAACTAAAAAAACTTTAAAAAAAAACGTTGTAGTGAGGTATCGCCTATCACATGTGGAAGGGGCAGAATGCTAATCATCCCATGTGAAGTAAAGTATCAATAATTGATAGAGAACCACACTGGAGAATAAGACACCTGAAAGAGTGCTAGGTCGTTCAAACTTTATCAGCCAACCTAGTATAGATATGAATTCAATTCTGTCAAATTGGTGTATATAAGTTCTGTTGATTTCTTCCATTTTCTTTTTCTTTTTTTTGCGAGTACTTTCGATTTAATTTGTCAAATAATCATCCAATGGTGTTAGTCTTTGCGTGTTTACAATTGTCTTTTACTGTTGGAAAAAATATGAACAAGAAACCCACAGAATTTATATACACCAATTTGACCAAAATACTAAATGGACTATTCGAAAAATTGAAAAATTAAAAAATAGTGTAATCAAATCAAAAAAATTCTGTTTATTTAATAACATTTGCTTGAATGAACATATACTGCCTAAACACACACACACACACACACACATATATATATATATATATATATATATTTTTAATATAAATTTCTTTCAGTTAACACAAAGGTTTATGTTGTAGCTCAATAGTGTATGACTAGAGCCTTTAATTTAACCTCATGCAAAGCTTAGTTATTCATGGTGCTCTTACACATAAAAAATGGAAAAAGGAGTAAAAATGAAGAAAAAAAATAAGGAAATGAGAAGAAGGTTTTAAATTCGATGATTGCGGTTGGTAGAAAATATTTATTATAAAATATTTTTAGGTATATGCTGACTTTGAAGTACGTTTTTATCGATTTTATCGATTGAATATAAACACTGTAAACAAGAGAGAAAAGCGCATATCATAAGCATATTGCAATGTGAACTTTTATATGCAAAAATAGGGTTAAATAAGTATTTCTCTTTGAAAAAAAATGAGTTAAAAGAAAATATGAATGAGTTAAATAAATGTTTGATGCATTAAATTTTTTTCAGTCTCACTGGCGACTTTTTATACACTGATGAAGCCACTCATAAAAATCGATATTTTGTATATCATGAAAATATATGTTTCTTGAGATGGGCAGAAACAATTGTTTGTAAATAAACGTGTTTTTGAAAGAAATATGGAATGTCGTTTGTTGAATAACTAAGGTTTACATGAGGTCATATATATATATATATATATATACCGGCGGTATGAATAATCATTTTTACGCTGACGATTCCCGAGAGGATGAAACATATACGCATGTAGATAAAAACAACTATTTATAATTATTTGTCACCCCACTCTAGGTTAGGCTCTGTAGTGAGTAGTATTAGCACAGCCGTCAATGTGGCTTTAAATGCATGTTTCTTCAGCAGTCGAAAACTCTGACGACAGCTGCCTTTAACAGGTTTAATCTATCGCTGATTTACCGGGTTGTTAATAGTGGCCGCATAGGCTAAGACGTCGGAATTTGAGTTTAAAACACGACTCGGGTTCCGGGGTTCGAGTCCGGCGACCGGTATGAATAATCATCTCTACACTGACGATTATCGAAAGTATGAAACGTATAAGTATGTAGATAAAAACAAATAATTTATATATATATATATATATATATATATATATATATATATATATATATATATAGGATCAAATATTAACCAAAGTAAAACTTTTAGTAGATGGAACCTATTGTGAAGAGGATTAGCTCAATATACGAGATAGAGCAATTGTAGAGATAGAAGAAAAAAGAGTGATAAATATGCGACGATTGTCCAAATTTATTTCAAATTTCAATTGTTCAATGCAAGGTGTATTCAGTAATAAACTAGTGTTTATTATTCTTTCCTTAAGCCAAGGCTTTTCAAAGATCGAGATCTTATCATCAGAGGAGAAATACAGATGGTTAAGTTGGCTTTCGAAAAAACCAAAGTTCAAATATTTGAAAAATATGAAAATTATTTTTAAAAAGAATTTTTGTTAAAAAACGCAGTGAATGAAAAGAAAAGTTCCGTAAAAAAGATATGCAGATTGTCCGGGTGGTAAATTTCCGTTGAAAAGAAGTCCGATGAATTGTAGGACGTGAAAAAAAAAACCCTTTGCGTGGGAGCAGTGTGGAGAAAGTGCTTAAAATTACAAGTAAATCCAAACGCACTTAAAAGAGATTGAAAAGAGAAAAGCTGGCCATTTTTGATATACTTCCTGTAATTCTCCTCTGATGATAAGATCTCGATCTTTGAAAAGCCTTGGCTTAAGGAAAGAATAATAAACACTAGTTTATTACTGAATACACCTTGCAGTGAACAATTGAAATTTGAAATAAATGTTGGCAATCGTCGCATATTTATCACTCTTTTTTCTTCTATCTCATATATATATATATATATATATATATATATATATATATATATATATATAGTGTGTGTGTCAATTTATATTGAAAAGAAATCAATAAAGTGATCGATCGCAGAAGAGTGAGGGCTAATCCAAATAATTTATTCGAAAACTATATATTACATATTTCAGTTTAAAAAAGTCAACTGATCTGGATGAAACCGCGGTACGATACTGAAATATGTAACATAGATTTCAAATAAATTATATATATATATATATATATATATATATATATATATATATATATATATATATATCACTATTATAAAATAATATTTTTATAAATATATTTTCAATGGTATTATGAAAAAGTTCATAATACGATAAAATATGCTCAATATTGGGAATAGAGCATTATTATGGTTAAATGATAGCGAAAATGATCAAATATATTGTTAGACACTTATTTATTATCATATTTTCTTAAAGTGCAATAAATAAAAATCTATATATTACATTATGACTCTTTCACCCCTACTTTTGGACTTTCCTTTACTTTATTTGGATATTTGAACACTTGTTTTACTATTAACACAGATGATTACTATTCTATGGAGGATTATTTTGAACAAGGATAAATACAAGGGGTGTTCAATAAGTAATGCCTCTGACCCACTTCCCGTTGTCTGATCTAGATGAAATTTTGCATGTATAATGATTTATATCGGTATGGGTTATGTTGCAAAAAAAAACAGCTCTGAACTAATTGTGGTTTCTGATTTACAGGTGTTTGAACTGAGTCAGGTGTGAAATGAAGCCAGTTGAGTGTCGCGCAGTGATCCGGTTTTTGTATTTGAAAGGGCGCACACCAAAGGAGACTTTTGATGAAATGAAAGAAACTTATGGTGATTATGCCCCATCATATGACCTTGTAAAACGCTGACATCGTGAATTCAAACATGGCCGGAAGTCTGTGGAAACAGCTCCCAGACCGGGTTGTCCCTCTTCTGCCATTAATGAGGCATCTGTCCGTCAAGTTGAGGCTGCCATTTTGGAAGATCGACGCATTACTATTCGCCAAATAGCACAAGAGGTCAAGATTAGTGCAGGGTCTGTGGAAACTATCATTTATGACCATTTGCATATGCATAAGGTGTCTGCCAGATGGATTCCCAGGTTGTTCACACCTTTCCAGAAGCAAGAACGTGTTGAGTGCTCGAGGATGAATTTGGAGATGTGCCAAGAAAATGAGTCAAAATTTTTCAAAAGACTGATTACACAGGATGAAACTTGGATCCATCACTATGATCCAGAGACCAAAGCCCAGTCAATGCAGTGGAAGCACTTGGACTCACCATCTCCAAAGAAGGCAAGGGTGCAGCCCTCCGCTAGCAAGGTCATGCTCACAGTCTTCTGGGATCAGGACAAGGTAGTGATGACAGATTTCCTGGCAAAGAGTACCACAATTACAGGAGCCTATTACGCTTAACTTTTGATGAAATTGAGAGAAGCTATCAAAATCAAGAGGCGGGGCAAGATCAGCAAATGTATCCTCCTCCTGCAGGACAACGCTCCGGTCCACCACTCTCATGTCGCCAGATCAGAAGCACGGGCGTGTGGCTATGAAATCCTCCTCCATCCCTTTTACTCTACTGACCTAGCACCCTCTGACTTTCATCCATTCCCAGCCATGAAGTTGTTTTTGAAAGGAAAGCGTTTCCCAGATGATGCAACCTTGATTTCTGAAGTTACGACGAGGTTGGAGGACAGCGTCCAGAGCTGCATCAAACGATGGAAGAAATGCATAACTCTGGGTGGTTTCTATGTAGAGAAAGATTAATAACTGTGCCAAGTTTCATTAATCTACTGCTATGGGAAATGGGTCAGTGGCATTACTTATTGAACACCCCTCATACTCAAATCTTCCTCAATATTTCACAATATATCCATTGTCTAGTGAACGTTTAACAAAAGTACAACATTTTATTTTTTTGTATAATACATTTTACTGTATTTTTTTCCTTGGAGATATAACGTTAAATGTTTATCAGACCGTCAATATAATCGTTATATTTTCCTTAGGGGGGATTTTTTTCTCACAAGAGTAACTAACTTTATGTATATTTTCAAAAAATAATTGAAGCTAAAAGTTTTATTTTTACAAAATTGGCTTCACCGTCTGATAAGAAGGATATTTTTCTGTTGAAAAGTCTAGATTTAAAAGACACTTATAGATTTATCCTCTACTTTGTTGCATTTTATGAAAATATGATGATAAATTTAAGTATCTAACAATATATTTGCTTATTTTCGTTATGATTTAACATATATATATATATATATATATATATATATATATATATATATATATATAACTTGTGCAATATTTGAACACTGAGATTCAGCATCTCAAACAAAAATGACACAAGAAAAAACATTTAATCAAAGAAAAAACACAAGGAAAACAAAAAACAATGGACAACACTTACAATCCATCAAATGTTCTAATGTGTGGATCATTGATTGATTTACAGATGGATCTTTTGTCTCTATCAATAATTTCAAGCTAAAAATACACAAAAAACATAAATAAACATACAGCAGCTATTTGTCTATATTTTGGGGATGAGAAATTTTCATTACAACCAGCAGAGCTACTCGGTGTTGCTCGGGTGGAAGTATAAATAAAACAAAAGTAGAAATAGTTCAGTGTAATAAACATGCTTGAAATGAAGCATTAATTCAAATGCATGAGAAATAGATGTGAAAGATATTTAGTAAGCAAATATAGAAAATATATTAGTTATCTCCCTTTGGTTGAGAAGTCATCCAGAAGAGGGCCAAGATTAAGATACAAACTTTCAAGAAGTGCCAGCAACAGAACCACATTGGACACTGAGAGAAGCGGGTGGTACCTGTATTTACAGAGTGTCTCGTTATCTCTAGGATAAGTGCACTATATCCAATTTCAGACTTTGATGAACATTTGTCTTTTTCAATCACCTTGACACCAACCACTAAACCCAGTTTCTTCAGCAACTTCGTTCCTATTTTTCATTGTTTCTACCAACCAGTTAATGTGTGCATAAATCTGTTTTCTACTACTTTATTTGTTTGTCTATTCATTTAAAGGACTAAAAAAATTCCCTGTGCAAAAGATGGATGAGGTTTGTTGCAAAATAATGTTGCATAACTTATCTCTCATTTTCCTGTCCTTGTTAGAATGTGAAGTTAGTGAATTGCCAATATAAAATCACCATAAATGGGCTAAAACTTGTGACTTTAAGTTGTCATTGGCTCAAATCGACAAAATGTTAGAAAATGAATGACAAAATGATGCTCAATAAAATATGACCTGCTTGCTCTGATTGGTCGCCAACCAGTCCCATTATCCAATCAGACAAACTCTTGTTGAGACCATTATCAAAGGGAGGCCATTGTGGGAGATCGTGTATTATTTTTTTGACTTAAATGAATGTTTTATTTTAGCCACATATGTTACACACAGATTTTGTAAATCTCTTGTTTCGTTACCCATGCTTCTGAGCAATACCGGGTGGCCCTGCTTGCATATGCATAAATGATTGTAATGCAATTTTCCGATAAGATAATTAGGATAGTATGGGAACCTGCACCCTGTGCTAATTGTAAAAATAAAAATGAGATTCTACTGTTTTTAGGCAATTACATATAAACAGCCCGTAATTCGTACTTCTATCTGGAAGGACTCATGGCATAATGGATAAAGTGTTAAGTATAATCAGTTCTAAGTGACAGTCTTCTGGAGGTTGAAGGTTCAATCCTCAGTATGGGCGATACTAAGAATACAATTACGAATTACTTAAGATTTCTATCCGGTCATGGCTGATCGAATGAGAGCAAGCTATCCCTGTGAATTAAATAAAGGGTTCCATTTGATTCCCGAGTTCAGCAAGATACACATGAATAACGCTGTAAGAATAACATCCAAGATGAGAACAATGGTTCGAATAATCCATGCAGTGTACGGATGTATCGACGTGAAACCTTGCACAGAGATATGAGAATGATACGATGGATGTGTAATGTGTAAAGACAGGCTTAATTCTCAGACGAGGAATTAAATCTGGACAGTATAAGAAGATGTGTAAAGCTATCTTGAAAGAATGGATGAGAGTTTGTGGCAGAGGTGACGAGCGGGCATTGAGGAAAAGGCTAGCCTGTTTAGCTACCCCTTTTCTTTCTAGGTTCGTTCGGCTTACTCTCTCCCTTTCTTCCTTTCTTTCTTTCTTATCTTTGTTTGACCCTTCTTTGCCTCTGGTGGTGAGACTCGCGAAATCTCGCCTATTCACGGTGGCCGGAGGTTTCTGACCAATGGGCGGCCGACAGGTCAGCTCGGCCATACGTGATCTTAAATCTATAAAGAAGGGGACGTTCCTTTCCTCTTCCTCTTTTTCCCTTCAGCGTTTTGGCAGAACGCACCAAGAACTCTCGGCGATCCCCCCCCCCCACCAGCTCGAACGAGCTGTGTGGAGGAGGATGGGGAGAAAAAGGTAACCTCACATCTTTCAATTCGATGAACAATTATTCACATCCTTCAATTTGACGAACTTTTTCCTTCACACATTCACCATTTACAAATTAGCCACACAAAAGACATTCACATGCCTCGCATATATACACTTACAAGTACGAATCAAAGAACTCTATTAAACTCTATTAAATAAATTGTTTTGTTACAAAAATGTTATTCCTTTCCTTTTTTTATTAACGCCTATTCGTATATGTGTATAGCTTCCTAATTCCTTCGCTTTCTTTAAGGTAAGTTTAAATGTTTTCTTCCTTCATCTTGTTTGTCTTAAACTGTTTTATTTAATCCCCACGTGGTCCGATGGTGGAAGATTAATGGTGTGATAACATGCAGTTATAAAGGCATCTATCACACTACCTATGGTTGGGGGATTCATTATCGCAAAACCATTTGTCCGAAATCCTTCGCGACTGTGGTTAAAATCCAAAAACCCTTTGTTCTCCTTTTGAATCTCCCGCCATAAACACACTTCCACCACGGCCATAATTGGTGATCTCTCCGACGTTAACACGCTAACTAAATCCTTCTACGATAACATAAATACAAATCCTTCTGATCACTGGCGTAGCTAGGGGGGGGCGAGGGGGGCGGGCCGCCCCGGGCGGCACACCTGAGGGGGCGGCATTTTGAGAGGGTAAAAATAGAAAGTAGAGAAAAAAATTAAAAAAAACAAAAGTTAACAAAAAATATGAAATTTTATACTATAATTTTATATAATAATAAATTTAAATGAGAACATTTGAAAACCTGAAAATGTTATGAAATGATAAAATCATTTTTATTTGCTTTTTTGTCGTTGTTGTTAAAGTCCGAATTTTCGCCAAATAACATGGATGTATCAAGGAGAGAATAGTCCGATGTAGTTTTCTTTTCTTTGTCTTCATAATGTTATTATTAAGAGTGCGAGCCCTCCGAAGAGAAAAAACGTCTTGTATCGGTGCTTTTTTAAATCCGTGTGTGTAATCGCTCGGTTTTCAGAAATTTGTTGTTGTTAATAACGTTTCAACTCTTTTAAAAATAGTTTTAATATATTTTAAACAAATGTATTTATGAATGGCAAATAAGGCTATAAATTTATTTTTTGTGAGAGAACTGTCGCAAGGCATCAAGTCGGTTGAAAATTTACAAACAGATTTTTCGTGCCTTTTTTTCGGCAAAGTTATCAATGACTCTATCAAAATTCACTTCCTCGACAAGTTCCCTCTCTATTGAGAGGATTGCCAAGTCTGTAAGTCTTGTCTGGCTCATTGCTGATCTAAGGTAGTTTTTTATGAGCTTCAGTTTTGAGAAAGAGCGCTCACAGCTAGCAACGCTAATAGCTCTGGTGAGGAAAATTCTCAGCAAGATCACAATATTAGGGAGGAATCCCCAAGTTGGTATCTTTGTATAAAGTTCAAAAGTTCAAGAGGTCCATCGATTTTGTCTTTTTCTGAAGCTTTTACAACATACTGTAACCTCTTCTTTTCAGCAAAGAATTTCTCTTTTTCTATATCTTCGTCAAATCCACCAAGCTGACAATCATAATTATCATCAAGCAGATTTGACGGTATAAGAAAAGCGTATTTATTTGCAAGATTGTGAACTTGTTGAAATCTGCAAGATATTTCTTCAGTCAATCTGTCTATGACAGACAGCATTTCCCGTCTCAACTCAGTATCAAAACTCAGCGCTGCATCAGTCAATCCTTCACCATCCATTCGTTTCTTTTTGCGAATACGACGCTCCATGCTTATCCCCATTTCAGAGCAGAGTGTTTTTGACTCGTCTATTGCAGTGTCCACTATCTTTTCTCTATTCTGAAGAAGGAAATCTTTCAACGCCGTCAGCCTGACAGAACTTTGTTGCAGATCCAGCCCTTTTTTTTGAAGATATTTCTGGGCATCATTGATTTCTGGGAGAATAGTTTTCCAAAGGTTCAGAAATAAAAGAAACGGAAACGATAGTACCGAGTTGAGAATTAAAGATGCATCTGATCTTGTGGTTGCATTTTCTCCTTCTTCTGTGAGCTGTTCCAGGGCAATGACGACTTCCAATATTGTTTTTATCACAACATCTACAGCATCTGCTCGACTACTCCATCTAGTATCCACAGTCCGTTTGATACTTAGACCGGTCAACTGAATCAAGATGTCCCAGCGATGTGTAGATGCAGAAAAGAACGAGAATAACCGGTCCAGTGTGCCAAAAAATGTAACAGAGTGAACCGCTACTGAAGCTGCATGTACACAAGCTTTCATATAAATTTTTATCGAATAGGTGCGAAAAGAAAGTTGGATATTTGGGTGTATATACACCGACATCAAAGAGGAAATAACATTAGATGCGAAAGTTTGAATTCATTAATTTTATTACTGTCCAAACGTTTGTTTTTGTAGCATACTTTTTATAACTCCTTGTAAACTTTACAATTGCTAGCTGGGGGATCGGACAAAATCACCCCGGGCAACCCCCACCATCTACTTAAAACAAAAGGAAAACAGATAAAATCTCAAATGAATAAAAAATATTAAAAATCAGTTTTCATATTTTAATTTTAATTTAATTGAATTTAGGAAAATTAGATACCGTAGAACTAATTTTCGCAAGGTATGAAAATTAAGAATAATGTTAACTTAATAATAATGGACCAGTTTTCCTACCTAGCAAAAAATTTTCCATGGACGAATTATCCATGGGCGAATTATCCATGGACGAATTTTCCGGGCACCCAAATGCCGGGGGGGGGGGGGGGGGGCGGCAAATTTTACTACCGCCCCGGGCGGCAAAAGGTCTAGCTACGCCACTGCTTCTGATTAAATTTTAAGATACAAGTAAATAAATAAAAAAAATAAGATAACCATTTCTAAACTTAAAGACAAACAAATAAATTTAAATATTAATCTTATTTAGCGAGGGAAACTTAGAATAGAATACGGCAGTAAGTTAAACAAAAATTCATATACGAAGAAAATACAAGTCTACGAACTAAAAAAAAAAAAAAAATGAGCGTCTCACATCACAAAAAAAAAAAAATCTCTTTCAACAAAAAAAACCCTTTTCATAAAAAAATACAACAAAATTCCTTTCAACAAAAAAAAAAATCCTTTTCATGAAACAATCAACAAAATTTCTTTCAACAAAAAAAAAAAAAATCCTTTTTCATAGAACAAACAAGATCCCTTTCAACAACAACAACAAAAAAATCCTTTTCACGAAGCAACGCGAGGAAAGAAATCTTGAAAAACAAAAATCATTTCTAACGAAAACAAGAATCTTTTTACAAAAAAAAAAACTTCTTTCACAAAACAAATTTTAACGAAACAAACAAACAAACAAAAAAAAAAAACATTTTTAACGAAAAGGACGAGAATCTTTTTACAAAAAAAAAGAACTTCTTTCACACAAAAAAAAACAAAAAAAAAAAAAAAACAAATTTTAACGAAACAAACAAAAAAAACATCCTTTCACTGAACCAAAAAAAAAAAAAAAAGCGCTTTTCGCGAGACAAGGAGAGATGGGTCTGCAAGAAGGAAAAACAGGAATCTTCCCACATGGCGCAAATATACCGGACAATGAAAAATTCCCGCCAAACGCCATTTAAAAAAAAAAAAAAAATGGAGCTACAAAAAAAAAAAATTTTTTTTAATGAAAAATTAATGACGTCAACCCGACAACCAAAAAAAAAAAAAATAATAATAATGATGATAGTCTTATCAGTCGAGGAACAATGGAAGCAACAAAAGGCGCCAAGCGTTGAATCTCCCAAGCCAAATACAGCTTCGTGTGAGAAATCTACAACCTGAGAAAATTTGTATCAGCTAAAGAATACTTGCACGAACGCGACCAAATTTCGACGCAAGCCTAAAGATTGTTTCCTAAAAATACCCAGCTTCGTCTAGAGACATTTCTTTCTCCTGATATTTCATCAGCACAAGAATCTCTAGGTGAACGCTAAGTTCCAGCAGAAAAAAATACACATCCGAAAACTAAAACTACAAACAATACCAGCTTCGCGTGGCGGAAAATCTCAATGTGCACAAAAATTAAAATTTCGCCCGCGAACGCTAATTTTGCTGGAACACCCATATAACTTCAGCTTCATCCATCCCGGAATGAACGCTAAATCCTCGCTGATAAAGATTGTTGTTATATATATAATAAAAAAAAAATACATAAAAGTAAAATCGAAATAGGGTGGTGTCTATCGGATAAGCTCCGCTTACTGGTGGGGGACTATTGTGGCAGAGGTGACGAGCGGGCATTGAGGAAAAGGCTAGCCTGTTTAGCTACCCCTTTTCTTTCTAGGTTCGTTCGGCTTACTCTCTCCCTTTCTTCCTTTCTTTCTTTCTTATCTTTGTTTGACCCTTCTTTGCCTCTGGTGGTGAGACTCGCGAAATCTCGCCTATTCACGGTGGCCGGAGGTTTCTGACCAATGGGCGGCCGACAGGTCAGCTCGGCCATACGTGATCTTAAATCTATAAAGAAGGGGACGTTCCTTTCCTCTTCCTCTTTTTCCCTTCAGCGTTTTGGCAGAACGCACCAAGAACTCTCGGCGATCCCCCCCCCCCCCCACCAGCTCGAACGAGCTGTGTGGAGGAGGATGGGGAGAAAAAGGTAACCTCACATCTTTCAATTCGATGAACAATTATTCACATCCTTCAATTTGACGAACTTTTTCCTTCACACATTCACCATTTACAAATTAGCCACACAAAAGACATTCACATGCCTCGCATATATACACTTACAAGTACGAATCAAAGAACTCTATTAAACTCTATTAAATAAATTGTTTTGTTACAAAAATGTTATTCCTTTCCTTTTTTTATTAACGCCTATTCGTATATGTGTATAGCTTCCTAATTCCTTCGCTTTCTTTAAGGTAAGTTTAAATGTTTTCTTCCTTCATCTTGTTTGTCTTAAACTGTTTTATTTAATCCCCACGTGGTCCGATGGTGGAAGATTAATGGTGTGATAACATGCAGTTATAAAGGCATCTATCACACTACCTATGGTTGGGGGATTCATTATCGCAAAACCATTTGTCCGAAATCCTTCGCGACTGTGGTTAAAATCCAAAAACCCTTTGTTCTCCTTTTGAATCTCCCGCCATAAACACACTTCCACCACGGCCATAAGTTCTTGGGTTAGTAGAACAGTTGAGGTAGCAGGTCCTGTTGGCAGACCAAGGAAACAATGGAAATGAAAAAATGGACTTCAGAGAAAGAGGGATAAATAAAGACCTGGAAGAGATAAGTTAGTTTAGAAGTCAATTTCTTAAAGACGCTTACCAGCATGTAAAACAGACGTTAAACTCGATATGATGATAATGACGATGACCATCAGGAAGTCGTCTTGTTCTAGATGTTAAATGGACACATTTATCAGTAATCGGTTTTTTAATTAAGCTGCAAACACAATTTCTTGTATCATAATTAAATACATCTATAACTGTCTTGCATGCTTTTTTTAAGCTTCATTTCAACATTTTTTCCGATATTCAACAAGCAACAACCAAATAATTTTTTTGCCAGAAACACTTCACAAGGGGCCGTAACTCAGTATTACTAAATTATCCGCTTAAAAACAAATAGAATAGAAAGAAAAATAAAGACGACTCTTCACTACATCATTATTTTCCGGTATTATTTTTCCGGCATTATTTTTCCGACAAAAATTAAAACTCAGGAGGCCCCCAAAGTGGTGTTGGGTTTCGAAGGTAGGTAGTGCTTGTATAGGATTAACATGTTTCTCAATCCTATAATTATTAACCAATAGCATGAGTGCAAACGCACAATCAACACCTGAAAATTACATCTAAAAAAGCTATCAGATTTTTCTAAAAACAGCAGTTCCAAACGATAAAAAGAGAAATTATAAAAATATTAAGTCACATGACATGTTTTCAAATACGTCCACAGGTAAGATCATTTTTACGAGCCCAAAACAAATTCACTTCTGCGAGCCAATCATGGCTTATACAAATAATTTAAACCACAGGAAGAGTCTCCCCAGAGGACACAATTACATTCTGTCTTCCTCACTGGGGTGGGGGCAGGGAAGGCACTGACTACTATGAACTTACACGCATATTCACACTGATTAAACAAAGGCAAGCATATATACACACATAGCCTACTGAACTTACACACAATGTCGCACACATATTCCCACTGACGCAAATTAAAGATATGTATACATACACTTCTTAGACACTTTTGCTTTTTCTCCACTCTACAAACAAAAGAACAATTACCTTTTCAAACTTACAGACACAAACAATTCACTCATACAAAATAGCTGTCATATCTGGTAAATATACAGATGTTGCAGCAAAATTCGACACTTGACACAAAGTAAATGAAATACCAGGAGGTGCTGAGGAGCGTGGTAAAGCCCTGGGTGGGTGAGATTGCTGTCAGACGGCCCTACGACTTCCAGCAGGACTCCGCTCCTACACACCAGGCCTAGACGACCCAGGCGTGGCTGATCAACAATGTTCTTCACTACTGGTCGCCGGACTTGTGGCCGCCCTCCTTACCCGACTGCAACCCCCTTGACTATTTCTTTTGAGGCCAAGACCAACAAGCACGGCCACAACATGGTCGACTCTCTGAAGCCTGCGATCGTGGAGACGTTCTCCGCTATAGACATCGTCGCCAAAGTGTGGGACTTATTTTGTGCCCGCCTTGGGATGGTTGCGGTTACATTGAAAAATAATGTAGTATGTAACTGTTGCTAAAGGGTCTCTGCATATATAACTTTTGTTTTTATTTTCGTTTTTTTTTGTCAAGTGTTGGATTTTGCTGCAACACCTTATATATATATATATATATATGTGTGTGTGTGTGTGTGTTTGTTAACCATATTTTTAACTCTTACAATTTTCTTCTCACAACATCAATTTTTAATATTACTTGTTAATGTGGGTACATCAAAGACTAAAGAAGAAGAAGAAGAAAAAGAAGAACATGATCAGGATGAGGATGATCATCATCTGTTTAACGTCTGTTTTACAGGCTTTTAAGAATTGACTTTCAAATTAACTTATCTTTAGCCAAATCTTTATTTATCCCCCTTTCTCTTAAATCCATCTTTACTTCCTCCCATATTTTCCTTGGCCCCTCCCCGATTTTGCTACCTCATCTGTCCTTTACATATTTTGCACACAAACTGGTTATCATCTCTCAACCTACCAATAATTCCACTGCATTTCTTGAACCCAATGCTTACAAGTACCATAAAAAATTGAGTCTATATTTCATTCATACAACACTGGAGAAGTGGAGAGTGTGAATCACTTGATATCAAGCTGCAAAATTATGTTAGCAGATGGCAGCTACACAACGCATGATGATGATGTGTGCAAATACATACACTGGAACATCTGTAAAAATCTAAACATCTAATGTAGCACTAAGTCCTGGGAACATCTACCGGAGAGGACTGTGGGAAACGATAAGTATACTATACATTATGATTATGTGGTTCTATAGTATGTGCACTGGGGCGGCAATAGGTACGTATATAGTATGCGCACCGGGGTGATGATAGATACGTATATAGTATGAACACCGGGGCGGAGATAAGTACCTATATAGAAAGCGCAGATAGAGGTGTTACTTTTTATAGAAATATGTCATACTATTGCCCTGGGCAACGTAGGAGAAATGGTGGGGAAGAAACAGCTTTCGCAAAATGCAAAATTAGAAAGTAGCGGTGAAATGGGGCGACCAGGGAAGAGAAAGGTAGAAAGATAAAGAGACGGCTATAGAGAAAGGGGGGGGAGAAATAGAAGTTTGTATATAAAGATGTTACACACACGATTTTTCTTCAATTATATGTTTTTATGACCCCGAGCAACGCCGGGTAGCCTCGCTAGTATTAAATAAGGCAGAAAGAGAGGCAACACTGATTGCTAACGAAAACAAAAATAAGAAAATTAAAAAAAAAAAAATAGAGGATACTTACCTTGACATTATCAATAACACGTACAGATTTCCAATCACCACTTGAAATAGAAAATTGAATTTCTGCACTGCGTATTTGGTTCCGATCATACAGGCCATCAATAGTTGCTTTGACAAATAAATCATAACTAACCGCCCAATTCATGGTGTTAGGCATGATCTTCAGACCACACATTGTGGGTTTCATCAAGCGGACATAACTGTTAGCCGGTAGTGAGTACAGAAACACTGCTTGAATGATTTTGTCTCCATTGGGGCATTTCCTTTCTCTACTGGCACGGATTTGTCCAAGGATATCAAAGTTGCACCCTTTTTCCCTGTACTTGACGGGACAAAACAGCCGTAGGGGTACAAGACTTTTTACTGGTATTGGTAGCATATCACCTCCTTCGTCAATACGAAGTTTCTTAATCAGGACCTGTAATAAAAATGTTTACAATGGAGTGAGTGGAAAAAGAAAAATCATTGCTGGTAATCTCTGTCTCAAAAGTGATGAGCATCGAATACAAGAGATCAAATGCAACATTAAATAGAAACTTATGTTAAAAAAAGTTATTATACGACATAACAAAAAAACACTGTCTGCACAAAACATAGATATAAAAAACTTTTAAAAGTCTATATTTTAGCTTTTACATATAAGAAAACTAGAAGAATACCCGTCCCAGGGCGAGTAAAATAAATTCCCTGAACAGAAGAGTGTTGCACCACTAGACAATTGTTTATTTTCTTAAAAATGAATGAAAACTTCTATAAAATTCAAGAAAAGTTTAGAAACCCGGCATAGACGGGTACTTCAGCTTATAATATGAATATTCTCAACAACGTTTTTTTTATTTTGTTTATTTTAGGGTTGAATTGAGAAGATAGTGTAAAAAGGTGATGCCCAAAGCCGCATAACAAATAAGAATAATAATTCAAATGAATGTCTTTACTTTTTTGCTGCTTCAATGTTGAGAAAGTTAATCAAAATCTTACCTTGAATTTAAATTCAACAACATTACTTTTCTTTGGGTCTCCGGTTTCCTTTGCACAATTACCAATTTTGCAAGCTGTTACAGAACAATACAGCTGAAAGAAAAGTAAAAGCAAAAGACGTTTATAAAATTGCTGTAATATGCAGACAAATCATAAGTAGGCAAAACGATTATTTATTCTCTGGGGCTGGAAACATAGAACATTCATAAAGATTAAAATTAGACTTGTACAGGATTTGAACCTGTGCTTACGAACAGGGACCGTTTTGAATTGACGTCGTTTTAATCCACTTGACCAACAAGACTATGGTTGGATAAAAGTCGCATTTATTATTTATTTAAAAAAAAAAATGACACAACTCTGATGATGGAATTTTATTCCGAAATTAATAAGATTAAAGTAGAAAAATAAATTAATTAATCTTACTTTGAAGAAGGCTTCTATTTTCAATTTTAATAATTCTAACCTATCAATGCTTTGAAATGAACGACTCATCTTTCTAAAATACCGGCATGCCCCATGCTTCTTTGTTCAACAACCAGAATTTGAATGCATAACTGCCAGAACAACACCGCGGATAACAACCATTACACAGACGTTATATAAAAAAAAGTTGGTTTATTAAAAAAAACTGACACAATATTGGTCAACTCTGGTGATGGAATTTTATTCCGAAATTAATAAGATTAAAGTAAAAAATAGAAAAAAGTAATCCTGCATCGAAAAAGGATTCTATTTTCAATTTTAATAATTCTAACCTATCTTTATAATATATATATATATATATATATATATATATATATATATATATATATATATATATATATATATATATATATATAAGCAGCAATTAATTTTGGGGAGAGTGTATAGTTAAAAAAATGTTTTTATTCAAATAATTCCATAATGAAAATTTTGGTAAATCTGTAGATCAACACTCTTCGCTACCCCCACCTCCAAAGAAATGAGATTCTACGTTTTTAGGGGATTATGTGTACTAGAATTTTGAGTGGGGATCAGTTTCTTATATAAATTTAACGTAAAATGAATCTATTTGTGGGCCATTTTAAGTTATTAGGGCAGTTAACTAAAAGAATTTACCACTAATTCTAAGTTCACCGGGAAAGGCATTAAAACCACACGTAATTAAACAAAAATTAGACTCCTCCACCAAGAAAATAATAATGCACAGAATTTATCTCCCATAGCAAAAAATATTAGTTAACTGTTCTAAAACGCTAGAATTGTCCGGGAATGGGGTATCATTTTAAGTTAAATTTACATGCAAAACTGATCCCCCACTCTAAAGTCTAAACTCATTGGTTTTTTATGTTCTTTTCCGCCAAGCGTTTCAGGGTGTTCACACGTAATGGCCTAAGGGGGAGTATTTAACAGAGGTGTTAATCTACAATAATATCAAAATATGAATCTATTTTTTTGTAATTTGGACAGATCAGTGAAGGAAAACTACTAAACGTTTGTTTCAATTTTTAATGAGAATAGTGAAAAAAGGGCGTTTAGCCTCGTATTGTAAACATTAAACAATAAGTTTAAGAACAAACTATTAATACTTTTAATTACACTTTACAAATAAAGCATTTAATTAGCTAATTTTAAAAAAAGGTTAGCTATTTTTCATGGAAAATGTACAAACTACAAAATTAAATGCTCAAAAAAAAAAATTTTTTTTAAGTAAAGTGGGGGACGTTTAGTTATAAAAATATTTTTTCATTTACTCATAGAAATTCTATGCCAGGAATAATGTAGGGCTGTAAGTTAAACTATTTATTAATTGATGTCTAATACCTATTGTTAAAATTTCATAAAAAATCGGAGGTATCTGAATTTTCATAAAGTGCTTCCAGCCTCTTTTTACCCCCCTTTGAATAAAACGAAATTAAACTAATTTGGACCTATTATGCCTAGCAGCTCTGTTCCAAAATTCATAATGATCGGTTAATTAGTTTAGGAGTTAATGCTGTGCTTACAAATATATAAACATATAAACATACCATAACTTTATAAATATCGAGATATAAGCGACCATGCTTAACAATAATTAGAGTTGTAATACCACAAAACAATTCATCAAACTAATCAAAGCAACTGAAATTATTAAGAAGAATGTAATAATATGAAATTTTGCTGGATTTGCGTCCACAGTGCTCAATATCTCGGTGATAGAGCTGCAAAAGAAAATGCTTACCATAGTACCATACTTGACGTTGCCAAGTTCCTTTTCAGTCAATGTACTGTTTTGTTCATCAGGAAGCACGTCTTTTTTGATGGTTTTCCCTTCATGGATCCATTGAACTTCATAATTGGCATTATAACCCTCAATCTCTGCGAATTGACACACAAAATTTACTTCCAGTGTATTTACATCCACAACGATGTGTAAACGTGGATCCGAAGGAAGGGTTGGTAAACCTGGTGATAAAAGATTATAAATGTTATTGGAATGATTAAATAACTATATATATATATATATATATATATATATATATATATATATATATAGAGAGAGAGAGAGAGAGAGAGAGAAGAGATTAACATATGCTTTTAGAGATGCATTTTGAAAATGATGGGTGGTATTTGAAGCATAAAACGATGTTGTTGTTTTAATAAATTTTATTATTATAATTCAATATTTTAAACACCCTGCGTTCTTCATCGGGAATAATTAGAGAAAAGAAAACAAAAAACGGAAATACGGTCACCAATGTTCGGTGTATTAATGTGCTAGGAATTAAGCGTTCATATCTTTTTGGTGGGTGGGGAACTTATATAACGTAGATAATTACAACGAAAGTGGTGCTATAGTCTCGCAGAAAACACCACCCGATCATTATACTTAAATAATTAAATAACCACATTTTTTATATAAACAGTATTAATAGTCTCTAAACATATTTAAAAAAAACACGTGGACCACCTCAACCCAAACATATGGCCTTCTAATTCCAAGCACATTAATACCCCGCACATGGATGCCCTCATTTCCGGTTTTTTCCCCTTTTCTCTGATTATTACTGATGAAGAACATAAAAAAGTAATTTATACATGTTTAAAGTTTCTGTTTCCTTCGATGACACCAGTATAAGTTTGGAACACCAATATTTTATACTTATTGACATTTTTGTGTTTCAGATATAAATATATATCTATCACATATAACCATTTAAGTATGACACCGGCCGAAGAAGCATGAGAATTCTCAGTGTTTCAGAGGAGCCATATTATAGGTTAATATGGTGGACTTAATCAGCAGCAAATCGCTACAAACCTTGGGATTCCACTTTTTACTGTTAACTGAGTGATTATCCAATTCATCAGCAAGGGAAAATAATCAATATTATCTTACCTAGGTCTATCAATATTCTTTGACAAGAGTCTTTATTATAAATGATAATAAGGATGTCTATTTACTTCTTTCATGTCTGTGTATAAGATAAACTTGTTATCATCGTTCCTACTTCTGCTGTGTTCTAGCGACCTGAGACTATATCGTCAGCCCTAAACAATGGGTAGATTAGATGAGCGGCCAAAACATATAAGCACATTCTGAAAGGATCTAGATTTGTAGCATTACCTACCCCTTTTCTACACTCATACATTCACCAGAGGGCGTTACAGACCTAATTATTTCCCTTTTCACGATAGTAGGTGGCGCTGAAATTGGTTGATATAAAAAGGGACACACAAAGAAAATTCTCACTCTTTTTTCCTTCTTCGACTCACATGAGAATATATGTGCGTAACACATGTATAAAACTTTCTCCATCTCTCGTCTTTCTTCCTGCTTCACCTCACATGAGAACATGTGCACATAGTGCACACATAAGAATTCACGGTATGCAAGACATTTCCTCTCAACTTCTACACCCACATCTATACACATCTTTTTTAGACTTCATTGGAACTATGTACGCACTTTTACAGATACAATCTAACTAGAACGAACCCTTTCGAGTGTGTGACAAATTAATGCTTTTTCCATATATTATTATTTCCATATAGAACGGTTAGCACATCTTAGAACACATTTGTAAGGTTATTTGAAGAGTTTAGAATACCAAGTAATATTATAATTTTTAAAAATATTTATTAAATGAATAAAATCATTTATTTAAATACATATCTGAGACTTTCGGTGTAATACACCTTTTTCAAAGAGTACTTTCTTTTTTTTTCATTTTGATGGTATTAACATCAAGGGTTGCCCACTCATGTTTATCAAATAAACTCTTCAAATAATTAATTCCGTTTTATTTCTTGGTTTCCTTGTAATTGCTTGCATAGAGGCGAGATGCTACCCAAACATGTGCAAACTCTTTTAGATTGAGTAAAAGAAATATACTTACCAAACACAAATGATAGACGTTTGAGGATATCGTAAGATGCCAACACAAAACGTATTCGTTCGATGACAATATGAGAGTAGACATACTTCGTGTTTCGTTGAGGCCCACCAATCAAGAGATCACATTGTCGGCTGTATAATACTACATTCTTCCGCTTAAAAGAGAGTTCTTTGCCTGTCCCACGTTTGCCATTAACAAACATTTTAGCACCACTCTGCAAACTCCAAGAGAATATGAAATCATAGATTTTATTGACTTTGATTCCAGACGTGGAAGCAGTCCATATTTGGCTCCTTGTAGTCACAGTAAATTCAAGCGATTTCCTTTTGTAGAGGATAGCATAACCCCACTTAGATGAATCCATTCCACAACTTGTAAGTAAGATGGAATTATCTCTCAAAGACAAGAATTTAACAGATAAAGAAAAGACGATACCAAGTGTGCACATTTCAGGATCTCCGAGGCAGCGAATGTATGGGCCAAAATTGAGGAGCTGGTTCTTTCCGTTTAATTCAATGGCAAATTTTTCTCGGGCTCCATCAATCACTTTGGGATTTCCAACCAGTGTAATTTTACCAATGTCTGTGATAATGTGTCCTGCTTCAATCTTAATGAATTCTACTTTGATGTCTTGAATGTTATCAACTGGAAAAAAAATAGTCATTGAAATTTGTTGAAATAGAAGAAAAAATAAATAAATGACATAATTACATATATTAAAATGTAACTCCTCCTCCTCCTCCTCTTCCTCCTCCTCCTCTTACAACAACAACAACAACAACAGCAGCAGCAGCAGCAGCAACAACAACAACAATAATAATAAACCAACCCACATGAACTATAGAAACTAACCAGCCACATGGAAGTTGAAACAGAAATAAAACAAAAACATGGAAAGGAACACCAATGGTAAGCGGCAGTTGCGATACCGCATCGTTATCGAAAAGAGGTGAAGAATACTGGAAATCTGAGGAGGCTTGTTGTCACCTAGACTCCAGGAAATACCACTGGTTGTTGTCGGTGAGCAATCACTGACGATGATCTGTGTGAGAACTCCTAGTGAGTACAAATAATAATAATAATAATAAAGTAACTAATAGCTACATTGGTGTTATTACCACTACCTTTTCATGTAGACTCAATATGCACCTTGTAAATTCTAGTTCAATTTACTAGCATTTTAAAAAAACACAACGGCTTTCCTCTGATTTTAGACAAAGGTTAGTTAACACAAACAATTTTACATTCCGAAATTAATTTTTAAAAAGTTTAAAATTATTTGAAGCTATCTATATTAAAAGCAACCCAAAATAAATAACATTACATACGAAACTAGTAAAATATTTTAAAATGTTTAACGTAAATACAATTTATTCTGGGACGCTAATTCTGTCACTCTCCCAGAACATAAATTGTCAAGCTCTTATCTGGAACTATCATCGGTTTGTTCTTGATGTTTAACGATCTCGCATACAATGTTCTTGATTGTTGTTTTGAAATTTTCTTCTTTCTCCAGCTTTTTGTTCATTTTTTTTTGTCACCTGAAGATAATTCAACGAATGATCGAAAGTACTCGTGATACATATGGAACATTCATTAATCTTTATGATTTTGGAACTAAAAAGATTATTAGAAAAATTGAAGAATAAAAAAAATATAGTTCAGCATAAGAATTTGTTAAGAAGGGAAATGCCTATATATATATAATTTATTTAAAAACTATATGTTACATATTTCAGAATCGTACTGCGGTTTCATCCAGATGGGTTGACTTTTTACATTTAAAAAAGTCTATACCCAAGGGACTCGTCAGCATACTGAAATGAGGTTAAAACACAATGAGAAAAATTTACGTTCGAACATGAAATGCCTCAGTGTATTATTATATAGATAAATAATAATAATCAAAAATAAACTACAGAACTTACTTCTCAGTTCAGTCCATCCAGTTTTTGAGATACGCAAATTGCAAGATTGCGCCGGGTTGTTGGGGTTCACATAACCGTCAGGGAAGCAGGTTTTACCGATTCTGCAGACATCATCCTGAAAATAAGGGAGATGAAAGAATTTATTTTCTGGAAACTTTATACATTTTAAAGCAAATTGTTTTCTTTCTACCAGTTGAATTTCTTATTAGTTTTATAAAACTAACAAATTATTTAAAATTAACACTTAGATAACAATTCTGAAAGAAAAAACTTAATAAAAAAACTAGATTCTAAATCTTTTATTAGGGGTAGGGAATGGGGGCTTCACATTCATTTTTTAAAAAGAAAAATTCCAGATTTTATAGTCGTTAGATGTGTTCCTTCTTTTCATCTAAATGATGGTACAGCTACATATTAAAGACTCCACAAGTAGGTGTGAATTAGCTAGAGGCTATCCATATTGAATTGGCCTAACACCCATATTATAACACGTCCACACCTACAGACATGCAAATAACAGCGACTGTAGAATGCAGCTACTTTTCTCTACAAGGGATGTAGTCATCCAACTACAAAGAACCGAGGCCGATGTCTCGAGGTTTTCATGATTTGTGTTAGTTAATAGACTTCTTGTATACTAGCGGGACCCTGTGGAAATTCCACAGTGTTTTCTACATCAATCTGTATAATTTACTGTTAATAATATTATCCGGTGTCTAGAAATATGCTCATATTTTACTCATCAAAATTTTGCAAGACGGGATGAAAGTATATATATTTATTTATATTACTCGGTTACCGGGGCAAAAGCTGTCTCTTCAGAGGTCACCATCGGTGGCAACTCCCCTCTAACTCGCACCCTTCCTCCCCTCTGTCTACCCCCCCCCCGTTGTCAGGGACAAATCTTAAATAGGAGAGTCAGATCGTGACACACAAAATAAATAACACACACTCTATCGTATTAATATATAAATAATAATAATAATAATAATAATAATAAGAAGAAGAAGAAGAAGAAGAAGAAGAAGAAGAAGAAGAAGAAGAAGAAGAAGAAGAAGAAATTTTAAATATTAAAAAAAATAAATAATAAATAAATATCGTAAGCCTGAAACCGGCCCATTTGGTAAGCGTTTCCGCGTCTCCTCCGCCTTCCACAATGCCCTCCTCCTTCCACGCTGAAGCGACAGAGCAGGGTCAGTTAATAGTCTAATTAAGTAAATTTTGATCTATTTAACAACTCCATTTAGTTAGGTCAGTGGTAAAGTCGCCGCTTTTCAGCTAGATGTTAAGGTTTCGATTCCAAGTCTCTCCATCCAATTTATTTGTTGTCTATTTATTGCACTTCTTTAGGAGCGTGACACACGAACACACATGCTATCGTATTAATATATAGAATAATGTAACGGCTCATGTGGCAGAGTACTCGTCTCGCATGCAAGTGACGTGGGTTTCGAATCCTGAATTCGGATGTGTCCTACTGATGAGCCCAAAAGAGAACTAAACTCTAGTCTAGGGCTTCCGGTCTGTGGCTTTTATGGTTTGTGTGGGCTGCAGGTTGTGTCTGATTGTGGAAATAATTATATAAAAAAAAATCCAAAATACCCATCCAAGAATGTGTAAAATTAATTCCTCGAACATAACAGTTTTGCATCAATGTTATGTCACCTAACGAAATTAAAATCAAAATATAATGATACTAAACTTTATGTCTAAAATCCTTATTCCAATTTTCATCAAAATCCATTACATGATCTTGATTCTACAAAATGTCTAAAATTTAAGGGTCTTACGAAGAAATTGAACTTCAGAAAATGTTGCTTAATTGGTGTCTAATAACTATGGATAAAATTCAAGGCAAATCCAAATATCTGAATTTTCAAATGGGAGGTTGTGCCTATATTATGCCCCCTAAAAGGCTTTAAAATACTTCAAAGAAAATGAAATTAAGGAAATATTTATTAATTGATGTCTAATACCTATTGTTAAAATTTCACAAAAATCGGAGGTATCTGAATTTTCATAAAATGCTCCCCCCTTTTCACCCTCATTGTATGAAACAAAATTAAACTAAATATAACCCACATTATAACATCCTTACACCTAGCAGCTCTGTTGTAAAATTCATAATGATCGATTAATTAGTTTAGAAGTTCTGTACATACAAATATATAAACCTATGCACATATCTAACTTATATATATATAATTTAATTTATCATATTTAGTTATGTTTGTCCTAATATTTCGTAAGTAGAATTTACTGAATTTTTTCACACCCACACTCATATATATATACACAATATTATGATAGATATTTTCAGAAATTCTTATCCACATACACATGTGTTTCAATTTTTTCCCAGGATTCATCAGTGTGAAGGATGACTGTTCTGCTGGTAGCACGATTCGAACCAACCCCAGAGTCATGTCACCTTTTAACTTTCAAGTCTGAACCTCTCTATTGATGCGGCCAACCCAACAGTCATGAGAATGAAGACAAGCGGACGTATTTAGTAAGCTGTCTCAACAGTGTTCAACGATCCAATTATACGGAACATTGCATATATATATATATATATATATATATATATATATATATATATATATATATATATATAATGATTCCACTAGTATTGATTTTAGTATAATATAATCACAATTTAAAAAATATTATCACAACAAAATTCACTACAATTACGGAGCAAGCCATAAATAACTATATTAAAATAGAATACGGAAGTAGCAATTAATACCCTAAATTAAAATTATCAAACATTTTTATCTACACGATAATTACCTATTACAACAAAAATGACAGTTATAACTCTATGATTATAATTCTATTCTCATTTTAAATTTAACCCCCCCCCCTGCTCCCCCGCCCTGGCTGGAATTGAGGTCACGATAGCCCAGACACGAGAGAACCTCCCACGCAACTTTTTGAAACATGACTTGTTGGGGTCTCCCCCTCTCCCCCCTCCCTTCTCATGTCCCCGTTATAGGCAGAGCTCCATCCCTGTCCCCCCTCCCTCTAATGCATCTTCAAATTTCCGGTTGAGGTTAAATTTAAATTTAAAATCTTTGCCATTTGATTCCATTATAGCTTGAAAAGTTGACGCTCTTTGCGAGCGTTAATGAAACAGAATATATTTTGTCGCAATTAATGGAATAAAATCACCAACAAATATATATATATATATATATATATATATATATATATATATTTTTGTAAGTAACGGATAAATTTTATTAGACAGACGAACAACACAACACAGGTAAAGAGGATTTTTTTTTTTTTTTAATAACTAATATAAGTTAGCAAAACATTTATACAGAACAAAACTTAGGTTTAGTATACGGAACGTTTATGTTTTTGTCTTTTAAGGGAAGTGGGGTCTGATCAACTCTGCTGGGAAGCCATGAAATTAAATACTGTCTTGTTTTTAAATTCCCGAAACAGTTTTTCATGGTAAACAACTGATAATCCCTTAAATAATGTTAGAAGCAAACTAATATAATAACTGAAAAAGTTAAATTGACTTACATGAGTAATTTTTCGTATTGGGCATGCAAAGGTAGAAAGGGAAATCATTGACAGTAGTAGTAGCTAGGTAGATTTTTATTGTGAATGTTTTGCAAGTGGGGACAATAGATTTGAGTTCAGTTGAGTACCTGCCATGAAAATAACAGTAGAGCAAAGAAAGACTAGCAACCTCTCTTCTGTGAGAGACTGCAAGGAAGAGAAGAGGACATCCCCCACTAGATTTCGAAGTCGGTTTTGGACTCTGTCAAGGCAGGAAAGGGTGCTCTGAATGGCACCTCCCCATATGTGGCAGCAGTACTCCATCTTAGGACGTATTTGACTTTTGTACAGGTAGAGGATGGTGTCGGGCATGAGATCCTTTCTGGAGCGGTAGAATGATCCAACCATTTTTCCAGCGGTCTTAGCAAAAGATTTGATGTAAGTCTCTCATTTCGAGTCTGAAGAGAAGGTCAGTCTCAGGGGCTTATCAAAGCAGTGGACTTCCTCAAGGTGAGAGCCGTTCATTTCAAATGGGGCAAAGTGGTGATCAGAGCGTTGGTGGTGAAAGGATAGGAGCTTGGTCTTTGACGTATTAAAAGTAACCAGCCACTTTTTCCCCCATTGCACCTCTTGCTCCAGGTCGAAGAGAGAGAGAGAGAGAGAGAGAGAGAGAGAGAGAGAGAGAGAGAGAGAGAGCCAGAAAGAATCTTCGAGGTGTTTCCATAGATGGTTGTGTCATCAGCATAAATGTCGACGAATGATCTTAGAATGTGGGTTGAGAGATAATGAAGATTGGGAAGAGGGTTTGGCCTAGAATGGAACCCTGAGGCACGCTGGCGTTGATACTGTGTGCTGTAGACTTCTGTCCATCGACGACTACTTTTATAAATCTATCTTATATATGTATATTTTGGAAAAAGTGATATAAAGTGCTGGAAACTTACTCGTCTTTTGCATCCATCTTTGAAATCACAAGTGTCGCATCTGCTACTGTAAATGATAACACGAATTGATAGACTAAATATGTTCTTAATGTTACTAAAGCTGATGTCGTACAAGCCGTTTCCTGGAATGACACAGATGGCCGCATCGGAACTTTCAAATATGGCAGGAGTCACCTCGGTTTTGTTTGTGCTTTCAAGATCACGCTGAAAGCATAAAAAGAGGAATCAAAATTAGAAAATATGGTAAAGGTCCAGAATAGCTAACACTCGAAAACTCGTAAACCAAAAAGACAACAACACATAATTTATATCTAACGCATTAGAATGAAATTATCTACCTCCTAACTCGCCTAGTTTTAACGTTTGTAACACTTTTTATTTCACACTTTTTTCTTTAAAATTTGTTCTCTTGACAATCGAAAAGACACTTAATGGCCGCAATACCTACACTTGTTGGTCGCCATTAAGTGTCGATTGGCCTTTGCGAGTCTTGTATAAAGATTAGTCAAGACCCTTGTTTGGTGCTTTCTTCATACTTGTCACACCCGCATTGCCTTGCCTAGATCTTACCGCACCTTTTTTATTGCAGCTTCTTGACGAATTTTGTTGTGTGGACAGTTAGAACGCTTGCTATGACCCTTCCTGCTAGCCCCTGCTTCACACCTCCCTTGCAATTCTCCAGATCACATCTCACGGCTTCAATGTATTCAAGGAACACTGAGCTGCAGCTAAGAATTCTGAATTTTTTAATCCGGGGTGAATCATTATGATGCAAGTCACTCTCTTCATATATTCTAGTGCTTTCCACTCATCCATGATGCTCAGCTCTAAAACCTACTAATAGTCCACAGAAACAGCTATCTGTTGCACTTTACTGCTAAAAATGACTTCACATGGTTCTGAAATGAAAGAATATAGGAAAATTATCAAATTTGTCTCAAACACTTTGTATATCTTATTCTTTTGCCCACGTTGATACATTGGTTCTCATTAGATCATTAGAGTTAAGCGATATTGAAGCTGCTCAGTACCAGATGGGTGACCATTTGGGAATACCAGGTGCTCTATGTGGATGGATGGCAACACCTCCCTGCAAAAAATTGCATAAACTAACATCATCAAAATCATCTCTCTTGATTAAGATATACATGCAACTGAGGACTGCTTGTGAATTTAATATTCTGTAGAAATTTCTTCCAAGGTGAATCCCACACAAGGACCAGGACAATGTGATGCAAACAAATACAATAAGCCATAAAGAACTTGGTGTATCAGTTGGTGGTCAGCCATATGAATTGTATGTTCTATCCAGCACTGATGTTTGAAGGACACTATTTCCCCTATTATTCCGTGTTATATTTTTGACTTGGAGCAATTGATTTTTCTGTAACCTATTGGCCCCTATTGTACTTTTTGGGGTTCCACATATGAAAGTCTGTTAAGTTCCGCAAATGGTTACGCTTAACATTGCTTCTTATGATTATGTGTCATGGAGCCAATATCTTCGTCAAGGATGCCATGTTACATAAGACTGAAAATACACACTTGCCTTTCTTTAGTTGGTGAACATTTCTCAAAGCATCTTCTGCCACATGTTTGTTCCCAAATGAAGACTCAAAAATACAAAAAGGATTTTCATTGCTTACTTATTGCTGGCGTATGTCGACATTATCTTACTCTAGCACCAGCTTCTTTATGCACTCTGGGTACCCCATCGGACCCCACCAGGAGAGCGAGTGCACAGGATCTCCTCATGACTTGGTGACAATCTTTGCACTGATGTTTTTTGATCGCTGATAGTATTTCTCAAAATTGTTTATGTTTTCATGCATTCTTCTCCAAAGAACAAATGACATGTTTATTATTTCAATTCAACTTCTATTCATGATCTGTCAAAATAACACCTGAATTCCAAAATCACATCCTAATCTTAACCTATATTTTATCAATCCACTTTTATAACAAAAATACCTCGCATCATTATAATCATGGCCTACTACTAGTTATCACCCCACCTCTATTATTATCCCTATTATTATTATTAGTATCATTGTCACTTTCTCTGCTGCACACGAGTAATCTCATTACATTTCCATGGCAGACCCAGCATTTATACATTATACACATGAGAAGACGGCTGAAAAAAAAGGTGATAAAAAGTAATGAACATTTTCTAAAACTTACGGTCAGATGATGAATTTTGCAGTTGAAACTTGAAGTCTTAGCAAAGTTGAAACCCAAGAAATATACAAGACAGTAAGTATAGTTCTTGCATTTAATCTGGTAATATTTAATCACCGGTGGAATAGTTTTTTCTATTGAACAGTCATTTCCAATGTATTTATCATTACACACACATTCACCTGGAAGTATAAAAGCATTCAATGATATAAAGAAAAATAATATTTGGTATCGCTATTGTGTAGTGGGATTACATGTATATTGAGAGAGGATAACCAGTTCGTATGCAATAAGTGTAAGACAAATACTCGTTTTTATTCTAATGATTAAAAAAGTGCTTTTTAAAAATTATCTTATTACGATTTAAAGTAAAAACCAACACCGACTTTTTAGCATTTGAACTGACGTGCAAAAGAGATAGATTTGAGAAACTCGGTGTTGACGACTACTTCAACAAGTGCAATGGCTATTTATGTATTCATTCAACCATCGCTGAGAAAGAGAGGGAAATATACCTTTAAACACATCTTCCCTCTATGTTTCCAAATGGGAACCGACCAAAATTCTCACTTAAGTCACATGACTCACGCCCCTTTACTTCCGTTTCTTTGTTCCTACAAATGTCAAATTTGACTTATTGAACTTTCTGACATTTACTTCCTATGTTATTTTTACTATTTACATGTTATTGCTATTTTCACAACATTTGAGCCGTTATATTAACTGATACCGCATATCTAAAAGGGATGTAACAAAATTGGCGCCCCATCGTTTGATGTAGTTTCGTGTGATACTAAGGACACATTCTATCAAACTCATAGTTGAACCCTGACAGGTACTACCACTCCCATTCACAGTGGACCTGGGAGTGAAACTAAGAGTTGATATGATGCCCTGCAAAGATCCCAAATTAGGGGTCACACCACAGGATGCAATTTTGTGTCATACTCAGAAAACATTCTATCTAACACATAGTTGGGCTCTGACAGGTACTAGCACTCCAGTTCATAGTTACTGTTATTCCCAGGTTCACTAAGAGGTGATATGATGCTCCCCATAGCTTCCAAAATTTAGGTTTCACCACAGAGTGGAGTTTCATCTCATACCCAGGACAGATTATATTTAACCCATAGTTGGCTTCTGACAGGTACTACCACTCCAGTTTACAGTGGACCTAGGAGTAACGGCAACTAAGAGGTGATATGCTGCTCTGCATGGTCCCAAATTAGGGGTTTCACAACAGGATGCAGTTTCGTGTAATACCCAGGAAACAGGAAAGTTTCTATTTAACCCATAGTTGAACCCTGGCAGGTACTACCACTGCAGTTCATAGTATACCTGAAAGTAATAGCAACATAAGTGATTATCAGTTCCTCCAAACTCCCAAATTGAAGTTTCACTAACAGATTCAGTTTCATGTCATACAAAGGAAGGACCAATAGATAGCCTCTTATATACTCAGATTGAAAACGGACCTTAAATACCCATCCTATATTATTTGAATTATTCGAACTACTGTTCTCATTTTCAATGTTATTCTCAAAACGTTTCCACTGATGTAACCTCCGACATTCTTCAGGTTATCTTATCGAACTCGGGAATCTGTACGGAACTTCGAATGAAACCCTTTATTCAATCCACGGGGGTAGCTTGCTCTCGTTCCGTCAGCCATGATCGGGTAGAAGTCTTAAATAATTTGTAATTGTATTTTTAGTATCGCCCGCAGTGATGATTGAACCGTACTTACTAATACTTCAACCTGGTCATGGCTGACAGAACAAGAGCAAACTACCACCAGGGATTGAATAAAGGGTTCCATTCGAAATTCCATACAGATTCTGGAGTCCAACAGAAAGATTCCCGAGTTCGATAAGATAAACCTGAAGAAGGTCGGAGGTTACATCGGCGAAAACATTGTGTGAATAACATTTAAGATAAGAACAGTAGTTCGAATAATCCAATAATACAAATCATCAATCCTCATCTCAAAGAAAAGAAATATTCTGAAACGCATTCCCTAGTTTTAAAGTATAGCCCCTTCCAGTGAGGGTTGGTGTGAGCTATCAAAAGTATAGAAAAGAAAACAAAGAATAGATGAAAATAAATAAAATTATTTTGCTAACCTTTGACACAATCTCCATTTTGATTGCATTCGTTTGGACAAATACTGTCAACAATGTCTGCGGGTGGTCCTCTTATGTCGGAGTCTTTCACAGGTACCCACAACGTGATGTTAAATTCCAAGGAAGACAAGCATTGTTCTTTTAGGTTTTCAAGAGCTTCGGCGGCCCAGGCTTTGTTATCAGTAACCTTTGGGAAAAAGAAAGAAAAGAAACAGAGTGTGATAATCAGATTAACTTTTCTAAAATCAACATGGAAAAATAACTTTCTTTCATCGAACACACACATTTCATAGAAACACACATTTCATAGAAACACACACCTGAGAACTTTATCATTCATACAAAGACTTTACTCTTTGCAATTCTTTGATCTAAAGGTAGATTTACATTCCCGTTGATGATGCTTAACTTGGGCATACAGCATCATCAACTGGAGTGTAAATCTACTTTTTGAGTAGTTGCAGTCTCCGCAGACACCCGCAGAAGATGTGCCATCTTCGTTTTCGTCTCAACAGAAGAAAAGCAGCATTCTCTGCCCATGCTTCTGCTTCCTGAAACAGCCT
Organism: Sepiola atlantica; assembly: GCA_963556195.1. Taxonomy (NCBI): domain Eukaryota; kingdom Metazoa; phylum Mollusca; class Cephalopoda; order Sepiida; family Sepiolidae; genus Sepiola; species Sepiola atlantica. The sequence goes on along the minus strand of OY744523.1, from coordinate 57,251,018 downwards.
GTCAGAGGAGGTCGTGATTATGCCTACCATATCCAGTTTTAAAGTCTCCTTGAACAAACATTTATAGACAAACTATATGCAATATAAAATGCAATATCTTTTAACTGTCTTGCTACATGGCTTGTTGCACTTTGCTAATGTTTTTACTAACATATAAAATAGATTGATTGATTGATTGATATAAGTTCATATACACTTTTCAGTTCTTTTGAACTTTCTTAATTGGATCAATTTCGTTTCGGTTATTCTCCATTTTGTATTATCTCCTCTTAAGTCATTTTTGTACCAAATATTTTCAACACAATATATTTTTTAAATCCGAATTATGTTCGCATTGAATGACTATTCAATTTTTTTTCAAAACATTTTTTCTCCAATAAATTATTTTTTTTCAAAACATTTTTTCTCCAATAAATTATTTTTTTTCAAAACATTTTTTCTTCAATAAATTATTTTTTTTCAAAACATTTTTTCTCCAATAAATTATTTTTTTTCAAAACATTTTTTCTTCAATAAATTATTTTTTTTCAAAACATTTTTTCTCCAATAAATTTTTTTTTTTCAAAACATTTTTTCTCCAATAAATTATTTTTTCAAACATTCTTTCTCCAATTTATTTTGGTTGTTCTTGGGTTTTTAGGAGGATATCAACATGAAGGCTGAAGGGTCTTCTTTTTTTAGGCGATTATGTAATCAAATGTTAATTCCATCCATCGTTTTCAGTCCTCTCATAATATTCTTTATCTGTCTCATTAACCCTTATCCTAGAGTAGTTTTTGGCCTTGATATGTGAAGACTCATTATAAAACAAAAAACAAAACAACTTACCTTAATATCCTCGACGCAATTGTCAATGATGTCGTTCACGTCAATGTTGGGAATATCTTTGCACTTCATTCCAGACTGGCTGCTCTTAAGATAAGATTTGCAGTAACTTACAGCGGCGTCTTTCGTTATTCCGCCTTGTGTTGGCCAAGTTACAATCTAAGAAGAAGAAATTTAAAAAAAATAAAAATCAGAATTTTAGAGGGGGGACGTTATCATTTAATATTTTTATTTTATCAATACTCGTTTATTATTATATTTTTCAAGTAATTTGTGCCGTTTTTAAAACAAGCCAATATTATTATAAAAAAGAAAAAAGTTAAAACTATCTACAATCAAATTGACAAAGAGGAAGGTGATATATATATATATAATCTTAATAATGAAGTAATAAAGTTCCGAGTTTCCTTTGTAAAACACTTTTATTTATACGATCGTTTCTGCCCTCGAAAGCACACTTTAATCTTGGTATTGATATTTTCAAACACTTTGTCAGTGAATTTTCTCCAACAAAAAAAGAAACTCAACACTACTCCATAAAAATAATTTGTTAAAATTTCTCCATATTAAAAAAATAAATTGTAAGTATTTATGTGACTTACAGATGTCCGTATGAGTTTATTGCAGTACCGATTTTTAAAGATATATTTCTTTCATTGAATTATCATTCTAAAACTTTAATATTTTCTTACAAAAAAATAGTAAGGAGAAAAAAAGCTGGTGGTAGGGGCAAATGAGCAGAGTAAATTTGAAAGTAAAAGTACTTCCGGGCAACACTGGGTAGGTACCGTTAGTTATATATAAATTAAATATAGTTTTATGAAGAGATTGATGTAGTTTACTTGAAGCGTTGTGTGTAGTGTATATATATAGAGAGAATTTATAGAAGGCAATTCCAATACAGAGGTGTAATGGATATAAGCAGATTGAAAGGAAAACCGACATTTGAAAAGGTTTTTTTCCCGAAATATTATGCTAAGAAGACTCTACAACCAAACCGCATTTAGAGGAAGTAAGATTTGTAATTATATATATATATATATATATATATATATATATACATTTGCTTGCATTCGGGCAGAATTTTGCCCTGTGTTTCTTCCCCCTACAACTTTTATTTTATTTTTTCAAATTTTAAATCTTGGCCTTTGCCAATTTATCTATCCCAGCGACTTCCTCTGATGATAAGATTTTGATCTTTGAAAAGCCTGGCTTAAGGAAAATTTAACTTGAATAAATTGCCTTTTTTGCGGAATATACCTTGCTCTGAGCAATTGAATTGAATTTTGATTTGGCTTTTGCTTCTCTAATTCCTTTCCATTCTTCTTCATATATATATATATATATATATATATATATATATATATATATATATATATATATAAATTATTAATAAGAATAAAGGGGAGAAACGGTAAAGCTCAATTCACTTCCACTTTTCTATGTCTTATTTTGCTTTCAATCCGCTTATATCAGTTACACTTCTGCATGCGAATTGCCTCCTATAGATAATCTCTATATATAGTTTTATTAATTAGTATTTTTTTTATTAATAGTTTTACTTACAGGAGTAGTATAATTCTTCTCAAATTCAAATTTCACTTGTTGATCAATTGATACACATTTTTCAGTCGTGTTGGCTTTTTCAATAAGCAATGATGTAATATCTTGAACTGTAGAGACAAAAGAATACAAGTTAATAAAATTATACGTGGTTTGTGAAAGCACTTGAGGCCTACGTTTAGTTAAGCAACATACCATATTTCATCTCTGTCAAGTGGCAACTCTCATTAGTGCGCTTTCACATAATTGCTAACCTTTATTAGAAAACATTTATAAAGCTGGGTATAAAATTAACTTCATATTATTTGACTACATTTGTTCTTTGTGACTATAGTCATATGTATTTTTGAAAATAACAAACTATGTCATGAAAAAAGAAATAGATGAAAATGCAAAAATAACACATTACTTTCAGACTTAACGTTCAATAGTTTCTCTTCACACACAAACACACACACATATATATATATATATATATATATATATATATATGATGAAGTTAGGTTTCAGGTTCAATTCCAATGAAAATCCTTGCTTAATATCAAAATACAGGTAAACTTCGGTATCTCGTACACCGATGTCTTGAATACAATGCAAATCTCGAAGTCAGTTGGCGGTCCTGACCAGATATTGGTGCCAATTTCATGCTATAGAGCAAATTAAGCATATATATATATTTTGTTACATTTTACTTCAGTCGAAGTTCTCAGAAATAAAGGGGCTCCTTACTGGAGCTAACACTTGATCTCTATATGAGATACATAGATATTCGAATATTCCATTAAAGTTCTCCTTTACCTGTCAAACGTTGAGTTAGTAAAGAAGTTAAGAACATTAATTTTCCTCTCCCTAATTGACCAGTTAACTATATTATAGTATATCTTTCTTGTAGTCTTTAAGTCTTACTGGATTCTAGGACAAGAATTCATCTAGTCTGGTGGAGTATTCAGCTTAGTGTTGTTACTAGAGGCAACACCACTTGGAGAAGATTCACCATTTCTCGTATAAGCCAGTGTGGGGTAGTCATGCCGAGGGGATCTTATTTGTGCTGCGAATACTGTTATTTTGTATTTAGTCAGGGTTTACTTGTAGGGGAAAAGCATCCTCATGTCAGGTTGTACAGAGAGACCTTAGACACTCGAGGACAGTGTCTAGGAGGCATTCAAGTTCTTACCTGTCTTGTAGGCATTCAAGTTCTCACCTGGAGGCATTCAAGTTATCATATATATATATATATATATATATATATATATATATATATATATATATATATATATAATAATGGTAATAATCCAGGTGAAAAAAATCCACAGGGTGGTAATCCAGAGAATTTTAACCGGGTTTATAAAAAGTGCTCAATATCAAAATAGAGCTTTATATATGATAATTTTATTTACACAGACATGTGCAAAATCTGCGACACTGGCATGTCGATGTTAGCGATCAACAGTTACTATAAACTGAGATCTCATCAGGTAGAGTTAGAATCCGATCTTAACCTCAGATCATATTTGGAGGGAAACTTTGGAGGTTAAGATCGGATTCTAACTCTACCTGATGAGATCTCAGTTTATAGTAACTGTTGATCGATAACATCGACATGCCAGTGTCGCAGATTTTGTACATGTCTGTGTAAATAAAATTATCATATATATATATATATATATATATATATATATATATATATATATATATATATATGTGTGTGTATGTGTGTATTTTGCATGTGTATTTTGACGATTTAAATCATTTTCCAATTAAAAAGCATAAAAAAGATGTTATTATACAGCTGTTTCAATGCAGTGTTTATTTTAAATCATACAAGCAAACATAACATTTTTTAAGACAAGTATGTGCCCAACAAAAAAATAAAATCAACAGATCAACAAATTTGTAACGTTTTTTGGACATTACTGTTGATTTTATTTTTGCAGGGCACGCACAAAAATCTTGTTCTGACGATGATCTTGTGCTTTAAAAGAAATTTATGTTTCATCGTATTATTTAAAATAAACACTGTCTTGAAACAGATGGCTCAACTATAATACCTTTGCGTATGCTCTTTATTTGGAACTTGATTTGAAAAATGATTTAAATTGTCAAAATACACACATAGCATATATATAGAAGCCCCTCCCAAGTAAAATTGAAAGTTGAGCACTGTCGGAAAGATTAAAAATAATCATTCACCTAAAAGCCTCAGTGCAATGCTCCGACTCTGTCGTTGAGTTCTATCGAATGTTTAGATATTTATACTCGCCACTTTCAGTATAAATATCATTTAATTTCTCTGTTATCACGTGACAATCTCTTGTGACCTTATGGGACTAAATGAACGCTTACAGATTCAAAATGTCTCTGTGAACCGGGTTCGCGCACTATGCCCGTCTGAGATTGTTATATCCCTGCGCTGATGAGAGCCGTAAGCTCAAAACGATGTCGTACGTAGGTAAAATATTAAAGAGAAATAATTTAATATTATTAGAAGCCCCTTTCAAGTAAAATTGATAGTTGGGCACTGTCAGAAAGATTAGAAATAAACATTCACGTAAAAGCTTCAGTGCAATGCTCCGACTCTCCCGTTGAGTACTATAGAATGTTTAAATATTTATGTTCGCCACTTTCAGTGTAATTATCACCTAATTTCTCCATCACATGACAATTTCCTATGTGGCCTAATGGGACTAGTTTAACGCTTACAGATTCAAGGTGTTTCTGTGAACCAGGTTCGCACCCTATGACCATCTGAGATTGTTATTTCAATGCGAAACGACGTCATACGTAGATAAAATATTAAAAAATAATATAATTATATATATATATGTATATATATATATGCTTTTTTATTCTTTTATTTATTTCATTTTACTTCCTCATTCTATTTTTTTGTTAGTTATTGTATTTTTGCTGTGACGTGTGTGTGTTTTAAAATGTAAAATACCAAACACTTAAAATTACAAAAAGAATTGATGCCATTTTTTATAGGATATTCATGATAATTCATACCTTTTCCTCGGATGGTTTTGGTAGTTTTTTTATAACCACCTTTCCTGTGTTGGATCTTATTACAAGTCATTACGTCTAATCCAGCAGCACATTCTGGTTGAAGGCGTTTTCCACATGAGCAATAGACCAATGTCTGTTCTTCGGGTGTCGTTTCAGGGCAGTAGCCATCATATATGGAATCAGCCTCGTCCACTCTGAATTGAAAAGATAAAAAAGCAAAACATCACAGATGTAAAGTGGTAAAATGAATCACATAATATCTCAGTTGCCCTGGCATAGGATGTTTTCTTTTATTTGAACCGATCGTATAAAAAAAAGTGGTACACAACCCCCCCCCCCCCCCCCCATGCTCGTTTGAACATTGATTTGCAGAATAGCAGTCAGAGACAAAATATTCTGCTCAAGAAAACAAAGGGAGTTTTACTTATCTTCCTGACACAAGGTCGGGAAAGTGGGATTTGAAAAGCCAGTGCCCGAGAAGATGAGCACTCTTGCCTACAAAAAATGCCTGGGCAGCTCCGTCGGCATTCCCCGGTAAGGGCGCCTCAGGCAGTAAGCGATAAACTTACTCCACCCCAAAGAGGGGAGGCAAAGCCTGGGAGGGTGAACCTCCTAGAACTGCACAGGACTAGAACTAGAACAAAAACAAAGGGAATGTTGGAAAAAGAGTATACACTCTATTTTCTTTTCTTTAAGTCAGTTTTGCCTCGGTTCTAAATCCAGAAAGAGAGAGAGTAAGAGAGAGGGAGAGAGGGAGTGAGAAAGAAAGAGAGAGGATGAGTGGGGGAGAGAAAAAGCGATACAGTACCCATATACTCCTCTTTACTCCTGTCTACTAGTTTTCGCATAAAGACTAACCTGTTTCTTCTAAACATCCTTTAATATCAAATGCTAAATTCTCAAATTTTAAATAAGTCAAAGTAACGAACTTCAATTAGTTTATGGAATTAACCTTTCAACAGCAGTCGACAGGCGTTTTTCAACACCCCGCAGAAAACGCCAAAATAAGGATCATATGTTTCCGGTCACTGCCCCTGCTGATTAGGACATATATAAACGTCGTTTGCGACGGATCCGGTCTCTTGCCTCCAGAATTTCTTCAGACACAGCAGGGAGAATTGTTTCGCTCCATCGGCCAGTCGCAAGACAATGCGACGACTACCTGTCACGTCAAATCATTCCTTCTCCCCTTTTCTGACTGCTGGACACACATAGTAAGCTTGGCATTTTCTTTCTCTCTTTTCAATTACACACGCACACACGTACACACACACACACACACACGTGCGTCTTTCTTCATACAAAACTTATTTAAAGAGACATTGCTTTAAATAACAAAAAGACACTATTTCTTTCAAGCGGTCAAAGAGACATTTATCCAAAAGACGTTAAAAGACTTTCGTCAAATATGGAATATAATTTTTATGTGTAAAAATGCAAAATAAATTATTGTTGTTAATATAAATGTTTGAGTATTGGACAAACCGCACCTGAAGAAGGTTGGAGGTTACATCGGCCGAAACGTTTTGAGAATAACATCCAAGATGAGAACAGTAGTCCGAATAATCCAAAGTCTGTAACCCTTTCTTCAAGGTTTTACTACTAATAAGACCAACTTGATACAGCATTGTGGTCAGTGTAAGCACCTTATGTTGGTGGTGGAAGTGACTACTATATTCTGGATCCATTTCTAAATATGAACCTCAAGTTTAAACAAACTTGTTAAAATATAAACAGCACATAAAAGTTAAGTGTTGATTTAGTATGATTTTCTTAATATGTTATGGCAACATTAGTCTTAAGTAGTGGAATTAGAAGCGAGCTTGTGGCCCTGTAGCATTATCAGGGGCTGTTGTTGATCCCGACGGTGCATTCTCCTTCAATCATGGGATTCACTGGTCGGTTTCGGTGCCGATGTGGCAGCCAAGGCTTCCATCTTTTCCCTTCTTTGTCGCTGTCCTCTTCTTCTCATCAACCCTTTTTACGAAAGTTATTAAAAAAGAAAAATCAACGAATACAATTGGACTTTAAAAATGTCTTTGGGGTTTTATTTGTTTTGCAGAGTATACACGTACACGCCTCAAACAACCCTATACCCCATCCGCCATTGGGGAGGGAAGCAGCTATTCAAAAGCCCAACTGGTGGTTCAGACGAAAGGAACCTAATTCTCTCTACCAATTTGCCACATTTGCTTACTGTGCTAGTGATGTCACAGCCAGGACAGGTGGACTTCTTCCAATCTTAAATGAAAAATTCCACTCTACCTAATTTTAAACCCTATCCATAAGATTTCCATATTAATCCTATTCTTACACATCTGTCTCTAATATTGCTACAGCCCAGACTAGTAGAATAATGATTACCTCCAGATCTAAATAAAAATGAATAACGTGCGTTCAAGAACAATTGATTAGTGCTTACCTCCAGCTCAGTGAAAATCCATCAGGGCGTTTTCGACCTGTGAAAAGTTCCCCATTTGACATAAGTAGATCGTTCTTCTTGTTTTTATCGTAGGTGCCACATAGACCTGCAGAAAATAATTTTCATTGTTAATAGATCATTTATAGTTACTAGCAAATATATGCTCCCTCCTGTCGCATATTTTTGCTAGGCTGCCGCGTCAGAAATGAACGCTCACGCTTAAACCGATGGAGCCCCAGTCATATTTCTTGGCTGGTTAGACATTGATTTTCTTTTTTATGACCAAGAATATTTTTAGTTTAAAATAAAGAAAAAAAAAAATTCGACCCTACCCCGATAAATAGAAATATTTTTAGTTTAAAAAGAAAGAAAAAAATTTTTTTGGGACCCCCGCCCTCAATTTTTTTATTTTACCCTCCCTCATACATAGAAATATTTTTAGTTAAGAAAAGAAAAAAAATTTTTTTTGACTGCCCCCGCCCCCCCCCCAATTTTTTTATATCCTCCCCCATACATGTCAATATTTTTAATTAAAAAGGAAAAAAAAAAAGAAAAACCTAACCCTAACTCTAAACCCTAATTCTAACCCCCACTTTGACCTTGACCCTAACCATAACGACGGGGTCAAAGTTAGCGCAGGTCCTGAAGTGAAAAAGCACAAAAAAATCAAATACAGTGAGTACAATTAGTTATGTAAATGCTCTGGGAAAGAAAGTGTCCTTAAATTAAATTCATTAGAATGTGTGTGTGTGTGTGTGTGTGTGTTTGTTTAATGAACTTTTTTTAATTAAACAATTTGATTCTAAAATCAGTTGTATAGTTTTCCAGTACAATGTGTTAGATTTTGTTGACAGAAAAGAAAAAAAAATCACATAACGGAGGGAGGGAAGCAATTCAATGGATTAACGCTGGCTGTTTAATCAGTTTCGTCATAGTTATATTAACTACGTAACTTATTTCATGTATATATATATATAAATAATAAAAGAAATAATTATAATTTATAAGTAAGAATATTAGCGAGCAAAATAGCGTAAATACATGTGGAAATCTGAAGAAAACAACCATGAGTGTAATAAAAAAAATCAGAGTAAAACTATCACGGTAAATGCCAGTGTTTTGTTTACCTTTTAAATAATGCGCCGTCTTGCGTCCATACTGAATTAACGGAGAGAGGGAAGCAATTCAATGGATTAACGCTGGCTGTTTAAAAACGAAAGAAAACAATCATGAGTGTATATTTGCGAATACTAATTTATTAGAAGTTGAAAAGCAATTGATTATGTAAATTGAGAAACGCGCATAGTGTTTACATCGTTTTTTTAGTAGTATATAATGAAGCTGGCTGACTTAGTAAATAGTCATACTACTTTGATGGAGTTTCGGCTTCAGACAGACAGACAGACAGATACACAGATACATAAACTCCATTATTAATAGATACCAGTTTATCAAAATCAATGTACCTCATATAGAGCATTGCCTGAGCGACAGTGTTTAGACATGGAAATTAGAATGAAATATTGATCTTAAATAGTAATGGGTACGTTGCTAGTATATATTTGATGATCTAGATTCCTAGGGCAGCATTCACACGTACACAGGATATCGGGGTCATGAGGTCAACGAGTATATACTCAAATGTCACCTCGACCTAGTAGCCAGAAGCGGACATGACATCACATGGCTTAAAGAAGGGGGAAGTGAGAGACGAGGCAGTCGCTTGGAAGTCTCGGAGTGAACTGCACAGGTAAAGAATGATTTAAGATAGGTAATAAACTAAAGGGCCAAGTGAACCCAATTATCTGCAGCTCGAAATTCCTCCCTCTGCCGCTGGTGGAAGAGAAGGCAACTCCAACATTTCAATAAAGGGCCCTTTCTTCAAATTTGATGATTTCTTCGTTTTTTTTTGTGCTTTTGTGAGACATTAATTTCAGGTGCCCCGGTTGTGGAAGGAGTGAACGTCATGAGGTAGAATTTAATTGTGCTGTTATGATTTCTGATTGCATTGAAACAACCAATGTATTTTATTTGGTTGTGACTTGTAAGACATTTATACCTCCCCTCAGAGGGGAGGTATGTATAACATTGAGATGGGAAAGAATACAAAGGAGAGTTACAAAATTAATAAAACGATCAAAAGGTTATAGGGAGATTGGAAACATTAAGATTAACTACTTTACTAGAAAGAAAGATGAAAAATGTTTAATTTTCAGTTCTCTCTCCAACAAATAGTAAAAATTAATCTTCCTTAAGCCAATCTGCTTCTCGTCTTTAGCCCACTTCCCCCATTCGTATCACTTTCCCTTTTCACCAATGCACAATATTTTTCCCATTTCTTTTTATCTCTTTTCTTCTGTGTCCTTTTCTACCTCATCCTCCTTTTCAAATGTCTATATTATTTTTTCTAAATTTTGACATAAACATTATTTTACTTATTTCTAATAAAGTCTTTTGATAGTAAAAATGAAATATAAAATTGTAAATTTCTCGTACAACAAAATCGTAGGATAAATTTTAGAGGAAACATTTGTTTTTTAATCAATGAAACAGGCGGGTGAAAAAAAAAAGGAAATTGCTAAAATTTTCCTTAAGGCCTTATCGTCTGACCCTCTAAGAGGAAACGTCAGAATGATAAATTAAAATATATATATATATATTATAAATATTTTTGAACTATTAAAGTGTGTTCTCACCTACAAACGACGTCGTTTCGGGATCTCTTACCCTTATTAGTGTAGGAGTGGCGGTTGCAAGCGGTCGCATGGGCTTGAACGCAGTTCGTAGATTCAGTCTAGAATCACAAGACAAACGCTCAGGACCACACGGCCGCAAGGAATCGACACAGGCAGTATAAAAAATATATAAAAAATACACAAAATATTTTGAGCAAAGAGAATTAAGGTCAATGGAAAAATGCAACATGTCCAAAAATGGTACATGTTGCATTTTTCGACATATTGCCCTTTTCTATCGAGTTTGATTCCTTTTGCTCAAAATATTTTGCATATTTTTGTATTTTTTTATATATTTTTTATATTTTCAAATTTGTGCTAGCAGTAATATTATTTTAATGTGTTATCCCTATGATCTCCTCTGATGATAAAAGCTTACATTTTTGTTAATCCATGGGCCAAGGAAAACAAAACAAAAATTATTTATAATTTCCTTGTTTAAACTACTTGATGATTCAATAAATATTGTTCTTTTTCTAATTTTTATTCTCATCACTCATTTCATTTTATCATTGCTCTATCTCGTATATTGAGAATTGACTTTTCAAGATAAGATTAATTTAAAAATAACATTTAATTTTTATAATCTCTCCATATATTTATATGTGTGTGTGTGAAAAAGACACACAAAAAAACAACAAATTAAATACAGGAAAAAAATCATCAAGAAACGAGATATTTTACAGGATTCGTTCAGAAAATGTGAAGATTTTAAAATTATTCGATAACGGTAAAAACATAGGAAAAAGGAGAACGCAGAAAGTGATGTTATTGGCACGTGTTTAACTATTTGAAAAACAAAGAAAGAATAATGAAACACGAACAGGGCTCACCTTCAATTTTTTAAGTGGGCTTATAACAATATTTATTTAAGTAAACATTAGAGAGGAAGAGAGAGTCTCATTTTCATTTATCTAAATTAGTTTTCTGTATGAATAACATGTGATGAAGTTAATTTACTTACCTTCCGTATTCTTGTAATCTCCAGGTGCTGGTCTGAACCAGACATTTATGAATTGGCTGGTCACACCACGACTACCAGTTTGGATTGTTACAATTCCACCAGTTGGAAGAATTACCTATAGACAAAGAAAAACAAAATACAAATTAGGAACTATTTCGTAAGAATAAAGAATTAAAGATTTCAGACCCTCCAAGTCTCTTGCTTTTTCTATGATTCTCGCACTTTTTTATGTTAATCTCAGTCTTAAGGTTAAGGAAGAAAAATAAACAAAGTTCATCGATATAAAGAGTAGCACCAATAGCAGAAGTTACACTACTGATTCTTTCATAATGATGCACAACTGAAAATACAAACAAAATGTTCTCTTTGAAATTTGATGGAACACTTCCAAGTATTCTTTCAATGTAAACTATGCATCTAGCGTTACAAACTTACAGAAAAACCATGGGTGATCCTCTAAAAGGCAACAAAGGTTTATGTTCTGTCTAGCCTAGAATAAGTCATTTAGAGTTATCTCCCTTTCCCGGCCCCCAATTCGTTAGGGACTTTTTTATCCCAGACACCGGCTCGCAAGCAGCTGCCGGTGCTCTGTTTCTGAATGCTCGCTGCCGCTGTGTAACGGAGAAAACCGCATGGTGGAAGTTCTATCTCCCCACAGATTCTGACATTTTGGCCATCTCCGTTTTTTACTATGCTGCCCTAGGGCCGGCTTTAACCCTCAAGACAGCTAGCATAACTCTTTTTGATGGATAATAAAACCTGCAGTTAAAATATACGACGACTCAGAGTCTTAGAGGTTAATCCTGCCAATAACCATCAAGATAAACAAGAACAAAGACAATCATTCCTTAGAAGGAATGCATCTTCAGCCATCATGGCTATAGCTGTCAAGAAACCATCCGCCTACGAATTCACTAAAGAACATAATACGGTCAGCCATCACACAGTATCTTCAACAACACCAAATCGAAAGAGCGTCACCACAACCCCTGGCCCAGCCTATCTCCCCAGCTCACTCCATGCAGCACCTGCTCCAGCCTCCCACTCGTTTCAGCTGCTCACGCTCCTTCCAGCGGCTTCCATCTCTTTTTTGCAGCAACTACTCAGACCCGTTCTTTGTGTCAAGGACTAGTGCAATTTCATGACGTCGAAGACGCCAGGCGAGGAGTGTTCTGTCTAGCCTAGAATAAGTCATTTAGAGTTATCTCCCTTTCCCGGCCCCCAATTCGTTAGGGACTTTTTTATCCCAGACACCGGCTCGCAAGCAGCTGCCGGTGCTCTGTTTCTGAATGCTCGCTGCCGCTGTGTAACGGAGAAAACCGCATGGTGGAAGTTCTATCTCCCCACAGATTCTGACATTTTGGCCATCTCCGTTTTTTACTATGATGCCCTAGGGCCGGCTTTAACCCTCAAGACAGCTAGCATAACTCTTTTTGATGGATAATAAAACCTGCAGTTAAAATATACGACGACTCAGAGTCTTGTTTATCAAAAGGAGTTATGCTAGCTGTCTTGAGGGTTAAAGCCGGCCCTAGGGCAGCATAGTTTATATAATTGAAAGAAAAGTGAATGGTCTTCTTTCTACTTAATATATATATATATAGAGAGAGAACTGCACAGGACCAGCAACCACCAATAGACCGGTGTAAATCCAGACCCAAAGGCCCGGACGATACCGGTTTATTAGGCGGGGTAAAAAGAAACTCCTTACCTGAAATTTCTTTCCATTACTAAACTGCAAAATTTGAGTTCCTTCTGTCAGTTTGCCATTCAAGAAAAGCTTCATTTGAATTGGCGTTTTGTCGCTACTCTTTTGCTTCTTTGGTCCACACCGATCGAAAACAATGACGTCATCTCCAGACCTGACAGCAACAGCACAATTGCAAGATGCACGGCCATTACAATTGCGATAGAAAGTATGAATCTAAAACAAACAAAAATATAGAGATTAAAAAGATTGAAAGTTATTTCTTATATACAGAACAAGAAGAATACTCGTTCCAGGACGGTAAAATTAATTCCCAGAAATGTTTTTGCACACCTTTTATGTCCCCTTACAGAGATTAAAATCAAGATATAATGATATTAAACTTTATGTCTTGAATCCTTATTCCAATTTTGATCAAAATCCATTACATAATTTTGATTCTAGAAAATGTCTAAAACTTAAGGGATCTTAAGAAGAAATTGAAATTTAGGAAATCTTGCTTAATGGTCTAAGAATCAAACTCAATGCAAATCTGAAATATTTTAATTTTCAAATATGAGATTGTGTCTATATTATGCCCTCTAAACCCTTTTAAAATACTCCAAAGAAACTGATATTTTGATAAATATTTATTAATTGATATCTTATAACTACTGTTATAATTTCACAAAAATCGGAGGTATCTGAATTTTTACGAAGGGCTTTCACCCTGTTTGCCCCCCTTGCATGAAACTAAATTAAACTAAATATAGCCCATATTACGATCTCTTACGCCTAGCAACTGTGTTCTAAAATTCATAATGATCGGTTAATTAGTTTAGAAGTGAATTGTATTCATAGAAATATATACACATATATACAGACCTAACTTTATAGAGATATAGATATCTTAAAAGTAAGTATACATCTTATGTAAGATTTTTTTGAGAAAGTAATGATCATGCTCGAATATGAATGCTGAAAGTTAAATTGGGAATGAGAACTTTTGGGGAGAAGGAGAACAACAGTGTATATTAATTTAACAATTTTACTTGGACAAGTAATAAAGAATGATACACAACAAAAAATGGTAAGCATACAGAATCTAAGGTTGCAAATAGATGCCTTTGCGAGAACTTATCTTAATGAAAATTGTTTGGATAACTGCTTCACACACTTGCCTCTGACAGGCTGGCTCTTTTCGAGTTGGAAGGAATGACTTTTGGCTGTGAACTGCCTTTCGTGGGCTTCTGCCATAATGCAGTCAACCAACATCAACCAAGATGAGAAACTTGAACAAGAGGAATCATTGCATTGCGACAGCCTTTTGTAGGTTTTATCGCAATGCAGTAACACCGTCGTCCAAGATGGTGGGGTAATGGGGAAAATAGAACAAGTATATTGGCTGCCTGTGACTGCTTTTTGTGGGCTGTCTCACAATGCAGTCAGAAAAAGAGGCTACAGCTCAGAGCCTTTGATTTTATATAGGCTGACGCACGTGGCCTCAAAGTGAGTGGTGATTGAGTTAGCAATCCACACGAAACGTAAAGGGACAAGGGAGACAACCACTGACCAATAAGTGAGTGTCTTATAAATTTCAATATATGAGCTGGGCTGTTTCTCTTCAGAGACAAATAAACAAGAAGAGAGAATTCAGGGTTTCCCATGTTTATTTCCTCCATTTCGACTGGTTTATACCAACTTCCACCCATCATCAGGTGGGGTGGCATAACAATAAACTATTTGGGGCCTGATGTAAAAATAACTCAGTAAGTGTAGTATCTGTTCTGATACTACACTTCATCTTTTCTGTCCTCGGTCAGTGACGAAGAAATGTTTCTAGACTGAAGCAATTTTTATTTTTGTTGGAATCCATTACCCCTTTTGGGGAATTGGATTTCCCCACATTAAAAACCGACCATGTATTTAACTGTCCTTGTGGGGAAGAAAGTTGATAGGAACTAAGTTTCTGATAATTCTCCAATTTTATCACTATTATTCTGGTGTACACTTTCTCGGTCTTCGGGTTGGGATTAAAGTGTAGTAGTTGTTCTGTTCTCGGTCAATTAAGGAGAGATTCTTCTAGACTGAGGCAATTTTAATTTTTGTCCCTATCCAGAATGCCCCTTTTTGGGGAGCTGGATTTCCCCACATTAAAAACCTACCCTTTGCCGAACTTTGCACTCGTGGGGAGGCAAGTAAATAAGGAAACTATTGTCAAGTACAAAATTATAGCCTGGTAAGAAGTTTATTTTAGTTGAACTCATATGAAAACTCCTAGTGAATAAAATAGTAATAATAAGCAATTACTGGTAATGACACGTGTGAGAACTCCTAGTGAGTAAAATAGTAATAATAAGCAATCACTGGTAATGACACGTGTGAGAACTCCTAGTGAGTAAGAAATAATAAAAATAACAATAATGGTAATAGTTATAAGTGTATATCAACAAAGTTTTTTTAAATTCCTTCTTATCAAATGGGATAAGTAACTATTTTTCCACAAGTAATAAAATAGGAATATGATATCTTATCCTGATATGTAAATTGACCTGATTTAATAAATAATTATGTTAAAATAATTAAAAAACGAACTAAACCATAGCAGAAACAATATCTGAGGATTGTCTGTTAGGGGCATGAAACCATGTATAAGGTTGGGACACGTGCTACGCGTTGCAGTATTAAGAATTTTCTGAATTAATAAATGAGAAAGTTTTTTCCATCTATCCTAACTATATTAAAATCAAAACGGCTTTTATTTAATTCCATGACACAACATAACATTTTGAAATACCGTATATATAGTAATCTGCAAACACCCACAAAAAGTTTTAGGTATTCTAATTTGCATATTTATTTTATAAACAGTTTCTAATAAATTAATATTCTGTAATATACATTTACAATTTGCATTTTCATACTATCTTATATATATGCAATAGTTTTTTCAATAATAAAACATTTGATGTCGATGTGCTGCATTTTGATCTTAGCAAAAAAGGCCAAGTAGCCATAAAAATAATTTTTTTATGGTTAGGCATTTTTAAATGAATAAAAAAAAACCCTGATTTAATCCATTATTGTATTATCTTTTAATGGGAGTAGTGTAGTATCGGTTCTGATGTCATGTAACTGTCCTCCCAGGAATTAGCTCATTTTTAAGGGAGTAATCCTCCCAGGTATTACCTCCTCTATTTTGGAGGAGGCAGTGTAATATCTTTTCTGTTGTCATAATACCATCCTACCAAGAATTACCTCCTCTTTTTGGAGGTAGTGTAGTATATGTTCATTCATCATAATACCATCATGCCAGGCATTACCGCCTCCTTTTTCGGAGGGAGGGGGGCAGAGTTATCCTCCTAGACTTTACCTTCTCTTCTGGGGAGTACTGTAGTATATTCTTCATTCACCATGATAAATCCATCCCAGGCATTACCTCATCTTTTGGGGGTCAGTATAGTATATGTTCGTTCCTCATGATCACATCCTCCCAGGGTTACCTTCTTTTTTTTGGGGGGGGGAGGGTCTATTGTACTATCTGTTCTGTTGTCATGATAGCATCTTTCTAGGCATTAACTCTTTTTTTTTAGGGGCGGATAGTGTTCGTTTGTCATGATACCACCCTCTTCGTTATTACCTCCTCCTTTGGGGATTAGTGTAGTATATGATCGTTCATCATGGTATCATCCTCACAGACTAGCAAAAATATACGACCGGAAGGAGCGTATATTTGCTAGTATGTATATAATTCTTAAAATTGCAACTCACAGATTTCAGAAAGGCCAGCTAAGGTTAAAATAAATTCATTATCTGATATGTTTTTAGTTTTATCCTTATAACTTTGCTCTGTTTTGTAAATATTTCTATGTTTTATAACTACGCCTTTTTGGTTAGGTTCAGTATCTAAACTAAAAGAGCAAATAACTGTTACTAAAAGAATAAAAGTTATCCCCTTTAGCTTTTTTTTCTTTTAATGTAGTTATTTAAGAATGTCTCCATATTAGCAAATTGTGTAACCAGATTAAGTAATTTAAAAGAATAAATTGTAACAAAATACGTTAGTTTATTATCAATAATATGATACAACAATAACAAATAAAAATTGGCTAGTCAAAATTAAAGTTTTATTTGTCAGCTTAAATGTGAACATAAAAACCAAGATGAGAATTGTAGTCTAAATAATTCAAATAATATATAACACATATATTTTTAAATTCATCTCTCTCATTCTCTCTCTAATATATATATATATACATATATATATATATATATATATATATATATATATATATATATATATATATATATATATAATGAATAAATAATATTTTATTGATTAAAGGGACAATATTTTTTGATAATAATTTTAGAATAACTCACTGCAAATTGCAATATTCTGTTCCTGTACAAAACAAATTCTCCTTCAAAGAAATTGTTGTAATATCTGCAAAAGAATGAAAAAGATTTTTATACACTCTTCTTATGAAATGTATTTTGCTTCAGACTAAAGATAATCAGGTGAAATATTTAGTTAAGAAAAATATATATCCATAGTAATGTTAAATAAGTAAAAAGAGGATAACGGGGTTATCCTAACCTACGAGAAAAGAAACAAACAACATCTATGGCCTAATTAAAGGTGCTATATAACCTAAGATAGAACAACTTTTGCCGCTCTTAATAATTGTAAAATTATTAATTTGCATAAATGACTGCAAATTTTGGGTTGAGAGTTTATAGACTTGAAGACATGTGACAAATTGGATTGAGAGGTTAATCTCTAATATTATAATACAAGTTATTGTGAGAAATAAATAGTCTAATATTTATTTTAAACAAATATAGTTGTTTATTTGATAGCTGAAATAGATAAAGCAATGCCATTTTTTAATGAATGTCCTAAGCTGGCGATGATGTTTAGGTTATTAGTGAAAAATGTCTCTATTTTAACAATCTTCCTAGTCGGAATAAGATTTTTTTGAAAAAAACTTAAGCAAAATACATTATTTGGTGATAAAGAACATTATGAAAGAAAGAAAAAGATAAATTGGCTAGGTAGAATAAAAGATCGATTGTGTCTCTATTACAACATCTTCAAATATAAATAGCAATTCCTTAGCCTGTATCACTAAAAGAGGTGAAAATTCAATATATATTAAAGCAAACGCTAGCATCAATCAGAAGCAGCTGACATGAAGTATTAGTATTGTTTGTAAACAAGACGACAACTGTTTTTGTTTATTTCAAGTGAATTTAATTATAAAACTTTTGGATGAGTTGGGAAGAATTTGTGACAGTTAAGAATTCTAGATTTTGTTATAAAAGAGAATCCCAACATAATTAAATCTACTTATCTAACCTTTTTGGATATACCTACCAATGTTTATCGGAACTGTTTATGGATTCATTGCCAGTCACCTGGATTTATACTACTTTGTATTGGCATAAAAGACAATGTAAAAGTAAAACTACTTACAATCCATCGAAAGTTCTCATATGTGGATCATTAATAGACTGGCACTGGGATGCGCTATCACCATCCTGAACTGTGATCTGCAGGATTCAAAAAAAAAAAAACGCTTAATTAGTTTCAAACAAGATTTATATTGATGAGACAGTCGTACCTCCTACAATTCGCTAGTAAATCAGATGTTAGCAGCTAAATTTAGACAGCGTAAAACATGCATGGGCAACCTAAGGCCTGCGGGACAAATTCGACCTGCGAGGACTTTTTCTGTAGCTTACAGAGACCTTTGATGAAAATGAAGATTTTTAGGAAAGTATTAAAAAATTCTATGGGGATTATCCGAACCACTGCTAATATACCATGGGAACTAAAATAGAACCACTAAAAGTGAGGGCAAGTGTATTTATAGGAATCCTTTTGGACCTTTCATTGCGTTTGATAAGTTTTTAGGAGTTATTAAAGACATTACTGGTACCTGGATCGTACTACTGATATGACCTTTAACCATACAACGTTTTCTAAATAATTGTATCGACTGACTTGGTATTGTTGTAAGAAGGATTTTAAGAGTCTCGTGAAGAATATCATCTATTAATTAGATTTCTTTTAAATTTTCTGTTTGTGCTGTTACAAAGTGAAAGCCAGGTCTGGAAAAGTTTGAATGACACCTTAAAGATCAACAGTCACTCCAGTGGAAGTTTATGAAACCAGGTGATTTCCGGCTAGGGCTTTTTTTTTATCTCTCTTATCTGGCAAGATTTCGAGGAGGAATTACATTCTCAGGTTGCTGTTCTCAATGGGGGCCAGTGAACACAGTGTGGCTGGGTGTAGCGAGACAAACTATCCGTCTGTCTGTCTTTCTCTCTCTCTCACACGTATTCAAGTTGTCTCTCCGATGTTTGTCTGTGACTCCATTTTTTTTTGATAAACCTTTTATATAAACATCAGTGTCTGAGTGAGATTGTCAGAAGACAAAGAGAACCTGGGTTCATGACGATGACATGGGTGCATAACGGTTTAAACACTCATCGGTAAGTGAAAGTGCAGTAGTGTTCCTTAATGCTACATTTTATTACCTTTTTTAACAAAAAATTGTCTTTATTACTCTTAGTTGAATATCGTTTTCATCATTATATGCCATATATAAATGTGTAAGTACATATGCATAGTCGATAATTAGGGGTCTGGCTCATGCCCAGGCTGAGAAAACATAATCTGGCCCATGCCCAGGCTGAGAAAACATAATCTGGCCCATGCCCAGGCTGAGAAAACATAATATGGCCCATGCCCAGGCTGAGAAAACATAATCTGGCCCATGCCCAGGCTGAGAAAACATAATATGGCCCATGCCCAGGCTGAGAAAACATAATCTGGCCCATGCCCAGGCTGAGAAAACATAATCTGGCCCATGCCCAGGCTGAGAAAACATAATCTGGCCCATGCCCAGGCTGAGAAAACATAATATGGCCCATGCCCAGGCTGAGAAAACATAATCTGGCCCATGCCCAGGCTGAGAAAACATAATATGGCCCATGCCCAGGCTGAGAAAACATAATATGGCCCATGCCCAGGCTGAGAAAACATAATATGGCCCATGCCCAGGCTGAGAAAACATAATATGGCCATTGCACAGGCTGAGAAAACTTAATCTGGCACATGCCCAGGCTGAGAAAACATAATATGGCCCATGCACAGGCTGAGAAAACTTAATCTGGTCCATGCCCAGGCTGAAATTTACACAAAAGAGGATACAGTGGCCCAGTACTTGTCCAATTTCGCCCTGAATTGCTACACCGTTTGCACATTTATTACATCTACTGGAAGTCTATTCCAAGGTCCAGAGATCCTGAGAAAGAAAGTGTCCGTCCTTCGGTTCAATCGAAATTAACGATAAAATGGTAATGCCTATGCAGACGTCTTTCTGTTGCAGGAGTGAATAGTACATACTGAGAGAGGTTATTATGGCCATTGAGGAGATTGTAGGCCAAAATAAGATCACCATGTAAATATCAGTGCTCAAAGGAGAAAGGGTTAAGCTTTTCGAGTTGGCTTTCATAGTCCATGCAACATTCAAGTAGCCAGTTGTTGAACTCTCTCCAGGTGTCGGATATCACATATAAAAATAGCGGTCTGACGAGGGAGACATAAAGTGGGAGGAATATTTCAGGTGTGACTAATGGAATAACAGACAACAAACTGACCATGAGTAAAACTTTAATCCTTTCGGATTAATGGCGGGAATCAAAAAAGATGATTAACTTACATCAATTTGACCAAGATTTTTAGTAGAATCGATAATTCTGTTGATCAAAACCTCAACAATGACTTCGATCTTTCTTTTTTGATTTTTGTCAATCAGTCCATCGATAGTGCCTTTTACTGGTATATCAACAGCTGTCTCTGCAGTGTCAGTGTCAAGTGGGTATCGACAGTATGAATCCTTATCAGTGGGCATTGTTTTCATGCCAAACACGGCTTGAATCACGTGATCGTCTTTTCCACATTTGATATCTTGTTTCACCTCTGGGAGAACAGGGTAGATAACGACTTGGCAAAACCTGTCACGGGATTCCGGGGGACACAGCCAGCGCAAGGGGAAGTAACTCCGGATATTGATGAGACCTGTCGTTCCTCCTTCTCTGATGAGGATACTTTTAGTGATGAGCTAAGGGGCAGAAAGAGAAAAAAAACATGAGAAAAAGAAAATATTTCCCTCACTCATGAAAAAATGTTATTTTAGAAAATAATTTCTTTTTCGCAATGAATAAATTATTTTGAAACTTCACATGCAAACATAAATATACTTAATCACACAAACGCTCACCCATACATACATAAGCACACTCACACATACATACATTCACACATATACACACTCACATATATATATGCACACACTCACATATACACAGCACATATATACCCTCATATACACACTTACATTGTGTAAGTGTGCATATGTGAGTGTGCAACTCACATATGCACACTTACACAATCAGATACGCTCACACATACGCACACTTACATATCTAAAATACACTGTTATCTCCTCGAAGGTGTATAATAAATAAATATGACAAACGCATATGCTGAAAAGAAGAATACGGTTATATTAGAGTAATAAAATGTCGCTAGTGTAGCTTCTGCTATTTGACCCACTGAGTGGATTATAGTCAAAGTATTACATAGTTATTGGAAGAGTCTAGTACATATCTAAATAGGGATAATACCACAACATACACTCACACATAAACACTCGCAAATATGCACTCACATCTATACACTCACAATACCCACTCACTGTATACTCACACATAAGGAGAATTTTAATTACCTACTAGACAGGAAAGTTTGAATTACCTGCTAGACACCATCCTCGAGTGTCTTCAGTCTCTCTGTACAAGGGTTTGTCAGGACAACCTAACATGAGGATACTTCACCTTACAAGTAAACCCTGAAAAAATATTCAAAATAACAGTATTCGAAGCACAACTAAGATCCCTTCGACACGGCTATAAACTGGCTCATACGAGGAAAGGTACGCCTTTTCCTAGTGTTGTTACCTCAAGTAACAGCACTTAGCTAGATACTCCACCAGACCAGATGAATTGTTGTCCTGGAATCCGGTAAGACCAAGAGACCACAAGAAAGATATAGTATTGATTTACTCCTCTCCAGGAGTTAGGCACAAGGCCAGTTTTTATCTTACTCCCACAAGTAAGATGTGACCCAAGGTCGAGTCGGGAAAGTGGGGTTTAAAAATGGCCTGGGCAGCCCCGTCGGCATTCCCCGGTAAGGGCCTCAGGCAGTAAGCAATAAATTTACTCCTCCCCAAAGAGGGGAGGCGAAGCCTGGGAGGGTGGACCTCCTAAAACTGCACAGGACAGACCCATAGACCGGCGTAAATCAAGCCCCGAAGGCCAAGACAATAACAGTCTATGGGGTGCAGTATCCATCGGAACAGATACTACACTTTGATCTCAGCCAAAAGGCCAACCAAGTATAACATACTTAACTAGTCATTTGGGGAGAGGAACATTAATGTTTTTCACTTCTTTACTAAATCAACGTTTGATAGATAAAGGAGAACTCCATGTTGGAGAGGTAGAGGAGAATCTTGATTGAACACACGGATATGTATGTATCTCATATAGAAATCAAGTGTTTGCCCCAGAAAGGGGCCCCTTGATTTCTGAAGAATTTACTTACTGAAGTAAAATGAAAACAAGTGAGTGAAAAACACATGCATACTCACATGTATACTCACACAGGCCTACTCACAAATATACTCACATGAATGCATACACTTACACATATAAAATGTAAGTTTTAACATGGAGGATATTTTACCTTTATTTCCAAAACAAGTGCTTGACTGCTTTTCCACGGGCTGTTAATCGTACCACAACTGTTAATTTCACACACGGAAACTCGGCAGATAACCTACAAAAATAAAAAATAAATTAACATATGTATGTCCAATTAGAAACCAATTTTTATCTTCTTTATTTCTACCGGCCCAATTGGCATAAGGATTACAGTGTTCGCTAATGGGCCAAGAGACTGGTGTTCAATGCTCGGTCGTGTCATACCAAAAACTAAAAAGTGGTACTTTATGCCCCCTTGCTAAACACAGCATTATAAGATGAGGATCAATGGTAAGTGAAATAATCCTGTGAAAGGAATGGCGCCCTCCCTTACATCCTGATGTAGTATCCAATGAAAAGGTAACCCTTGGGTCGCCTTCGACTATGATCGACCACTTAAAAGTTTTTTAAATTTATTTCCACCTATCTTTCTTCATTTCCTTTTTTTGATAAGAGAAAATATTTAGTGATAATACACAGTTCTTAATAAAATAATATAACACTCTAAGCAGTCGATAATGCTGTATAAACATATACATGTTTTATAAAATGTCCCTGCTCCGATAGGTCAATAGCATAGGGCAGGGGCAGGCCACATCCGGCCCGCGAAGGCTTAGCGTCTGGCCCGCCACCCTGCTATGCTTTATTATTGCAATCCGGCCCACGGACCTCCCAGTAAAACTCATCTCATTTTGTGACATAGACATAAAAGTAGGTTTCAATTAAGATTTACAGTGGGATAAAAATGTATAAATATCAGCGAGCGATGATGCATGTATATTTCATTTTTCTTTAACTATTAATTTCAAATCCTTGGCCTGAGATAAAAAGGATAAAAAGATAAAAATAGAAAAAGAGAAAGAGAGAGGCAAAGAGGAAACGAGAGACGGGGAAAGGGCATAAAACAGAGAACTTATGTGATGTGTGTCAAAACGAATGCTGGATCAACTTGCTACTTCCCCCGTCATTATTTTTTATGATTCCAAAATGGCTCTTCATCGGCACCTTTTATAACATCACATACAGAAGTCTCCTAAGAAAAAATATCAGATTTGTAGAGTGTTCAATGCAATTTTTGTACAATTTATTCATGTAAACAAAATATAGTAATTCTAAGATTTCCTTTTTCACTCCGGCTTGTGATCTTCTTCCAAAAGTCTCATCTGGCCCTCAATCTGAAAAGATTGCCCGCCTCTGGCATAGGGGAAATAACTACCAATAAAGAGATCGGGTTTCAAATCTCAGCTTGAAGCACTCGTTTATCTAGACACACTGAAGAGGCATGATATGGCGAAATATGGCTGAGTATATATGTATATAAATTTGTAAAAAGAATAGAGCCCTCCTAGGAAGCTGAAAATGTGTATATAAAACATGTATAGGTATTAAAGATTCTTTCGTTTGTCGCTACTATTCATGGCATAGGAGTAAGAGGTTCTGTTGCGAAAATGGTCATGGTTTGATCTCCACTCAGAGCATTAGCTTGTTTAGTTACACCTCTTCAGTATATATATATATATATATATATAAATATATATATATATATATATATATATATATATATAAATATTTGTTATTGTTTATTTATCTATGGACGTATACGTTTCGTCTCTTTTCAATCAAGACTCATCAACATAGAAGTACGACTATTCACCACCGGTCACACGATTCGAAACCTTGGATTACAAGTATTTTTTAACCCCAATCCAACGTCGCTAACCGATAGGCCAGTTCTGAACAGCTTATAAACAATGATAATTTTAACACTTTTAGAGGCGGCGAGACGTACAGGAATTCAACTTCTATAAGTGAAGGAATGATGCATACAAAGCATATATATATATATATATATATATATATATATATATATATATATATATATATATATATATGAATATAAATATATATAATTGCTTTTTGTAATAAACACTTAATATCCACAGACATGTGTTTTATGTTCACTAAAAATCATCAGTGTGACTATATATAACTGTTCTGCTCATCGCATGATTTGAACCTTGGACTCGAGTGTGAGAGCTATATGAAAGAGACAAATAAACCCTATTCATCTTTTACGAATATAATAAGCCTTAGAGGGTATTCAATCATCCAAGAGAAAGAACTTTCGCAATATTGCCTAGATAGAACCTTTTCATATTTCTCTCAAACATTTAATATCCACATACATATGTTTCATGTTAACTAACAATCATTATATTTATACATATATATATATGGGAAATGAAAAAGGAAAAACCAAAAAGGATGTTTATTTTATATATTCATCAACGTTTCGTCTTTATTCTTAAGACTTCTTCAGGATGATAATATTAAGAAAAATGTCGTGCATGTACATGAAAATATTGGGTTGACATGCTGGGTTGATGGGAAGAAGTAGTAGCCACTGCTGGGAGCAGTAGAACCGGGGTCCGGGCTTGGTGAAGTCAGTAGCATGGAATGAAATAAATGTGGATGGTTCTGAGTGAAAAAAGTGGAGGGGTGGGGGTGAGCGGGAATAATGTGGATGGCAGTGAGTGAAGAGGTGAAGAGATGGGGAAAGAGTGGCTACTACTTCTTCCCATCAACCCATCATGTAAACCCAATATTTTCATGTACTTGCATGACATTTTTCTTAATATTACCATCCTGAAGAAGTCTTTAAAATAAAGACGAAACGTTGATGAATATATAAAAAAAACATCCTTTTTGGTTTTTCCTTTTTCATTTCCCATCACGTCAGATTACCTTCATCCTTCCGTTCTCATATATATATATATATATATATATATATATGAGTTAAAAAGAAAAAAACTCAAGCCAACATTCTAGCCATTTGACATTATCATTTATTTCATCCTGCCAAGACGAAATTCATCAGATGTGGTTCTATGGCTGGTGGTTTGTTTACTGTTTAGTGTAAACGAATCACCAGCCATTGAGTCACATCTGATGAATCTTGTTTATGCAGGACAAAATAAATGATGATGTGAAATGGCTAGAATGTTGGTTTAAGTTTTTTTTTTAAATGTTATTCTTGCTCTGTATTACATTGAGCTCTTTTACTGAAGATTTCCTACAGAAAATTCTCTATCCTTCATGGATCCAACACACACACACATATATACAGGGTGGGCAAAAATAAGGGTCCTATTTTTAAAAATTCATAACTTTTTTATTTATTGATTTAAAAAAAATTTTTTTTTTAGAATAAGTAAAGGACCCCTTCCGAAGCAAGCATGAGCCGTATTAGCCCTAAGGAACGTACCCTCATTTAGAAAACATTATTTTTGCTTAAAAAACTCAAAACAGTGTAAAAAATAATACTTTAGTTTTTGTAAGTTTTAAGAAGTGTTTTTCGGCTAAAATTTGTTTTGTTTATTTCAAAAAATCTCGGAAGGGTCAGTCTACACACACATAAAGTTTGGTGAGTTTAACTTTTATTTTGTGGAAGTTATTCAAATTCAAGTTATTCAAATTTAAAAATAGGACCCTTATTTTGGCCCACCCTGTATATATATATATACTTCACCATCTTATTAAGGTCTGTATACAAATGAATAACTTAGTCAATAGCTACACTTGTCACACCACAGCTACACTGTCTTATATACTAACTTACCATTTAACAGACGTGTCACAAAGTAATTAATTCTTTTTTACAAGTATTAACAAAAAATTAAAATGCTTGACTTATTGACGAACAAACTGAAATAAATTGTGGTAGATTTAATTTTCTAATTAATTTTATTTTTAAACAAAGTTTTGAAAAAGTTTGTTTTAATACGTTACATTATTGCATTTTTTATTTCAATAAATGTTCGATCAACAATAAGTAAAAAATAAATATAATTCAATGTGTAATTATCCAAGTTACGTTGATGTGAGAAATGCACAAACACACGCGTGAAGTTGGTTGTTGCATAATATATAATAAAGAGCAATGTGTATTTATTTGTATATTTTGATATAAATTAATATATCTCCTTCACCTCACAAGGTTAGTAAGTAAAAAAGTGCCTTTTTCTAGCCCACAAACGAAACCATTTCAAGTAGTGAGGGAAAGCGAGAAAGCTAATCGCAATTCAGACGGCGGGAGCTGTCAGAAATGAATTCGGAAAGAAATCCTTCACTCTAAATAAAAAGTCAACAGTAGGTGGTTTTTTTTAGGTTATCAGAAATGATAATAATAATTTATATATGAAAACTTAAATTACTAAAGTAATTCTATGATTTTATATGAATACTAGCAGTATTCGACCGGCGTTGCCCATGTGGAGATATATTGCTGGTTATAGATAATTTAAAATATAACAATGTTTAAAATGTTTGCCTTGAAAAGAAAAGTTAAAAATAACGGTTGCAATTTTTGAAGTCAAGTAATAAAAAAACTGTTAGCTCGGTGGTGTTTTCTTTAAAAAAATCTTGTTGATGTTGCGTTGCTTACAGACAGCTGTAAAACGGCAAATAGCTTTCACAAATCGAAACGAGTTTAATCATTTTAAATCAATACCAATAAAAATAATTATTTAAATGTTTAAACCGCTTTTAAATAAATTCTTGACTGAGATATTTTTCGTTTAATTTTATTTTTTGTATTATGAAACGGTGAAAATTTATTAAAAATATATGAATTTCGTTTTTTTACGTTCTAATATATTTCCCTTATTTTATGGACCTAACCTATAATTGCTCTTAGTGACCCCAGATGGAATCGAGGAAAATTTCGATGGTGTCTTTAGATTCTGTGAAAAATTTAAACCTTATTGTAGCTTGGTCTAACTATTAACGTATCGATTTCTATAACACACAAACAAACATTGACTTCTATATATAGAATACTAGTGAAAACATTGGAGAAGCATAATATTTTTCCATAATTTTTGACGGAGTGTGTATACTAGTTATTAATATAGAAGATAAAATCAATCCACTTTTCATTTACCTTGCTTCCAAGTTTGCATTGGGGTATCATTTTCTCGCTGATCTCGTCCTCAAAGACGTTGCTCAGAAGTTGACTCTTTCTGATACTTGTACTGCCGACAAGCCATTGTAACGTATAGAACACATCCGTACGAGCCAGAGGTTTGAAAGTACAAACTGTTGACACGCTGCTGTTTTTAGTAGTGATTTCAATCTTTGGTGGTTTCTCCAGTTGTAATCTCTCTGCAAAATGAAATCAAATTAAAACATGATGTATAACATGGTGTAGTAATGTTAATATATTCTATTTAGCGTTGGGACGATTAATCGGAATCGGTATCGGACTCGGAAAAATGTGTGTCTATTTTCCGATGTGGAAAACGATTCTTTTAATTGTGTTTTTTGGGGGGTTTGTTTTTGTTTAAATCAAAATGTTCCATTGCTGACACTAACGATAAAATAATAATTATTTATTGATTTTAAACACCAGTAAAACTAAAATCGATAGATCCCCCTACAAGTGTATTTTTACGTTTGCAAAAATATATGCACATATTACATGGGTTTTAAAGGTAATACGAAAATTAATTTAAAAAACAACAACAAAAACTCTATAGCTAAATATCTAGAGCTGGTGTGAAGAATAGGTCACTCAATGCACTTGCCGCACATGATGTTAGCAGCAAGAATGAGGTCGCCAATACTAATAATAATGATGATAATTATTATTATAATAATACCCCCCCCTCCTCCAAAACAAACACATATGGTTGTGAAAGGCCAAGGAGGATGGAAAGACTGAGGAGGAAGAGCACCAACCAGACCTCGACTGGAAGTTTCCGGGGATTACTAGAACCTTGGGGAAGCTTATTGCCATTCAAATTCCAGAGAAGACCAGCAAGAAAGAGACGAAATCTTGATTTCGAATCTTGCACTATGCATGTGCAAGTCTTTTATGTACTTCAAAATTCAAGAATTCATTCTCACTTGTTTTCGACTATGATCTATGAAAATGGTTCAAGGGACATAACTCTGTATATGCTGGGCTAACATCAATGCAGTAAACAGCTGTTGCAATAACACAAAATTATCTTAAATGGTTAGCAAAAAGGTGGTGAATGCTAAAGATCTGAGGAGACTTGTCCATGAGACTGCAGGAAACGCCTCTGGTTATTGTCAGTGAGCAATCACTAATAATAACTTGTGTGAGAACTCTTTGTGACTACTACTAATAATCAAAAATAAAATTTCCTAATATCTTTAGATATTTATAGGATCATTTGTTTTGTTGGCATATATTTTGTAAATAAATAGTTTGCAAAATATAGATTTTATTTAACCCATAGATGAGACCCTGACAGGTTATGCCTCTTTAGGTCAGATTGGACCTGGGAGTAATGGCAACTAAGAGATGATTCCACAAAGCTAAAAAATTAGAGTCCCTACTCTAACACATGGTAACCGTGTTGAATAAGCGTTTTCTTGTGAACACACAAGGGTTCAGTAATAAATAGGAAAAGAACAATGACAAAGAAACGGTAATGATAAAGAGATGGTTTCATTTACATACATACACATATTTATTTCCTTCGGAGAAGATTTGTCAAAGAAAAACGTAAGAGGGTCATAATACAACATGGTACATAAAAGAGGGTGACAATTTCTGACGAGTCCACGTTAAAATTAGTAAAGATTTCACGTTAAAAATCCATAGACACAATCGAAATAAGCATGAATTGCCAGGGTAAACACATTACAGAGAATGTATGGGCAATGTAAAGTAAATACGAATTTAGGAAATTGGTAACCAACAGAAAAATGGCATGCTGAAATGCCCAGAAGGGAGACTTCATAACATGGCATCAGCAGCATGAAAACCTAAACAAGGATGCGAGTGGAAAAAGACAAAATCTTGATTCTGAATCTCGCACTATGCATGTGCAAGTCTTTTTTGTACTTCAAAATTCAAGAGTTCATTCTCACTTGTTTCCACTATGATTGGGGGAGATAAATTGAAAATGGTTCAAGGGACATAACTCTGTATATGCTGGGCTAACATCAATGCGGTTATTATTGCTAATATTTATTATTAGTACTATTAACACCATCTTCTTCTTTGCGTGTTATTGAAGCATGTGGTCATACAACAGTTTCCCACTTTTTTACGCAGTCCTTTGCATTATTGTTGTACTCTGCAACGGTTGGTCAGTAGAGGGGAAACGAGGCAGTGTTGCATCGTATGGTCCCCCTCTTCACATTCACAGATGGTTGGGTCAGTTTTGTAGCCCCATCTTCTCATAGCAACTTTTTATCGCCCCATTCCCATTCTCAAGCTTGAGTGTTTTCCACTAGAGCCAGGATGTCTTTGAACTAGAAATAAGGGGTTCAGAAGGGGGGATTCCCAGATCAGTAGGAGGGGGCATTCTCTAGCAGTCTGGTCCACAGCTGTAGTTTGGACTCTTCCTGAGATTTTGTTAGGAGTTCGACATGGCTGAGGAAGCTTCTCCTTGACTTCAGTCGTTGGACCGTTGGTTCACATGCATCAAGGAGATGACGTTCATCACTTATAGCCTTTGTGATTTTTACTCAGCTGGCAACTTCCTGTCTCACATCTGAAGAGGCAATGCATGAAGAGATGCAGGTTGTTCAGGTTGGTAGCCAGTGATAAAGCGGTAGGTATTGTTCAATGCTGAGTCTAGGTTTTCGGCATGTGTTGATCTCTTCCAAACAAGACAAGCATACTCTGCAGAGGAATAGCATAGTGCAGTACATCTTAGTGTGTGTGCTGTGGCTCCCCACTTGGAGTTGATCAGTTTCCGTAGGATATTGTTCCGAGAGTTGACTTTAATTTTTGTCTTCTTTATATGTTCCCTGAATGAGAGGGTGTGGTCCAGGGTTACGCCAAGGTAAGTGAGATTCTAAAGTTGTATTCCAGGCCATGTGATGTTTAGGGGTTAGTAGCTCATCTAAGGCTGAGTTGAGGTTAGTTTCTACTGATTCAAACTCTTCTTTTGGGATGTTACCCAAAGGTATTCAGTATAGATGAACCGCTCAGTGTTCTGGTTCATTGGTTGGTCAGTAGTGTAGATGTTGTACAGTAATGGAGCCAGCACACTACCTTGAGGTAAGCCATTCTTTTGTCAGCACCCCTTGAATTATGATGGTAATTACCCCCACCCGTAATCTCTAATTAATAAATGTATCTTATTCTTGTTAAGCGGTCAGTTGGAAGACATCGATTTAACATTTAATAAATTGTAGCCTGATTTTGATCTATATATCAGGTTGGAAAGAAAGTAATATCGTATTTTTTACTTCATCACCTTTGCAGTCTCCTAAATTATACACAGTTCTAGATTTTTTGGTGAATTGGTATCTTAATATTATTCTTTGCCTTTCAGATATACTAATTAGTTGGAAAATATTCAGTTTAAAGGTCTCTGCTGTCAAAAAATGGATATTAGTTAGGAGCATCTGAGACATTGCATGCTCTATGAATTCAAAAAAGGAAACTCAGCTGCAGAAGCTACAAGAAATATTCGAACTGTCTATGGGATAAATGTTCTGAATGATCGAAAATGTCAATTATTTTTATGCATTTTCGACTGACTGTTGTATTTTGTTGTGTGAACTAGCGTGGAGTTGAATTGTGTTGGTGGCGGATAGATGATATGTAAGACGTCTGGAGAGAGTTGTTGTTGAATGGCCAATAATTCTGCGGTCTTTAACCAGAAATGCATATATATATATATATATATATATATATATATATATATATATAGAGAGAGAGAGAGAGAGAGAGAGAGAGAAAGAGAGAGAAAGAGAGATTTGTCAAATTTAATTTCTATTATCTAAAAATTAGAACATGTTTATATTGCAACAGAAGAAGTGAAAAAGCACATGTAAAGCGTGCGTCATGATACCATCCTCCCAGATTATTAAACATTAAAGAAAAACTTTTTTTTTTACTTTAGAGTTATATATAATTTTACTTGCCTCCACCCGGGCAATGCCAAGTTCCCTTTATTCTTCCTTACTTATATGAACAGTATATGATCATTTCTTACCTAGTTCAATCATAAATTTATCCTTCATGACACGTATCACGCCGACCAGTGTCCAACCGCTACAAATGAATCTGCCAAATTGTTTCGTCTTAAATGTTGTGCCAATGAATATGTGTGTCGATATGGCAACGTTGTTTCTGGGGACAAAGTCTGTTGATTTAGTTTGGAGTTTCTTGTTTATAAACAGAGAGAGACCAAACTGTTTGCTCCAAGAAATCTCCAGATGGAAAAAGTTCATGTTTACCAAACGAGTAAATACAGTCCATTGTTTATTGCGGGTTGTTATGCTGACGTACAATTGACGATTCTTGAACCAAATCTGAAATATAAGAATTTAAATGAGTGTTAAGGTGACATTTTAAAATAACGTTGAAAAGCAGCAACATTTATATATTTTGTAGCTGTGTTGTACCTCAGTGCTATTATACACACACCCTGCCACTTAAGTTTAAGTGTGAACGCTAACAATACCCACAATTAACATACTTACTGCTGCTGATCTTGAAACATTAGTCTTGGTTTATTGGTATTGTCAAATATTTCAGATTTGCATTAAATTTGATTCATAATCATTAGACACAAATTGGCAAGATTCCCTGACATTTTAATTTCTTCTTAAGACCAAATTTTAAGCCTTAAATTTTAAACATTTTCAATAATCAAAATCATTAAATTGATTTTGATCAAAATTGGAATAAGGATTCTATACAAAATTGTTAGTAGCATTATATCTAGATGTTAATCTTTGTAAATAGTGCAAAGCTGTTCTGTTCTGGGAATTCATTTCTTCTAATTATATATAGTTTAAATTTTAATAATACACATCAATTATTGACCAAGATATACTGTTTTTGCTTTCTGTTCCAAAATGTGTAAAATTTGTCCCGAACGCCCTGTATATATAGTGAAAGACAAAATAGAAAAAACAAATTAAACACAGGAAAAAATAAAAGAAACAAATGAGAGATTGACCGATTTCGTTCGGATCAATAAACATCTTCAGAAATTAATCCGGACGAAACCAATCAATCTTTTGTTTGTTTTTATTTTTTCCGGTGTACAATTTTTTTCCTTTTTGTCTTCCTTTCTCCACAACATTTCATTTTATGATATATTGTGTATTTTATTCTCTCTCTCTCACACACACATATATATATATATATATATATATATATATATAAGGTGTATGTCAGGGTATGTGGAAAAGAAATCAATAAAATGCTCGATCGTCAGATTATGAGAGCTAAAATACAAATTATTTATTTAAAACTATACATTGCAGTTTCCACAGATGTACCATGGTTTCATTGACACGAATAGGCCTTTACTTGTTTATAAAAAAAACATTAGAACCCATCTCAAATAATCAGTGTCTCACGGACTATCTTTGTTCTATGAGACGCTGATGATTTTAGATAAGTTCCAACAGCCTTTTCTAAACAAGTAAAGGCCTACCCGTGTCAATGAAACCATGGTACATCTCTTGAAACTGTAATGTACTGTTTTGAAATAAATAATTTGTATATATATATATATATACGTTTTAAATAGCTTTTTAGCTAATTCTAAAAGAAATTCATAGCAAAGTCTTTTTACAATTGTTTCAAGGTCATTTTATTCCTGAACCTTGTATTTTAAACATAAATACAAGATTCTGATGTATCGCTCGTTTCTTTTTATGATAGTCCAAAAGAACAAAATAAGAATAAAAATGACTTTGCTCCAGAAAAAAAAACATTTATGAGAAAATACGTCTGTTGGGCAAAAATTAAAATTAATTGTCACTATATACCTCTCTCTCCATATTTATATAGCAAGCTACATCAATCTCTTTATATATAAATCTCCGAAACAGTTACATGGTAAACAGCTGATGATCCCCGTGTTAATATTAGACGCTTAAGGTCTCCTGTTTTTGTTTCACTGTTAGATGCTTAACCCCCCTTTTTATTTTATTTACTTACTTATTTATTTATTTATTTATTTATTTATTTATGAATTTTCCAACGAATGTTAAGTCTGCAATATCTTGGATTTAGTTAGTTTCTCTTGGAATTTAAACTGCCTTTTACTTCTTTTTTTTCTTTCTTTTGTTTAAAATTACTCAAAGCTTCGTTAGACTATATATATATATATATATATATATATATATAAAATATTTGTTGTTGTTTATTATCTATGTACGTATACGTTTCGTCCCTTTTCAATCAGGACTCATCAGCATAGAGATATGACTATTCACTACCGGTCGTACGATTCGAAACCCTGGATAACAAGTATTTTTCAAGTTGCATCCAACGTCGTTAACCGCACGCCCAATATTTGAATAGTTGATAAACAATGATAAATTAACACATATAAAAGCGGCTTGATGTCGAGGCATTCTACTTCAATATTAAAGAAGGAATGATGCATATAAAGCAAGTGACGTCATGCTGTGTTTGTACTACCATTAAGAGTGCTCTACTTATTTTACGAGGAGCGACAAATATAAAATATTTGTTGTTGTTTATTATCTATGTACGTATACGTTTCGTCCCTTTTCAATCAGGACTCATCAGCATAGAGATATGACTATTCACTACCGGTCGTACGATTCGAAACCCTGGATAACAAGTATTTTTGAACTTGCATCCAACGTCGTTAACCGCGCGCCCAATATTTGAATAGCCGATAAACAATGATAAATAAACACATATAAAAGCGGCTTGATGTCGAGGCATTCTACTTCAATATTAAAGAAGGAATGATGCATATAAAGCAAGTGACGTCACTATATATATATATATATATATATATATATATATATATATATATATATATATATATGAGAGAGAGATAGAGAGAGAGAAGAAGAAATATTTGTCAAATCTAATTTCTATTATCTAAAAATAAGAAAATGTTTATATTGCAAAAAGAATGAGAAACCACATGTAAATAACAGCAAAAATATGAAAGCAGTCTTACCTTGAGTCCTTGACCAATCGATTTCAGAGTACTGCTGCTGAAGATGAAGCAGTCCTTCTTGAAGCTTATCAATTTCAGGTCCATGGAGAAAGAGATTCCATATGGACAAGAACTGGGGTTTATCAAACATGAGGATTCCGGGGAAAGATTTTCTAAGACCAAGTACTGACCATCTCGATCGAAGTGAATGTTTGGACTTGTGGACTGTCCATCCATTAGATGTGGCGTTCCAAAAACGGTAAAAATATACACATTTGAGATGAGGATATTCAGGCTGATGCGGACGAATGACACAGTTATCAGTACGATATCTTTAGCTGAAAGTAACAAGGAAATACAAAGGAGTTATGACTTTTGATTATCAAATAGTTGTAGTTTAGAAATTGATCAATAGTAATAAGCTTGCGTCCATCAGGGTTGACCATGAGTAGCATTCCAGTAGTCTGTTTGATTGGAGCATCGACAACTGTGGCTGTAGAGGCTGTGGCAAAGGTCACATGTGTTCAGTCCCTAGTCGGCTGGAGTCGTCACTTTGCTTTCTGCAGGTCCGCCTCCCAATGGTGACTTGTGTCAGCTTCTCTTTCGCTGACTTGAGTTGTTTGGTGAGAGTTCTTCTCTATTTTGATCGGTTGGCTGCCAGCCTCTCCAAGGATTTTTTTTCAAAATATGGGTATATTTCAAGTCAACATCGACGACATATTTTTTAATATCAACTTGATCACCAATATAATCAAGGGAGGCGCGATAGCGCTCTATCCCTTAATAGACTTCAAAAACGACCTATGCTAGAAATCTCATTTCTTTGATCAGTCATAACTCAAAAACCAATAAACCAAATTAGTTAAAACTTTGCACAAAATTTCCATTTGATAGGTTCTATAAGTGTGTAGAATTTCAGCATCATTAGTCACGGCAACACAGAGATCCAGAAAGGGCAGGAGTGATTTTGTGTTATCCGTGTGTACGTACGTACGTGTGTGCCACCATGTATCTCATCAACTATTTGATGGATTCAGCTGATTTTTGGCAGAGATAGAGGTTCTAGGGTCTAGTTGATGGCATTTTAATTTCAGTTTACCATATACCTTAGTTTTCCAGAAAATTCCAAAAAACCTTAAAAATTACCATTGTCTTGAGGCATAGCCTTTACAAAAGTAGTGACATTCCATGATAAATGCCAGTATACTGAAATCATATGCCCTTAATAGGGTTAAGATGAAAATTCATATACACTAAATGTACAAAAGCAAGGAAATTCCCAAATTTTTACACTTTTATTGTCATTAAGGGTATGACTACATATCAACCAAACCATTTCATTATCATATCACTACAGTATAAATATCTATGCATGAGTGGATGAAGTGTGTGCGGTGCGCTGAAGAAAAATTCCTACGTGTGGGTAAAGGCGTTGGATAGAAGTCAAAGATGATTTTATGCCCGGGTTCGAATACTGCGATCAGTGGACGAGTGTGATATATAGCCACACTGATGAGTCTTGGTAAATGTGAAACATGTATATGGATATCGAAAAAAATAATCCTATATATATATTGTATGCATACCTTCAGAAGGTTCTTCAGAACCAATGATTTGATTCAATTTTCAAGATAGTTCATTCATAGAGTGCCTACACGCTGTAGAATTCGTCATGCTACATTGGTGAACGAAGCCATGTTGATATTTGAGCTTTCTTTTCTATTTATATTATTTAGATTATTCGGCCTACTGTTCTCATCTTAGGTGTTATTCTCACAACATTTTGGCGATGTAACCTCTGACCTTCTCCAGGTGTGTCTTATTAAACTCGGAGATCTTTATGTCAAACTCGAAAATCTATGCGAAATTTCGAACGGGACCCTTTATTTAATCGATGAGAGATAGATTGCTCTCGTTCTATCAGCCATGACTGGGTTGAAATTTTAAGTAATTTGCAATTGTATTCTTAGTATCGTCCGTACTGAGGATTGAACCTTCAACCCCCAGAAGAGTGTCACTTAGACCTGATTATTACTTAGCACTTTTATCTATTGTGTTCTTGCGGACAATTCTAGTATGAATTTTAGGAGTCTTAAAACTATTCTTGTTTTAGATGAGTAGTCTCACTACTTATTACTACTTATTACTATATATATTACTATGTATATAGGAATAGAAATAGATAAGTAAAATGTAAAGACTAAAAAATGAGCAAGCATTAATCCAACCTTAGGAATTCAATTTAATATATATATTCGACGAGAAGAATACCCGTCCCAGGACAAGTAAAATTATTCCCTGAATTGTTCAGTTTTGCATCACTTTTATGTCATCTTACAAAGATTAAAATAAAGATATTAAACCTTAAGTCGAGAATCATTTTTCAAATTTTGATTAAAATCCATTACATGAATATGATCCTAGGAAACGTCTAAAATTTAAGGCTTAAGCTTAAGAGGTTTTAAGAAGAAAATTAAATTCAGGAAATATTGCTTAATTGGTGTCTATTTTTTTTTGGGGGGGGGGGCATCCTATAGTTTATTAAACGTGTTAACTCATAAGAGGCTCATTCTGTCCGTCAGTCTGTAATGTCGTCTGTCATGGCCTTAGTTTGAGGTCGACTTACATTTCTATAAATGGTTCAATCATTGTATTTTAGCTCTTAAGCAACAGGGTACAAAGGTTTTTGATTTTCCCGTTAAAACTTGTAGCCACTTACAGAACATTTCCTATAAATATTAGATTCAATATCTGAAAGGGATCTCCTTCTAATTTTAAAATTGCAAACAATAAATTTAGTCAACCTATATATTAACACCTTAAGGCATTTCATATTCATACGTACGTTATCACCTTTCACACACATTAAAAAATGACATCGTGCGATCAATAAGGACGGTGATTGGTGATTAATCTTATGTTGCTAAGGTAAAACATTCCGACTTTACTCTATTTTAACATGAATTGTTCCCAAATCAAATTATGTCGTTCTGTCGATTAAACATAACAATCTTAGAGAAGTACATTTCAAAAAGTGACATTCGTTTTATTGATTTGAAGAATATCTAGCTGACAATTATTTTTACGGTAAAAAGACAGAATATTCATCGTTTTTTTTTAAATAAATAATTGCTCCAATTTTAAATAAACAAATAAAAAAGAAGCATATTAGTTTTATTTAATTCAAGAATATTTAGCAGACAATGACAATTATTTTTATAGAAGAAGAAAGAGACTTTTTTTTTCTTAATAGTATTAACACTAACAGACATTTATTGTTTAAAAATGAATATTATTATTAACAGTAAATTATACAGATTGATGTAGAAAGCACTGTGGAATTTACATGGGGACCCGCTAGTAAATACACAATTCAACATTTGACGAAATATGAATATTAGATTTAAATTTAGAAGTTAATGAAAATCTTTTTCAACCAGCGAATTTAAAAAGCCTATATTCGGAACATCAGGAGGTTTGATCGGATGTCCTGCTGGCTTGGCAGGCCAAGAGCAGGTTCATAGCATTCCCAGGAATAATTGTGATAGAGAGGCACTTGTAGAGCTAAGTAAATTTACGAGGATCCCCAGTGTGGCACGTCATTGATAGACCAAGTCGTTTGAGGAAGTTATTTTACATAAAACTGCATTTAAAAACTTACTACTGATGAGCTTCCATGTTGAGGTTTTACCATTGCAGACTTGTGACGAATTCTTGAGGTTGAAGAAGAAGTTGTCATAACAGAGGTCATTCATCTTACAAATAGAACTCTAGAAATAAAAGAGACGAAAGGCTTGAATGAGAAACAATATATTTAAGCAAATTGACAATATCTATACATAAAGCAAAAATATTAATATCTAAATGAATAAATGCGAACGTTTTTTTCATTTATCACATTAATATTACCATCAGAACAGCTCACTGTTAATTATATCAATAATATAACATCATCTTTTGACACTGTTAATTATATCAATAATATAACATCATCTTTTGAAATACTGTATATCTAGTAGAGAGCAAAGACCCAAACACATACCTAATTTGTATAACTATTTTTTAAACAGTTTATAATAAATCAATGTTTCGTGTTATTGATTTGTTCTATTTTCCTATATATATGCAATAGTTTTGTCGATATTAACAGTAATTAATCAAAGTGATTTAATAAAAAAATAAATAAATTACTAAAACTTTTCTTAAAATATTATGTTCATAAATTTTCAAGGGAGTTAATTTAAATGAAAATTATTAGTTTTTAAAATTACAATAGATTTATATTAAGGATATGTAATGTAAGTTATAATTTAAAGATAATGCTTAATTAATAGCAGTCAGATGGTCTGCACTTTTTGCTTTATATATATATATATATTGTCGGGATTATAATAACTCCCTATGTAAGAAAAGATCCACTTCAAAGTCAATACCCTGAAAAGAGGCCGAGGCAGCAGTTGGGGGGTGGGTTGCAAAAGGAATTGCTCCCTTAGCGACCCAACCAATAGGTCCGGTAACAATATGTAATGGGGCAGAGAACGGATTTCTCTGCAGGAGTAACGATCCAGTGTCTGGTCTATAGTGAGTCGAATTCTGTACTAATTCTGGTCTCCTCCAAACTCTGGAACAGAATAACACTTCTAACAGTTCTCATCGACTGAACTGAACACCACAACTGAGCACAACTTACACATTGAGCACTACAACAAGCTGAGAGGTAGAACCTCTATTTATAGGTT
This sequence comes from Sepiola atlantica, assembly GCA_963556195.1. Taxonomy (NCBI): domain Eukaryota; kingdom Metazoa; phylum Mollusca; class Cephalopoda; order Sepiida; family Sepiolidae; genus Sepiola; species Sepiola atlantica. The sequence continues at coordinate 57,211,307 of OY744523.1, read as the reverse complement.
TCTAACAACCTGCCACCCCCATCTTAACACATATAAATAGAGGTTCTTTATCTGTGCTCTTATTGGTTTTTCCCCACCCCACTTGAAGGTCAGCAACAGCCACGGTATGTAGCACTTTCTTTTTTTTTCTTACAATATGTATATATACTAGCTGACTTCGTCAGCTCTCTATCGCTTTGCAAAGTATGCGTCTTGAAACCAAAATTTTAAATAATAAACATTACATTCATAAATTTCTTGTAAATACGATACAAAAATTTTCACATTTATTCATATAAATCGATAAATATTAACATTTTAGTGATTCTGATACAAATGTATTTATCTTTTAAAGAAATGAAAAAAATAGAAGAAATCAATTCGCCTGAGCGATGGTGTGCGTGTGTGGGGGAGACCTCTTTTAAAAACAATGAAAAAAGAAAATTTAGCATCACTAAAGAGAGAGGGGGAAAGAGAGAGAGAGTGAGGAAGGAGAGTGAGTAAGAGCAAGGGAAGGAGAGAGAATGAGGAAGGAGAGTGAGTGAGAGGAAGTGAAAGAGCGGGAGAAGGAGTGAGAGGGCAGAAGGAAAGGGAGTGAGAGAGCGAAAGAAGGCATCTCTCCCTCTCTCTATGAACTCTTATGCCTCGTCGGTATTTCTTTTTTTCTAGCGAGCTAAGATATGTTAGTTTCATTTAAATTACCTACCTTGAAAATTAATGAGCATATTTAAAGAAAGGTTTTTGTAATTTATCCTTTTTTTTATTAAATCACTTTATCTAATTAATGTTAATATCGACGAATCTATTGCATATATATATATATATATATATATATATATATATATATATATATATATATATATAAAATAGGACAATAACATTATAAATGAATAACACCAAACATTAGTTTATTATAGACTGTTTAAAAAGTGTTATACACAAATTAGGCATTCAAATAATCTTCTTTGGGCCTTTCGTCTGTACTATATATACAGTATTTCAAAATATAATGTTGTATTATTAATTTAAATAGCAGTAATGGTAATATAAGAAAAAAAATATTTTGCATTTATTCATTTACGAGAGAGAGAGAGCGAGGGAGAGCGGGAGGAAGAGAGGGAGCGTTAAGACATTCTGTGGATAAAATTTGTTAATTGTATAAAGGATTAAGCTAACAGAATTATTCATAGAGACACTAATACTGGTTTGAAAAATCTTACCCTGGGTGTGCAATTATTATTTGTGCATGTGTGGCAGGCTGAATTAAACTTCAAGAACGTTGTTGAAGCTTTACTCTTTTTAGCTCCGTCATTGCTAATATGGATTTCGTAAACGCCTTCGAGATCAATGTCACACTTGACTTGTTCGCTGGTGATAAAAAAAGCCTTCACACTTCTCACTTTCTTTTCCTTGGATGTGAACTACAAAAAGAATATTAAAGAAATATATCAATTGCATAAAAATCTACCAGAAATCAAATAGGAAAACAATGACTTATTAAACAGTGCTAATTAATCCAGTGAACAACTAAAAATATATTAAACATTAATTGGCAATAATTTGCGAACCTCGTAAGAAATTCGAATTTTTCACTCAAATATATATATATATATATATATATATATATATATATATATACTAAGGTCTTATGTACGACATGAAAAGAAACTGGAATTTTAGAAAGATCTCCATCATTCTATAGTGCAAGAGACATCCAAACAATTGCGCTTAAATAGACAGTTACAATCTTAAAAAGATCTCTCGGTTTTAGTCTTTGAAATGTACTTGCGGGTATGACCTTTTCTTCGATAAGAGATACATAGACACTCTTAAACACCTAGCTAACAACAACAACATAATCATATCACCATCAGACAAAGGAGGGGGCATAGTAATCATGGACAAAAATTCATATATCAAAAATATCTACTCTATTATCCGACGAAAACACATACACTAAAACTGACCAAAAAACTATAGATAAAAACATAGAACATTTTAACAAATCTTTCAAACACCTAATCAAGGACAACAAAAAATGGGCATCAAACATTGAGTATCACCCTATCATTCCCACATTATACGGGCTCCCCAAAACCCACACACCTGACATCCCCATGCGTCCCATTGTATCGAGCATAGGTAGCACCACACACAAAATCGCACGGGCCATAGCTAACATCCTCACTCCACTAATGGGTACCATCAGTCCTTCCCACATCAAAAATTCAGGCGACCTTCTTAGCAGAATAAAAAACATCAACGTAGAAAATAAAAATATACATAGCCTAGATGTAACTTCGCTCTACACTAACGTACCTGTTAAAAAATGGCTAAACTTACTTCACACACATATAAAGAAAATAAAAACCGACCTATCTTTTCCCCCCAACACTTTTATAGAAATAATTAGACTCATCACTGACATAACATATTTCCAATTTAACGAAGTATTCTACAAACAAAAATTTGGACTCCCCATGGGCAACCCCCTTAGCGGTGTATTGCCCTGCCTCTTTTTAGAATTCTTAGAATCCGGTCCTTTCAAATATAGACTACCCCCTAACATCGAATACTTTAGATACATAGATGATATTTTAATTTTCCTCCCCACAGACATACAAATCAATCATGTTAAAGATAAACTCAACACAGTAGAACCCTCCATAAAATTCACCCATGAGACTGAAATAAACGGCTCCATTCCCTTCCTTGATACTCTTATAATTAAGTCCAACAACAAACTAGAATTTAAGGTACACCGCAAAAACACTCACAAAAATGACTACATACATTTCTATTCCCACCACCATAGCAAGATCAAAACAGGTATAATTATAGGCTTCTTCCTACGCGCCCTTAGAATATGTAGCCCCCTACACATAGATGAAGAAATAAAGTACATTTTTAATTCCCTAAAAACATTGCAATACCCCACACATTTTATATTAAATGCCAAGAAAAAAGCCTTCCAAATATTCTCCAGAAACACTACACAAAAAAATCAAACTCCTAACACCTCTCTCATAGACAGACCCCTTCTCCTACCCACGCATTCCAATAACACATCCATATGCAACACGCTTAACAAACTAGGCATTCCAACAGTACAAACCACATCTCAATCCATAAAACAAACTTTAAACACATCCAGACATTTCCAAAAAACACCCACATCCCATGCCGGCTTATATACTGTCCCTTGCAATGATTGCCATCAATTTTACTTGGGAGAAACACAATGTGAATTAAAGAAACGATTAAATGAACACAAAAGGGACATAAAAAACAACAACCCTCTTAGTGCACTTTTCTCCCATGCACTAGAACATGGTCATGCATTCAAATTTGAACAAGCCAAAGTCACTAAATACATCCACAACAAATCTCGGCGAAGATTATTGGAAACTGCCCTCATCACCGCCTCCACCACCATCAAGCAACGAAATGGTTTCTTTAACCTATCACCCTTAATAAGCAAGATCATCCTCACAGAACAAAGACTCTTGCCTGATCATAGATAACTTTTATTTTCATCTCTAACCTTTATGACACTCTTCCATTTACTCACACCCTTCCTTTTTCTCCTTGAATCTTCACTTTCTCCTTACTTTTTCCGTTTTTCCCTCACATTTTTAACACTGCAGTCCAAATAAACTATCTCATGTTCCAAATATTTCAAATATTCCATACCCACCCTTTCAATCACCGCCCTCCTCCACCCCTCCAATCCCTCACTCATTGCTATCATTTTCCAAATATTTCAAATATTTCACACCCTATCACAACAAATCCTCCCTCTCTCCCTCTCAACTATTTTCTCCCATACCCCTTCTTAAATTCCCTCATTTTCTCAAAACGCTCTCTAAGACCATAATTTTCGCCCATCCACTAAAATCACAGCCCCCCCTCCCTCTCTACCCATCCTCCTTTCCCTGCATACACCCCCCATACACAAACATTCCAACTTACTTTTCCCCTTCAATCTTGACCGCAGCCATCTGGTCAAACACCTCCCTCCCCCTCTTCCTCCACTCCCTCTCTGCCATCCACTTTACCCCTGCTCATCCCCCACCTCTTTCTCTTACCACCAGCCACAGTAGTCCTTGCTCACCCCATCCTTCCATTTTTTCCCCACTCATTTTCTTCAACATTCATTTTTATTCTCCAACAAGTACGGACGTCCGCCCAGTAGTGGCCATTATTTCATTTTATTTTTCCTCCCAATATGTCTACCCTACATGTATCTGTACTTGCATGACATTTTTTCTCTATATAATCATCCTGATGAAGTCTTATAAATAAAGACGAAACGTTGATGTACACATAACAAGCATCCATTTTTTGGTTTTCCTTTTTCATTTTCCCATACACTATATATATATATATATATATATATATACTATACGTATATATATATACTATATATATATATACTATATATATATATATATATACTATCTTAAAAAAAAATCAAACTCCTACAGCCCAGGATCCAG
>OY744523.1:57054329-57201829 GCA_963556195.1 Sepiola atlantica | reverse complement strand
GTGTATATGTGTGTGGGTGTGTGTGTGTGCATACGTTTTAGTGTGCTTATTATATGCAATGGTGCTTTGAAATACTCGGATAATAAAAAAATTAAAGTCTACTTACATTCACATATGTGTAATGGCAAGTAAGCTTATCATTTTCAAGGAAATTCTCCCCAAAGACCAGAAGATGTTCACACTTGGAACTGCTGGTATCGCAGATTGGGTTTTGGACACCATCAACAACAGGAGCTGAACCGATTTCTAAAGAACAGTCGACACCTTCATATTTGCTATCACAGACACAATTACCTGTAAAATAAAAAATAAAAAAAAAAGAAAAGATAGAATTCTTTGCTAACTTCTTTCATGCAAATTCTGTGACATATCTCATCTAGTCATTTTTGTTTTATAATGTTTTTTTCGGACTATTGTCCTCAGCATTAATATTTATATTTTGGTGGACTTTATGACATGATATTCAGATTCATCATAATCATGATCTAGTCACAGATCTTCTTGACTCTCTCACGCCATATTACTCTATCCTTCATCACACCAGGTAGGTCTTCATAGGTATATTGTGAGTCCTCTGTAACGTCAACAGGACTCAAAATATTCGGATTACTATAATTTAAACACCACATCTTTATATCATGAAATGTTATGCTGCTTTCTTCCTCCGTGTGTCTAACATTAAACAGAATTTTCATGAACAGAGTTTCTTTCCAAGAAGTTCTGATCTATAGAACACATTACTACATGACTACTTCCTTGCAGACTACAACAGGGTCATTTTCAAATCCATTGTCAACAAATACTTGTCATAAACCGTCCTTATAAGTTATCAAACTTTGTTCATTCCATTCATCATTTTCAATCCTTTTATGATATTCTTCATAATTCAACTGACAATCGATTCATCTCATTAACCTTTTAACCTCGAGTGGCTTTTGGCATTGATAAGTGGTGACACATTAGTAATAAAAAAAATCTACTTACCAATTTTTAAAGTGGGATTTCAGTTTGCTGAGTAAATTGAATGTCAAAGATCTCCTTGGAATTGATATTTTTAAGGACTTCATCACATTCTAAAATGTTTCTTATTCTTATTTAAAAAAAAAAAGATAAATGAAAGTTTTTTGCAGTTGTGGTAAGAAGACGAGTTCTTGCTGTGAATGATTAAAATTTGTTGGTTTCATCTTCGGTTCGGTTTGAGTTGGCTTGGTTTGATTCTTCACCACCTTCTAAAGCTTTTATTATCAAAGATAATCCCTACATAGCTAAAATTACTTTTTAACCCTGTACCCTTTTTCGATATACCTACCAAACTTTTTTTTAAATCTTCAGATCACTACATCGATTTAACACCAATTTCTCAGATTCTTGAAAATTCTTTGTGACAAACTCACTATTAAGTTTTTAAGTGGGGGGGTCAGTTTTCTATTTAAGTTTAATATAAAATGATTCCCTGGTGGTTGAAATTCTGAAAATACTTTTTTCCACAGGATTTTTTGGTTAAAGATTAGTGAAAATCAAGTAGTCGCGCCATTTTATGTTAAACTAGCAGTACCTACTCGGCGCCGCCCAGGATCCAGTAAAGTCATTTTAGTCTTTAATTTTTATTTGTTTACACATTTTTAAAACTGATATAACTTGGTTAGCAGTTATAATAACAAAAATAATCAGAGTGTAAGGTCTTTAAAAGAGGATGGTTTATTACAACGTATATCTTGTACAAAACAATAGCACTACCGGTAATCCAATAGGATTAACCTAATACACTCGAATACCGTCGAATACAGTCCACCATATACACTACTGTTTGTAGTATATATATCCTAAAGACTAGTACACTTATCAGCCTTGAGGGGAGTCAGGTATTCCATCACAACAAAAACTTATACAGAAAAATAAATAAAATTTTAGTTGTAAGGGAGACAACTCTCTTTAAATTCTTCAATTAAAAATTGGAGTTATTCCCTTTGCTGAATTGGATTTTCGGTTTTAATTGAAAAAGGTTTCCATTTTACAAGTTATCCGGGCAAGATTACATATTTAAAAAAAAATAAAATGTAGCAAAGTATGTTATTATAGGCCAATAAAAATGTAAATTAGTTATTCGTTGATTGATAATGAGAGCCTTGAAGATGGATAAGGTAGAAGACGGCCATGCACTCGTGACAATGAATGCTTAAAAAAAATTGTTTAACAAAACGCATGCCAGAAAAATGTTTAAGACTCTTGATGTTAGTAGTTCAACAGTGTCTGACCATCTAAAGCAAATTGGTAAGGCGAACAAACTTGATAAATGGGTTTCTCGTAAGCTCAATTGATAAATAGTTGTTTCTGAACGAAAAAAAAAGCACGAATTGCATACTCTCTCAGAAGAACTTCGCCATATGATTGAGAACAGAATATCCCCCCAGGGGGGGGGGGGATGTTGTTCCATTGTGTCAACACATGTGCAGATTAGCAGGTTATACTGAAGTACTTGCTAAAGTCATCTTCAGGGCTGTATGGGAGGTTTTGCTGTCCTCCCATCTTTGCATATACAGTGCTTGGTATGCCCAAATGGTCACCCATTTAGTACTGCCCAGGCCCAATGTCGCTTAATTTCAGTGATATAAGGAGAACCAGTGTGTCAATGTGATTATGCTGTATTGTTCTTGAAATCGGTCATTATTTTCTGTACAACCTATGTTCTCATTTTGGATGTAATTCTCACAACGTTTCGGCCGATGTAACCTCTGATCATCTTCAAGTGCATTTTTTTTTAACTCAGGACTATTTATGTAAAAATTGTGAATCTGTATTGAATTTTGAATGGAACCCTTTATTTAATCCATGGGGGTAGATTGTTCTCGTTCCATCAGCCATGACTAGTTAGAAGTCTTAAGTAATTCTTAATTGTATTCTTAGTATCACCCGTACTGAGGATTGAACCACCAACCTCCAGAAGACTGATTATTACTTAGCACTTTTATCTGTTGCACCAAGGGTCCATGTGACATGATATTCAAGATGAGAACAGTAGTTCGAATAATCCAAAATACAAATTATGAATCCTCATCTAAAAGATTCTGAAATTTTTCTTTCAAATTTCAAATGCAAAATCCTTCTCTATTCAGTAAATTTTAAATGCTGTAATTTACAGAAACTTTTGCTATTTCTTTTACACTCTACCTTGTACGCATTTCCCATTGTCATTACATTCTCTTGGGCAGATGGAATCGAAAATTGAATCGGGTGGATTCACTTCAGTTGAATTGGTGCCATTTGTCCACAGTTCTACATTCGTCCCAGCTTCTATAATGCAACTTTCCAAAATGTTCTGAAGGGCTTCTGAGACCCAATCAAAATTATCCATGATCTAAAAGAAAAAGGAAAAGGAATAAAAGAAGAAAAAAATAAAAAAATAAAAATAAATAAATAAATAATAATAATAATAATAATAATAATAAACAATTGGACAGTATCAGTAATAAGATACTCTGGACCATTCATAGGCTCGACGAAAGAAGAACTCAGGCACCTTGACCAGAGGACTGGAAAATTAATGACCATACACAACCCACAAGACGATACAGACAGACTCTACATGAAAAAAAAACGAAGGGGGAAGAGGACTGGTAAGTATAGAAGATTATGTGGAAGACACAAAAAAGAGCAGGAGAAATACATTACTCAGAACACGGAAAAGCTAATCACCACAGCAAGATACACCATTCCAACGAGCAACTTGAAAAGCACCGAAACCAAAAACAAAAAGACAAGAAAAGGAAAGTGGGAAGAAAAACAACTGACAAGAGAAGAAACCAACGAAAATAGCTGAGCATGGTTAAGAAAACGACACTTGAACAAAGAAACGGAATCTTTACTGATGGCTTCACAGAACGATGCGATTAGGACAAACTACATTAAAGCTAAAATAGATAAAACCCATGAAAATAGTAAATGCAGACTATGTGGACAAATAGACGAAACAGTAAATCATATAATAGGTGACTTCAGCAAACTAGCCCAAAAAGAATACCAAAACAGACATGACTGCGTGGTGAAAGCCGTACACTGGGAACTGCATAAACGATTGAATTTCAAATACGCAGACAAACGGTACAAACATAAACCAGAAACAGTACCGGAAAACGAAAAACATAAAATCCTCTGGGATATGGATGTACAAACAGACAAATTCATACAAGCAAGGAGACTGGCTGTTATAGTAATCGACAAGAAGGAAAAACCTTGCCAAATCTTAGACTTCACCGTTCCAGCAGACCACAGAGTGAAGATCAAAGACACAGAAAAACGAAGCAAACACACGGAATTTGCCAGAGAACTGAAAGGAATATGAAGCATGAAGAAAGTCAGTATAATACCAATAATCGTAGGAGCACTAGAAACAGTCTCAAAAACCTGGATAAAAGACTGGGAGAAATTGGACTCAAAGGGATCACTGAGACCATACAAAGGATGGCAATGATCAAAATAGCTGCAATTTTAAGGAAAATCCTCTAATGCGGAAACCAACCCGCATAAGCTACACATAATAACCAGTCACATGGAAGTACAAGAAGAAAACAAAACCATAGGAAAAATACCACCGCATGAACAGAAACTGCAAGAAGCATCATAAGCTGCCCCCCCCCCCCAAGAAAGATGGCGCCGGCCTAGGCTGACCCCACACAAAATATTTGTAGAGGACTAAGGAGGATGAGAAAACCGAGGAAGAAACAGCACAAACAAGACCTCCACTGGAAGAGTGCGAAGGGTGCTGGGACCTTGGGGAGGCTTTTTGCCACCCAAATCCCAGAGAAGACCAATGGTTCTTATCAGCGAGAAATCAATGATAAGCAGCTGTTGCGATATCGCAAGGTCATTTGCAGTGGTTATCAAAAAGAGGTGGAGAGTACTGGAAATCTGGGAAGGCTTGTTGTCACCCAGACTCCAGGGAGGAACACCACACGTTGTTGTCGGTGAGCAATCACTGACAATGATCTGCATGATAACTCCTAGTGAGTACAAATAATTTACTGATAGGAATATGGAACATGAAGAAAATCAGTATAATACTAATAATTGTAAGAACACTAGGAACAGTCCCGAAAAACCTGGGAAGAAGACTTGAAAAAATTAGAAGCAAAGGGAAGTTTGAGACTATACAACACACAGCAATAATGAAAACAGCTGAAATATTAAGGAAAATCATTGAATGCGTAAACCACTCATATAACCAACAAACGATGAAGGTACAGTTAATAACAGTATAGTAACCAAAAATGGTTCCAAACATTTGGCTCGGGTTGCAAGAAACTTGACGAGCAGGCAAATTTACATAGGCCTAAAACTGTGAATTTCGATGTGGTTCTCTAAGTCATAGAGGCGAATCAGGTGAGCTTGACACCTTCACAGCCTCAGTAAAAGCATCAAAAGCTGTCAAAATTGTACAAAAATATTGGAAACTTTTGACTCACCTGAGGATAAATATTCAATTTTTGTTATCTTTAGGGAGGAAGTGATAAAGATGGATTTAAGAAAAAGATGGAAAAACAGTGTTAACAGACACAGATAAATAGAAATGAGAAAAAATCACACAAGCTCAAAGCAACTAAAAATGCCAGAAATTACATAGACTGACCACTTCCCCTCTAGAAGAAAGAAACAAAAAACAAAACATACACAAATGTTGTGACACTAGCATCAGTTTGTACAACACAAAATAGTCAAGGAGGATGAATGGGTAGAGGGGGGGGGATGAGCACCAACCAGACCTCCACTGGAAAGGTGTGAGAGGACTGAAATCTAGGGGAGGCTTATTGCTACTCAAATTCCAGAAAAGACCAGTGAGAAATCAATGGTAAACCATTTGCCAAGGTTATCAAAAGAGATGTAGAGTGCTAGAAATCTGCAGAGACTTGTTGTCACTCAGACTCTAAGGAACCACTATTGGCAGTGATCAATCACTGATAGTGACTTGTGTGAGAACTTCTACTGAGTGAGATGATGATGATGATGATGATGATGATGATGATGATGATGATAATAATACATTGTCGACGGTTTGAGGTATGTTTTACATGCTGGCATATATTGAACCGATTTGGTCAGGTCTTTGTTTTTCCATCTTTTTCTTAAATCCATCTTTATCACTTCCTCCCTAAAGATAACAAAAATTGAATATTTATCCTCAGGTGAGTCAAAAGTTTCCAATATTTTTGTACAATTTTGACAGCTTTGGATGCTTTTACTGAGGCTGTGAAGGTGTCGAGCTCACCTGATTCGCCTCTATGACTTAGAGAACCACATCGAAATTCACAGTTTTAGGCCTATGTAAATTTGCCTGATCGTCAAGTTTCTTGCAACCCGAGCCAAATGTTTGGAACCATTTTTGGTTACTATACTGTTATTAACTGTACCTTCATCTTTTGCACAACAGATTTTCTGGTTGGTTCTATAGAGTTATGAGCTAGTGTAATGTCATGAGACAGGACATGGGTTTTGTACTCGGGTTGTTTGCAGACGGATTTGAAGTAAAAATTTAAATAAAATCCAAAAGAACAAATAATTATTTTGGAAAGAAATCAATAAAGTGAAAACATTCTTTGTTCATGATGTCAGTAGGTTAAAAAGCACATGCAACAAAAGAATAGCATTGTTTAAGAAAGATGTGATTGAGAATCAGGTCACAGTCATTACAACAGAGCTGACGTCGAATGACGTAAATAAAAGTCTATTAACAGGGTGCCTGTTGGATGCTCGAGATATAAGAGAGTCTGACAGGCAGGAAGACATGTGGAGAAGAATAGAAAGTCAGTGTGACAAGACTGGTGCAGGTCCGAGATATGAAAAAATGGTCTTGCTTTTTATGCCAAAGGGAGCAACTCTTGTGCCAACAAGAGCCACTTGTATCAAACAGTTGATTTAGTTGATAACACTACACCAGTTAGAACTTGTAAAGAATTAGTATCTGAATTATGCTCTGCTGCATGTTCACCTGTGCAGCATTCAAATCACAAACGGAATGAAGCAATGCACATATCATCACATAAACTACGAGGATACTATCAACCGCATGTATAAAAATATTGCATAACTTTTGACTCATCCTTGTAACATTAAGTTATTCAATTTTACATCATCACTGACGAGTTTGATTGCATCCAGACATTCACCTTTCCAGTGCGTTCGTGGAGGAAAAGCATTCTCTCGCAAGCACCTGTTTGCTTTGTTTTACTTGTCAATTAAATTAACTGATTACTATTGCAAACCTCACATTTTTGACCATTCAAAGTGTTTAGTAATCTCTCAGACACCTTTGCGATGTCGACAGTGGTAAGGCTTAGTTCTGTGTATCCCATTGATTTCGGTTAAGTTTCCTCTTTTTCCTAATGAGAAAATGTTGTTAGTGTTTATTTGGTTGAAAAATATTCGTTGGGACCTTTGTTAGATTGGGACCTTTGTTAGATTGGGACCTGCGCTAAAAGTCCATCGGTGTCGGTGCTTTCCGGCATTTTAAGTAAAACACCAGAAAGCCCCAAAGCGGTTAGTCAATAAAACTGCGAAAAAAATTAATAACTGATTGAAATTAATAAGCAGACGACATCTAAACTTGATAACTGAATTTTTAACGTCTGCAAACGAGCCTGCCCAATCCCTAACCCTGCTAAAACCCTAATTCCTAACCCTGCCCAAACCATAACCCTGCCCTAACCCTAATTTCTAACCTTAACGAAAGCAACAATAATAATCAGTAAAAAAAACAAAAAAAAATTGCATAAATTAAAAAAAACAACATCTATTTGATTAACTTCATAATTTAAACACTTATTTGAATCACTGTTATTTCTTTGTTAAAATTTAAAAATCTAAACACTTATTTCTTCGTTAAAAAAAAATTATTTCATAGAAAATTTTTGCTGTAATTTTTTGCTTGTTTTTTTTTCCCCACTTGTAAATCCTGCCTCGTTTGTGCTTTTTTAGAAGCAGGTAAGTCGATGAACTTTTCATTCAGCACTATCCCGCGTTTTCCGTAAACATCCGGAAAGTACCGACACCGATGCACTTTTGTGTGGGTCTTAATGTAAAAAAGCACCAAATTAACAAAGTAAGTCATAAACAGGATGAATTATAGACAGGGGATCAGCAGGGCTGAGGCAGGTGAACTTTCAGGCAAGTCGGCCTTGCATGGAAGTAATATAAGTTGATTGATTTGAGAATGTGAAATTGTCATTCATCGTGGAAACTTCGGACTGACCAGACAGTATTGCAAGATATCTTTACACACGCTAAAAATAACGAAGCCATGAACTAATAATTAAGTATCTCTCTCTATCTTTCTCTTTTTTCCTCCTTTTGCTTTGCGGCCTAAAGACGAACATTGTTGAATAAAGCATCAATTCTTCTATAAAAACGTGCTGAGTTGATTAATAATAATAAATTAGTAAATCAAGAATTTAACTGACTTTTCATTGCAGTTGTAAGATTGTCCATCGTCAGGCAAGATGACTATCGCACACATAGGAAGCAGAATGCCGTCCGAAGAATAACAAGGTATGTTTTGAGTTGGGTTCGAAGTATTGAGGTTTAATGACAAAAATTTTATAAGCAAAAGGGTGTGTAACCGAAGGAAATCACTGGTGTTAGTGGCAATGATAGACTTTTTAATGGCTTTGCAGGTGGTTTTGACAACAATTTTTTTTTTTCCAACAGTCGACTGTTTTGTTTCTTCTGGCTATCAACTGTGTTCAATTTCTTCCAGCCAGGTACGTGTCTGTGTCAAGTATGTTAGTAACATGTATTAATTGCCAGCATGCGTCTGGGTATATTTTAAAGATACAACCATCGCATATACTCTATCCAAGCCAGAAGTCATGTTAAAATATCTAGGGTAGATTCAATTTAATTAGAAAATGGGACCTTGACTGGTACCAGCACTCTGGGTCAAATGCAATTTCAGGTCACACCAAAGAAAACAATTGCAAATATCAATGTTTCTATTACTTTAATCCCATACCTGTGGAGTCAGTCTGTAACCTAGACACCGAATTCAAATAACAAGGTCTTACCTGGATATCCTTGACGCAAAATTCGATTGTGGCTACAAAATCTGTGTCAGGTAGAATCTTTAAGCAGTTCTTGGCAGAATTTCTGTTTTCAATAAGTTCTCTGCATTTCGTAAAGGCTATCTTCTCGGTTATATTATTTGGGGTCGGCCATTTTACATTCTGTGAAATAATAAGAAAATGGAAGTTTAGAGAAAGCATGGTTCTCAGAAAGAAATTTAAGTGAAAAATAAAATAATGAAATACATATATATACGAGGCCTGTCTAAAAATTATCCGACCATAGATCAGAAAAAATATTTCAAATACCTGTCGGGGTTGGGACCCTAATCCCCTTCAATATTGGCCTCTTGTGCTTGCACACACTTAGCCCACCGATCCATCCACTGCCGGAAACACCTCTGAAAGTCTTCTTTTGGAATGGTGTTCATCTCACCCGCTACGTTCCGCATTATCTCTTCTCTAGTCTCAAAACGGGAAACAACCAGAAGTGGCAAGGAGCCATGTTTAGAGAGTAGAGAGGTTGGTGAACGAGTGGAATTCCATGTTTGGCCAAGAAATGTTGGATCAATTGGGATGAATGTGTGGGTGCGTTGTCGTGATGCAGTTGCCAGTTTTTCGCCGTCCACATGTCTGGTGTTTTGCACCGAACTGCGTCACGGAGACGCCAGAGAACATCTTGATAGTACTCCTTTGCTACTGTTTGTCCTTCCGGTGCGTATTCATGATGCACAATTCCACGGATATCAAAGAAGACAGTCAGCATCACTTTGATTTTGCTTTGCACCTGTCGCGCTTTTTTGGGCCTTGGAGACTCGGAATGCTTCCATTGTGACAACTGTGTTTTTGTTTCTTGGTTGTACCCATACACCCATGACTCATCTCCAGTTATCACGGTGGTCAAGAACCCAGGACCAGTGTTGGCGGTTTCCAGAAGGTTCTGTGCAATTTGAAAACGGAGGTCCTTTTGTTCCTGCGAACAACTTGAGCACAAATTTTTCAGCCACTTTGTGCATGTAAAAATCATCATGCAAAATTGCATGCATGGAATCTTTACTCACTCCGACCTCTTGGGCGATTTCCTGCACGGTTGAACGACGATCTTCCATCACCAAATATCGCACCCTGTCAACAACAGCTGCACTCTGAACAGTTTTAGGCCTGCTAGAACGCTGGTCACTCTCTGCTGATTTGCAGCTATTTTTGAATCGGTTGAACCATTCTTTAATTTGTGTTACACTCATCGTATCTTCTCCAAACACCTGCTGAATTTTACAAATTGTTTTGCTTAGAGAATCACCAAGTTTTTGACAAAATTTGATGCAGTACCTTTGTTCAACACGTTCAGCCATCTTTAAAGAATCGGTAATCCGACGAACATGTTGTGTAGCACTTCACTCAGTGACCGATAGGCAGTGACTAACGTGCAGAAAAGCGGTGATAAAATTCACACATGCGTATGAAGGTGTCTTCCTTTACTGTGTAGAGTGGCGCTGCCCTATCGTCTCTATTTCACACGGAAAAATAAAGGTCAGATACTTTTTAGACAGGCCTCATATGTATGTATGTATATATATATATATATATATATATATATATATATATATATAAATAAATAATTAAATATATATATATATATGTATATATATTCTCTGATGAGCAACACATTTGAGATGAAGACTGTGTATTTTTCATCATTCTGCTACGAAATGCGCATAAGATGTAGATAAAAGATTGAATTTGGAAAAATAAGCATAAATAAATTTAAAAAATACAATATAAACATATTAAAAAAGATTTGTGAGACAAAGAGCAAAGAGAAATTACATGTATTCGCTGAGATATGAAAGTAAAGAGATTGAAAGAACAGAAGAAAAGTTTGGTTGTGGTCGTTCAAAAATATATGAAGATTAAGAAATTGAAAGAACAGATGAAAGGTATGATTATAGATTGATTGTTCCTTTGGTCATTGGAATACATCTATAATTTATATATATATATATATATATATATATATATATATATATATATATATATATATATATATATATATATATATATCCTCGAATAGCCCAGGTGAAGTAACTTAAAATGTTTTGGGTCGTTTCTTATAAAATATTTCTTATTTAGTTTTATTCTTTCTTTCTCTATTTTTTTGTGATGGGGGGGGGGGTATCAAGTTATGTTTAAATGTCTACAATCAATAATTCTTTGATAGCAAATAATATATATATATATATATATATATATATATATGTGTGTGTGTGTGTGTGTGTGTGTTAAATACAAACAGGATAAGCGAAAATTGTTAATATGTTAATCGATGTTTCGTCTTTATTGTTCAAAGACTTTCTCAAGATGACTGATGTAAAGAAAAGCGTAGGAGTTAAAGTATGTGGTGGGTCTATGATGTGAAGAAAAATTTCTTTTTTCGAAAAAACAGGCGTTAAAATTCGAAATATATAGTGCATCTATGAAGTAGAATGGATGTTTTTTTTGTTCTTTATTTTAAATATAGATGTAAACAGGAAGTTGGAAGGTACAACGTTTTGTCAGGAATGTGGTGTAAAAGTAGCTAGCATGGATCTAAGTCTAGGTTTTGTTCGTTTAATATTATTTTGTTGATTAATGGAGATAAATGATAGAAGTCATTACGTTAAGTGCGTCAGAGTTTATAATGAGTGTTCATTCAAGAAGTTTTCAGCAAGTTTTCTTTAGAATAAATTTTACAAGTTTGTTTATAGTTAAAGGAATGGTGATGTTTTAATATATGAGAGGGGAGAGTATTTAGGGAATTGTTATTTTTATGTCTTTTTTATGTTCATTCAGCCTTTTCTTAAATTCGTGCTGAGTTTCACCAATATATATTTGATTGATCTAAGTTTACGTTTTGTTCGTTTAGTATCATTTTGCTGATTAGAGGAGATAAATTGAAGAAGCCATTAAGTTGTTTAATTGTGTTAGAGTTTATAATGAGTGCTCGTTCAAGAAGTCTTCGGTGAAATTAATTTAGAATGAATTTAACGAGTCTGTCTTGTTTAAAGTTAAATGAGTGGTAAAAATATGTTATGAATTAAAAAATATATAGTAGCGATGATACCATTTTTAAAGTTACGACTCACCCTACAGAACTAACATTACACTGGGTTTCATGCTCACAGGTGGCAATCGTCATATATTACTTCTGTTATAGTTAGAGACGGACAATGAAAGTTATTTGTTTTTAATTCCCAAAATGAATAACACTGATCGAGATAAATCAGAGTATTATTCGATCTTAATGAAATTTTCAGTATTTTTTACTTAATGAATGTTAATATAAAAAAAAACTTATAGATTTTTTTAGATCACTTGAATTACTTTATCCTTTGTTAGATCACGTGAAATACTTTATTCTAACCTTCGTTTCAAGGACGTAATACGTCTTATTATACCCATAGTCGAAACTCAGTGATCACATTTACACAGAGATAGCACCTTGAAGGTGCGAATGAAAACAAATTAAAAGCAGTTGGTATTAATATAGAAATAAGATGAACGTCCATTTCTATTCTTCAAAACAACTTTATTGAGTCATTTTTGTTAACATGTAATTAAAAGGAGAATAAAAGAGAAGAGTGTTAGTAAATGAATACGTCTACATATCTAGAAAACGGAGCTGTTAAACCTGACATCATAATATGGGACAAAAGGGAGAAAGTAGCAACCCTAGTTGAAGTCAGTGTCCCTAATGATGCAGGATTGAACAGAGCAGAAAGGGAAAAGATTACGAAATACCAAGGTCGTATGTACGACATGAAAAGAAACTGGAATCTTAGGAAAATCTCCATCATACCAGTAATTATAGGAGCAACAGGACTAATGGAGAAGAATTTCAAAAGCTATCTGGCGAGTATACCCGATGAACCGAGTGCAAGAGAAATACAAACAACTGCACTTAAAGGGACGGTTAGAATCTTAAAACGATCTCTAGGCTGGAGTGTCTGAAATAGCCGGTGAATGTCTGGAATCCGGTAGGATGCCCCATCTCCAGCAAAAACAGAAAGATAAGAAAAAAAAAAGAAAAAAAAGAGAATCTGTGTACATACACAGATGTTGAAGTTAGGATGGGTCTATATGTGTATGTAGGCATGTGTGTGCGTGTTACATTAACTCTACGTGTGTGCGGCCACAGTCATGTTGGATCTTTGATCTTCTTGTCGAAGTCAAATCCAGGGCCCAAACGGCCCGGAGGATTTGGTTGCATCACAAGAGAGAAGTTTGGGGGTTAGTCCGAGCAATGTGGATCAGTTATTGGCAGTGCCTTCCCCTGGCCAAGAAAGAGAAAGTAACTAATGGGCGCTCCCTTTTTATCAACTCCGGTTGTGTACTCATCAAGCCTGAGAGATGGCTTCTAATTGGGCAAGCCAGAAAGGAAGTTAAATGCTTGCATTTACCAGCGCTGAGTTTAGAAATTAAGCATAGATTCAAAATTGTTATGGCGGCTCGTTGTAGTTGTTTGTAGTACCGCTGCTACATTCAAACTCTCAAGAAATTTAAGTTTTTTTAATTTGCGTGTTTAGTGATGAAAATATTATTTCAAAGATAAGTGCAAGAGATGCTCCAATTCATCTAAGAATTAAATAATAAAACTTTTAGAATGGGAGGGGGGGGGCAGTGAGAGTGTGTCGTATACATCTGTCAAAAAATCATTGATTAACGGAGTAAAGTAAAGATTTACTTACCGGTGGAACATGGGTCTTGTTATATTCAAATATGATTTCTTGGTCTGATGAGACGCATTTTTTGGGCGGACTTTCAGCCATTGTTGACAGAAGAATTTTAGTGATATCTTTTACTACAAACCCAAACAAAACAAAGAAATATTAATGAAACTTTCTTGGAAAGACAATGCACAAATGGATAAACCATTAAAACATTTAGTTAAACATTACTTTCGTAACAACATTTCTAAAAAATGATAAACTAGTGAACAATTTAGTGTCGTAACAGAATGATACCTTTTAAATATTACTTTTGTAACAGCAGTAGTAAAAATTATAAACTATTAAACGATTCGGTGTTGTAACAGAATGACATCCGGTTAAATATTACTTTTGTAACAACACTTCCAAAAAGAAATAATAAACCATTGAATAATTTGATGTTCTAACAGAATAATATCTGATTAAAAATTACTTTTATAATAGCAATTCTAAAAAAATAATAAACTATTGAACACTTTGGTGTTGTAACAAAATGACACATTGAATACTATTTTGCTGTTACAGCAGTACTAAAAATTGAAAAACTATTGAACAATTTGAATGACATGTTGTTAAATATTACTTTTGTAACAGCAATTGAAAAAAAATGATATACCATTGAAAAATTTGATGTTGTAACAGAGTGACATTTGATTAAATATTATTTTTTGTAACAGAAATTCCCCCAAAATGATAAACTATTGGACAATTTGATGTTGTAACAGAGTGACATCTGATTAAATATTATTTTTTGTAACAGAAATTCCCCCAAAATGATAAACTATTGGACAATTTGATGTTGTAACAGAGTGACATTTGATTAAATATTATTTTTTGTAACAGAAATTCCCCCAAAATGATAAACTGTTGGACAATTTGATGTTGTAACAGAGTGACATCTGATTAAATATTATTTTTTGTAACAGAAATTCCCCCAAAATGATAAACCATTGAAAAATTTGATGTTGTAACAGAGTGACATTTGATTAAATATTATTTTTTGTAACAGAAATTCCCCCAAAATGATAAACTATTGGACAATTTGGTGTTGTAACAGAATGACATCTGGTTAAATATTACTTTTGCAATTAATAAATATATTAGATTCATTTTAAGCTGAATAAATGAAATGTGAAATAGTAATGCAAACTTCTTTTTAATCGTTGGAAAAACAGTATTTACCTTTATGTCTTGACTGTTTGGTGCTTTTACTCTTGAGACTGGCACAGGATCTTAAGTAGTGGTCTTCGGAACATGTCGCTTCTCCATCAGAGTTGCAATCACAGTAAGTCACTGACTGTAGCTTCTCACTTTGTAACATGCAGTAGCCATTATACAGGCTTTCACTTTCCGGAACCCTGCAAAAATTAAACATGTTTATAATTGCAGACATGGAATGGTTAGTATATGGCAGAAGTGGATATGCATGCGAAAAAACTAGTTAAAATATTGACACAGAAACATGTTTACAGTTTTCATGAGCTCCGTTATTTCGATCTGCGTGAAAGATCTTATTCATGAAAAAATAACTTTATCAATAAGAAGTGGACAATTTATACACAGAAACGAGGAAGAAGATATAGTGAGAAGATGAAGGGTGCAGTGTTAAATGCTGGGAAAGGATAAAGGGAAAGAGTAGGTCAGATATGAGAGGAGAGGGGGAAGCAAGGAAGTGGTAGGAGAGGAGTAGGTGAGTTACCTGATTTTGGCAGATATTTGTATGTAGAAACAAGGGGAAAATAAAGTGAGAAAGACATCCGTAACTCAAATATACTAAACGTTTTACAGCGATGGAAGAGTGGTGAAATGTGCAGATATGACCTGTTACCATTTTGCACATAGCCTCTAAAAAAACTGCCGCCTGTGTAAATCTGAAGCTGGTCTAAAAAGCTACCTACAAAGTCACACACGAGGATGGGTTTACAGTGGAGAATCATAATGAGATAGCAATAATCTGTGAAGATGTAGCGAACCAACGACAGTCAACGTTACTCCTGCTGTAATTGGAGACGGGTTAATGTCAAGATTAAGTGATGGTGATGGCAGCACAACACAGTAGTAGTAGAAATAGATGCTCGACAACACGGATAAGTATCAAAATATTTTTTTTTACGTTAAAAGGCATCATAAAAATGAAATACAATTTTGTTTAGGAAATCGATAAGGATGCCAAGATTTCTTTCTTTTTTGTATACAATAAATCAAATATTTCGATCAGGATCAGTTTCTAACACCATCACTTAATCTTGACATTAACCCGTCTCCAATTACAGCAGGAGTGATGCTGACCATTGTCAGTTCGCCGACAATATGTCGGCGTTGAGAAAGAATAAAAAAGAATTAATAACAATGTCAGATTCTCAGTTTCATTGAAAAAGATTGGCCCCGATCGAAATATTTGATTTATTGTATAAAAAAGAAGGAAGTTTTGGCATCCTTATCGATTTCCTAAGCAAAATTATATATATATATATATATATATATATATATATATATATATATATATATAAGAGAGAGAGAGAAAGAATGTGAGATGTGTGTGCCTGTTTCATTCAATTATATATCTCTTATATATCCATTCCTTCTCTAAGGTACACCGGGTGGAGTGGGCCACCAGGGTGGAGTGGGCCACCAGGGTGGAGTGGGCCACCAATGATTATCTTCATTTTCTCCCAACTTCGTTTTTCCAGAGTTGGATAGTTTTATTATGGATTGCATAAAACATTGTCTTTATGATGAAGTAAATTCCGAAACAAATGAACTCATTCTTTTAAAATACTGAACAGCTATTCTATGCATAACAGTAGGTGTTATAAGCTATATATATATATATATATATATGTTAATGCCAAATATCCATAAACGACAACGTTTTACTTTATTTAAAGAATTGAAAAATAATGTGAAGTTCAGGGCTGGGAGCAGGAGTACGCAGGGGTCCACATTAATCCCGGATGTTTCTATACTAGTAAAGTACATAAAGTTTGCTAAAGATCATGACTTAATGAAAACTAATAGAATAATACTTATTTTGCATGATCAGTAGCATTAGGAGAGGGGGGGGGTAACACTTTTTTCCATTCTCTTTTTGTTTAAAATTTTGAAAACTTACCTCCAGGAGTTTGAAAACTCATCTGGTCTCTTGGACCTAGTCGACATTATTGAACCGTCACTTTTCGTAAAGTCATTGATTGCTTTGCCGTCAAAGGTACCACACAATCCTGTCAACAAACATATATTAATACATAAATAGATAATTTATCGAAGGCTAATAACAATGTGGGAATATACCGGATTGTAATAAGGAAAACTGAATAAAAAGGTGATTTTTTTTTTTTCTTAAATCTACAATTACATCTTACTGGCTTCCAGATTTCTCCTCGATCACTAGTGTTGTATGTTCATGTGTCATCCAAGCTAACACACGACTGTAGTCTCCAAGTTATATATATAGAAACATACTACTAAGCTACAGTTAGTAGTATAAATCTCGTTTCCACTCTTAAGTTCAAAATTAATGAAACCTTCCGCAAGTTTTGAGTACATAGTTTATATTTCACATGAATAAAGTCAATTTAAAAATGACAAAACAAGAATAGGTAGAGTACATGTTTATTAAGGTAGTAGTTTTATGTTGTCAATACCCGAGTTCAAATCTCACGTAAGTCGGAAGGATTTTTTAAACTGGATACATATTTTATAAATTTAAAGAAACTAACATTACATAATAAAATTTAAAAAAACATTACATAAATATTTTCTTTTAAAACAAGTGACCTTTTTCTGATAATCTGAAAAAAGTAGATATAAAGGGTATTCTGCATTGGTTGAAAGCAAATTATTTTTGCTTAAGAACATGATTTCTAATGTTTTTTTTGTTAATTTAAACAATACGTAAATACATTCATTGTAGTTACTTACTCTCTTATCCAAATACTAAGTAGCATATTTTTTCAACGAAATTTTGCAAATGCTTTTCTTTGCATTAGCAATAATGTGGTAGAAGCTAGGTAAAGATAGAAATTGACATACCTAAGTACTGTACCAACACTGATCAAGTTAGTGTGTATTAATTACATTAATACCCTTGGGAAAAGGTATGAATCCAGTTCTAGTTATGAGTGAAATAGTAGGTTAGACTAGACTCTAGAGCCTCAGGAGGGCAACTAGTTTAAGACTTGGGGCTTGTTTTTTTATTCATCTCTTGGCATTCATTCGAACCACGCCTTTGTTTCAGCATGTCCAAAATGTTTGTGTGGTGCTGTGTAAGCCACATGAGATGTTAAAGTCATTCAGTGGCACAGGCGTTAGCTTGGCCATATTCCAAACACAAGTTGGCAACTATGATATACATATGGTCAACACACATCTGTGCTGAATAGGTCATACCCAGTGATGTGCATGGGAGATAGGGGCGGCGACAGGGCGATGGTTCCAGTCATTCAAATTAGGAGAGCATCTAACCATATTCAAACTATCTCCCTTTCATAATATTTCTAAGTAGTAAGACTCATACTTGAGTCTTTGAGATATACAATCAAGGAGTTGGCCCATGGTATCATCAGGCCATCACTAGACCTCTGCACGCCACTGGGAATACCATTTGTATGTTATGAAATGCAAAAGAGTGCCCGGAGCCTATGGTCATGTGTCAGCTTGGCTGACACAGTGGTTAAACAAGAAATTAAACAAGATTAGATTAACCTTTAAAACAGGTTGATTGTTTTTTAAATTTTTTTTATCAACACTTTTGGGTTATTTAATCTTGAATCACTTTGGTAGGATTCTTTTTATGACTCCAACTTGTTAATCTCTTCAACTTGTTAATCATGATGCAAATTTATGTGTATACCACGTAATTCAGTTTTATGTCATACCCAAGACAGATTCTATTTAACACTAGAATTGGCTTGGGTGTAATGACAACTAATGAGTTACACCAAGCTCTCAAAACGTCCCAAATTGTGGCCTCATAATCGGATGTAGTTTAAATGTCATTTAAAACAAGATATAGTTTACAGAGTGTAGAACACACAAAGAGAAATTTGTATTATTTGGATTATTCAGACTACTGTTATTGAATGCTATTCTCAGAACGTTTCAGCTAATGAAACCTTCAGGTGCATCTTATCGAATTCAGGAATCTTTATGTCGAACTGTGTCAAGGACCTGTGGCATAAAAGATAAGTAACAATCAGTTTTAAGTGACAGTCTTCTTGAGGTTGACAGTTCAATACTCAGTGCTGGCGATACTAAAAATACAATTACGAATTACTTAAGATTTCTACTCGGTCATGACTGACTAAATAGATTAAATAAAGGGTTCCATTCGAAATTCCGTGCAGATTCCCGAGTCCGACAAGATGCATCTGAAACGTTGTGAGAATAGCACCCAACATGAGAACAGTAGTCCGAATAATCTAAATAATACAAATTATCAATCCTTACCTCAAAAATTCTGAAAGATAACATAAAGAGAAGATTTATAAAAGTTAAACAAGGAAACATGAAAAAGTAGACGAGAACAACCGATCTAAGCCTTTTCCTTCTTATCCAGCAGAACAGACCATAAAACCAATAATCCTAGTTTTGCCCGAGCTGAAATCAGACTACAAAGACAGACTTAAGGACTGAATAAAAAAAATATCAAGTTATTTTCAGAACACTGAGTTTTACTCTATGCAGAGAGCAACTATTTAATGGTATGCCTAACCACTGATTTCCTCATCAAGTTCTTTATGGACAACTGAAGGATTCTAAGTTGGCTCCTTGAGGTTAAAAAAGGGCACTTTAAAGACTACACAAAAGAACTTCTGAGATGTTTCAACATAAACCCGATCATCCTTGAGTCTTTGGTTCTCAACGGGCCTATCCGAAAAGCCACCTGCATTATGGAGACAGCACAAATAAAAGCGAAATTACAACATTCGAGGACTAAAAGACAATATCAGCTTGCATGGAGTCAACATCTGTACTCCCTTGCCCAACCTCTGGGTGTGTTCATGGTCCACTAACTGGTCCCTACAACTACCATTAAATGGCACCAATAACAACACTGCTGACCTCACCTATACAATGGCACTAACTCCAATCGAGTGCTAGCATTATTGTCATACAGCTGTACAAGCTGAACAAACAATGCCTGCCTCTCCACTCTCGAACTCCAGAATCACTGGGCTGATTTTGATGCTATTTTGAACTGGAATTGTTTATATTAGTGTAGGTAATATAGGTAACTATTTGTAGCAATTACATAATTAAGATCTTTTTTCTTTCGCACTTACATGTAATCACCCATGTAATGATTGGTATGTGGTTCGGTAAGATGACACAGGCATATTATCACTCGCATAGTGATACATTGGCGATTAAAACACTTGATGCATACACGACCTTTTTCCATTTCTGCCCAAACAATTTTGCATCAATTTATGAACAGTGAGACTTCAAGCGCCATGCTTTCATCATCTCTTGTCATGACTTAGCGGGAGGCGAGATGATAAAAGTTCCTCTTGAGATATCACTGAGACCAGCCGTCATATATCTCTTCTCGTCTCTTGCGATGGCATTACGGGACAAGATGAAACTCAGGGACTCAATTCTTTTTCTATAATACATGTCTGCCGGTCGAACCAACCTATTTTATATTCTTGTGTTCCTAACTCTTTTTGGACCCTATTCTGTGCTGATGAAACTGTTGAATAAAGTTGAATAAGGTTTATTTAAATTGTAGAGATGTTTTTCATTTTAACTGAAAACTTAGTGACACTTTTTCTTCTTATCACATAAGGCCAGTAGGATGGATACAAACGCAGCTACCATACTACAAAATGACTATCTCTAACAAACAAGCATCTCATCCAAATCAACCTCTACAGATTCATATATTTTTCTAATAAGGGAAAAGCATAAGCCCTCAAATGAAAGAAGGTTTTCTTCTAAGCTTTACCGTAAAAATAGTTTTCTTTCGTTACTCAGTATCATTTCAATGTACATTCAGTCCTTCAATAGCTTTTCATAAACGTTCCAAGGAATTCAGAATAATTCTATATTAATAATATCACCAAATTAGATACAGTTTTAAAGTTATATGGGGTATTAAATATTTAAAAAAGGGCTGTATATAATGAATTAGCAGATGTCGCTATTCAATGTCTTGAATTTATTGTATTACATACATTAGCATATATTAGTAGTACTTACATATGTATTATACATAATGTCTCAAAAAAACACCTTGACAAAATAAATATCAACCTTCCTTTCTCAGTAAATAACATAATTAATATTATAAACTTATGCATTAACATGACATACTTTACTTTTAACAATTCCTTTTATAAACAGAAGTTTGGCCTGCCTATGGGTAATCCCCTTAGCTGTGTCCTATCCTGTTTATTTTGGGAATTTATCGAGAATGGCCCCTTCAAGTACAAATTACCCAAAAATGTATCATACTACAGATACATTGACGACATTCTAATTTTCCTCCCTAAAACTACTAAAATAGCACATATTACTAACAAATTAAACAAAGTAGAACCTACAATCAAATTTACATTTGAAAATGAATGCGAAAACTCCAAACCCTTCTTAGACATACTATTAATAAATACAAATAATAATCTATCCTACAAAGTCTACCGCAAGCATAGAATAGATAGAAAGAAGAAGAATGGAGAGAGAGAGTGCTAGTGTGTGTGTGTGTTACTTATCTCTTATTTGTGCTTGTATAATTCGTATATGTCAATTGCTCTTTCTATTTTAGTAGCTTGCTCTACTATAACATCGTCGAAGAATACACTATAACATAATCTAACCTCTGTAGCTTCGTTTAATGAAATCTGGCGATGTCTACAATCAATGAATGCAGCCGGCAGCTAAATATCTTGTAACTTTCCTTCATAGATACGATTATGAAATCGCTAACCTATGACAAACTCATTGGTTTTATGTAGTATTAATCCTATTAATAAATAAAAATAATAATCTATCTTATAAAGTCTACCGCAAGCAAACGAATAAAAATGACTATGTTCATTTTTATTCACATCATAATGACAAAATAAAATCTGGCATCATAATAGGCTTCTTCCTCAGAGCACTAAGAATCTGTAGCAAGGAATATCTAAATGAGGAATTCAAATACATTATACATTATATATATATATATATATATATATATATATATATATATATATATATATATAAAGCAACAGTACTTACCTAGTATACCTATCACAATATTTAGATATACCAACAGTACTTACCTAACATACATAGTACATATTTCTTAACGTTGCAAAGATATATTAATTAATACAGTTAGAAATGAAAACAAAGTTTACCCATTGAGGTATATATACGTGGCTGGCGCCATCTTAGAAAATTTTTGTCTTTTAGTGGAAGAGTGTTACAAGGAATGTGGGTTGGTAGTGTCATCCTAAAGGCTTATAACGTTTTTCCTTATTCATTTTTCTCACTGTCTCAGAATAAAATACATATTTTATATTATTTATTTATTTTTATTTTTGTATCACATATTAAATAGTTGGAAATATAAATTCTTGCCTGCAGTATGTGTGAAATCAACCGGTGATGCTCTGAACCATACATTGAGGAAATTAGCTGTTCTTGCTCTCCCTTTCTCAACAATAATATAAGCTCCAGTTGGCAGAATAATCTGAAATTAGAAAAAAAGGAATATGACTTAGTTCATCATTCAATCTCGGGTAATTCAAGGTTCTTGTTAGTATATATATATATATATATATATATATATATATATATATATATATATATATATATATATATATATATATATAAAGAGAGAGAGAGAAGGAGAGAGATACATGAAAGATAGAAAGAAAAATAATGAAACACAGGAAGAAATAAAAATATATCCAGAGATTTTAATCTCTCGTTGATTTTTATTTCTTTTATGATATATCATGTATTTCATCTTCATATATATATATATATATATATATATATATATATATATATATATATATATATAGTCTCGGAAGTTTCTCAACCATTAAAACTATATAAAAAACTTATATAAAAAAAAACAAAAAAAAACTTATAGTCTCAAGTCTTCCAGTGGAAAATCACTCATGTAAGTCAATTTATTTTTTACAGTTATTATATTAGTTAGTTTCTAACACTATTTTAAGGGATCATCAGTTGTTTACCATGAAAAACTGTTTCGGGAATATATATATATATATGCATAAGTTCCTTTTATCAATATATTTGAACTTAATTATATATATGTACATACGAGGCCTGTCTAAAAAGTATCCGACCTTATTCCAGAAAAAAATATTTCAAATACCTGATGGGGTTGGGACCCTAATCCCCTTCAAAGTAGATCCCTTATGCTAGCCCACACTTAGCCCACCGATCCATCCATTGCTGGAAACAGCTCTGAAAGTCTTCTTTTGGAAAGGGTGTTCATCTCTGCTGTCGCGTTCTACATTATCTCTTCTCTAGTCTAAAAACGAGAACCTTTCAGTGGCGTCTTCAATTTTCGAAACAATCAGAAGTCGCAAGGAGCCATGCCTGGAGAGTAGGGAGGTTGGCGAACGAGTGGAATTCCATGCTTGACCAAGAAATGTTAGATCAATTGGGATGAATGTGCGAGGGCGTTGTCGTGATGCAGTTGCCAGTTTTTTGCTGTTCACATGTCTGGTGTTTTGTGCCAGAACTGCGTCACGGAGACTCCAGAGAACATCTTGATAGTACTCCTTTGCTACTGTTTGTCCTTCCCGTGCGTATTCGTGATGCACAATTACACGGATATCAAAGAAGACAGTCAGCATCAGATTGATTTTGCTTCACACCTTTTTTTGACCATGGAGACTCCGGATGCTTCCATTGCAACGACTGTCTTTTTGTTTCTGGGTCGTACTCATGCACCCATGACTCATCTCCGGTTATCACGATGTTCAGAAACCCAGGATCAGTGTTGGCGGTTTCCAGAAGGTCCTGTGCAATTTGAAAACGGAGATCCTTTTGTTCCTGTGACAAAAACTTGGGCACAAATTTTGCAGCCACCTTGTGCATGTTCAAATCACCACACAAAATTGCATGTGCAGAATCTTTACTACGACCTCTTGGCCGATCTCCCGTACGGTTGAACGACGATCTTCCATCACCAAATTTTGCAACATCTCAACAACAGCTGCACTCCTAGCAGTCTAAACCTGCCAGAACGCTAGTCACTCTCCGCTGCTGTGCGGCCATTTTTTAATTGGTTGAACCACTTAATTTGTGTTACACCCATCGTATCTTCTCCAAACACATGGCGAATCTTATGAATTGTTTTGCTTAGAGAATCACCAAGCTTTTGAAATTTGAAGCAGTACGTTTGCTGAACATGTTCAGTCATCTTGAGAGAATCGGTAATCCGACGAACACGTTGTGTAGCACTTCACTCAGTGACCAACAGGCAGCGACTAACGTGTAGGAAGGCGGTGATAAAATTCACACATGTGCATAAAGGTGTCTTCCTTTACTGTGTAGAGTGGCACTGCCTTATCGTCTCTAATTCACACGGAAAAATAAAGGTCGGATACTATTTAGACAGGCCTCGTATGTATATATATATGTATATATATATATATATTCTCTGATGAGCAACAAAGTTGAAATGAAGACTGTGTATTTTTCTTTATTCTGCTGCGAAACGCACATAAGATGTAGAAAAAGCATTGAATTTTGAAAAAATAAGCATAAATAAATTTTAAAAATACAATATAAACATATTAAAAAGATTTGTCAGACAAAAAGGAATTACATGTATTCGCTGAGATATCGTCTCTATTTTGCACAAAAACAAATAAAGGTCAGATACTTTTTAGACACACCTCGTATACATATATATATCTAAATGAATAAATGCGAAAGGTTTTTCATTTATAACTACTATAATATAATCAAAACGGATAACTGTTATTTAAATCAATAATACAACATAAAATCTTGATAGTGGAAATAAAAGATTACAAGAGAATCTTTTGACTGCCTAATTAGCATAACTACTTTTTAAACCATTCATAATTTATTAATGTTTAGTATTATTAATTTGGAATTGCATTGGCTCATGTTTACTATCTATATGCCTTAAAGTTTTCCATCTATATTAACAGTAATTAATTAAAGTTATTTAATAAATAAATCGGAAAAATAACTAAAACACCTTAAGTTTTAACTTCATGCACTCGCTGACGACCTTACCGAAGGTTGTGACTTGCTACAGTTGAGGCAGAAGCAAGAAGAGAAAGGGGGAGTAGGAGGGAGAGTATGGTTGTCTCGCTCGCTCTCTCTTTGCCCCTTTCTCTCGACTTCTTTTTTTTATTAATTATATCAATGCCTAATTTATCAATTTTTTAAATGTTTACAAAGGCCGTTTCAGTATTCTCATTGACAAATAAAAAAGTTTAGTAGCACTGTGATCTTTCCAGATTATGAAAATAAAATAGAGATTCATATTTCGGTATGATTGTAGATTAACATTCCTCTGCTTAATCCTCTATTTTCATGCCATTCTAGGGTTTAATGGCAGTTTAACAATTCTGTGCATTATTTTTTTTTCTAGGGTGGGAGTACCTTTTTTGTGGCGATTGCCTGTGATTTTATAACCTTGCCAGGGTTAGTGTTAAAAACATATTACTGCCCTAACAATCTAGAATGACCCTAAAAAGAATCTCATTTTTAAGGGGAGAGATAATTTAGCTGAGGATGCTAATCTACAAATTTACCAAAGTTTATTAAAATTATGAAATTCTCTGAGTAAATAACTTTTTTTAATTAATGCCCCCTCTCCTCCCAATTAATTGCTGCCCGGAAGACGAGTAGGTTTTGATAGTATATATATATATATATATATATATATATATATATATATATATTCCCTAAATTTCAGTTTCTTTGGGATGTGTTAAAATGTTTTTAGGGTGCATAATATGCGCACAATCTCTTATTTGAAAATTCAAATATTTCAGTTTTGCATTAGGTTTGATACATTCGAGAAAATGTCTAAAATATAAGGCTTAAAGGGTATTTAGAAGAAACTGAAATTCAGGGCATCTGTCTTAATTTGTGTTTAATGACAAACACAAATTTAGTAAGATATCCTGAATTTCAGTTTCTTCTTAAGACCCTTTAAGCCTTAAATTTTAGACATTTTTTCGAATCATGTTCATGTAATGGATTTTTATCAAAATTGGAATAAGGTTTCTAGGCATGAGGTTTAGAAGCATTATATGTTGATTATAATTTTCGTAAGGTAACATAAACATGTTGCAAACTTTTTCTGTTCAGAAAATAATTTTACTCGTTCTGAGACGAGTATAACAACAACAACAGTAATAATAATAATAATAATAATAATAATAATAATAATAATAATCATCATCATCAATATAAGGAAATGAAAAACCAGGTCACAGCTGAGTATAACAGAAGAGTAAGGATTATTCTTAAATCACACCTCCACAGTCGAAATACAATCTATGCTATCAATGCCAGAGCAGTAGCTATCATTCAATATACTGCCGGTATACTTGACTGGAATGTTGATGAACTAAAATGTTTGGATACCAAAACACGGGAAATGCTTACAATTTATGGAGCTTTTGCAAAGAAAGGAGATGCAGATCGATTGTATCTACCTAGAAAGGAGGGTAGTCGAGGTCTACTTAGTGTTGAAGATGTTGTGAATATAGAAGAAGGTTGTCTATATAAATATATTTCTGAAAATAACGAGATTCTTCTTTGTGAAGTGAAAAGAGAGGAAATACTAAGAACTGGGGTGAAAAAGAATCAAAGGTTACAAGAGAGATGGTTAAAATTATTTGGAAAGAAACTACACAGTGTATTCTTGAAGAATACTGCATTTAGAGATAATCACAGCTGGAATTGTGTTATAGTGCCGTACCTGTACGAAGAACAAATGGACTCGTCTATCCATAATAAAATGCGAGAAGCATTTCAACTCACAGACTTCTTCCACCCCAGTTCTATACTGGCAGTATATATATATTCTTTTTCTTCAATAATATATCTTTGTTCCTGTAACCCCGTGTTTCTGTGTCTTTATTTCAAAAAATTTCTAAAAGGGTCACAACAAATTGGTTGTTATGGGGTGATCTCAAAAGATCTACTGAGAGCACCTTAATGGCAGCCCAGGAACAAGCCACTCGCACTAAGTCCATCAAACATTATATATATATATATAATGTATTTTATGTAATTGCTTTTATTGCTGATTGCAGCGTTTGTTGCTTTTGTTATACTGCTTTATCAATTGTTTCACTTCCTAAGTGATAGATATGCAGAAAATTGCATTATTAGTCGCCATTAACTTGAAACAATTGATAAAGCAGTACAACAAAAGCAACAAACACTGCAATCACCAATAAAAACAATTACATAAAATACATTAAAAATATTTAGGTGATAAAAATCGTAGATATTTTCAGAGAAGGCATCATAGCCGTATGGTAAACTGCCAGACTATTGACATCAACATCGAAGGTTTTATCCTTGTCTATGTTCGCCATGCTGATGACAGCTGTGAGCCAGAAACACGTGTCCATGGATTACTTTTATGTACGTATAAAACTAATAAAATATATATATATTTATATATATATATTACTTACTTGGAATTTTTTTCCTGCACTGTAACTAAGGATTTGTGTTCCTGGTGTGAGTTGTCCATTTAGGTAAAGTTTCACAGTTATTGGCACCCTCTTGGTGCTCTTGCCCATGGAAGGTCCGCATCTGTCAATCACGATGACGTCATCTCCAGAACGAACTGCTACAGCACAATTGCAAGAAGCTTTTCCATTACAACTTCGATAGAAGATATGAATCTAAATAAAAAAAATGCAAATATAAACACTCTTTATTGTCATACAGTGAAATTTGCATACTGTTGTAATAATAGTTGAATAAATAAAACCCCTTGATTTTCTAATTTCTCACACTTCTCACTTTTGACATTTAACCCTTAGTGAGTCATTGGTTGTCTAGTCCCCAATTTGAGTTTCAAGTCTGGTACGAGATCCAGTGCCAGAATGGGGTGAGAGGAAATTCAATATGCATTAGAAAAAGCTCAAAGTCTAATTTGGCCTAAAATTTCGCCGTTTCCCATGGAACAATTCACAATTATACTAAAATCCCAGTCTTTTGGACTAACTTCTTGTTTGATGATCTTGATCTAATTTGTCAAGTGTGTGATCACTTCAATGCCTGTTTCACCTGCAACTTTCAACATTTCTGCAACAACATCTGAGGGTGCTGCAGGCTTCTTCATCTTCTTCATCTTACTCACAGCTTCACATACAATTTTGTTCTCAATTGTTGTTGGACCAGAGACTGCTTCTGCAACTTCTAGATTTTCATGAAAACTCAGTATTCAACAATTTCTCACATAGAGGCATTTCAAAGCATCCCTCTTGTCCTGTTCATTTGTTGCTAGCACTGATTGTCATATCGACTGCACTTCTCTCACCAATATCCTTATTTGTCTTTGTTTAACTATCCTGAAAACTTTATTCTTCTGATCATCCTAATGTATTATATCTGGAAACCTAGATTGTTTTTCTTGCTTTCTTGATAATGTTTGTACTTTTATTTGTTAAGTCTTTTAGATTTTTAGAAAATATATTATAGCGTTTACTTTAGGTTTTTAAAACAATTCTTCCAGATTACTTGTGTTGTTGGTTGTTTATTTTCTATGGCATATCAATACATTGCCGAATTGAATGATTTTAATAGAAAGAAGCATCGAAGATGTCAAGTCATTAATATCTTTAAAAACTTATCCGTTATGTAAATGTCTGTTTATACGACCAGATACAGTTTCGTATCATACCCAGGACAGATTTTTTAACCCATAGATGAGATACTTACAGGTACTACCACTCCGAGTTGGACTGAACCTAGGAGTGAATCGAAACCCCAAATCTCCAAAATTGGGGCCTTGCAATCGGACAAAGTTTAATGTCATAACCAGAACAAAAATTCTGATACGGAAACATTTAAATTAAAAAAATTGATTTCTTATTTATCTTTACCATAAAAACATGTATAAAATAAAAGTTATTATTAATTGTAAGTTTAAATAGGCAATATTAAATATAAATAAATCTCTGTTAAATAATTCTCGACCACATGATAGAGTAAAATCCCAATCTAACCATGAAATGAGAATGGTAAAGGTTAATGTCCAACAATTGATCGTTGTGAATACAAAACAATACAATCTTGTTATCAAAATCAATGAATTAAAATCTAATAATTAAATACATACCGCATATGGTAGACTTGAATGTTTGTAAAATACAAACTCCCCAACGAGGAAGTTATCATAACGTCTGAAAAATAATGAAATTAATATTTTTTTAACATTTTATTAATAAAATGTACAAAAATTAATAGTGAGAGTATTAATAATTTTCTCAAAATTTTGAATTGTGGTCGAATTAATCATTTTTACATAAATTTTAATCATTATAGAATTTTAATTTGGGGGAATAAATCATTTTTACATAAATTTTAATCATAGGAGAATTTTAATTGTTGTTGAATCAATTATTTTTACATAAATTTTAATTATAGGAGAATTTTAAATATGTGAGGCTTGATAATTTTTCCACGAATTTTAATTGTGAGAGAAATAATTATTTTTCCACATTGTAATTGTGGGGAATTAATAATTTTCACACAGTTCCGAATTGTGGAAGAATTGCTAATTTTCACATAATTTTAATTGTGGGAGAATAAATAATTTGACTACATTTTTAAACTGAGGAACAAATAATAATTTTCTTACATTGTTTTAAATGAAAACACAAATTTTAATTGTTAGACAATTAATACTTTAGTCACTTATTATAGTTGTGAGATAATTAATAATTTTTTCAACAGTTTTAATTGTGGGACAATTAATAATTTCACACAAATTTTAATTTGAATTCCCAATCATGATTCCTATCTTACTAAATACTTATGTAATTTACTTAGCATGTGTAGTGCTAGTGTTAAGTGCTCATGTCTCACTTCATGATATAGGAAACTGTTCTGTGTATATAAACCACATCATTATATTTTTAATCATAAAAACTAATCAAATAACTAAATTTAAATAAAATTCTCAGAATTCATTCAATAAATTATATATTTTATAAGGAATTGAATATTTTCTGATAAGATTTTATGGCATGCATTTTCAGCTCTGTGTGAATTATTTCGATTCTAATTTAAAAAAAATGCTTGTTTAATTTTTAGATGACACCACATTAATTTAAATAGGTTCAACTTTGGCCATTTTGATTTTCACTTTGTGATTTTCTGTCATATTTTAAAATAAATTACTCTATGGAATAGCAAAAGTAATAAATAATCCCCCTCGCTTCCCCGCCAAAAATATTCTGAGCAGGATAAATTGTACCTGCAAAAGAAT
The DNA here is from genome assembly GCA_963556195.1 of Sepiola atlantica. Lineage (NCBI taxonomy): Eukaryota > Metazoa > Mollusca > Cephalopoda > Sepiida > Sepiolidae > Sepiola > Sepiola atlantica. Next base: position 57,171,557 of record OY744523.1, on the reverse strand, counting down.
CTAACCAAATAAAAACGTATTGTTCGTAATAACGTGCACCAACGTTCAACAAAAGGAGAATGCTAGGCAGAATTAAATATCCTTTTATCAGATCAAAATTCTATTTAGGACTTACTATTCAAATCCGACTGATTTAATTTTATATATTAGACATTTTTCAGCTCACAATCTCCATGTAATTTGTTTTATTATAATTAAAGAAAATATACCTGTTTAATTTTTAGATAAAGGATATGTTTGCCACATTAATTTAATGTAAATAGGTTCAAAGTCGGCCATTTTGATTTTCACTTTGTTGTTTTGTGTTATTTTTTTTTTTTAAATGACTTGGTGGAATGGCAAAGGTAAAAAATGATCTCCCCTGGCTTCTCCACAGATAATATTCTGAGGAGGATCAATTATATTTTCAAAGAAATTAAATTGAATAAAAATGTATTGTCCGTAACAGCATGCACCAACATACAAAAGGAAAACGTTAGACAGATTTATGTTAAAATTGAGAAAAATATGCATTTCTAAAATTTGATCAAACTTAAAACTAGATTAAAAGCCGCTTGGAGATTGGGTTATTTTTGGTTCATTTATAATATAAAACAAAGTTGGGTGTCTTATTTCCAACGACCTACCTTCCATCTAATGTGCTTATATGTGGATCATTGATTGATTTGCATAATCCAGTTTTATCTCCGTCAATGATTTTTACCTGAAATAATTGAAGAAAGTTTGAGTAAGATAAAATCACATAAAATAACATTTTCTTATTTTACAATTCCTAAAATTTCAAAAACAAAAACATTCACAACAGAAACTCATCTAGATACCACCATTGCAAAGAACATTTCTTTTTTCCTCTCTGTACTTAAAATCAAACGGAATTTACAGAATTTATTTCCAAGAACTTCCCATCTGTGAAACACATACTGCTGGACTGCTTCCCAGCTGACTACAACATGGTCGTTTTCAAGTCCAATATTAATTAATACTTGTCGATCTGTCCTCTTAAGTAACCAAATTCTGGCCATTTAAACCCATCATTTCCAATCATCTCATAGTATTGGTCATCATATAACTGGCAATATCATTAACCCTTATCCATGAGTAGCCTTTGGCCTTTGTAATTGGTGACTTATTAGTATTAAAAAAACTCAATCTTTAATTTTGAAAACTGCTGGTCACATTTACCTTTCATATTTTATGTATTTTATCTCTTCAATAATCAACAGTTTTATGTTACTTTCATTTCTTTTAATAAATAATATTTTGCCTCAGCTCTTTAAATAATCATTTTTTTGGTTTTGGTACCGTTCTGATAATCAAAATTTGTATTATTTTTGTACCCTTTTGATAATCAATACCTTTTTCATTGCCTTTTGTTTAATCAATATATTTTAGATAGGGGATCCGTTTTCTCCATTAACTAAATATAAATAGGTCTCACTTTGGTTATTTTCATTTACACTTTGTAGTTTTGTATCATATTTTAAAAGGCAACTTGGTGGAATAGCAATGGTTAAAATGACCCTCCCTCTCAGCTTCCCTGCAAGGAGGATAAATTGCATTTGCAAAGAAATTAAGTCGAATACAAATGTATTGTTTGTAACAGCATCAACCAATGTATAATAAATGGAAAACGCTAGCCAAACTTAAATACGTTGTGTCAGATGAAGTGCTATGTAAGTCTAACTTCGATAATTTGGTTTATTTATTTATATTAGATATTTTTTATTACTCTTAAAATCCTTATATGACATTTTTCGAATATACTAAAAAAAATACCTGTTTAATTTTTACATGGATGATCAGTTGACCACATTAATTTAATGTAAATAGGTGCCATATTGGCTAATTTAATTTTTACTTTGTGGTTTTGTGTCATATTTTAAAAAGTAACTTCGTAGAATGGCAAGGGTTAACAATGATATCCCAGGCTGCCTTTTGAAAAATATTTCAACGAGGGATAAATTGTATTTGCAAAGAAATTAAATTGAATGCAAATATATTCTTTGTAACAACATGCACCAACGTACAACTAAAGGAAACGCTAGGCAAAATCAAATATTGCTGTGTCAGATGAATAAGAAACGTTGTTTTGTATAAACAATATTTTGTCACACCCACTTTAAATCGTCAATTTTTGTTTTTGTACCGTTTTAATAATCAAAATGTGTATTATTTTTACCCTTTTAATAATCAATGTCTTCGTTTGCCTTACCTTTTGTTTAATCAATATATTCTAACTTTATGAAAATAATGTAACTTTGGCTATTTTTATTTACACTTTTTAATTTTATGTAAATAATGTAACTTTGGCTATTTTTATTTACACTTTTTAATTTTATGTAAATAATGTAACTTTGGCTATTTTTATTTACACTTTTTAATTTTATGTAAATAATGTAACTTTGGCTATTTTTATTTACACTTTTTAATTTTAAAAAGTAACTTTGTGGAATGGCAAACTGATCCCCCTTAGCTTCCCTGCGGAAAATATTCTGAGGAGGATAAATTGTATTTTTAAAAAAAAATTTAATACAAATGTATTGTTTCTAACAACATGCACCCACGTACAACGAAAGGAAAACGCAAGGCAGAATCAAATATCGTTGTGTTAGCTGAATAAAAAAATCTTTTAATAATCGATATGTCTATGCATCTATAATTTTAAAAAATAAATATTTAATTTTTATTTTATAGAACTTCTCTGTGGAACTGCTTTCCTGCAAACTACAACATAGTCATATTCAAATCCAATTTCAACAAAGATTTGACATACATCGTCCTCATAAGTAATCAAATTTTGTTAATTACATTATCGTTTTCGAAACGAAAATTCGTCTATATTAATGACTCTTAACTTCGAGTGGCTTTTGGCCTTGATAAGTCGTGACTAATTCGTAACAAAATTAAATAAATATATAAATTATAATTATTTTATTCTAAAAGGATAAAAACATGTTTATGTCTTTTAATGTTAATAATCAATAATTGCATATCTTTTTTACTCTTTCAATAACCAGTACTTTTATATCTTCTTTTTTTTTTAATGAAAATCGCTCCTGACAAGGCATGAAGCCACTTCATGTAAGGAGGTAAAAGAAGAAAATACCACTTCAAGGTAAAAAAAAAACTAGCCAACGATAAGTATTATATGGATAGATTCTAACCCAGAAAACAGCAATTCTTCTCCTTTTGTCAGAAACATCGCTCATGGAATGCGAGGACTAAAGGACAAAATAAGGGAAGCTAGATTTATTAAACTGCCGAAAGTAAACCCAAAGTCCACTTTCTACTCTCCTATTCTGTTAATAAACCATTCATAGGTAAATATATTCTGGTGAGTTTGAATTTCCTACTAGACACCATCCTTGAGTGTCTTCTGTCCCTCTGTACAAGGGTTTGTCAGGACAACCTGACATAAGGATACTTCACACTACAAGTAAACCCTGACCAAATATTCAAAATAACATAGTATTCGAAGCCCAAATAAGATCACCTCGACACTGCTATACATTGGCTCATACGAGGAATGGTGCACCTTCTTCTAGTGATGTTACATCAAGTAACAGCACTTAGCTGGATAGTCTACCAGACTAGATGAATTCTTGTTCTGGAATCCAGTAAGACGACGAGATGACAAGAAAGATATACTATAACATTGTGAACTGGTCAATTGGGGAGAGGAAAATTGATGTTCTTCATATCTTTACAAACTCAACGTTTGAGAGGTTAGTTGAACACTCGGATATCTATGTATCTCATATAGAGATCAAGTGTTGGCCCTGGAAGGGGCCCCTTGATTTCTGAGACTTTACACTGAAGTAAAATGAAAAAAAGAAATAAAGAATTGTTGGTAAATGTAAAGTAGATATATTTAAAAAATTATACATTCATAATTCATCTATTGATTATCTATTATTATACCAAATGTGAGTTAATCAACGTTTGTTTACCTAAGGCTTTTTCCTATATTTTTAATAACACAAAATACATGTCAAAATATACCTTTGTTCTAGGATTGAGTAATGTTTGAAAAAAAAAATGTTTTAATTGGTCTAATTAACCGTAATTATAATTAACTGAACAAGTCACCCAACTTTCTCTTAATTTTCTTGCCCCTTCTCACTCTATGTTCATTCAACCACTCTCTAACATTTCTTAATATCTCTGTGAGCATTTAGAGAAAGAGTGACTCTTTTTTCAGCGTGGCCATTTAATTTACATTCAAACTAAGCAATTTCTGGCCAGGTCTTTATTTATTTCTCTTTCTCTGAAGTCCATTCTTATCACTTCCTCCTATGTTTTCCTTGACCTTCCCCTGTGAACTGGACCTGCAACCTTAACTGTTCTACATCTACTAACCCATGAACTCTCATTCACTCTTTCAACGTGACCATACCATTAAAGTCTCCTGTTCTGCACACATCTCCCTATACTGTCCAGATCTAATCTTCCTCTGATCATGTCAATATAACCAAGACTGATGATGATGATGATGATGATGATGATGATGCTGATGATGTTCGTACACACTACAAATACGTATGTAAATTAGATGACAAAATAATAAGTATCTTCACTTCTATATAAGAATAATAAATAGTAATTCGTTTATATAATAATAATACAAGGAATATTGAAAGATTGGGAGGGAGATCACCAACCAAACTTCTGGTAGGGTGCGGAAAGTACTGGATACCTTGGGGAGCCTTACTGTCACTCAAATTCCAGGGAAGACCACCAGTCGGTGTCAATGAAGAACCAATGATAAATAGAAGTTGCGATAAGGCAACATGATTTGCAATGGTTATCAAAAGAAATGGAGACTTATTGTCACTCAAATTCCCGGGAACGCTACTTGTTACTGTCAGTGAGCAATCAGTGATAATGATTTCTGTGAAAATGAGTGAGTGAATAAGAATAATCTAGAAGTGAAGATGCTTATTATTATTTCTAGTTAAGCAAGAAGAATGCTTTAACAGATATGTAACAGTTTATGAATTTTTTCGAACGAAATCAAAGTAGAATAAATCGTGGTAGTAGTTGTGCCCCGTCGGGTCATAGGTACGTCTAGTATTAAACTAAGTGTTGGTGAAAGGAAGGAACTTACTTTAACGACGGCAATCGATTTTTCCATCTGTTTTGTGTTGTTGAACATCATGTTAATGGAGACGGTGACTTTTCTCACTTGCATTTTGTCTCTGAGTCCATCGATTGTAGCTCGCACAGGGATCTTCAAGATAAGATGCCAGTTCTCATTGGTGATCAAATAGTGGCATTTCTGCGTCGTGGGAGGTCGATCCTGTTGGCCGAATACCAACTGCGGAAGATACCATTGACCGCATTTGAACTCACGGTGCTTTTGCAGTTTCGTTTTCACATGAATCACACAGCTGTTATGGTGTCCGTTATCATTGGCACAAAGAAGACGAGGCGGGAGGACTGACTTGACCGAGATGAAATTATCTCCTTGTCCTTCTGTTACAATCACCGTGTGTTTTGTGACCTGTGGAAAATAAGAATATAATACTTGAATTCTGTTTCGCAAGATAATGAATCATATATAAATATGATTTTCCAGGTGCATTGGGTAAAAAGGTATGATTTAAATGTTATGCGCCTTGTGTATTTGTTTGTTTATAATACTGAATGTTTAACAAGGAGACATCAAGTACCATTTTTTTAGTCTTTTTTATGATTCGACCGAGGATTGAACCTCTGCCTCCTGGCCCATTAACGAACATTCTAACCATTATGCCAACTAGTAAAGTAGTTAAACCTAAGTTAATTGAAAAACGGGAGTAAATTTAGATTATAAAACAATGTTTATCTTTTTGAATATATATATATATATATATATATATATATATATATATATATATATATATATATATATATATATGTGTGTGTGTGTGTGTGTGTGTGCAATTTTACTTATATTATCAAATAATATATATATATACATATTTATTTATTTTATCAAGTAATATATATATATATATATATATATATATATATATATATATATATATATATATCTTTGTGGCATGCATGAAAATGTATTTAAGTGAAATATTTTTGAAAATCAACACATGGTGCAATTTAAATGAAAAAAATAATTTATTTAATTTTTTAACTTTTTTGTAAGCTTTCGTTGTAAAACAACTTTGTCAGGCGAGACTGTCTTAGAGTTTTTCTTCTTCTTCATCATTTTGATGGTATTAACCCCGAGGGTTCGAATCACGGTACTATCAAACAATATATTATGTATATATACACACACACATATATATATATAATATATTATTTAATAACATAAGTATATTATATAAAATAGTAACACGAATGAGGATTGAACCCGACTTTAACCATTATGCCAACTAGTAAAGTAGTTAAACCTAAGTTGATTGAAAAACGGTAGTAAATTTAGATTGTAAAACAATGTTTATCTGTTTGAATTGGATTCTAAAACTTACAGCAATTTCTGCTTGGAATCTTTTACTGTTTCTTATGGGACCCATTGTATTGAGACAATCGCTTTCTTCACATGCAGACACTGCACAGTGCACCTTTTGAGGAAACAAAAAAGATAAGTTAAGAAAAATGCATAAAATACTCTGAAGAAATTAAAAAAATAATAAAAATACATAAAATTATCTGAAAAAATAAAAAAAATAATAAAATAAAATAAAATTATCTGTCTAATTGTTATACGTGCATAAAGACACCTAAAATTAAATCAGTTAGAAATTAATTTTTCTTTCAAATAATTTAGTACTTCAGGGTTTTCAATGTCATTCAAATTACCGGGAAATATTTATTTTTGTTGGAGGAGGAGGATGAGAAGAAGAAAAAGAAGAAGAAGAAGAAGAATCGTCTTATTTCCCTTAGTTAGGGGTCTGACGTTTTTCTGGCAGTTTGCAATCCCAGTCTCTAAGCTTGGCAATCTTGAATTGATTCTGTTCCAATTCCATTGTCTGAGATCCTTGTTGATAGTTTGCATTTAAATTTTCTTGGGTTGTCCCACTTTCCTCTAGCCTTTCACCTCAAGGTCTCTGCATTTTCTTACTCAAGAATCACTCCTTTGTATGTGGACAAACCAATATACCGACTGAACATCAGGAGCTCAGCCTCGCTAACAGGGTATCAGAGTTGATATGCCGCGTGTGATCTAATCCGACATTGGATATCCATGTGATCATTGTTCTGCTATTATGCTGAAAACGGGTGAGTGAGGACTGAGTAGCCCAGCACTCACCCCCAGAAGAGATAGTTGACTGAAGAAAAAGCCCCTCATCGTCTTATTAACACAGCTGTTCTATATGCCCCCGCCCTCGTAGCGATGGTAACCGTTTGCCAAACTTAACTCAGGCTGATTTTATCCAAATGGTAGAGATAAACCTGCAATCACTTCCAGCACTCAACATATCCTCAAGATAACAAAAGAAGTCCACCATTTTGAGAGGGTTGTTTTCCAACTTCACCTTAGTGAAAAGTCGGCAGTCAATTGGGCGTGCCTGTCCAAGGCACCTACGCTTATAGTTAGTGTCTCAGTTTTTTTTACCCATAATGACTGTATTGTTTGGCATTGCATTTCATTCCTTTCATGCATAAAGCACATAAATATTGACTTAAAATATTTTTGTTCCTTAATGATTTGGATAAACGATGGTTCTAAAAACGAGCTAGCGATGCCCTATTTCATTATGGTGCACCGGAAATACACCATACCTGTGCACAGTTTTACAAGTACCTGTGCTTGTTTTATAAGTACTTTAATGGAATGTGCTATGATGAACTTGCTGCTTTGGTGCTCCCTCGACGTAAATACACTCGACCATCCCGACAATCAGCTAAATCCCATCCATTCACTGTGGAGGTCCCTAAATGCAAAAGATCCTTCTACTCCTATGGCTTCTTTCTTCGAGCTTCGCGGTTTCAAGTGAAAATGTTAAAAACTTTGTGTCCTCTTCCTACTCCCCCTTTCTTCTATCCTTATTTTTCATATTTTTATCCTCTTCCTCCTACTCCCTCTTCATCATACAACAAATGTGACAAAAAAGCACGCCTGTATTAATATATAGATGCCAATGTGTTTCAAACTTCTTTGCTGACTTACTAAAAATAACGTATCTCCACATTGGGTGACTGTGACGTTGGCCTTTTAGCTAGGATAACTGCAACATATTTAATTGACAACATTGGACTGCTATGGGACAGAGAGAGAGACAAAGTGTTTCTCGCGAGCGTGGCCATAGTGCGAATATTGTTGTGGATGTCGCGTATGATGACATTTTGAGGAGTTGAATCGTTCTCTGATCAGGATCGGGTTGCGTTCTTCAAGTATCGGCTTAGGATCAAGATCAGATTTGATGGAAAAAGATTACATTCCTCGGAATTCAACAAATAGTGGATACAAGTTGCGAGCTTCTATGCATGAAAAGGAGTAATATATGATGAGTACGTCTTCCCTGCCTGAGCAAAGGGCATGCGGTTCCTGGTCCTGTCAGACCCCAGCCTTTCAACTAAGTTAACCCCTTTAGCTAATCGAGTTACTGAGTTCCATCACCGTTTTTATTTTTTAGTAATAGAGCTCCTCTAAGATGTGTACTCCCCACTCTTATTTTGGTCTTGGTCTCCTCAAATGAAATTCATCTTGAAAGGACACCATCTACTCCCAAAATCCATCTTTATTTCTTTTTCCTCTCACTTAGATCCCACTTCCATTTAGAAATTGACCTGCTAGTTTCCGGATCTGAACAAACCAGAAAACAATAAGCAGTCTATTCTTTAGAAAGGGTTGTAAGAATCTTAGTAACCGATTTTTGTTTTTTGTTGTCCCACTCCCAACTTCCAATAAATTTGTACAGACATATATCTATGGATAAAATTTAAATTATCTAACACTTTAGGGATATTTTAAGTAGGATGTACCCTAGATTAAATGTGGTATTGTAGTGACTGCAATGATTTTAGCTGAGAATAGGATAGTCAAATATGTTATAGTAGACAAAGAATGACCAACGACCCCCATTTTCCCCAAACTTTTGATGGCCTTGTGCATAATTTGTATAAAATGTAACTTGTATATATTTTGTTTGCAAATAGATAATTCAAAGTGTAGTATCTGCTCTGTCCTCGGTCAGAGGAAAATAAATCTTTCTTGACTGAGTCAATTTTTATTTTTGTCGCATCCAGAGTGCCGCTGTTTGGGGTGCTAGATATCTCTTCATTTCGTGTCTAACTTTGTTCTTGTGGGTGTGACAAGTAAATAGGGATTGTGACGTCATGCAGTCGGATCCTCATTCAATTCTCAGGACCCTACACATTAATCCGTCCTAGCTATAAAAGCATTACATCAGATCAGACACTTTTAATACTTTCATTTTATTTTTCATATTTACCGTTTGTCCGTATGATAATAAGTCCAATTGTTTTTCTTCCAAATCATGATGGGTGATGTTCTGATTCACTGATTTGTAAACCATTGTTTTGCCAACGTACCAAAATACAGAGTATAAAAGACCTTTTCTCAGAGCAGGGAATGAACAACGGAAGTACACGTCATTCATAGGTGTCGTTTTTAATTGAAGGATCGGCTCATTTTTAAACGTTGGTAGTTCTGAAATGTGAAAAACAAAGAAAATGTTATTGAAAACCGAAAATATCGCAAAGAAAAAAATGTGTGATTGCCTCTCTTAAATGGAGGAAGGAGTTGAGAATAAGTAGGAGTTACAAAAAGTCAAATTACTTTGGTCAGGGGTTCGAATCCTGCGACCGGTGGCGCAGTTATATATCGCCACACTGACGAGTCTTGGTTTTAAATAATTATCTAAAAATCCTCCTTCAAGGAAGGGAACTCTGTAAGAAAAATATGAAATACTTCTAACTGAAGCAATATTGCAAAAGTTCCCTCCCCTTAGGTAAGACGAACATTCTCTGGAGGCTTACTATGTTCATTAAATGAATAATAGGAATATTGTCCTTCTCCCTTGTATGCAGATAGAGGGCTGGGGTGTTGGCCCCGAGCATCCAAAAAATTGGGTGGGTGGGTGGGGGGACATTCAATCATTCAAACTATCTCCCTTTCTCATAATATTTCTCAGTACTATAACTTATACTTGAGTCTTTGGGCCATGCAATCAAGGAGTTGGCCTCAAGCATTATCAGGACATCACCAGACCTCTGCACACCACTGGTCCAAGCATTTAAAAATAGATAAATCGTAGAAAAAGAATAAACAAAAAGAAGTATTGGACAAAAATGTAAAGAAACTCTACTCACCAAATTCAATGTTAAGATCTTCTATCATCTGTTGTGTGGCTGCTACAATGGTCCATCCACAAATGGCAAAACGTGGAGGCTTAAAGCCTGTCATGCACTGTCCAACAAATAACTCATTGATTTTATCACCGCTAATGGTTTTTTCAAGGAATTGTCCCTGGTGAGCTGCCACCTTGTCATTGAAAGACAGGAACAAACCATTTTGTAGACTCCAAGAGAAACTTATCTTGAAAAAGGAATTGATCTTGTATGGTTTGGTTTTAACCACCCACTGTCTTGTCTTGGTACTGACAGAAAGAAACATAAATCCTTTAGAGAGCCACATTGCCATTCCTTGAGAGTCAGGACGGTTACCGCCATTTGAGAAAATGCACATCTCTTCGGTGACGGTCATCAATTTCAAGTAGAAAAAGACTGTGACACCAAAGCGACATTTTTCCAAGTCGCCAATACAGTGAGTATTTCTTCCGAAGTTTAGAAATCCTTTGACCCCTTCTAACAGAGCTGCTTTTACTCCAAATGGACCATCGATTAAGGAGACACTAGAACCTACGGTGATGTTGATGTTTAAAAACAGGCCGGATTCTATTTTGATGAAGGGGTAACGTTTTATAATTATACTCCGAACTGCAAATAAAAAAGTAGAAATTAAATGATATATCGTTAAAATAATTACAGTAATTGGATGATATATAATTTTAAAAAATTGTGTTTAATATCTATATATACTTTGACTATCAATAAATGTTTACATTTTTGGAAGCAGCACGAAAAGTAAAAATATGTAAATAATTTTCTTCACTAATTTCACAGGGTTTTAAAAGAACAAAAATAAAAATTATAAAGTAAGTTTTTGCGATATCCTAAACAGTAAGAGAAATTGAGAAGATAAATACAACTTTAAGAGAGTAGAAAATGAACCTTGAGTTTACTTTCCGCAGCTTCATAGCTCCCTTCCCTTATTTTGTCCTTTAGTCCTCACATTCCATGACTGATGTTTCTGACAAAGGGGAACAATTGTTGTTGTTTTTTTGTAGGAATCTATCCATCTAACATTTATCGTTGGCTAGTTTTTGACCTTGAAGTAGTTTTTTTTTTTTAGCTTCCTACATCAAGTTGCTTTATGCCTTGACTGGAGCGATTTCCATAAAAAAACACACACACACAAACAAAAAAAACACTATAATATACAGTATTATAGGGACGACAAAATTATCTCCCTTTAAATTTATCTCTTTTTGGTAAAATGGAGTTTTGGATTCAGAGTTGTGCCCCTTTGAAAAAGGGGTCAAGTCCCCAAATCTTATGAAAATACATGACCTCATCCCTACTTTGGTGAGCTCAAGAGGTCTGAAGGTTAGATTTTCTTCCTTGCTCTTTTTTTTGGCTGACCACCGAACTGAACAGAACTAATAAGTTTCAGCCCGATAGATACCTAGGTACGTGCAAAAATATCCGTCTCTTGTACGGACTATGCTTATTAAAAAGCACTTATCATTAATTATTTAATTAGTTTCCGTGTAAACTTTGATTGTATTTGAAAAATAAAAGCCTAAACTTAATCACTATAAGGAACAAACTGTATATTTACGTGTGAAAAAGAAATTATAACGAAAAATATTATCACGACGGCTAAAAAACCCCAAAGATAAATATAAGTTTTTGGAAACTATTTCAAGGATAATTATTAAATTAAAGTCATAAGATACTGAATTAAAAAAAATTCTTACGTTTTACCAATTCCTACGTTTTACCAATTATTAAATTAGCAAAATTATCCCCCCAAAAGTCATAGTTTAGTAAAATCCGACATTCAGTCAATCGGTAAACGACTTTGTTTATCGATTGACTATCGCTATGTAGAATATATGAAAGACAAAAATGTGATAATATTTCTGTTTATAAGTTTTAACTTTATATATAAAAATGGTTTTGTAATAGTTTATAGAAGTTGAAAAATTATTATCCATTAATTTCTTTATTCTTTTTAAGGTTATATAGAAATTTAATTAATTTAAGTACCCTTACTTTGTTGTAATAAAAAGGAAATGCTTATTCAATTAAAATTTGTGAATGTACACAATTAAGATTTTATTTATTTTTAACTAAAACGATTCCTATTTAACTTGGTATTAGTTTTTAATTCAGCAATACTCTGAAATTATTGATGACGTCTGTTTACCAATGTTTTTCCTTAGAATTTGAAATGAAACTTTTTTAAATGTTAAAAATTATTTTTACGTTACACACTGCATCAATTTTATCAATTTTTTTTACATGATGTTTTAATCTTAACTTTAGTTATTCGATTTATTCTTCACGTGTCGTAACGATAAATTACATCAATTCTTTTTTAAAATAAAGTGTATTTTTTAAATTTTAAGTGTGAAAAAGTAAATTAAAGTCAATGACTACATTAACAATGTATTAATTGGGGAAAAAATTAAAACAATTATTTATTAAATAAATAAATAGAATTCAATTTTGAAAGAAATTGTCATGTTTGAATTCTCATTATTTATTAACAAATACTTGATTTTAACTTTTAAAATATTTATTAATGAAAAAATGATAAAACAAATACAAACTTTCCAAATAATTGACGATGAATTGTGAAATTAACGAAATTGTTGAATCTCTAAAAATAAAATTTTGAGGGCGGTGTAAAAGTGAGTGGTGATTGGAAGGCTAATCCCACCTGTTTATTACAGAACAGGGCCACCATACCAATCCAAGTTAATCGTTAGTAGAAATTATCCAATTTTTAAAATTCTTTTTTCGTAATGATCCTGATCTTCATTTTCTTCAATTTTTTGTTTATTTTCAAGATTATAAAAATGATTTCTTACTCTGCTGATGACACGTTCATGTGCGAAAGAGAAATATAATTATACTGTATTTTTAATTTTCCTAGAAACTCTAATCATTAAAATCACATAAAATATTTTTTGCAATTATATTATTTTTTTTGGTGAAAATATTGATTAAACAATGCTTTATTCAATGATGACATCGCTAATTCAAGAAATTAATTTTTCTTCGAAGTATAGTGATTTTATTAACACGGAATTTAGGAGCCGTTTTCGTAATATATATGAAATAATTAAAAAAAATGTTAAATTTTTAACATCTACAGTGCTTTATTTTCATTATTTTTTTTTTAAATTCATGCATCTTTTTTATTAATACATAAAAATATAACTTTAGTAAAGGTGTATTTTGTTTTCAACAAATAATACATTTTCACTAAGACTTTAAGAAAATTAATGGTTTAATCATTATATTCGGTGATCGTTGATTAATAAATACTGAAAATCTAATTAAAATTGGTTGATTTTCTGAATTTTGGTAAATTTTTAAGTGAGAGGGGGGGGGGGTCAAAATGTTTTTACATTTTGGGAATCGGCCATTGATTTTACACGTACCTATATACACCTGGTGGGCGGTTGTAAGTTATTCCTCGTATGTTTCACACAACTTCTATTTCCTTATCGGTACAACTATGTGCATTCAATTGTTTTGGAATGTGTTGTACAATCTACTTTCTATTTAATACTTTGTGTTGTATTATAGTTTACTAATAAAAAAACCTATTAATATCATGGACGGCGGCACCGGGAGGGAGGGGCAGGGGGGGGGGGCTGAAGCCCCCCAACTTTTTTACTTGGGCCCCTCCCCCCACTTTACGGTCATCAATAATTAAGTTGATATGCATGTGTTTAAACCCCCCCCCCCACACGCACTTTTTAAGAGAAGCCCCCCCCCCCACACACACTTTCATAACTGTTCTGCCGGCCCTGTCTTTTAACAAGCCCTGTTGTCGGCGTTTGTTGGCGATATGTACCTATTAGGGCGCTGTTGCAAGCACTAATGCAAGGGAAATAACTCTAATTGACTAAGAGATTTATCATTTTTTTTAAGAGAGAATTTGGGACGTTAAAAGCAAAGCAAATTGGAGGAATTGGAATTGTTATTAAAGAACCTGCGACGACTTTTTTTTAAGTCCTCGCAGTTTCTTTAATAACAATCAAAGGCGCTCATGCATTACATTACAAAAAAAGAAAGAAAATGCGACGATAGTTGCAGATGGAATTGTAATTGTTATTAAAGAAACTGACGAGTTAAAAAAAAAAAACAAAACAAAAAAAACGGAACTGTCGTTGCAGTTTAACAAATAAACAGTGACGACTTTTTTTTTACAAGTCGTCGTAGTTTCTTTAATAACACTTACAATTCCTCTGCAACTATCGTCTCATTTTCTTTCTTTTTTGAAATGTTAAAGACATGAGCGCTTTTAATTGTTATAAAAAGAAACTGCGACGACTTTTTATTTTTAAGTTGTCGCAATTTATTTAAAAACAATTGCAATTCCTCTAGTTTGCATTGGTTTTAGCGTTTCAGATTCTCTTCTGAAACAAAGAATACATCTCTTAGTCATTGAGAGTTATTTCCCTTGTATTAGTGCTTTAAGCTGAAACGGCGCCCCTATTGGCACCCATGTGTTTTGGAGATTCGCTTGTATTCTCTAACCCCACTTTTCCTATCTTGATAGAATAAGAATATTCAATATTCACATTCTCAGGTAATTTTGTTGTGTGTCCACTAAAATTGATTATTGTATCATTAAAAACTATATATTTTATGATTTGGTTTATTATAAACAATATTTTAATACACAAATTATTATTAAAACGAGTGTACACCCTCTGTTAAAAATAACGAAAAATAAATTATGCTTCGCTAGTGTTCACACTAATATTTATATTCATATAAAGTAATGTCTCAATCAGTGAACTCATAAAAAAGAAATAATAAAGAAAGAAAACGTCTTAAATTGGGAAGAAAAAATATCACTTGGTATAGAAATAAGAATAGGAAAAAGAAAGAAAAACGTATCAATCGGTATAGAAAGATAAAAGAAAAAAGAAACAAAACTTATCATCATGGAAATAGATTGAAAGATTTCTTTTCAAATTAATTTTAGACGGCGGGGAGTGGGAGTATGACTGGCTATTTGTTTTCTCCCTTCCGTGAAATGGATTCGTCTGGCAATTCTATTACTCGCTAACGTTTGTGTGACGACACGGATATATATATATATATATATATATATATATATATATATATATATATATATATATAAATGCACATTGTTCTTCATTAGTTATGGACTTAAATGGTATCTTTTGTTTTGCTTTGACTTACACTTATTTGAATGATAAACACATTTAGTATTTGTTATTTCTAAATGAATCAATATTTAAAAAAATCATACTTTTAATTTAAAACATTAATAATAGTTTATAATGTTGAATAAATATATAATAGCATTCTATGCAATAAATATTAAATTGAAATTCTATAAAGTAAAATTGTTAAAAAAAAGTTTAATGTTAAAACACTCTCCCTTCATAATAATAGTCGATGTGTGCCTACTAACATTTCATTTTGTTTGCAAGAAAAGGACAGGAGAGAGAGAGAGAGAGAGAGAGAGAGAGAGATGGACAAGATCGATAGCCCTCATCAAGGGTTATACAACAATAGTATTTGAACCCGGTATTGCCGATTCCATAGTTTGTGAAGATATCCATTTCACAAATACTGCACCCTCTTTTCCATCAAAGTTAGTACCTATTTACTTGCCTTCGCCACGAGGACAGAGTTAGACACAAGGTCGAGTTTAATGTGGGTGGAAATTCAGCTCCCCCTCCCCCCAAAGCGGCACCTAGGATTGGGACAAAAATAAAAATTGCGTCAGTCAAGAAGGATTTTTCCTTCACTGACCGAGAATAAAAAAAGATGAAGTGAGTATCCACCAAACGGTCAAGGAGATTGTCGAGCAAAGTGTATATTATTAACAAACCAGGATGCACACATCTGCGTTCATTCAATCTGCAATATAGTGATTGTTACATTATTGTGGGCCCCGTGTCGAGTAGCGAGTAAACCAGCTAATGTAAGAACTTATATATTTAATAATATATCTATAACAAATAGTGACTCAACGGGTCACGGTTGGTCTAGTGCTCTTTAAAATTCAACAACGAGAGACTGATAGGAAGAAGCTCTTATAGAAAATAAAGATACATCTATTCAATCTCTACGTTTAATGATAAAAATGCTATAGTGGTCACATGTTCTAATTGCATTATGTACTACTTTATTTTTTATGTAAATGGACAGGTGTACCACTGAAGTGATTGAACCCCTTCCCCCCCCCTACCTCAAGCCAATCAGAAGCTCTGTCGGAGGAACACAAATCGCCGGACTTACAGCACTCACATTATTTTTTTCCCCTGGCAAGGAGTTGGAGCCAGTAAATAATCTAGATCAGATGTATTTCATTGGTTTCCTCAAATCGCCAACGATACGATAAGTTCACCATAGTCACATGCCATACTTTATAAAAACTGACTGTTTTCAATACAGACTAATAAAAGGCATTTTCATCCAGAAACTCCGATGTTGTCTGTTTATTAACTGTTTGAGTTAGATAAACTTTCTACTGCAGCCTACGATTATTTTAACCACATTATTTCAAATGTAAGCGTGACAGGCTGACAAACGTGCTATTTTAAAATCAAGCATGATTTACTGACCGACAGAGCCTCTTATAGAGATGCAACGACACGTCAAAAATGAAAAAAAAAAAATACAAAATTAAAAAAAGAAATGTTGATGTAAATTTACTTAAGTAGCAAAATTTTTTATTTTGCTACTTAAGTAAATTTGCCGATTGCTTACCGTCCACTGTGGACCAGGTTGAGTTACTTTTTTCAGCAAGGCAAGCCTGGCTGGATTGCAGCGGATTCACAAACCCATGAAAGTAGCAAACGTTATCAATAAGGCAAGTGTTTTTCTGGAAATAAATGTAAGAATAACATAAAATTAAATTAAATATATATATGTATGCATAAAAAATTAATATGACAAATATATAAATGTTTCTATCTTTTCTCTATTTGTTTCTTATTTGTTGATGTATAGGAATACAAAATGTCTTTAAACAAATCTTTTTTCTAAAAAAAACAGAATTTTCGGCCGTTATATTTTTCATATTAAATTTTTATACATACGTATATATATATATATATATATATATATATATATATATATATATATATATATATCACAAGGAATAAACATGGACACAACATGCAATAGAGTTAAATAATAAACAGTTTTTGTGCTTATTTAACTAAACCACTGTGAAAAAAAGCGGCATATTTTTTTTACCAGCATATCAACCTATTTAGATTTATTTAATGCCGAATTCAGTTATTTAGATGAAAATTCAAAAATTAACACCCTCTGCTAAATCAACTACAGAATTTGATTACTTAAGAGGACGGCTCGACAAGTATTTGTTGATATAGAACATGAAGATGATTATGTTGTAGTCAGCAAGGAAGCAGTCTCGTGGTATTGTGTTTCACAGATGGGAAGCTCTTAGAAATTTAATAGTAAGTGAGAATATCTAATGACATACTCCATAATGAATATTCACCATTCAACAACATCCAGGAAATATATGTAAGTTCCATGGGTTTAGAAGAAAATGGAACAAGAAACCCACGGAACTTACATACACCAATTTGACCGAAACACTAAATGGACCATTCGGAAAATTGAAAAGATAAAAAAAGGTCTTATCAAGCAAAAACACTCAGTGTTATTTAATAATGTTTGTCTCTATATATATATATATATATATGACGGCTGTGAGCCAGAAATATGTGTCCATGGATAACTTTTATGTACGTATAAGATTAATAAAAATATATATATTAACGAAAGAAACGTCCTATAAAGTTAAAGGCGACTAATAATGCAATTTTCTGCATCTTCATCACGCAGGGAGTGAAACAATCGAAATAGTAGTAGTAAGCAAAAAAACAACGAACGCTGCAATCACCAATAAAAACAATTACATAAAAATACATTAAAATATTTAGGTGATAAAAATGGTACATATTTCTAGGCAGTCCATTGGTAAGACGCTGGACTACAGACATCAATATCGAAGGTTCGATCCCTGTTTAAGTTAGCCATGCTGATGATGGCTGTGAGCCAGAAACACGTGTCCATGGAGTACTTTTATGTACGTATAAAATTAATATATATATATATATATATATATATATATATATATATATATATATATATATATATAGTAAAGATGGTTGTGTGTGTTCACGCATCAGATTTCAACATTTGATCTCCTAGCAAAACTAATGGCATATTTGTAATCAACAGGTTACCTGGGATGTTTTAGTCACAGTTTGCATATATTTTGATAGTTTTAAAGGTCATAAAAGCGTAGTCATATCTGTTCAATTTTGATATGAAAAAAACCCAAAAAACTCATGCACCTAAAAGGGTTAGGGTTTATATTAATTTTAATTAATTTTGATAATAATTTTGATATTAAACATTAATTTTGATATTAATTTCACTATGAACTAAAATCATATTTGTAAAGCAAATCTTTTGTTATTCAATTTATTTTTCAAATAAAAAACAAAACAAAACTTTATTTGATTAAAATTCTGTTTTTACTTACCTTTTGTTTACAACTTGTGAAAGTACATTCCTCACAAAGTGGATTGTAATGAACTATGGAGATGTTTACGCTCCACAAAAGCTTGTTGTTGCTGATAGCCACAAGATGGATGCCTTGTGCAGGAATGGGACAGATCACTTGTTCAGAACTGATATATTTGGCTTCCATAATGCGTTCGATCTACAAGGGAAAACGATGAAAATATGTTTGTCTAAAAAATCACTTCAAAATTACTGAAAAAAAAATTAATGCTGTGTCTAAATTATCATAGACTGAGTGTGGTCCCTATTTATTTGCCTCCCCACAAGGTAGAGTTAGACGCAAAGTCGGTTTTTAATGTGAGGAAAATCCAGCTTCCCAAAAAAGGAGACTGGATTAGGATAAAAATTAAAATTGCCTCAGTATAGAAGGATTTCTCCTTTACTGATAGAGGACAGAAAAGATGAAATGTAGTCTCAGAGCAGATACTACACATTGAATTATTTATTTTTTATAAAATAAAAAGTACAATTTAATTTAAATTTAACAAAAGTTCGGTTGGTTGCCATCCTTTGTCTATCCTACTATTAGCTAGAATTATTGTAGTCACCACAATACCACATTTACTCTAAGGGCCCATCCTACTTAAAATATTCCCAATGTGTTGAAAATTTAATTTTATTTATATATATACACACACATTCGTGGGAAGTGGAACAATAAGAAAACAAAAAACGCTTAGTAAGTCCTTTCTAAAGAAAAAGGACAAGAAACATTGGTTCAGTGAAACAATAAGAAACAAAAAACGCTTAGTAAGTCTTTTCTAAAGAAAAAGGACAAGAAACATTGGTTCAGGTGTTAAAAACGTGCATTCTAATCAATTTGTTATGGGTTCTATCTCATCTTGTGGCACCTATGATGTGAGGAAACCGTGGACGGCATTACATAGAGAGTAATAGGCGCCACCTGCCCAAGACATGCTCCATAATGGATATCCACGATGCAACACTGCTACGACACACAGGAAAGGGGTTATGGAACCGTTTATGTTATATAAAATAATACGATTGAAACAAGTTCTGGCGTGCCTATAGTTGCTATGACAAATTCTTGGTTTGGAACTACAGATGAGAATTTTCTGATTAGAGAAATTCTGCCTGCTCTTTTAGTCTTTTGGTTATTTTAGATAACATAAACAATTTAGATTCTTTCTTCAATAACTGTTTCTGATTGGTTGAGTGCCAAAGAGAATTGGAATAGCCCCCAATTTTAGCTCTTTTTTTCTTTATTTATTTCCATTTACTTTATACTAAAGCATGAGTTAAACTACATTCTAGCTTAATGTTAAATAATGCTTGAGCTTTCTCCCTCTCTATGACCACTTTACTTCGTCCATCTTACTTATTCCATACCTTGTGAGCCTTGTTCACTCAGCAGCAGAAAACGAATATCTTTTGTAAAAATATCAACCGTTGATTGGATAAGAATCTTAATACAGAAATTTTTATTTCAGCCAATCAAATACTTACGAAATATACACTTTCACACCTTTTAAAAAATATACGCTGGAATATTGACGTCATATGCTGGGAGCAACCTAATTGATACTTAAGCCAAGCCCAAGAAATATTCGACAGTCAGCCGAGATCTTCCACCATGCGAATCCTTTTATTCTCACTACCGACAACAAATTTAGACTGTCCAGTTACTGCTACTCTCGTTCGCTGATTAACGAGCCACTTCTCATACCAAGACGTCTTTTCTTTTCAAGGTCAGCTCTAGACTGCTTCTTACCAGTGACTGTATGGCCCCGGTGTTATTAATTATGGCGGGAGTTAAGAACAAAAGATTAACCACAGTGGCGAAGGATTGCCGGACAAAGGGTTATGAGAGAATGAATCCCCCGACCAAAGGTTGTGGGAGAGATGCGTTTGTAGCAGCATGTCATCCCACTGTTTTGGACGTGGCCCGACCACGTGTGGATTAAATTAATAGGTTTAGACAAACAAAGGGAAAAGAAAGAAAACATTATTATTATCTAAAACTTATATTAGAAGGAAAGCGAAGGAATAAGAAAGCTAACACAACATAAGAATGGTCTTTTATAAAATTAATAATTACGAGGAAAACATTTATATTAAACAAAAACAATTTATTTAACTAAGACATTTGTAGAGTTCGTCAGTTCATATTTGTAAGGTGTATATGCAAGCGTGTTTGCTGTATTTTTGTGTGGCAATCGTAATGTGTATGTTTGAAGAAATAGTTCCTCATTCGAATTTAAAGAGATTACGTTTTTGCCTCCCCCACCGGCTCGGTCGAGCCGGTGGGGGGGGGGCGTCGACGATCTCCTCGGTGTGCGTTCGTCCAGAACACGGAAGGAAAAACAAGAGAGAGAAAGGAAGTGCGTGCCTTCTTTTATAGACACTCAAACCACACGTGGTCAAGCTGACCTGTTGGTCCCTGATTGGCCGGAATCTTCTGGCAATGTGATTTCACGAGATCAGCCCTCTGCTTTACCTCAGAGACGAAGAATGACTGAAATAACAAAGCAAGAAAGGTCGCACACATCCCCTTAGTTGTGGCGTCGGCCACAACTGTATATTAAGCTATTTCTCCAACTTCGTTGTTCGTCGCCAATAAAATTTAATTTATTTTTGTATCGATAGACTTTGTCATTCTATTTGATATTGCCTTTTCGTTTACAAATTTCCTTCTTCCCATTTGTCATCTCATATTTAGTATTTATTTCAAGCATAAGCGCATTAACATTAACATAAGAAAATTTGAATAGTGAACTACTTACATCGTCTTTAATAACTCGACAGGATAAATTCTCTCCTTCAATAAAACCATTTCCATATATTACAACAAGAGTTATGTCTCTTGGAGTACTGGTCTTTATCAATAGACCATCGGCATCAATCGTTGGAGGAGCAGATATGTTGAATGAACAGTCAGCACCGTCAAAGCCATCATCGCAAATACACACTCCTACAAAACAAACAAGTCCTTATTAATAAGGAATTCCCTAATTATATCATTGACAAACAAATAAAATTAATGATTCAAAAATGTAAAAATACTACTACGAATAATAATAATATCCAACATCACAACTCAAACTATATTAACCTATACTATTGGAATCAAATGCAACCAAACTTCAAATTAGTAGAAAAAGAGATGAAAAATATTGTACAGTGATACATATTCCTGATTGATAATAATAATAATAAGAAAATTAGACTCATTATTTACTCTAAGAAATTTAAGACCCAACATCTTGTAGTAAAACACCTCCTCTCCAATCCATAAAACATTCGAAGGAACCAATGTCAATGTTATTTACAAGTTTATATGACCTTTGTGAGGTTGCAACCCCCATAATAATAATAAAGCTAATAGCTACATGGGTTTTACAACCACTACCTTATCTCGCCGCCTCACCATGCATCTTGTAAACTCTAGCTCAATTTACCAACATCTAAAATAAACATAACTGCCACTTTTCTCTGATTTAATACAAATTTTAGTTAATAACACAAAAATAATACATTCCCAAACCAATTAAAACAAATAAAAAATACTCGATGCTATTTTTTATTAAAACCCAGTAACCTACAATTAATAACATTACTTATGAAACCAGTAACACATTTTAAAATGCTTAACGTAATACAATTCCTCATGTGATGCTAATTCTGGTGTCCCAGAATTTAAATTGTTAACGTCTCTCCTGAATTTTTAATGGGTCGTTCTTTTGATGTCTAACCGACTTCATGTGAACGTTCTCAGCTGCTTTTTGAAATTCTTTTCTTCTCTGTAGCTTTTTCGTTCATTTGTTTTTATCACCTGAAGATGCTTCGACGAAGAATCGAAAACGTCCATGGTACATATGGAACATATATTAATTTACTTTTTATTTTAACACAACAAAATCATTAGAAAAATTGAAAAGATAAAGGAAAGCATAATCAAACAGAAGAATTCTGTTATGTTTAACAATGTTTGTGAAGTGACCGTGTTCGGTTAACTGAGTGTGTATAACTTTGAATATGTGGATTGTGAATTAACAAACAAAAATATGAGAATGAATTTGACTGAAGAAAATTAATATGGTCAACAATTAATTATTTATTTACTTTTTACAATTGGAAGAAAAGGATTTACTAATTAATTGACATTATATTGTGGACTGATAACAACATACGTGTTTATAAATGTCTGTCTCTTGTTGGAAGCCAAGGTGACACAACTCTCCAAATCGAATGCAAGGAGAGCAACACTGATAAGCTTATCTCCCTTTAATATGTCCATTCCGAATGTCTTATTATTATCTATTGAGAAATTTTTCTAGCTAATAGTTTGTATTATATATATATATATATATATATATATATATAGATAGATAGATAGATATATTGTACACATTGCACTTTATTATAGAGTGTGGGGATTCATTTGTTTTTGTTGAAATAAATTAAATATCATTCGCACCTTCAGTACAATTTCCTCTTTGCTGACATTCATTCGGACAAAGTCCTTTTGTTATCTGTTCCGGAAGATCAGGAATGTCTTCACCGTCTTTAGGTTTTTTCCAAAATGAGATATTCCGCTGTATTTCCGACATACAATCTTCTTTCAAATTGTCCTGAGCAGCCAGACTCCACAACACATTGCCAGTCAACTGCGAATGAGAATATTAAAATAATTCAGAATCACATTAAATAGTAAAAAATAAACCGCATCTTTAAATAAAATAGATTAAACTAGCAGACGTCTCTTATGTTCATTATTATACAACAACAACTGCACAATACATTGAATTTCTCCACATCCTTTACAATTTTGAAGTTCATAAAAATATTAAATTATTGCCAATTTTATAAGAATATATTATTTTTAAAATGTTTAAAAAATAAAAAAATATTATTATATAGAACATTTATAATACTGGGACACCCTTAGATTTTTAATAAGTGTAAGAGTTTTTTTCCCTAATCATATTGAATCGGAATATGCAAGATTTATAAGTACATCTTTGATAGTTTTCGAATTTTTTCTTCACACACACACACACACACACACACACACACACACACACACATATGAAAATAGGACTTTTATTTATACCTTCTATTATTGTACTAAATGTAAGTCCATCAACGTTTGTTTTCCAACGGCTTTTCCCTATATACTTTATTAACTCAAAATACATACTAAAATATACTTTAGTTCTGGGATTGAGTTATGTTTGTAAAAGATTACGTTTTGATTGTTCTAATTAACCGTAATCTTTAATTAACTAAACAAGTCACCCATCTCTTGCTTAGCTATCTATGTATTTTTTTGTATTCTCTTACTCTATGTTGAGATTTGTCTTATATTTTTCAATGTTTATGAGCATTTAGAGAAGGAATAACTCTTGTTTCTTAGCATGATTATCTAATTTACATACGTGTGTATGTCAATATCACAAACATATATGCATATTTGATCGCAAAATAATAAGTTGCTTTACTTTTACATGAGAATAATAAAGAAGAAGAATACTTCGATGCAAGAATAACAATAATAAGGATAATATATACATGGACTGATTATTTTTAGTTAGGCAAAAAAGATATCTTAAAAGATATGTCACAGGTTATGAAATTTTGAATGAAATCAAAGTTTAAAAAATAGTTGTAATGCTTGTGACCCAACGAATCACGATACACCTAGTACACACATATATATATATATATATATATATATATATATATATATATATATATATATATAATAAAGTAAAGTCGATCACCCTCTTCGCATTAAGACATAATAGGATAATAACCAAAAGCTACATATGGTAATCTGTTCCATCATCAAATGAGGCTAAGCCCTCATGCGTGTTTCCAGAAATTATGCATTCATTTCGTCTTCTTTCAATAATCATTATATTTTCTCCGGGTTACCAGACCTTCCCAAAATAAGCCTTCCAAAGAGAAGGTAGCATTCATTTTTACTCGCTACTATTTATCTACTCTCACCGCCACCAGTGATTAAATCATCTAAATCATTTCATTTTGTCCTTCTTAATATTTTCTACATTATCCAATAGCTTTTAAATCTAAATAACGATCGCTTCCTTTCGCGGATGAAGGGAATATCATTAGAGCATTCTGAATGCCTTTTGCTTATACGTTCTGTAAACATTCTGGGTTACGCTTTAACGAACATATAGCTGCATGCATTGACATATGCTGGAAGATAGGGGAAGATCAGTTTTTATTTATTTAAATATACATTTATATTATCAATGTAAACGGCACATAACCGAGGCAGAAAGGGTTAGCAAAACAAACATCTGCTTTCACAGGTAAGTACATTTTTAACGTTCGTAAAATAAAGCATTTTTTCAATGGTGAAACTAAAAATACATCGATTCTTACTGCACTGTTTCGTTCCTTTTATTTAATGTTTTATTTACGATAAACTATTAGACTATTTACAAAAATAAAGTATTTAAACACTATTTTCAATATTTGTGGAAAGTCTCGCTCTCCAAACAAAATAAAAATTGCCTCGGTCTACAAGGATTTCTTCTTAGGTGAAATCAAAAAGCATTTTTTAGGGAATATTCTGTATTAGATACATTATTAAGAAAATATTTTCGATATAAAATATTTAACATGTATTTTCAAACACAAAAAAAACATTGATTTCTTTTATTTCATTTATATTTATGATAAAAAACAAACTATTAGACTATTTACAAAAATACAGTATTTACAACCTATTTTCATTATGATTTGTGGAAAATTCCGTTCTTCAAACAAAATTAAAATTGCCTCAGTCTAGAACGATTTCTTTGTAAGCGGAACAAAAAACATTTTTTTCGGAAATATTCATTATAAACTATTTAACAAGTATTTACAAACAAACAAGAAACGATTGATTATAAACACACACGCCGGATCACGGTTCCATGTTAAATCGTATTTTAATCACCTAAATTACTTACAGGATTGATACTCTACTATTTTCTTTTTAATAAAATCAGTAATTTTCACGGAAACTATTTAACAAGTATTTTCAAACAAACAAGAACGACACTTGCTACGATTGAAAAACATCCGTTAGATCGGAACCAAATAATCTACAGAATATTCCGTGTTAAGAAAAACATCTTCAGACGAGCGGTGAAAAAAAACATAAATAGTTTTTGCAAGAATTTTTCAATTACGTATGTTTTTATT
Source organism: Sepiola atlantica (assembly GCA_963556195.1). Lineage (NCBI taxonomy): Eukaryota > Metazoa > Mollusca > Cephalopoda > Sepiida > Sepiolidae > Sepiola > Sepiola atlantica. Next base: position 57,145,490 of record OY744523.1, on the reverse strand, counting down.
AATGCAAATACGTCAAAAATTTGTAGGTAAAAATTTACGACGAAGCAAAATGATGTTTTTGGGGAATTGTTATTTACAAATATATACATACTTTTCCTTAAGTTTTCTTTTTTCTTAACTTTTTTGTTTGAGTTTAAACTTTTTTCCAGTGTTTTTTTTTCTGTTTTTGTAATTCAATAAATAACAATAATATAGTCTGCCAATTTAATAGTCTCAACAGTCAACAACCAGGACATGTTTAGACACACGGTCATTTTTTAGTGTGGGGAAAAAAACACATCTCTCCCAAAAAGGAGCACTGGATTGGTACCCAAATATGCTTCAGTTAGTAGCATTTATATTTGCCAAAACAAGACGAAATCTAATTTTAATCACTTAATTTACTCATAGTGATATGGCTTCTTTTCTGATTTTTTTCAGAAATGCTACTCTCATATTTCATTTTTTTAATTAAATTATTATTTTATATTTCCCCTGGGCAATGCCTGGACATGGGTCCTGCTATATATATATATATACATATATATATATATATATATATATATATATATATATATGTATATATATATATATGTATATATATATATATATATATGTATATATATATATATGTATATATATATATATATATATGTATATATATATATATGTATATATATATATATATATATATGTATATATATATATATGTATATATATATATATATATATATGTATATATATATATATGTATATATATATATATATGTATATATATATATATGTATATATATATATATATGTATATATATATATATGTATATATATATATATATGTATATATATATATATATATGTATATGTATATATATATATATATATATATATATGTATATATATATATATATATATATATATGTATATATATATATATATATATATATATATGTATATATATATATATATATATATATATATATATATATATGTATATATATATATATATATATATGTATATATATATATATATATATATATATGTATATATATATATATATATATATGTATATATATATATATATATATATATGTATATATATATATATATACCCTGCTGAGGGTATAAAAAATAAACCTCGAAATGTTTGTGTAGTCCTATATGAAAATAAAGGATTTGATGATATAAATCTGCCTAAAATATTTAATAATCCAGAAATCATTCAGTCACTGCCCAATGAACTTAAAAAAGAGGAACAGAAACCAATAGTAACATATAAACTAGGGCAAACTATCCGGAATAAGGTTTTTAACTATAAACAAACTGTAGAGAATTTAAATATTAATGATAATGATGAAATGTATATACCATCATGTGAATGTGAATCCTCCCCTTTATGTAATACTGACATAGGGCATATAATTACCGGTAATCTAGCGATAGTTAAAAATTCTAAATTAAGAAAACTCTTAAGTAAAGGCCCAAACTATAGAGAACCTAAATGTTTAAATTATGAGAAATGTGTTAAGGAAATAAATAAAGCGTTAGATAATTTCACTGCATCCATGTCTAAAAAACATAAACTATTACACTCTACATTTGACACATGGAAAAATAATGTACTTAGATTCGTAAATAAAAAAGTAGAACGTTTAAAAGAATTTAAACACCCTAAAAGAACGAATCCCCTCCTTAGAAATCCACAAATAACGACGGAGCTTGAAATGCTTCAAAATAGGTTTGTAATAGTTCCTATTGATAAGGCGACAAATAACATAGCTTTTATCTGTAAAAAGTATTATATACAACGCTTATTGCTAGAAGTAGGAATAATAGGTGAAGTTTCAGATACTTATAAATTAAGTAATAATAAAAGCGATAACATTATTATAAACAATACTGTTATTTGTGAAAAATTAGGATTAAAATTAGAAGAAAAATACAAAAAACTTCCATCTATGTATTGGATACCTAAAATGCATAAAACACCAGTTGGCGCCCGTTTCATTGTTGCCTCAAAAATGTGCATCACTAAACCCTTAAGTAAGGCTGTGTCTAAAATCTTTAAATTAATTATAAACCAAATAAATAATTTCCATAAAAAAAGTAAATTCTATAGTAATATAAACCTATTTTGGGTGGTAAATAATTCCGATCTAGTAAAAGAAAAATTAGATCGTATTAATTCTCGTAAACAGGCTAAATCAATCTCGACATACGATTTTAGTACATTATATACAAAAATACCCCATAAAGAACTTATTAAAGAATTAGGTAATACTGTAGATTTAGCTTTTGCAGGAGGAAAAGGTAAATACATAGACTTTGCAAAATCTAAAGCCTTTTGGTGTAAAAATAAAAATGGTAAGACGAGTGTATCCAAAACTGGTCTGATAATGCTTATAAGTCACCTTATAAAAGAGAGTTACTTTCAAATAGGGAATAAATTATTGCTCCAAACAATAGGTATTCCAATGGGTTTGGACCCGTCTCCATTTTGGGCAGATCTATATTTACATAGACTGGAATATATATATATGTCATCACTAATAAAAAATGATATATCTAGAGCGTATAGTTATCATGGATGTAGGCGATATATTGACGACCTTGTTTGCATTAATGATAGCGAAGAGTTTGCAAATACTAAACATTTAATATATCCTAAAGAGTTAAAATTAAACTGTGAACATAAGGGAACACAAGCTACTTTTCTTGATTTGGATATAAAAATTGAAGATAAAATATTTATCTATAAACTGTTTGATAAAAGAAATTCATTCCCTTTTCGTATCGTGCGAATGCCATATAAAAATAGTACTAGCCCTGTGTATATATTTTACGGGAGTATTATGTCTGAATTTCTGAGAATTGCCCGTGTTACCTTAAAATTAGTAGATTTCATGCCCCCAATTTCTGATCTAATAATAAGAATGATTAACCAAGGTGGCGATCAAAATAAAATATTTGGACAATTAAATAAGGCAATTACTCGCCATCCTGATGCTTTTAAATCTTATCAAATTAATCAAAATAAACTGATAGAACAAATCATAGTATATATAAATAGAAATTATATAATATGAATAAACGTATATATAACACATCTGCTAATTATAATAAGAAAAACAATAAAAATACAGTAGAAAGAAAGAAAGAAATGTTAAAAAAGAAGAAGAAGAAGAAGAAGAAAACCGTTCATAACTATGAACGCTGATTTTTAAACACCGGGAGTTGGTAAATAAGAAGAAGAAAAAGAGAACAAATTAACGGTTAACTTACAGACGCAGATTTGAAACAATGAGAAAAGAAAAAAGTCGACAGTTGTGAACGCAGATTAGTAAAACTATAGTGAACAAGGAACATTAATATTTATTTGCAACGGGGAGATGGACAACAAAGTAGGACGAGGGAGAAAAGAAGGAACTAAAGGTATATATATGTATGTGTGTATGTAATATATATATATATATATATGTATATACATATTTATTTATTTATCTTTTATTTTTTGATGTGTTGATGTTTTTTATATTTATAATATAAAACTAAAAATAATACATTAATCACTGAAATAATAGTGTCATGGATTCGTCCAAACACTTTAAAATGCAACAACATTTTTGTGAGTAACGGATAAATTTTATTAGACAGACGAACAGCGCAGGTAAACATTTTTTTTTTTTGATGTTTTAAATAACTAATATAAGTTAGCAAAACATTTATATGGAACAAAACGTAGATTTAGTATAAGGAACGTTTATGTTTTTGTCTTTTAAGGGAAGTGGGGTCTGATCAACTCTGCTGGGAAGCCATGAAATTAAATACTGTCTTGTTTTTAAATTCCCGAAACAGTTTTTCATGGTAAACAACTGATGATCCCTTAAAATAGTGTTAGAAACTAACTAATATAATAACTGTAAAAAATAAATTGACTTACATGAGTGATTTTCCACTGGAAGACTTTGGACTATAAGTTGTTTTTTTTTTTGTTGTTTTTTTGTTTCTTTTTTTTTTTTTTTATATATAGTTTTAATGGTTGAGAAACTTCCGAGACTATATATATATATATATATATACTAGAGTCACCTAACCAGCGTTGCCCGAGAGTAAAAGAAAAAATAACTTATTTATGAAAAAAGGGTAATTTTGGTGACTTTAATGTTGTAAGCAAATTAAAAATATATACTTCCCTTTAATTTATAAGAATATTTGTTGAGTCAGGGAAAAAGTCTCCATTATGAAAGTTTTCTTTTCTAGAATGAGTATTTTCAGAAAGACCCGATGCGAAATAAATATATGTATGCCAATAATATAGTGGAAGGAAGAAAAGAAAATAATAGGCTAGTCTGAATCAAGTATCGATATGTCAGACGGTTTGCTATTTGGGGCTGAATATGAAAATTCGGCAAGATGGCTTTATATGTTAGATATGTATCAGTGATGAAAATGCAGAAAAAGAAGACTCACCATCAGATCCTGTGTGCACGAATCAATGATCTCACCAAAATCTACATCTTTTACGACCTTACATTCTTTACCAGCCACAGAGTTGTAAATAAAATCTTTGCATTTACGTTCCGCCGCCGAAAAATTAAATGCTTTGATCGGAGGCTGTAAAAAAAGAATAATGAATAAATAGTGAAATAATAATTATTCTGATAGTTAACAAACTTTTAAAATTATCACAAAACTAATAAAAATAATAAAAGATTACAGTTGCACAAAGAGATTGGGAAAAAAATTAGGATTAACTACTTTACTAGAGAAAATAAGATGGGATTTAATTGAAACCTTCAAAATTAATGCTCTCTGTTTATTTCTAGTGCCTTCTCTTACTCTATGTATGATACTGCACCCCATACTGGTGTTGTCTTGGCCGTCGGGTCTTGATTTACGCCGGTCAATGGATCTGTCCTGTGCAGTTCTGGGAGGTCCACCCTCCCAGGCTTTGCCTCCCCTCTTTGGGGAGGAGTAAGTTTATTGCTTACTGTCTGAGGCGCCCCTACTGGGGAATGCCGACGGGGCTGCCCAGGCAATTTTTAAACCCCACTTTCCCGACCCGACCTTGGGTCACATCTTACTTGTGGGAGTAAGATAAAAACTGGCCTTCTGCCTAACCCCTAGAGAGGAGTAAATCAATACTCTATGTATATTCAACTTATAGTTCTCTTATATTTCTTAATGTCTGTGAGCATTTAGAGAAAGAATGACTCTCTTTATTCAGCATGGTTATCTAATTTACATACGTGTGTATGTCCACACCACAAACATGTATGTAAATTAGATCGTAAAATAACGAATCTCTTTACTTCTACATGAGAATAATAAAGAATGATAATACTTCTATATTAGAATAACAATAATAAGGATAGTAGAGAGACGTACTAGTCTTTCTCCACTATATCGTTATTTTCATGGTATTGGTAGGTGTTCTACTCAGCAACGATCTATGGTTCCCATATGTAAAACTTTCACAGCAAGTACCAGTCTAGCTACCACCACTACAAAGAACTTTATTTTCTTCCTCTGTGAATCTAGAACCAAACCGGACTTACATGAACGGACCTTCTTTTCATGAACTTCCCATATGTGAAACACAATACAACGAGAGTGCTTCCCTGGTGACTACAGCGTAGTCAGCTTCAGGTCCAATGTCAACAAATACTTGTTAAGCCGTCCTTTTAAGTAGTCAAATCCTGCCCTTTTAACCGATTGTTTTTAATCAACTCATAGTATTGTTCTACAGTCAATTGGCAATCTCATTAACTTTTTTCCTAGAATGGCCGTTATGCCTTAATAAGCAATGACTCATTGGTATATAAAAAGTTTAACTATGATGGATATATTTAAAAAAAATATTACTTCTCGATCTGGAAAGTTATTATTAAGGCATATTTCAAAAACTAGATCTATTAATCAATTTAATTTTTTGTTAATAGAGTAATATATCTTTGGAACATGTTGCAACATACGATTAAAAAGGCAATATTTTAAGATGGAATAAGATGAACTCAGAAATAATGGTAACAAAATAGAATTAAGGAGACACTTATGGGAACTATCAGATAAAATATTTAACAGACTGTTATGATGTAAGCTGATCTACCTATTACGAGAATAAATGGACTTACACAGACACAATGAATACAGTTAGACCAAACGTTGTGGCAGTTATTGATGGCAGTTTTGGACCCAGAATGAGACGTGTATCTTCTGTAACATATTTTTGTTAATTATACCACTGTGTTTGTTGTGATTATTATCGACCCTGCAAGGCTACAACACATACTTTGTTATTCAATTATGCTCACTTATTTTTGGATGATTACAACTCACGTGAGCAGTGAAGGATGCGAGGGGACCCGATTCTGTACAACAACATCATCAACGGGAATTTAAATCTACTTTTGGATGAGTTTTTCACCCCAATACCAAGTCGTGGTCTCCATGAGACACATCAAAAGATGTACCATAGGTGTTTTCGTCTCAATAGAAGGAAGGCAGCATTCTCTGTCTGTGTTTCTGCTCCGTGGAACAGCACACAAGCGGAGATAGTGACGATGCCTACAATATCCCGGTTTAAAGTCGCCTTGGACAAACATTCAGACTGTATATAGATGTATATATTTTCTGTCTTTTTACATGGCTTGTTGAACTTTGCTATTTTTGTCAATACATTTCATTCGAGTTTATTTTTAAATGGAAATTGTAGGGTTTCTGAAGTTGTATACCAATGAACAGTTATAGAACGTAATAAATCGTTTATATATGTTGGAGCTACAGGTGGTCATTTTAAAGTAATATGCAATAACCACATGGCATCATTGACGAGAAGCACAGAGGAAGCTCTAGATACATCTACATCTCATTAAGTATATAAAAACACAAGTGATAATACTGTAAATGCCTTGTGTAATTAAAACAAAAATTCTATGGGTTAAGTTGCAAAAATATTTTTTTTAAATCGATGTTCAAATAGGCATAATAAACAAATATTTTAGCACTTTAATTCTTGATAAAAGGCTTAGAATTGTAACAGTTATATTGCATTGAATTTTAAGGAATAAAAAAAATTGTCTTATATTAAATAAGTGCTCACACGTCACCAAATAATTGACTTACTTACAAAGCAAGGTGTTCTCCCATCCACGATTCATTAGCATATTATGAAGCCCAACAAATCTTGAATTAAGATGTGTAAACATTACTTTTGCTATCTGTGTTATTGTGGATCCTGAACACGTCTAAATAAATAGGGGAAGCGTTAATGTTATGTCATTATCCTTAGTTGTCATTTGATGCCACTAGTTGGGTTCATGTATTTTATGGAATATCAACCCTTTTTTATTTAATGCCAGATTCACTCATTTTGGTTGAAGCATAAAAGTTCACATGAGTAATCACATTTTATTAATTAGTTTTCAATTGTCAATATATCCATCTCATTAACCTTTATCCTCGAGTGGCTTTGGAATAATAACTAAGAGTAACATAAATTAACATTTCTCCCTAGTCATAGATGATGGAATGAGCTCTATCTATCCCCGTGGCTTAAGTAAAGGGTTCAATTTGAAATTCGGACAGGTTGCTGAGTTTGACATAAAGATTCCCAAGGTTTCTAAGTTTGAAAAATACGCCGGAATGAAGGTCAGAGATTACATCAGCCGAAACATTATAAGAATAACGACCAAGATGAGAACAGTAGTCAAAATAATACAAATTATCAAACCTCATCTAAAAAATTCTGAACCAAAATATTATTATTTGTATAATACACAATATAATTAAAATTATTAATACAAATCAATTCCCCAAACAGAACAGTTTTGTACCACTTTTATGTCTCCATGTGAAGATGAACATCAAGATATAATATTATAAAACCCTATGTTTCGAATCCTTATTCCAATTTTAATCAAAATCCATTACATGATTGTGATTCTAGAAAATATCTAAAATTTAAAAATTAAGCTGAAAGGTTCTTCAGAAGAAATTGAAATTCAGGGAATCTTATTTAATTGCTGTCTAATGACCATGGAACAAATTTAATGCAGATCTGAAATATTTTAATTTTCAAGTGGGAGGTTGTGCTCATATAATGCCCCCTAAAAACCTTTTAAAATACTGTAAGGAAACTGAAATTTGAGGAATATTTATTAATTGATGTCTAATACCTATTGTTAAAAAATAACAAAAATCCAATCTCAATTTTTCTGAATGGTTTCCATCCTCTTTTTGTCCCCTTTGCATAAAACTAAATTAAAGTAAATATAGCCCACATTATCCTTTCCTTAGGCCGAGCACATATGTTCCAAAATTTAGTAGTAAATCCTATGCATTGAAATATATGAACTATACACATAACATACCTCATTTTATGTAGAGATATATACGCATAGTATTACAGGGTAATTAATTAATGAAACATATAGATCTTCTTGATTTCACAAGTAAGTATATATATATATATATATATATATATATATATATATATACAGGGTGGGCAAAAATAAGGGTCCTATTTTTAAAAATTCATAACTTTTTTATTTATTGATTTTTTTTTGATTTTTTTTTAGAATAAGTAAAGGACCCCTTCCGAAGCAAGCATGAGCCGTATTAGCCCTAAGGAACGTACCCTCATTTAGAAAACATTATTTTTGCTTAAAAAACTCAAAACAGTGTAAAAAACAATACTTTAGTTTTTGTAAGTTTTAAGAAGTGTTTTTCGGCTAAAATTTGTTTTGTTTATTTCAAAAAATCTCGGAAGGGTCAGTCTACACACACATAAAGTTTGGTGAGTTTAACTTTTATTTTGTGGAAGTTATTCAAATTCAAGTTATTCAAATTTAAAGATAGGACCCTTATTTTGGTCCACCCTGTATATATATAAGATAATGGAATGAGAGAAAATGAATATTGTATCTGAAATCAACAAATTAATGAACACCTACTTTCATGTATTATTTGAATTATTTGGACTACTGTTCTCATCTTGGATTGTATTCTCACGACGTTTCGGCTGATGCAACCACTCACCTTCTTCAGGTGTGTCTGGTTATACGCAGGAATCTTTATGTCACTCAGAAATCTGATCGCAATTTCGAATGGAACCCGTCATTTAATCTACAGGGGTAAACTGCTCTCTTTCAGTCAAGACTGGGGAGAAATTTTAAGTAATTCGTAATTGTATTCTTAGTATCGCCCGTACTGAAGATTGAACTTTAAACTTCCAAAAGACTGCCAATAGAACTAGTTATGACTCATCATTTTTATCCGTTACGGTTTCGGAGTTAATTATTATACATGTTTATTAAAAAAAATAAAGGTAATAAGTGAAAATGGATATTGCATTTGTAATAAAAAAAGAAGCTCTTTCCCATAAAACAACAATTAATAAATGACAGTCTAAAACCCACAAGAAACACTTTTTTCAGAAAACACCGGAACGACATTGTAATGAAAATTTGAAAAAAGTTAATCCTGTAAATAACATCTGAAAAGAATCTGCTTGTATTAACACTAATAACACTAACAAACACCAATAAATTGCACATTAGGAATGAATGCAACCGAGACATCGAAAGCACAAGCATGACTTTATGGACGTCTGCTTGAGATAACGTTGCCGTAATGCCAACATTCCGTTATATTTACTTTCCTACGGCTACGGGAAGATGTGACACAAGGCCGGAAGGTGGGATGCATAAGCCACGCACAAAAGGTGGTACACTTTGGCCCTTTAAAAATTGCCTGAGCAGCAACATTAGCGTGCCCTGGTGAGCGCGCTTCAAGCAGTTATCAATGAACTCCTTCCCAAAACAAGAACGCAAGGCCTTGGAGGGTGGACCTCAACTGGTGGAAGAATCAGATGTCTTTCGTTGCTTAATTCGACAAAATACACCAGTTTTATTTAGCTTTAAATGTCAGTGGTTGGCTAACAAAACCAATCAGTTGCATACCTAACACAGCTTAATTTATCGTTTTACTAAACATATTTACTACCAGACATTTCCGAATTTGCACCAGCCGCGGGAAAGTATCTCCTATATTTTCTCTGGGAAATGGTGTAAAACATGCGTGTTATTTTGTAAGGCTGTTCATCTTTTTTTCATTACAAATAAGATTATTTGCCTAATCTTTTTTTTTTGTAATTTGTCTCAATTTTTTTTTGTAAACCAGCCTTATTCAGTGAAATATTTAAAAATAGAAATTTGTTTTCTTATACTTTTGTTCACCTCAAACAAGGCACATTGCCATTGAAGTGTAAGGGCTACTTTGATAGGGGCCAGATTTATATGGTTCAACCTGGGTAAGGAGTTGGGCAGCAAGATGCTTGCTCACATTGCATGTAAATTTCTGTATGTTGGTACGATCAGGGAAACAAGTACCAGGGAGAGAAATCCAAAGGCAAGCGGTTCAAGGAAAAAACAGAAAATCTTCCAGCATCTAGGGACCTCTACAGTGAATAGGTGAGATTTTGCTGCTAGTCGGGTGGATTGGGGTATTTTGGTTGAGGGGGTACAAGTGCAGCAAGTTTATTGTAGCACATTCTCTGGAAATACTTGTAAAACAAGTCGAAGGATGCAACGCTGCAGTGATGCAACAGAGATGAGAGCTAGGCAGACAGTGCAGGACATATTAGGTTAGAAATTCTTGTTTTGCACTCTGTTCAAAGTGGAGAGGATAGCGAATGGTGCTCCAACCCAGATGTAGCAACAATACTCCATACATGTGTGAATAGTGACCTTATAGATATATGGAATTACCTCGGAAACATAAGTCTTGTTGTAGACAAATTTAACTTGTGGTTGTTCGGTGATACATTTTTTAGGAGCTTCGGCTGTTTGGATCAGAGTATCAGTCACATCATCACCTAAAGAGAGAAAGAAGGACAAAATAAATGGAATAATCTTACACTAAATGCTTCATGTATGTTTCTCATTTACTGAAGTCATTTTCCATACCTTGAAACAATGAATAAAAAAAACAAAAAAAACAATGAATAATTTGTTTGCACCCACAATGTTTTAAAGATTTAATGGTTACACATTTATGGTGTAACAATTTTCAATAATACATGAAAATAATTTCTTGCTAGAAACGGGTAAACACCCAGATTCTATTGTCTGATGTAAAGTAAAAAAAAAAGAATGTATCGTGTTAAAACTAACTGACGGTTCTTGATCTTCGTGCATAGTTCTCTCTTTTAGGTAACTCCAGAGAAAGCAATCGGGGTAAGGGGCTAATGTCTGAACTGTGAGGTGACCACTCAAAATCAGTCTTAAAACTGATTACCAACCTCTAAAGCTCTCTTTCAACCAATCCTGTGACAGGTTTGAAGTGTGAGAGCTTGCCTCATCTTGCTGTAGCCATAACTATACAATAAGCAATGGGTACAGGCTCTGCAGCTCACAGTGTTTCTAACTCTGCTGGACTGACTCACACACTATCAATCAGCTAAGCTGTACACTTTTGGGGTTTGGAAGCATGTTGAATGGTTTGGACGATTGTCATTGGCTGCCACTATCCCATAGTTCTCGACGTGATCCACCCAATCCAGAATACTCCTCTTGAAGGGAGCTTTTTCACATTTGAACTGATGCATGCTCAGAGCATTCTTCTTGCCTTCACAGAATGCAAAGTCGACTTTGCAATCTCATGGGTCAAGATCTCTTCTCTCCTCCCCTTTCTCACAGAATAGATGTTGCTAGTCTTTCTATCGTTATTTTTATGGAAGATGTTCGACTGAGCTCCAATCTCTGGTTCCTCCTCCTAAGACATTCACAACACGAACTCGTTTTCTACCATAACTGAAACGAACTTTCTGTCTGTGGAACACATTATCACGGGACTGCTTCTCTGCAGACTACAACATCATAAACCATTGCTTTGTTCATTACATTCATTCTTTTCAATCCTCTCATAATATTTTTCATCATTCATCTGAAAATCTATCTATCTCGTTAACCCTTATCCTCGAGTGGATCTTGGCCTGAATAAGTGAGGAATCATTAGTAAAATAGAAAAAGAAACGAAAGAACTTACCAAACATCCTTCTCCGTTTCTTACTTTTGATTCCTTTGATTGGTTGAGTACAATCAAGAATATCAGCATCAAAGCCGCACTTATCCTCCTCATGTTCCATACATTGACAATACTGAACTGATGACTCTTTCAGATCTGATGATGGACAATACCCATTGTACAAAGTATCATCCTCGTCCACTCTGAAAAAGAGAAAGTGGCGTATATTCTACAGTAAATACAAAAAAAAACCCTTTTACATTTAAAGTTTCTTTCTCTTTGATGGCAATTTTTAGAAGTTTTCTTATTCCCATGTAACACACTTCTTGAACTTTATTGAGTAAGCACTTCTTATTGTTTATCAATGTTTTGTGTTGATTCTAAAAGGAATGATTGTTCTATGATAAACTTATATGTCAACACAAGTCCTCTCGTGAATATTAAATGATTTTTTCAAATTATCTTTTTCAATAACCTGAAAATTTATTTACTTAATTTATAGTAATCAAATTAATTTTTGTAATAAAATATCAAGTAATAAAAATATTAAATGTGGGAAGTTCATGGAAGGGTGCTATGTGATCTTATGTGGGAATATACATATGACACTTCCGGAAAGATGGAAGTATTGAGAGAGAGAGAGAGAGAGAGAGAGAGGGAGGGGGGAGTATTTTTCAAAGCCTAATATTAACATTAGTATATCCGTGCTATAATAACACTGGATACACGGATGGAAAGACAAAAATAAAACAATCGGTTAAAATAATAACATTTTATACAAAAAACTTTAATGATATGAATACAATAAGGATATAATATATATGTCTCAATCTAAAATAAATTAAATACACATTGATAAAAGCAAGAGCTTGAAGCTTGAAGCTTGAAGACCTATTTGCTAGATTAGGCATATTTGGATAGATATCCCGGAGACATATGACGTTGTAAGAGAAAGAGAGAGAACCTAGTTTTCGGGTAACAATCCTGTGGCTCCTTAGTGGCCTAATCACTTGATCAGCAGACCCTCTATTGACAACACAAATTATCTCAAAGGGAGATAATTGTATCCCTACTGGGGGGGGGGCACTTTTCTCAATGGGATTAGTCTTCTTCAGTCCTCTTATATTTAAGTTGGGGTAATGTTTTCTATATTTCTTAGGCTTTCCAGTTTAATTTCATCTCTGAAGGAATTTCCTCTCCCTGAAGAAGTTCTAACAAAGCGATGAAAGTGATACTGTCTATTAACCTAAGTCTCACTTAAAATCTACTGTCATCGGATTGTCTGCTCTACTATTGCCTTTTCCTCACAACTAATATCTGATTCATGCTGGTGAGTCTTTATAAAAATCATCAATAAATGAAGGAAGAAGTGATATCTTACATAAGAAAATGATTTATCTTCTTGATTGAATATTTCATACTAGCTGTCCCATACCCGGCGTTGTCCGGGAGCATATTTATTAGCAATTTATTTTCAGGGCTTTACAGAAAGGATCACACTTCCTTTTGCTGCAGCCAAGCAGCAGAGGGCTGATTTTTTATCCAGCAGTAGGAGGGCAAGTAAATAGGGATTTATTTGAAAATAATGTTGGAAATGTGTTGAATTTTTCAACAGGTTATTTTAAGGTGCAGGTTGTTGTAAGAGTGGGAGTAGGATCTGTTCCCAATCTAGTGTAATGGATAAAGCCCTGTTTGCTTTCCTTTTTTTATTTTGAAATTATCGTTTTGTTTTTTGCTAAATTTTGTATTTTTGTTCCAACGAAATGGAAGTAAGTCTGTAATGAATGAAGACAGAGTTATGTATCTTTTTTTTTTCTAAAATGTTATTTTCTCTTTGAAACGAAGAGTATTGGACGAATACAGATTTACCTTCTTTTTTTTTTTTTAATGGCGGCTACACGAAAATAAATTCGACCGGATAGATTATTTTTGGGAAGGAATTGACTCGAATTACATTTTATTTTTCTTAACAACATTGACCAACGTTCAACAAAATAAAATGTCTCTTCAGAAGGAAATATTGATTTTGTAGGACAGAAGCTATCGATGACAAAACTCGAGAATCCAACTGACTTTATTTTATATATTAGATAACAAACTTGGTTGATTGTTGCATTATTTATTTTATTTATTCATTTTTTTTTACGTAGTTCACCCCAAACAAGGCAGGCCGCAACTGTATACGTAAGAGGGCTACTGAGAAAAAAGGGGGAAGATTTTTTTTGGGGGGGGGGGTCAACCTAATTTAGGAGCTGCGCAGCGAGATGTTTGTTTACATTAGTTTTAAATTTCTGCATGTCAGTAACGTCAGGAAAGCAGGGATCAGGGAGGGAGTTCCAGAGTCCAGCAGCACGAGGAAAGAAGCTTTTGGAGTAAATTGTGTAAATGACTTTGTGGAAGATTTATAGACGTATGCTTATTAGGTTTAAGGAATTGTGGGAAATATTTTTCCCACTCTTGTCCACTGAGATTTAATTCTTATTCTAGATTATCGTTGCCCTTCAATTTGGATTTACCAATTTTTGAATTACTTACACTTGATTTGGATAATTACTTACCTCCAGGTTAAAGAGAATGGATTTGGCTTATTTGAAATATGTATGGTACCATTTCGCATTTTGTAATCATTCCGTCTACTGCCATCAAATGTTCCGCATAAACCTGAAACAAAATATTCATTAGCAAGTAGAAACGTGTCGATCTTTTTTTAATGGGGTAGGCGAGGCAGGGCGATTTAGGTAAAAAAAAAATGTATAAAAATAAACCCGAACTTGACATGAAAGGAAAAATGATAAAATCTTTCCCGGCTGTGGCAGCTCCTTTTATGACTATGGTTGAGTTGCAACAAATTGCTCCATTGTTTACAAGCAACCAAATCGCCTTTGCATTAGTAACTTAGTAAGAAAAGGTGGTAGTTCTTAATAAAACATGGTAGCTGGTAACATGCAAAAAGTAAGTCCGGGGCGAACTGACTTTTTCCACTCCACTCTTCTCTTCTCTTCTACAGAGAGGTACAATTCATTTCTGTTCCTACCGACACCACACACAATTCTGTCGCTTCCCCATTCCACATCGAGTCCTGGCAAATAAAATGTCTACAAAAGTGTTCATTGTGTCAGATTATAAACTGAATAAATGATAGACATCTCCGAGTAGAAAATTTGTTAAAATGCATCGACTGATGAATAGAACCAGAAAGTACCTGACCCCAGATGCAATCCTTAACCTTATATAAGAGTCGGACACGTCCAAAGATGGAATACTTCTGCCACATCTGAAGGGGTGCCACACATGGAACTCTTACCTGCCTTAACAGAGTACAAAATCGACTTTGAAATTTAGTGTGTGTGTGAGGGGGAAGTCCTCTTCTGTTTCCTACAACCCATTTCTTACAGAAGAGACGTTGCTAGTCTCTCTTTACTCTATCGTTATTTCAATGGAAGGTGTTCGACTGAGCTCAAATTTTTCGTTCCTCCTTGCAAGAAATTTGCAGCAAGAAATCAACTTGCTACCACAACGAAAAAAGATTTTATTTTCTCCCTCCATGTGTCTAGCGTCATATGGAATTTCCATAATCAAACATTTTTTGAAAGGACTTCCCGTCTGTGGAACAAATTATCGCAGAATGTCTTCCCTTCTGATTACAACCTGTTCATCTTCAAATCTAATGTCAATGGATTCTTGTCATAAACCGCCCTATAAGTAATAATCAGTTCATACCATTGATTAATGTTAGTACTCCTATAGTGTTCCTCATCTTTTAGCTAACAATCATTTCCGTTTCATGAACCCTTATCTTCTAGTGACTCTTAGCCTTTACTAAGTGGTTACTCAATAGTAAAAAATAAAAAATAGAACCAATGCCGCCGCTAGGGGCCCATGACTCTCTAAAAAAAATCTATGATATGGATCTCCATTAGGAAGATTACTTTATGTAAACAAATCAATGTGTTATTTGTTTAGTCAACAAAAATCAGAGAGTTATGCAAGTTGTATGAAATTTTCAGCATTTTTTCCATAAATTAAATATTTTATAAAATACTAGCTGTCTTTACCCGGCAGTGTCTGGGATTATTTTTACTTTCATTAATAATTTATGGGGATGAAATGTAAAAAAAAATTTGCATCCTCTTTAAAAAAGTGAACAGTGAACAGTAGACCAAACAAAGGGAAATAACTCTGTGTTCGTCAATACAGAGTTACTTTCCTTTTTTTAAAAAAAAAGTTGACCAAACAAAAGGAAGGTACTTTGTATTAACGAATACATGAGTTATCTTCTCCTGTGATCACTACTACTTGAATCATTAAAGTTTGGTGAGAAGCTAATGTTCTTTGAGATATTTGTCAAAATGTTCAATTCTTTTGCCATTTCCTGATTTTCATCCACTTGAGGAAAAACCAGAAGTTCCCCCCCCCCCCCCAAAAAGAAATAATCTGACAGAATTTTGCAAAAAACTAATGAACCAATTTCAAGGAAAGCAGAAGACTAACGGAATAATGGACAGTAACAAGACCCTGTGGAAATTCCACAGTGTTTTCTACATCAATCTGTATAATTTACTGTTAATAATATTATACGGTGGCTAGAAATATGCACATATTTTACTCACCAAAATTTTGCATGACGGGATGGAAGTATATATATTTATTTATATTACTCAGTTGCCGGGGCAAAAGCTGTCTCTTCAGCAGTCACCATCGGTCGCGACTCCCCTCTAACTCGCACCCTCCCTCCCCTCTCCTTACCCCCCCCCCCCGCTGTCAGGGGCAAATCTTAAGGGAAATAAAAAAGAAGAAGAAAATTACCTTCTGTTTTGTTGAAATCCATTGAAGATGCTTTCATGTGAATATTGAGGAACTGACCAGTTCTGCCTCTTCCTTTTACAATTGTCACCAGAGCGCCAGTCGGAAGTTGAACCTTGAAAATAGAAAATTCACATGCTGCGATTAAATAATACATCTATCATAATAACTAGCCTAAAACCCATCAGAGTGCACAATTGGACATTAAATATAGAATCGGTTATCCCAGATTCAAATCCTGGCATATCTATTGCAGTTATTTATGTACCAATACAGTTGAGATGTCGGATATAATATAAGGTTATCTCCCTCACCAAGAAAAAATATCATTCATGGAATCGTTAATAAAATTCAAAATCTTTTCTGTAATCCAATCATATTTGGTACAATCATTTGGTAATCCAATCATATTTGATTTGGTAATCCAATCATATTTGGTACAAATAAACGTCAGTCCAATACTGACTTGTCCACAAAGTTTCACTCATGAAGGCCAATCATTTTTATTGCACCCCTACATCATTATTTTCCGTTTAAATACAAGAACATGATGCAAGTTATACATGACAGTAGCAGTTTCACCTGGTCCGAGTTAGTTCTAATTAACCATGCGACATACGACAAATTGTTAAAACACAAGGAGGATAGACACTTAATACAAACTATTCATGTATGTGTGCAATACAAATTACTGCTAATCCAGACCTGTTGGTACAGATACTGGATCGTAAGACTTTCATAAACAATCTATTTCTTTGCAGTAATTGTGGTTGCATACCTGCTTCCTCATTTTCACATCGTCTTCATCTCTTTGTTTTGGCAATTGGTCAGCTCAGTCTGCTTAGTTTATATGACAGTTACTTAGTGCTATTCAACCGACGCTAGCAATAAAATCAATTATATATTTTAATAACTTAAATATAACAAATACTCATGAATTTTCTTTATTGTTCTGGACTTGCAGGAACCGACAGAGAAAGCCAACACATTTTTGATACCCACAATATCTCTCAGCATGGACAACGTTATCTGAACCTGTACCTGGTATGGCATTCACCCTTAGCGGGTAGAACCGGCTTTCTCCGAAGGAGGAAGTCTCATAAGAGTATCAAATTCACAAGCGGTCCCCAGTTGTATGTTTATACCGGTTAGGAGAGATGACGACGTTAGGTTTTTGTAGTTCTTGCAAGGAAGTATCGACGTCCTCCTACATACAACGCCTGGTCACCCATATTGTACTGACCAGGCTCAATGTTGCTTAACTTCGGTAATCTAACGAGAACCGGCGTGTCAACGTGATTATGCCATATATGGACAATGTTGCTTCTTACTAGTTTCTCTTTGCAAAATAGTAAATTAATACGCTGTTACAACTTTAATATAAGAAAAGCATCCATATATTTCTTTACTGTTTTGGCGTTTGTAGGAAATGTGGGAGAAAGCCAACATCTTTTCAATACCCACAATATATCTCCGAAACTTTAACAATATTGGAGGAGTTGGACATTTTCACCCAGCCCCACAGCGAGCATTTTTGCAATAACATCAACGTACTGATTAGTCAAGGTGTCATTATTATTATACTGTAATGAACATGAGGGTAAACGGCCCTGTAAAAGAAGGTACGCATTCTGTGCCATTCATCAGGGAAAACGAGATGATTCGAACACTGTCCCATTGATAACCGACATCAACGCTAGTCGAGGTAATGATGACTGGTAATGTTTCTATTTTAAACATTCGGGACAGTGAAGATTTGTCGGTTTATGCAAATCATTCGTTTTTGTACGGTCAGTACATTCCTGGCTGAAAATCGAGTTATTTGAATAGGTCGTTTTTTAAGTCTAATAAAAAAAGAGGAATAATTTTTCTTTCGGAATTATTATTTTGTTGGATTTGATGCTTTTAAGAGAGCAGTTACAGAAAAGGTGTTTTTACACTGTATGTGTGTTTAAGTTCTGGGTAAAACGTTGTTTCTGCTTTTTGTGTCTGTTGCAAATTTGGAGAGATTGCTTTTTTTAACTCAAGATTTTTCCTCTAAATATTCTGATGAAAATTTAAAAGACATTTATTTAAGTTTTATGTTTGCGGTTCTGTTGAAGTCAGGGTGCAAGCGGTAACCTCGTCAATTTTCAACTTTATATATAGAACAAGAAGTATTTTTTCTTGGGGATGGAAATACCATTCTGCCAAGCACCACGTCACTATAACCCCCGTCCCCAATAATTATGGAACCAGCCTCGGCTGATAGCACACAAAATAGTTGTGAAAGGTCAAGGAAGATGGAAATACCGAGGAGGGAGAGCACTAACCAGACCTCCACTGGAAGAGTGCGGAGAGTACTGGGACAAAACTCAGAGAAGACCAATGGTCGTTACTAGTTGTCATTCAGACTCCAGGGAACACTACCGGTGATTATCAATAAGCAATAACTGATGATGACATTTGTGAGAACCTCTAGTGAGTAAATAATAATAAAAATTATGCGTTTTTATTTAATAATTTTCAAATACAAAACTATGCAAATTTTAGTGGGAGCAAAACTAACCTATAAGGTACTCTTCTGTTTAAGTCCCTAATTTAATTATTCTTCGTAATAATAAGGAGTAAAGAAAAATATAATAAAAACATATAAAAAATATTGAAGACAATAGTATTGATTTACTCCTCTCCAGGAGTTAGGCACAAGGCCAGTTTTTATCTTACTCCCACAAGTAAGATGTGACCCAAGGTCGGGTCGGGAAAGTGGGGTTTAAAAATTGCCTGGGCAGCCCCGTCGGCATTCCCCGGTAGGGGCGCCTCAGGCAGTAAGCAATAAACTTACTACTCCCCAAAGAGGGGAGGCAAAGCCTGGGAGGGTGGACCTCCTAGAACTGCACAGGACAGACTCATAGACCGGCGTAAATCAAGCCCTGAAGGCCAAGACAATACCAGTCTATGGGGTGTAGTATCCATCGGAACAGATACTACACTTTGATCTTAGCCAAAAGGCCAAGACTTGATTTACTCCTCTCCAGGAGTTAGGCACAAGGCCAGTTTTTATCTTACTCCCACAAGTAAGATGTGACCCAAGGTCGGGTCGGGAAAGTGGGGTTTAAAAATTGCCTGGGCAGCCTCGTCGGCATTCCCCAGTAGGGGCGCCTCAGGCAGTAAGCAATAAACTTACTCCTCCCCAAAGAGGGGAGGCGAAGCCTGGGAGGGTGGACCTCCTAGAACTGCACTATTTATTTACTCCTCTCCAGGAGTTAGGCACAAGGCCAGTTTTATCTTACTCCCACAAGTAAGATGTGACCCAAGGTCGGGTTGGGAAAGTGGGGTTTGAAAAGCCAACGTCCGAGAGGTGAGCACTCTGACCATTAAAAATTGCCTGGGCAGTCCCGTCGGCATTCCCCGGTAGGGGCGCCTCAGGCAGTAAGCAATAAACTTACTCCTCCCCAAAGAGGAGAGGCGAAGCCTGGGAGGGTGGACCTCCTAGAACTGCACAGGACCGTCCCATAGACAGGCGGAATCAAGCCCCGAAGGACAAGACGACACCGGTCTATAGGGTGCAGTATCCATCGGAACAGATACTACACTTTGATCTTAGCCAAAAGGCCAAGACTTGAAGACAATAGTAACATAACAACAAATAGTAATCAATAATACTGCTACATGTGGGAATTGTATACTCCTCACCAAATACAATAATGCACACTAAACGGACACATAATCACATACATACACATGTACATACATACTGGGGAGGACTTGAATGCCTACTAGACACCACCATTGGGCGTCTTCTGTCTCTCTGTACAGGGGTTTGTCAGAGACTCTGATATGAGGATACTTTTTACTTGAATTAAACCCTGACCAAATATTTAAAAAAAATGGTGTGCTGTCTCTTCAAGCCATCCAGCACGTCTCCAGATTGCGGACGGGGTCACCCCCTCTATTAATAAAGGGCAGCTTTGAATAATGAATTAGAAGCCGTTGACAATGAGGAAATGAATCATAAAAAATATGAATAAAAATAAATACTTGCAGACCGGCACCTAGGATAAAAAGGGCCCATCAACCCGTTCATACACCAAGCAGGAAGATGTAAGCAATGGTGTGAACCTTCCTGCCTCTGAAAATGGTGCTCCAGCCATACAGAAGCCAACTAGGGTCAGCCATCAGGCCTTGTGACAAATGGTCTCATTCCCCTATCTCCATCATATGCAGCAACAACAAAAAAAGAAACATAAGACTGTTGCACAAAAGAAGGTGCTATTGTTTTGCTACCACTACTCAAAGTTTGAAAAGTGGAGCAGAACATCCAATGAGATTCTAGCTGATAAGATCCAAGAATCTACTCTCCCCGAAAATATACATACATGCATTCATATCCGATTTAAAAAAGCAAAAAAAAAAAAAAAAAACTCTGCCAGAAACAAATTCAATTGTGATTCAGGATAAATTAATAGATAAAAAAAATCACATACATATAGAAGAACAAACTAATAAGAAACTGACGCCTACCAGACAAGGAATTACTTTAATAATTAATTAATTATTAACAAGAACATAATTTTACTGTAAATCCAGTTAATATTTCCTATTGTATATTTTTAATTTGTACAAAGAAATCATTTCAATATTCAAGAATTGTAAAGTCATTTTAATTGACTTTCTATTCGACAGTTTAAATGCTTCCAAATTCGTTTCAAAATTTGAAGGGTCACGAAGCAATTCATTCTTTTTTTCAACTATCAATAATTAAAATGGCTTACTTGTTTACGAAAAAAATAAAAAAAAACATTTTTTACATTTCGTTTTATTTTATTACATTTTGATTTCATTGAATATTCGATATTAGATATTCTCTTGTTTGTTGTCACCTTTTGATATCGGCCACAGAATTCCGTACCCATAAGCTAAGTGAGTATAAGTTGATGGTTAGCACAAAGGCCTTGGAATAATGAAGCAAAACTAAAAAAAAACAAATTCTGAATCACTCTATTATGTTTAGTGATGAGACGATTCCAATATTTTGCCCGATTCCTACGCAATTATCGATTCTGTTCTAATATTCTGATTCCTATTCTTTTAAAATTAAATATTTAGCTATAGAATTATTGTTTTTTTTTTTTAATTTTCAGATTACCATGTTATATGTGCATATATTTTTGCAAACGTTAAAATACACTTGTGGAGGGGAGTGATCTATAGATGTTAATTTCACTGGTAGTTTAAAATCAATAAATATTTTTTCATTTCATCATTAGTACCAGCAATTTAAGATTAAGTTTTGTAACAAAAACAAACAAAAAAGGTTAAATTAAAAGAATCGTTTTTGGCATCGGAAAATAGGCACAAATCTTTCCGATTCTGATATCCCGAAAAGTTCCGCTATTTTCGATGACCTATTCTGATTGCGATTAATCGTCCCAACACTAATTATGTTAGTAGTCCAAACAAGGAACATGGTATTTAGTACCTTGTATTTCTTTCCTCCATTGTAACTGAATACTTTGGTACCCGGTGTCAGTTGGCCATTCAGGAATGCTTTGATGACAATCGGTCTGCGCTTCTTGGAATTTCCACCAATTGGCCCACATCTATCAATGAGGATCACATCGTCACCACTGCGAACTGCAGTCGCACAATTACAGGAGGCTCTACCATTGCAAGAACGGTAGAATACATGCACCTAAAAAACAATGAAACACAAGAGGATTAGAAAAGATTTTAACAATAAAGACTTTTTTGCCACCCAGAAACAATTATCATTCATTTTGATCAAAATACGCCGGTGTTCTTGACAGATTCACATTCTAATCGATTACCATGGCGAACTTTCTCAACTGCCTGGGTCTGTCAATGTTGCGCTACACCAGACACCATTGTGAGTTGACTTTGCTATATGAGTTAAATACAAAGACCCCCTCAACTTTTCTTTTTCTTTCTTTCTTTCTCTCTCTATTTCTTTCTTTCTCTCTCTGTCTCTCTCTATTTCTTTCTCTCTCTCTCTATTTCTTTCTCTCTCTCTCTATTTCTTTCTCTCTATATATATTTCTTTCTCTCTCTCTCATATTTCTTTCTCTCTCTCTCATATATTTCTTTCTCTCTCTCTCTCATATATTTCTTTCTCTCTCTCTCTCATATATTTCTTTCTCTCTCTCTCTCATATATTTCTTTCTCTCTCTCTCTCATATATTTCTTTCTCTCTCTCTCATATATTTCTTTCTCTCTCTCTCTCATATATTTCTTTCTCTCTCTCTCTCATATATTTCTTTCTCTCTCTCTCATATATTTCTTTCTCTCTCTCATATATTTCTTTCTCTCTCTCTCATATATTTCTTTCTCTCTCTCTCATATATTTCTTTCTCTCTCTCATATATTTCTTTCTCTCTCTCATATATTTCTTTCTCTCTCTCTCATATATTTCTTTCTCTCTCTCTCATATATTTCTTTCTCTCTCTCATATATTTCTTTCTCTCTCTCATATATTTCTTTCTCTCTCTCTCATATATATATATATATATATATATATATATATATATATATATATATAAGATCATATTTATATAGTTCAGATCGATTCAACTAGAAATCAATTCCCCAAATAAAAAATGAAGCTCAATGTCTAATATTTAAAATTTAACATATCCAATAGATCTATTTATAAAAACGTACTAAAGTCAAGATTATATCATTCTATGATTTGATAACAATTTCGGAAGAAAATAACTATTGCACATGTTTCTAGGCAATCAATCCAGGGAAAACATCAGAAAAATGGCAAATAGATCATCAGAGATTTCAAATCGTTAGAGATAAAATATCAAAACGAGGAAAAATCTAGCAACAAACAGGAAAATTTGATTAAAAGAAGCAAATAATAATATTCAAAGCATTCGATTACTTTTCGATTTGTCTTCCTTTCTGGGATGTTGGAATAAGCAGCCTAGATTACTTGTGTTTGCCCCTGGCTCCTCTAGAAACATGTGTAAAAGTTATTCCATTCCAAAATTTTTATTAAAACATAGAATGATATAATCTTGAACTTGCGAGATCCAACACGGTTTGTTGTTGTTGATCACTCTTCGCTGCGCGTTGTAAATACCTGCCGACTTGGCATTTACAAAGTTAAATTCCTCCTAACTTCTAAGCTAATTTGCGGTGGCCAGCGGGTAAGACTCTTGACTGCGAATCAGTGGTGATTTGTGATCGGAGTTCGTGCCCGGCGACCATCGGAAATTAACTTCCTGCACTGAAGATTGTGTAAGCATGAAACATCGATATCTGTAGGTAATAAATAATTAATATTTATTTATAAATAATATATATATACACATATATATATATGTAAAAATAAAAATGGAATAAAGAATAAGCAATTCAACAACTAACAAAAATAACTCAAAAACTCATCTTGTAAAGTTCCACCGAGATATTTCGGTCGTGGATACGACCATTTTCGATCAGTTAATAAACTTTATTTCAAAACGGAAAAGTTTTCAAATTCATACAGAGAATGCGATTGGAAGAAAATGTCACGTGCAGAGAACAACAAAACGGGGAGAAAAAGGAATGCGAGGAATGTTATAAAAAGAGAAAGAAAAAGAAGATGAAGAAGAAGAAGAAGAAGAAGAAAGAGATACCAATCAACCGGAATGTTGGGAACGTCAGTTGAAGAAGACGAAACGAAGAAGAAGAGAAAGCGAGAGAAAACGTGAGGAAGGGTAAATCGACATGTTTTGGTCGAAACCTATTAAAGAATAAAAAAATAAAAATAAAAAGAGAGAGAGAAAAAATCAGTGCTTAGATATCGCCTGCTGATTGAATTCGGGCTGAGAACGTCAGAAGTCTACAGGATTAGTAGTAATTGGAGTAGTTATCGTCGAGGGACGAAACAAGAGAAGAGGAGGAGGCAGGGGAGGGGAGGGGGAAGAAGGGAGACAAGGGTTAAAAGTTAGCCAGAGTCGTATTCATTTAGATTCATCTCGTATAAAATCGATCTAGCCGTAGGAAAATAAATATTATAGAAGCAATGGTGTTCTTATGACATAGGATCAGACAGGATTCTGTGAGACGTCGAAGTTTAGTGTCATGAATATTTTTGATAGGGATTGCCTTATGGGTATTGAAGTGGTGGCCGGAAGAAATCATATGAGTGCATAGTGCATTTGAGGTATCGCCGTTTTTTATGGCACGATTATGTTCATATATTCGTTTCTTCAACGGACGTTGTGTCTCGCCGAAATATATTTTTCCACAGTCGGCGCAGGGAATAGTATAAATACCAGCTGTATATATATATATATATATATATATATATATATATAGGTGGAGAAGCAAAATTTGCAATATTTTTAGGCAGGGATTACAAGACAGTGTATGACCAATTAGTTTATTGAAAGTTCTGAGAATTTATTTGCCACAAGAAAATTGACGTAATAGAAAATCGTTTTATTCTATGTGGCCTCCTTATTTCTTAATAACTGCCTTCACACTCTTGTTGAAACTTGCACGAGTGTTCCTCAAATATTCGAGAGAGAACTTCTCCCAGTCTTCTTTAATAGTATCTTTCAGAGAGTCGACATTGCTGTATGATGTTCTATTGGTAGCATATTCTAAAAAGTCTCAAATAGCATAGCCCAGATAGTGTAGATCTGGGCTAAGAGACGGCCATAAACATGGTTCCCTAGAATTGCTAAAGTTGGATTTACAGAAATCTTGTACTTTTTTAGCTGTGTGGGCTGGAGCACCATCCCATGTCGATACATAATTACCATCTGGGTTGTTTGCTTTAAGCCATGGCAACACCTGGTCTCTCAGAGTCTTGTAATAAGTATTAACATTGATCTTTTAGCTTTGTAAAATTTTATAGGCTTTTTTTTTCATCAGAAACCACAACAGCAAAAAGCCATAACTTGAGCAGGGTGTTTTCTTTTCATGGAAATCGCTCCAGACAAGACATGAAGCCACAAGAACAAATATGATTATTGCAAAGACAAGATATTCCTATTGTCTTAGTCTTGAAAAGACCAAGGTTATAGGTAGGAGGAAAACAGTCAGCAGGAAGAGAGTTCCACAAGCCAGCAGTTCTTGGAAAGAAGCTTCTGAAATAGGAAGCTGTATTACAATGAGGTGTCAAAACATCAAATTGGTGGAGACCACTAGACTAACAGGTCAAACGAGCTGGAATAAAAGAAGCGGAGAATAGATCACATAATTCTGAAGAACACATGCCATGATAGTATTTATAGAGACTAGCAACATCACGTCTGTGAGAGAGAGAGAGAGAGAGAGTGCAGAGAAGAAGAAAGGGTAGGGCCAATCAAATTACAGATACGTTTCTGCACCTTATTAAGAACCCTCAAATGAGATTCACCAGCCCAAATATGACAACAGTACTCCATACGTGTTTTGTTTTGAATGGCCCATTTACCTCATGTATTATATTAAAAATACCATCACCAATATAGACATTCAGGATTGATATCTTTAAACTATTTTCTTTATTGTTATTTAAAGATGTCATTTTTTATTCAAAAACACTGCTATTAAAAATTCCCACAATACACAGCAACTAGGTGAATAAGATCATTATAATTTTGGGGACGTATAGAGTGTTTGGAAAATCGATGGCATAACTTTGGAATTATGTTCTATATGTGTAAAGGAGCTGCTTGCTTGTGTAATAGCATTCCATTATTAGTCTATTTTTTTGGTGGTCCATTTCTTCCTCTGTGTGCTCTTTGGTGTGTGCTGATCATATTTATTTACCTGTATTTGGTCTGTTGTAGTCTATTATCAGAAATAAGGAGTAAAATTCGCAGGATGCTGATAGCCCCCCCCCCCCATGTTGGTTATCAAAGGACCACCTGCCGATCTTGATGTTCAGATCTTTCTTTTTGAGCCCTACCTCTTTTATATTTGTTTCTTATTATTTTTCTATGGTTTTGTCAGTGTTTGTGATCACACCAGGTCCAGGGTTATTTTACCTGTGACCCTGTTACAGGGATAGTGTTTATCTATCCTATATGTAGAAATAACAGTGCATTGCCACATACATTGTACGTGTTAGCTGTTTGTAATAAAGAATGTTGATCAGTATTTGTTTAAATGGTTCACAACTCGGAAACCAAGTGTTAGCCGAACCTATATGCACGTATAGAACATAATCCTAAAGTTATGAAATCGATTTTTCAAACATCTTGTATATATTCACAAACAAATCTCAGTTTATTCGAAATCCTGCAAGTAATAGTTGTGCAATTTTGTACAAAGTTTTGTGGAAAGCCATGTCGTAGATTTTGTGTAATCTTACTCACAAATCAACTAAGCTTTGTGGAAATATGATCTGTATTTTTGGTGTAATCTTTCTCCAAAACTAACCAGATTTTGTGGAAATCAGACGAGTAGTTTTTGTTTAATTTTATTCACCAACCGACAAACGGGCACAGATAAACACGCTACCTCTTCTTTGGACACATATGACACAACTGTCTATGGCTGCACCTCGAAGAGCACTGGAGATCAAGATCTTGTTGATTCTCTCTCTTCGGACCTTGAGCATATGGTACACTGGGGAAAAAGTGATTTGTTACTTTTAACACCAACCAAGCTTCTCTCCTTTACCACTAGTCGAAATGTATGGTTCTCTCTTTGAAGTGATAAGCTCTTAGGACTGACGTTCACCTCAGACTTAAAATAAAAGACGTATACCCAGTCCGTTGCTAAGGCCGTTGAAAATCGTTGAATCACTCTATCACTCCAGGAAATACCTGACTCCAGATGTAATCATCTACTTATATAACAGTCAGATACGCCCAAAGATAAAAAAAAATGCTGCCACATCTGGGGAGGTGCTGCACAGAGCACTCTTTCCTTTTGTACTATCTCAAGACAGAATACAAAATCGACTTTGAAATCTAATGGCAGGGTTGATCTGATCTCTTCTCTTCCCGACAACCCATTTCTTACAGAAGAGACGTTGTTAGTCTCTCTATACTCTATCCTTATTTCACTGGATGGTGCTCGACTGAGCTCCAATCTTCGGATGTTCCTTGTAAAACATCCACAGCAAGAATTCGTCTTACAACAACAACAACGAAAAAAGTATTTTCTTTCTCCCTCCATGTACCTAGCATCAAACGGAACTCCCATGGACAGAGCTTCTTTGTAAGGGCTTCCCACCTGTGGAAAACATTACTGCGAGACCGCTTCTCTGTGGATTACAACTTGGGCATCTTCAAATCCAATGTGAACAAATTCTTCTCATAAACTGCCCCATAAGTAATCAAACCCAGTTCATACCATTGATCAATGTTAGTAGTTCCGTTACATTCCACTATCTGACAGTCATTTCATCTCATTAACTCTTATCCTCGAGTGACTCGTGTCCTTGATAAGTGATGACTCAGTAGACAAAAAAGTATCACTATAAAATTGAAATCAATTTTGTATTTTAATATCCTTCCAAATGAAAAAAAAAAAGAAAAGAGTTACTTACTGCAAACGGTAGAGTGGTGTGTCGATAAAGAACAAATTCACCTTCATAAAAGTTGTTATATCTCCTATAAAACAAAAGAAAAAAAGTTTAAATGTTTGTTGTATGATTACAATCTGTATATCAATAGCAATGACCGTCTTTATAAATCCAGTAAGTCAGACAGAAGTTCATCTTTTCCTCTTTGTCTTTGACTTTCTACCCTTCTCCCCCTAACATAGATTGGAACAAATATATAGAAGACATTGCCAAGGCTGCTGCAAAGAAAGTGGGCTCCCTCTACTGTGCTAGAAAACTTCTCACACCAGACAGTATCCTATATTTCTACAAAGCCACCATCCGCCCATGCATGGAGTATTGTTGTCACATCTGGGCTGGTGCACCATCCACCAGTCTCTCCCTCTTAGACAAGGTTAAAAAAAGAGTCTCTAATCTGATAGGTCCCTCACTATCCACCAAGTTCCAGCCCCTCTCCCATCGCAACAATCTTGCATCCTACTACTTGTTTTACAAGTACTTTAATGGAATGTGCTTCGATGAACTTGCTGCTCTAGTGCCCCCATCACCCACGACATAAATACACTCGACCAACCCGACAATCAGCTAAATCCCATCCATTCACTGTGGAGGTCCCCAGATGCCGGAGAGCCTTTTACTCCAATAGCTTCTTTCTTAGAGCTGCCAACCTTTGGTACTCCCTCCCGCTCCCTGTTTCCCCGACTGTACCGACATGCAGAAATTGTAAACTAATGTCAACAAACATCTTGCTGCACAGCTCCCAAATAACAATGATCCCCTTAACTTTCTCCCTAATTCTTAGTAGCCCCTTACATCTGCAGTGGCAACTTGCTTTGTTTGGGGTGAACCCAGTTAAAAAGAAAAAAATTATTTTATTTTCAACCCTCAGTTATTATTTCACATTAAACAATGGAATTTATTCCTCAAATCTATAAAACTAAAAATAAATTCTATATACCATATGCAAAAATTAATTTATTAAAATCTAGCTGTCCTTATCCGGCGTTACTCGGGAGTAGTTTTTACTTTCATTTTAGTTTTTACACTATGCCATTGTTTTTTGTGATGTTGACACATGAAGTTGTCTCATACTTTTCTAAATATAAAGATTAGTAGCATGGATGCCCTACATCAAGTTAGGTTGTGTGTTTACAATTGTTAATAGAGAGACATCTGTGTTAACGTTATGCTTCTGTTGGGTACAAATGCCGGCTTTATGTTATAAATAATAAGAGGCTAATATACAGAGTTGCAGTGCCGTTTTTTTAAGGAAAGAAAATGGCTATTCAGAATGAAATATTGATTTTGTAGGAAGGAAGCTATCAATGACAAAATTCGAGATATAGACTGACTTTATTTTTTATATTTACAATAAGATCGGTAATATTCAGTTTTCCATTTTTTTCTACCCAAAATTCGTAGTTATTTCTAATTAAACCATAGGATTCCAATGGGTTTTTCAATCTTTGAAAGTAAAAGTAAATTCTATTTAGTATATCAAAAGATTAGTTTCGTAAAAAAATCAATAAATAATATGGAGTTTTCTTATGTAAACTATTTTAAGTGTGAATACTAATGACATCTACCTTCTTAATCATCAATCCATATTCAAGTCTAATTGTTATAGTACTGCTCCTCAGAAAATGTATGACAATATTCAACATTTAAAAAAATTAAATTCAATTACCTCAAGTAACTCTGGTTAGTGTCAAGTGAACCTTAAATACCTTTTTAAAAAATTAAATACAGGGTGACCCCTCCCCCCAAAATGGCAACCATAAAATCGTTAATAAAATTTACAATCCTTTCTACAATCCAACCATATTTGGTACAAATAAACTTCAGTCTATACCTGACTTGTCAACCAAGTTTCAGTTATGAATTAACAACAGTCTTTTTTATTTATTATTACCGATCAATTATAAGCACACCTGATACAACATGCAAAATTGTCAATAACTTTGACACACTCCTCTCTTGGCACGGCTCTGATTTGGCTCGTGATGACCCTCTTCAGTTCAGGAATAGTCTGTGGATTGTTTTGATAGTGATTATCTTTAAAATAACCCCACAGCTAAAAATATGGGTGGAAGGTTATGGTCCAGTGAGTGTGAAGCCCATTCAGGATAACACCTTCTACTGATGAGACGATCACCAAGGTGTCCTCGCATAACATTGAACAGTGATACAACAAAGACTGTTGAAAATTCATGACTGAAATTTGGTGGACAAGTCAGGAATAAACTGAATGTTTTTTTGTATCCAATATAGTTGGATTGTAGAAAGGATTGTGGATTTTACCAACGATTCAATGGGTGGCATTTTTTTTTTTTGGGGGGGGGGGGGGGGGGGGAAGGGGTCACCCTGTATCTTTTGCTTTTCTCAATTCGGCTTCTACTAATAATTCACAGGTGGCGGTCGGAATGCTAAGATCCATGCCACGATAGATGAATAAGCTTTTCTGGCTCTTAAAAACTTGCGTTTTAACGGTGCCTGTATGTAAGTGAACAAGGGAGGTAACTCTGGACACTCGTAGTAAGTCAAGAGGAGTAATTATGATTAGTCAAGTAAACATAAAAAGAACCAAGATTATTTACTCACGGGCTTTTTGTCTAGGAGCAAAGTGTAGTATCTATTCTGATATTACACTTCATTTTTTTCTGTCCTCGGTCAGTGAAGGAGAAATCTTTCTAAACTTATTTTTGTCCCAATCCAGAATTCCACTTATTTGGAGAGCTGGATTTTCCTCACATTAACAACCGACTTTGTGTTTAAATCCCGCCCTCGTGTGGAGGCAAGTAAATAGGGACCAGCTTATTTTTTAATTAGATTATTCAATCTTTTTCATTTGTGGTTAGTGAATAAAATTTAATAAATGTAAACAATTCCATTTCATTTCAAATGAAATATTATATGTGAACACAAATATTTGATGGATTGATGGATGGATGGATCCATCAACAACGTTATTCGAAAACAGAGATTAACATGGTTTGGACATGTTTCCCGGCTACCAGACTCTAGCTATGTAAAGAAATCATATCAAGATGATTTCATTCAAGAAATATCAAGAGGACGACCACCAAAGAGATGAGCCGACCTGATAAGGGTTGAGACTGGCATACCGCTACTGACAGCTGAAAAACTAGCCCAAGACCGTGATAAGTGACAGAATCTTGTTTTCATCTGGGCTGGTGCACCATCCACCAGTCTCTCCTTCTTAGACAAGGTTAAAAAAAGTCTCTAATCTGATAGGTCCCTCACTATCCACCAAGTTCCAGCCCCTGTCCCATCGCCACAATCTTGCATCCTTGTACTTGTTTTACAAGTACTTTAATGGAATGTGCTCCGATGAACTTGCTGCTCTAGTGCCCCCATCACTCACGACATAAATACACTCGACCAACCCGACAATCAGCTAAATCCCATCCATTCACTGTGGAGGTCCCCAGATGCCGGAGAGCCTTTTACTCCAATAGCTTCTTTCTTAGAGCTGCCAACCTTTGGTACTCCCTCTCGCTCCCTGTTTCCCCGACTGTACCGACATGCAGAAATTTTAAACTAATGTCAACAAACATCTTGCTGCACAGCTCCCAAATAACGATGATCCCCTTAACTTTCTCCCTAATTCTTAGTAGCCCTTTACATCTGCAGTGGCAACTTGCTTTGTTTGGGGTGAACCCAGTTAAAAAGAAAAAAATTCTTTTATTTTCAACCCTCAGTTATTATTTCACATTAAACAATGGAATTTATTCCTAAAATCTATAAAACTAAAAATAAATTCTATATACCATATGCAAAAATTAATTTATTCAAATCTAGCTGTCCTTATCCGGCGTTACTCGGGAGTAGTTTTTACTTTCATTTTAGTTTTTACACTATGCCATTGTTTTTTGTGATGTTGACACATGAAGTTGTCTCATAATTTTCTAAATATAAAGATTAGTAGCATGGATGCCCTACATCAAGTTAGGTTGTGTGTTTACAATTGTTAATAGAGAGACATCTGTGTTAACGTTATGCTTTTGTGGGTACAAATGCCGGCTTTATGTTATAAATAATAAGAGGCTAATATACAGAGTTGCAGTGCCGTTTTTATAAGAAAAGAAAATGGCTATTCAGAATGAAATATTGATTTTGTAGGAAGGAAGCTATCAATGACAAAATTCGAGATATAGACTGACTTTATTTTTTATATTTACAATAAGATCGGTAATATTCAGTTTTCCATTTTTTTCTACCCAAAATTCGTAGTTATTTCTAATTAAACCATAGGATTCCAATGGGTTTTTCAATCTTTGAAAGTAAAAGTAAATTCTATTTAGTATATCAAAAGATTAGTTTCGTAAAAAAATCAATAAATAATATTGAGTTTTCTTATGTAAACTATTTTAAGTGTGAATACTAATCACATCTACCTTCTTAATCATCAATCCATATTCAAGCCTAATTGTTATAGTGCTGCTCCTCAGAAAATGTATGACAATATTCAACATTTAAAAAAATTTAATTCAATTACCTCAAGTAACTCTGATTAGTGTCAAGTGAACCTTACACAATTTTCTAAAAATTAAATACAGGGTGACCCCTCCCCCCAAAATGCCAACCATAAAATCGTTAATAAAATTTACAATCTTTTCTACAATCCAACCATATTTGGTACAAATAAGCTTCAGTCTATACCTGACTTGTCAACCAAGTTTCAGTTATGAATTAACAACAGTCTTTTTTTTATTATTACCGATCAATTATGAGCACATCTGATACAACATGCAAAATTGTCAATAACTTTGACACACTCCTCTCTTGGCACGGCTCTGATTTGGCTCGTGATGACCCTCTTCAGTTCAGGAATAGTCTGTGGATTGTTTTGATAGTCATTATCTTTAAAATAACCTCACCGCTAAAAATCTGGGTGGAAGGTTATGGTCCAGTGAGTGTGAAGTCCATTCAGGATAACACCTTCTACTGATGAGACGATCACCAAGGAGTCCTCGCATAACATTGAACAGTGATACAACAAAGACTGTTGAAAATTCATGACTGAAATTTGGTGGACAAGTCAGGCATAAACGGAATGTTTTTTTTGTATCCAATATGGTTGGATTGTAGAAAGGATTGTGGATTTTACCAACGATTCAATGGGTGGCATTTTATTTCGGGGGGGGGGGTCACCCTGTATTTTGCTTTTCTCGGTTCGGCTTCTACTAATAATTCACAGGTGGCGGTCGGAATGCTAAGATCCGTGCCACGATAGATGAATAAGCTTTTCTGGCTCTTAAAAACTTGCGTTTTAACGGTGCCTGTATGTAAGTGAACAAGGGAGGTAGCTCTGGGCACTCGTAGTAAGTCAAGAGGAGTAATTATGATTAGTCAAGTAAACATAAAAAGAACCAAGATTATTTACTCCCGGGCTTTTTGTCTAGGAGCAAAGTGTAGTATCTATTCTGATATTACACTTTATTTTTTCTGTCTTCGGTCAGTGTAGGAGAAATCTTTCTAAACTTATTTTTGTCCCAATCCAGAATTCCACTTATTTGGAGAGCTGGATTTTCCTCACATTAACAACCGACTTTGTGTTTAAATCCTGCCCTCGTGTGGAGGCAAGTAAATAAGTACCAGCTTATTTTTTAATTAAATTATTCAATCTTTTTCATTTGTAGTTAGTGAATAAAATTTAATAAATGTAAACAATTCCATTTCATTTCAAATGAAATATTATATGTGAACACAAATATTTGATGGATTGATGGATGGATGGATCCATCAACAACGTTATTCGAAAACAGAGATTAACATGGTTTGGACATGTTTCCCGGCTACCAGACTCCAGCTATGTAAAGAAATCATATCAAGACGATTTCATTCAAGAAATATCAAGAGGACGACCACCAAAGAGATGAGCCGACCTGATAAGGGTTGAGACTGGCATACCGCTACTGACAGCTGAAAAACTAGCCCAAGACCGTGATAAGTGACAGAATCTTGTTTTCAAGCATGTGACGAAGATCTTTGACTTATGCAAAAAATTCAAAGTAAATCACAGATATTTGATGTGTTGCATCGGTAAAAAAAATGCAAAATACTAAAAGAAAAAAATGAACAACTTACTTTCCATCAAATGTTGTCATATGTGGATCATTGATAGATTTGCAAAGCGCTTTACTGTCTTTGTCTACAATTTTGATCTAAAATAGAACATAGTATTAATAAAAACACAGTAATCAAAGCTCAAGCAAACGACTAGGATTCAATCAAGGTTTTCTAAAAGTAAAAGCATCTCCCATGATCTTCTGCTGCCGTCACTATATAACTAGGGACGGACAATGAAAGTGAGTGTGATTTGTTATTTAACAAAAAAAAAATGATTGAAAAGAATCCACCAAGACTAAAAGAATTATCTGATCGCAATAAACTTGTCAATATTAATTAATAAATCAATGTTAATATAAAGTATTGGTGCTTGTGCATATCAACCCTGACATTGAAATATTTAAAGAATGTATAAACTTTATTATGTACTAACGTGTTAGCTGAAAATAAGATTGTGCAGAAAAAATTACGCAAATTCATCCAGTATTTATTAAATTATAAGAAAAAGAAAAAAAATGATTTCACATACATTTTGACATTTTTGTAAACAATGGAGACCCCAAACCCCGAAATCGTGAAAATATGAGTTATCGTCCTTGACCACTGGAAAATGGTGGAAATATCTACCGAGTGATAAAATCGTTTTTTATTTATAATTAAATAAATACTGGATGAATTTGCATAATTTTTGGTGTACAATCTTTTTTTCATCTACCACGTAAGTACATAACAAAGTTTATACATTTCTTTAGCTATTTTATTTTTAAGAGCGGTCTAACATGTCAGGGTTGATATGCACAAGCACCAAAGTATTTATTTTATTTAACAAAAAAAGCAAGTTTATAGATTTTTCTTTAAGGTCACTTAAATTACTTTACCTCCCTTCATTTCAAGGACAAAATAAAACCTTATTATACCCATAATCGAAACTTACTGACCATCTTTACAAACAGATATTACCCTGAAGATACGAATGAAAAAAAGAATTAAGACATTTATTTTTGTTTACATTTAAATATCCGATTTTTGAGCATCATTTTCTATCAAGAGCTGCTTTTTTAGAGGTAAATTAATTGAAGTGACCTAAACATCTATAGTCTTTTTGTTAAACAATTTATTTTAAATACATTAAAATCAACATTCATTTTTCATATTATTTGTATAAAACGTAGAATATATAGTGCGTCTGAAGTTATGCGAATAACATAAAACCCAATAACACTAATTTGCTATGAAAATTTGTTGCAAATTTAGATATGAAAATATGATGATTCTTTTATCTGAAAAACTTTATACATAAATTATATCTTTTTTCTATAAATTATGGATTAAACTACTTCCTATATAAAAATTAAAAAATGTATTTTTTCCAAATCATTCTAAAAATTATTTTTTTAGAATTTTAAATTATAACAAATTAAAAACATTTTAATTTTAAATAATTAAAGCAATCTATTTCCACTGTTTTTAATGTATTTTCTCTTTATATTTTAAAAGTTAAAACCTTTTTTGAAAAGATAAATAAAATTCACAAAAACTTAAAATTATTTTTTTGTGTGACCTTTCGCAGTCGTTCATCCATCAATTTTTACATAGTTTCGGTATGTTCCTTATTAAAGTTATTGGATTTATAATAAAATTTTCCGTCTGAAGTTATGTAAAACCAGAATTCACTTTTAAATCTCATTAAAAAGGTAATAAAATCAGTAACACCTGATCAACATTTATAATAAAACAAATAACAAACACACATGACGAGACGGTCCTCTGCATTCCTGAACTCTACAGTATACATTACGGCGTATATATTTTCATGTTCTACAAAAATATTTGGCATTTAATAATTTGTCCTGATGTTTATCTTGGTAATGTTTTCCTGGTTACTATTATGTTTTTCTGAATACTGAAGAACTATTTTTCTTGGGTTTTGCTCCGATGAAAAGTTTTATTTTTGGCTTGAGCGCCCTACGATTGATCGTTCTTTGTATAACTGAAAATTAAACATTTGGAAACAGCTGTAAGCAAGAATAGTATACAGACTCTTTATTTTTATATATTTGTGGCATTTGCATATAAATACAGTGACCTATCATTTTTTTCTTACTTTAGCAGATTCAGTTTCTGAATAATTTAGAATACAGAAGTGTATGCTAATAGGTGTTTTATGTAGAGAGGTGTGGAATGAAATGGTGTTAGCGTCAAAAGTGTATCTAAAAACAGAATTTTGTTATTAACGTTTAGATCATAAGTGAATTTGAGTACAGAGTTATTTTGAAAAAAGTTTTCGTAAAACTACAAAACTTTTGATCCGATTTCATCGATACTGTCTGCTAAATTAAAGATATGATCAACATAACCTACATAAATGCAAGGTTTAGTAATTATATTCAGAGCTTTACAGAAATAAGCGAGCTCCTGGAGAGGGTTCCTTTTTGATGCAGCCAACGAGCAAAGGGCTAATTTTTTATCCAGCAGTGGGTATGCAAGTAAATATTCGAAATTAATGTTGGAACTGTATTTAATTTTTCAACAGCTTATTTTAAGACACAGATGCAGTGGAAAAAGGAGTGGCTCTTAGTGGAGTGAGTAAAGCTCTGATTATATTAAATATTTTATTTCCAATTAATAACATTTGCCTTATATATATATATATATATATATATATATATATATATATATATATCCAACCACACTTTTCCTGAGTCGGCACTGCTTGATTCAAGTTGCAGGGAGAAATCCAGGATAACTGGAAACAATGGCGAGATAAGCAGAGAGCACACACATCACCTGGTATTCCCAAATGGTCACCTATCTAGTATTGACCAGGCTCAATGTTACTTAACTTCGGTGATCGAACAGGACCCGGCATGTCAGCGTGATTATGCCGTACACATATATATATATATATTTATAGATTATTGTGAAAGTATATGTTTTAGCATATACTTTCAATACTTTATATTTACGAACCTTTTCCAATTTAAGCTCGATGAATGTTAACCAGTAACAACAGAGCAAAGTTCAATTACATTCCAAAAGCCAATTTAAAAATTTTTTTCTTACAAAGCATTTTTCAAAACAAACATCTTTTAGTGTAAATTATTTACATGTGATTTCAAAGTTTTCCTTCTGAACGTTTGTCTTCCATGTGAAAATACGTTGTAATGTTTTCAAATTGAGAACTTTTCATGCACTTTTTTCTGACGAACTTAAGGTGAACAGATCCAATATTGACATAATAATGTTGTTTGGTTTACTTTAAGCTAAACGATTCGTGAAATAATTTACACTGAAGGATGTTTGTTTTAAAAAAAATGCTTTGTAAGAAAAAACAAAAAAAACTTGGCTTTCGGGATGTAATTGAACTTTGTTTACTTATATATTTATATATATATATACCACAAGTATTCTTAGAAGTCTACTATGTCTCTTGAAGTAAGCATTCTTTGTTCTTTTCTCTTTCCTTTCCACTTTCAAACAATATAAGGATTCATACCTTTCTCAATAGTATTAGTAACTACTTAAACACAACTAATACAGAAATGTTCCTGGTTTCAAGAGTTTCAGATTTGTACCATTTTTTTTTTTTTTACACGTTTTTTTGAAAATGTCCGAAACAAAATATCAAAATGCTTACCTTCACTCTGTCTACTTCCACCGTCTTAATTATAAACTTTTTTGTACGGATCTGCAGTGCAATCTGGATGCTACGTAGT
This sequence comes from Sepiola atlantica, assembly GCA_963556195.1. Taxonomy (NCBI): domain Eukaryota; kingdom Metazoa; phylum Mollusca; class Cephalopoda; order Sepiida; family Sepiolidae; genus Sepiola; species Sepiola atlantica. The sequence continues at coordinate 57,107,374 of OY744523.1, read as the reverse complement.
TGGGTTTTATCATACAGAGAATCCACAGTTGCCTTCACAGAAATGGTATGGATAGAATTCCAGCTGTTTTGCTTGACGCGAGTTCCGCATGCATCACTGGGCAAACTCTGACCACTCTCCTGTTGGAAAACAGCCTGGATTATTTTCAGTCCATTCAGGCATTTCTTTTCTTTGGATGCCTTGAGGAACCCTTTCACGAAAATGTTGCAGTCACCTTGTTCTCTTTCTGCTTTTGGACAGAAAATCCGCGGCGGTACATAGCTCTGAATTTCTATTTGTTTTGCATGTCCTCCTTCAATAACAGTTATTTCTTTTGTTATAACCTGAAATACAGAGATTTTAATATTTGGATTAAATTATTTCTCTTGTAGCGGTAGTGCACAAATATCAAATGCATTCCATACAAACATATATTCAGCTTTAAGATAACAACTTAAGAACATAAGTCAGTCATGACAACGTAAGGATGGGCCAAAGTCTTATTTGGGTCTTACTTCTCCATATTGTATGAAGTATCCCCGAAGTTATGCTATGGAAACGTTGATAACTCAAAAATTATTTATCTGATTAGGTTGAAATTTTGCGTAGTGGTTACGATTATCAAAGAGCACCAGATTTATACACCAAAATTAAATCAGTTCCAAGTTAGACCATGAACGATATTTTGACCAGTTTAGTGACGATTAGTCAAGCGATATCGTCGCTAGCCTGTACACAAACAAACATGGTAAGAAACAAATTCGATTGAAAACATAACCCCCATTCAAATTAAAGTTCAGTAGTGAGAAACGATTCAGTTGGAGTCTCTTGTGAAATCTGAAAGGAAAAACAAAGTCAGGTTACACACATGCATTTTAGTCATAAGTGTCTTTTCGTTTTAATGTGGCTATGTAATAATAAGGTCGACAGTTTCAAGTTGGTTGCCATTAGCAACGAGCCGAGTGTTAAGAAAATGGAAAAAGTTATTCTGTGTTTTGTAGAATGTTCAAGGTCACAAACATGAATTATTCTGTGTAAGATGAGTAATGGTCTTCTATCATTATGTGTAAGTTTGTAGTAGTCATGGCCTCATCCCCCTGGCAAATCACCGGGAAGAGTGTAGTTGAGTTTTTATGTTTTGCTAAGTCTGTCCCGGCTGAACTGGGGGAGACTAATTTTCAAGCTGCTGTGTCTGTTTAAATATGAATTCGACCGGCTCCTGGCATTTAACACAAATCTTTTTTTTTAAATATTGCAGAGGCATATACTTTCGGAGCTTCTGATTGGCTGAATTACGATTTTTATATTTATATTTTTATCCAATCAAGAGTCAATATTTTTTACATAGTATTCACTTGCTTTTTATCTGTTTATTGATCATGCATTTTATACTTTCCAGAAATATTTGCTCAAAATATCATGGATTGATAGTGATTGGGATAGAATGAGATAGTCGAACAAAACATTGACAAACACTTGAAAATAAACATGACTTGTATGTTTGGCTGTGCAGTACAAATAACAATATATTTGATGGCAGAGCTGGTGTGAGGGGATTTGATATATGAGGAAAGCCCTTAGATGTATGTGTAATGATCTTTAACGAGTAATACAAAATAGATATGGGTAAAGAAATCTATCATTTTATGGGCAAAGAGAACAAAGACTGGTAGAAAAATAGTTATTATATAGCACTTATTTGGTTTTTAGTCAGTGTTGACTAGGCAGAAGCCCCGTGACTGCAAGAAAAATACTAGAAAGAAAGAAAGTGAAAAATCTTTTAATTTGCATTCTCAATATTTTGCTTCCCTCTTTTCCCTTTTCTGTAACAGGAAATGGTGAATACAAACAGCCCTTCATTTTCGGTTTTATTTAAACCACACTCTTTTTGTTAAATATTAAAGGTATGCCAGAGAAACGTTAGCACATAAACAAGAAATAAAGATCAGCGAGGGGGGGGGGCAGATAACTGGCCTCTGGGGGCTATTATCTTCTGTGGGAATGCTGACATGGGGAAATGGGGTCCCACAAAATAGGAGAGGCGCAAAGAGCAGGGACTCTGAGTTGAAAGTTTGATGCAATCAGACATAATAAGAAATGACTTAAAAATTGACATGTCCCAATCATCTGCAGCCTCGATCTTTCTTCTCCAAGACAATGGCAAGAACCTAATAAAATAGCCCTTCTCTAAATTCGGGATCTAGTTATTTTCTTTGTGTTGTTGTACTGATTTGGACTTTAAAGTGAAAATTTACCCTGCAAACCCAACAGAGAGGCAGCCATCGGGATGGAGGGGGGGGGGACGAAAGACCATAGAAACGATCTTAAATGGAGTGTCTTCAGTCTTAGAGAACCGCTGTGGTTGAGCAAACAAGATGCCAGGTGTGATTTAATTGTGCTTATGACTTGCATTCAATAATAGACATTTATACAAAATGTTAGACCACTCCTTGGAGGGGAGGGGAGGGGAGGTAACGCTACATCTTACTTAATTTGAATTATAAGAAAATAAAAAATCACATGTGTCATATTTATCATTTACTAATATGCTTTAAAAGCAGGAAATTCGTTTACATTTGGTAGAATTATCCCATTTTCGGGATCAGATCAAAGTGTAATATCTGTTCTACCCGCTGTCAGATAAGAAGAAATCCTTCTAGATTGATGCAATTCTTATTTTTGTCCCAATCCAGGCTGCCTCCTTTTGGAGAGCTAAATTGTATGCACTTTAAAAACCAACCATGTGTCTAACTTAGCCCCAGCCCCATAAGGAAGCGAGTAAATAGGAATGATACTTACTTTGACTGTGATTGGAATCATATTACTCGTCTTACTTTTTCCAGTTGTCTCAAGGCACTTAGCAGGTTGGCACACAGACACTGTACACCTCACCTTTAAAAGAACAATGCAATACAATTAAAATAGAAAGAGAAATACATGCAATCAACACAACACAAAACAAAAGAATTATATATTAAAAAACAATAGCGCTATCATCCAAGTGTTTATACGCTCTGCTTTTGTCACAGATGGTAACGGGTAACTTTATTATTAATTTTTAAAATAAATTCTTATCTTTTTTGTTTTTGCTGGGGATGGGGCATCCTACCAGATGCCAGACATTCATCCGCTATTTCAGAGACTCCAACCGAGAAATCTTTTTAGAATTCTAACCGTCCCTTTAAGTGCAATTGCTCCCTTGCACTTGGTTCACCGGATATATTCACCAGGTAGTTTTTAAAATTCTTCGTCATGAGCCCGGTTGCTCCTGTGATTACTGGAATGATGGAGATCTTCCTCAGATTCCAGTTTCTTTTCATGTTGTACATAAGATTTTGGTATTTAGTTATCTTTTCTCTCTCAGCTCTGTTTAAGCAAGCATTATTAGGGACACTGACTGCAACTAAGGTTGCTACTTTCTCCCTTTTGTCACATATCACTATGTCCCCCAGCAGAACCTTATAACTGGATTTCAGGTGGCTCAGACTCTCTACTTCTGTGTGTCAGAACCTGCACTTGTTGCTTATTAAAAGCATTGATAATCAAGCCTTGATCTTTTCGCAGCCATTGCTTTACATAAAAGTATTTTAGTTTTTCAGATTTAGATAGGCATTAAAATGGATCGGAAGTGTGAGAATCAGCAACATTTGTTCAGTTATATCAGCGGATATTTGCTAGTTTCAGATCATCAAATAAAAAGGGATCGTATGAGTGAATTTGTCAACTAAGTTGACAAATAGATTTATTTTTTACGATAGATACCTATTTAGCATTCGCACCAGGGTGGCGATAAGTACATATTTAGAATTCGCATTGGGGCAGCGATAGGTACTTATATAGTATGCACACCGGGGCGGCAACAGGTACGTATTTAGCATTCGCACCGGGGCGGCGATAGGTACATATTTAGCATTCACACCGGGGTGGCGATAGGTACGTATTAAGCATTCGAATGGGGCGACGATAGGTACTTATATAGTATCTGCACCCAGGCAGCGATAGGTACTTATATATTATCTGCACCGGAGCGGCGATAGGTACGTATATAGTATGTGCACTGGGGCTGCGATAGGTACGTATATAGTATGCGCACCGGGGTGGCGATAGGTACGTATATAGTATGAACACCGGGGCGGAGATAAGTACCTATATAGAAGGCGCAGACAGAGGAGGTACTTTTTATAGAAATATGTCATACTATTGCCCTGGGCAATGTAGGAGGAATGGTGGGGAAGAAACAGCTTTCACAAAAGGCAAAATGAGAAAGTAGCGGTGAAATGGGGCGACCAGGGAAGAGAAAGGTAGAAAGATAAAGAGAATGCTATAGAGAGAGGGAGAGAAATAGAAGTTTGAATATAAAGATGTTACACACGCGAGTTGGAGACTAAAATTTAAATTGTGAACATCTGAGTGTTTTTATTTTGAAGCATGCCGATTAGGAAATATCAAAAAAGATAATTGCAGACGTACATCACCACCCGAGAGAAGATTGAGAAAAACATCAAAGTCTTGGGAATAAAAGTGAGTGGATGTTCCGCCTTTTGCTCTCTCGGCTTGGGGACTTTGAGAGATATTATCACTCTGTGTCAGAGTGGACCTAGGAGTAATGGTAACTAAGGGTAACTCCACACTTGAAAATTTTCCCAAATTGAGCCTCACCATCAGATACACTTTATGGTCATGCCTATCACTCCGAATCCTTTGTTTGATCAGTTAACTTCTAATCAATATAAATCAATACCACATGGGATCTTCATAGTTGAAGAAATACCGGAAGGCAGGAATGGTCGACCTTAAATAAAATGTGATAGACCTGTGCATGTCGCTATTTACTTGCCTTCCCACGAGGTCAGAATTAGACACAAGGTCGTTTTTTAATATGGAGAATATTAAGCTCCACAAATATATGTATATAATATATGTTTATACACACATTATATATATATATATATATATATATATATATATATATATATATATATACTAGCAGAGTCACCCGGTGTTGCCCAGGTTAGAGTGTTGGATAACATTATATGCAACATCATGGTAGGGAGAGTTTACTTTAACAGCAATCTTAATGCTGTCAGCTAGATATCTTACTCACTGAGCTATTCAGATATATGTTAATACTCTTAAACTAACGCTAATAAATAAATTAATTTAATTGTGTAACATGTTTGAAAATTGTCATTAGCTTCTGTAAGGGGCAGCCAGAGATGCAAAAATACTTCTATTATGTTCACATGTAAATTGCGCATGTGAATACAATTATATTGAAAGTTCACTTCCTAGTATGTCTTCGTTTTTAGGAACAGACATGCACAGACAGAGAAGTGTTCTTCTTGATTATATATATATATATATATATTTATTTCATTTGAATCAAAGGGAAAACAGTTTTCAGTGGAGGGTTCTGCCCGTCGGGGACATTCTTAATATTATCAAAATTTGCTGAAATCTTTGGAATAGACATCATTTTTGGTCATTTACCTATGGTTTAAATTTCATTTGAATCTTAGGGAAAACAGTTTTTAGTGGGGTGGGGGGTTGTGCCCCCACCCCCGGGGACCCCCAGCGTTGAAGTGATATATTTTTTTATATAGCTTCTGACCTTCACTGAGAGGTCAGTAGTCCACATGCCAATTTTCAAGCAATTCTGTCTAGCGGTTTGGGTGAACATAAGACACAAAGATCAGGTGGACACACACACAGAGTTACTATTATATATACATTATATATATATATATAAATATATATATATAAGAGAGAGAGAGAGAGAGAGAGAGAGAGAGAGAGAGAGAGAGAGAGAGAGAAGTTGAATGCCTACTGGAGAGAACTTGAGTGTCTACTAGACACTGTCCTTGAGTGTCTAAGGTCTCTCTGTACAAGGGTTTGTCAGAACAACCTGGCATTGAGATACTTATCACTACAAGTAAACCCTGACCAAATATTGAGAATAACATAGTATTCGAATCCCAAATAAGACTCCCTTGGTATGGTTACCTCACACTGGCTTATACAAGACACCACGAGAAAGATATACTATAACATAGTTAACTGGTCAACGTTTGAGGGATAAAGAAGAACTTTAATAGAATATTAGACTATATATGTATATCAAGTGTTAGCCCCAGGAAGGGGCCACTTGATTTCTGAGAACTTCGACTGCAGTAAAATGAAACATATATATATATATATATGTATGGACACTGTAAAATAGACAGTATTCTAAACTATATAAAACAGCTTATATATATCTATATAATACTAAAACTCTATTGTTCTTGTATGTTTGCAATCAGCTTTCAGCTTTCCGGTTTTCAACATCCGGTTGCGCATGCGTAAATAGCATCGTCTTCAATCTGTTATTCCAATTCCGTTATTCTCTATTATGATTTACGAACGCATGAAATTTTTCATTCTGGAAATTTTAAAACAATTTCATTTAATTTCATCAAATAGTTTATTTGTTTTCTTCACGGTTAAAAACATTCAACGGGAGGACTTCGTAAAGTCTGTCGCAGTTTCAAAAAAACTCCTCCCTTTTAAAAAACAAAAACAAACAAACAAAAAAACAACACTCATTATTAATATCAACCATACTAGCGGTCGGTGAACGAACCCCCCTCCCACTTTCCCTCTCATAGATTTCACCACTCCTACTCCCTGTTTTCGTTACGTACGCGAGAAAGCTGAATCGGTAAATGCACACATTTCTATTACATTAAATAGTGTTTCCTTTTGTTGTTTTTTAAACAGCAAATACTTGAATCATATGTTTTACACATATTACATCCAAAAAAAAACCAATTATAATAAACAGAACGACTCATAGAAATCTATCTATATTCTTTTTTCATTTTAATATACTTTCATAGAAATGCTTCTGTTATGTAAAAAAAAACTATTTTATTTATGCCACAAGTGTCACGCTCATACATGAATTCCATAGCTAATATAACAAACTGACCCAACGAGTCACGGGTGGTCTAGTATATATATATATATATATATATATATATATATATATATATATATAGAGAGAGAGAGAGAGAGAGAGAGAGTAGTATGAAAATATATTTATGACAAGTAAGCTACACAGAAACGTTCATGTTCTATTCTCTAAGGAAATCATAAAGCTAACTAAGTAGTGTTTATGCTAGATAACTAACCAATCAGATTCGTTAGAATTATTACCCATTCTCAGGCTATTATTTTCATTGGCCAATGGCCAAACTCCTCTAAAACAATGACTTGACAGCTCCTTGTTTGATAGCCATTACTAGAGTTAATTTCACTCACTTAAAAACGTCTCTTAAACAAAGGGCAGAAACTAAAATAACTTATCTATTCTATTTATTTTGTTATCTCTCGCCATTTTAGATGTATTTATCTTATTTTATTTATTTAGTTAGTTTAGTTTATTTATTTACTATTAAAAAAAAATTGTTTAATTTAAAAACAAAAAGAGTATATTACTTTTGTGCCATATTTCAAGTCACCCATGTTGTCTTCGAGGAGGGTACTCATCCTGTGCTTGTTAAAGTTTTCCCTCCAAAGTTCCTTTTGGTCTACCATCCACTTCACAGAATACAAAACATCAAGTCCTTCAACTGGTGGGAAGTCACAAGTAAAATAAGCTTTCCCCGTAACAGAATTAGAGTTGACTTTTAATTTCGGATCAACACTGATTTCAGGTAAACCTGTAGAAAAACATATACAAACGTTGATTATAAAAAATCTAAATTAATAAATATGAAAGTTGGGCTCGTTTCTTGCAATAACAGTGAGGTCAAAACAGCTGAGCGTATGGGGTCGTTAATGTGGACTATATTTAGTTTAATTTAGTTTCATGCAAAGACAGTAAAACGAGGGTGAAAGTCTTTTGTGAAAATTTAGATACCTCTGTGAAATTTTAACAATACTTATTAGACATCGATTAATAAATATTTCCGTAAATTTCGGTTTCTTCGGCAGATTTTAAAGGGTTTTATGGGGCATAATATCAGCACAACCTCTCATTTGTAAATGCAAATATTTCAGATTTGCATTAATTTTAACGATCCTGGGACAGTTATTCTTCTAGTTTTGTATAATATACAGAATGTCTATATAAAATTTCATTAAAATATATTGAACAACAAAAAGTTTATTCAACTTTAATGTGAAAATACACTTAAAAGAACATGTTATGTCACCATTAAACAAACACAACATTTTATAGGATTTTACAGAATTAAAAAGATTTTACTACAAGATTATGACGTTTCTGCTGTTTATTCTAGTATGAAATAAAATGAAATTACTTACCAAATACAATTCCAATTTTCACTAAAATGGTCCTTGAAGCAAAATAAACTCGCCATCCTTCAAATGTAAAATGTCCGAAGGGCTCTGATGTTGTAGGATTCTTGCCCACTGAATATGTGCAAGAATTCTGCTCACCCAGGATGGATTTTCTTTTCAATTTCAGGTTATTTTCATTCATTAGCTGACCGTCTATATAGATAGAAGCGCCTTCTTGTGCCGACCATGACAAATCATAATTTGAGGTAATTTTTAACTTGTCATCGTTTGAGTACGTCACTGCAGCTGAGTAGATGTATTCCTTTGTACTTACAGTAAATACCAGCTGGCGATTTTTATAATAGAAGTCATAACCCCAAGAATTCTTGCGGCTGCCACAATTACTCAAGATGTATGTATTATCCTTCAAGGAGAGGAACTTCAGAGTAAAGGTATGTGTGATACCAAAGTTACATTTTTCAGGATTAAAGAGGCACATGTCAAAAAATGATGGAAATTGAAGGTACTGGCCCTGACCATTTAGGATGATTGCTAGCTCGTCTCTGGTACCGGGTATTAAGCGAGGGTTTCCGATTACAATCATTTTAGTTGCCGGCATAGTCAATATATTTTTAACCAGGCTCAGGAATTGTAAATGTAAAAATATTATAGTGTCAGCTGAAAAACAATAAAAAGAAAAAAAATTTTTTTACATAAATATTAAAAATTTAATACGTCATTTAGCTACTAGAGAAATTGAGAATGTGGAAAAGTGGCATGGAAGCCAAAAGACTGAGCTGGAATCATTCAAAGACAAAAGTGATGGTCAGTGGTCCAGAAGCACAACAGCTGAAAGATCTCGGTCAATATCCATGTGCTGTGTGAAATCAAGAAGTATGATCCACTTCCATACAATGCAGTCTATTTGCATTATTGGGTCCACAAAAAGTATAGTAGATTGTTCGGAAAGATGGCACAATACCCCAATTATAAGTGCAGAAAGTGTCTTGGACAGGCATGCCCACTTCCTTGCACTGAGATAAAGTTGGACGACAACCTGGTCAAAGAGGTGGACTCCTTTTTTATCTTGGAGAGTGTTGGAGGAGGTTGCAAGGTTAGCTCTACCATTAGGGTAAGATCGACATGGGGTAAATTCCGTGAACTGTTGCCTGTTGCCAGTCCTGACATTGTGAGCTATTCCTCTGACTACCAGGGGAAAGGCATATAGCAACTATTAGGTGCATGATGCTGTATGGAGGTGAGTGCTGGGCCTTCACCCAGTCCTCACTTGCCTGTCTTCAGTGTAATGAAAAAGCAATGATCAGATGGATATGCAATGTCGGGTCAGATCAGAGGTAAAGGGGGCATTCAGAACAAAACATGTATGGAGTACTGTTGTTATATTTGGACTGGTGAATCTCTGTCCCATTTGAGGGTTCTTGATAAGGTGCAGAAACGTGTCTGTAATTTGATTGGCCCTACCATTTCTTCTTTTCTGCACCTCTCTCTCACAGACGTGATGTTACTAGTCTCAGTCTTTTCTATAAATATTATTATGGCATGTGTTCTTCAGAATTATGTGATCTATTCTCTGCTTCTTTTTTTACAGATCGTTTGACTCGTTGGTCTAGTGGTCTCCATCAATTCACTGTTTTGATACCTCATTGTAATATAGCTTCTTATTCTAGAAGCTTCTTTCCAAGAACTACAGGCTTGTGTAACTCTCTTTCTGCTGACTGTTTTCCTCCTACCTATAGCCTTGCTCATTTCAAAACTAAGGCAATAAGCATCTCTTGTCTTTGTGATAATCATGTTTGTACTTGTTAGCTCCCTACATCAAGTGGCTTCATTCCTTGTCTGGAGCGATTTCCATGATGATAGTAATGGTAGTAATTAACGTAATGAGGGTGGTGATGGTGGTGATGATTATAGTAAAAGCAATGATGCTGATGGTAGTAATAATGAAAGTGATGATGATGATGCTGCCACCAGAGAATCTATCCCACAGCAAACGGTAGATTAAGAATTAAATAAAATAAGAAAGAGAGGCTTAGAACTAATTGAGATCCCAGTGATGCATTATTTTGAGATGGTGGATGGCAGCTGAAGATGAACTGGACCTTCCTAGTTGTTGGAAAATGTTGACAGTCCTCATGAGAAATGAAACTACAATACAACTGAAATGAATAAAAAACAACAACTATGTTTTGCATGTATATGGTTTCACAGCTGTAAGTAAGGACTAAGAATTTTTTTTTAAAATTGTGTACGGATTAAAAAAAAAGAATGAACCCTATGGTAGCCCCCTCCCCCCCCAAAAAAACAAAAAAACAAAGCAACTATATTTTGACATGTTCATGGTTTTGTAGCTGTAAAGAAGGACTAGTAAACATTTAAAAATAAGACAAAAGAATGAACCCTATTGTTAAAAACATGTAGAAAGGAAAATGAACCACTGTAGACAAAAAGAAAAGTAAAGAATTTTAGGAAAAACTGATGCATGCGTAAATGAACTTTACATCCTGGACCTTTTATTGATGACTTGTTGAAATTTGCAGATGCACTCTTTGTTTTTTGCTTCTCCTTGGATTGTTCTGAAGTGATTTTCTTTGCTCTTTTTCAGCAGAACTGAGTGAAATGCTGCAAACGTCAGCATTTCACACATAGGGATGTAAACATGCACTAGGAGGTTGCATGTTTGCGGTGCATGCGAATAACAGACTTGCTTCAAGTGAGAGATTCTTAACTAAGAAACCAGACAGAAATAGGAAATATCCCTGATTTGAGGTAGACAATCTGGTAAAAATAATGTTTTTTTTCAAATACAAGGTTCCTTGCTGTGGTTATGACCTACTGGAAGTTTGCCAAGAATAATGGTCAACTAGATATGCCCCCCCCTCCAGACAGTGAGTTTTTGATGTAGATAGATTTTTCATCAAGTTTGAAATAAAATATATGTTGGTCTGGCATTTCCCTTAGTCCGCTGTTTTGTATAATTTGGATTAGTCAGACAACTATTCTCATCGTAGTTGTTATTTTCAAAACGTTTCTGCCGGTATAACCTCCGACCTTCTTCAGATGTTTTGAAGTTGGGAACCTATACAGAATTTTGAACTGAACACTTTTGAAAAATATTGGCAGTTACTTTTAGGCACTCAGCCTAAAACAATATGTAAAAGACGAGTTATCTCCCTTGCACCCAAGAAGGAATGGTTATCTGCCCTTGGAGTGAGGTCGGTCATGCCAGTTTGAAAGTTAAACAAAAATGCCTTGCAACGGTTTCTATGTCATTTTCCAATCCGTAAATGTGTTTAATAAATCTGTTAAATTTCATACTTCGTCCATTGATCATATTTTGGTCTGTTTTTTTTAAGCAGATAACAGTTAAATTGGTCGAAACGTTGTAAAAATAACGATCAAGATGAGAATAGTAGTGTGAATAATCTAAAAAATACAAATGATCAAGTCTCATCTAAAAAATCCCAAAATATAGTCTGGTTGCTTATATATAGATGTGTATAAGTATTAATTCGTAAACAGTTTCTGCTACTGAATGCTTATAATAGTGTAGCAGGTACTATACAGTGAGCTCATGCTCTTTCTTCTAGATTTGGAGTAGTGGTTGCGATGGTGGCAGTGGTGGTGCATGATATTGGAACAATAAAGAGGACCATCTACCGACTGAGAAGAGAATGCGATGTTTCGCATGCCATGACTGTCCATCCAGAGTGGTGGGAGAGGGAGCTTCTCTTTGTAGATTGTGGGCTTTTGTAGTTGCAACTAATTAGCAAATGTGGGGATCACCTGAGGTAAATGGAAGGACTAAAATGGAAGGCAGAGAGTTGATTTTGGATTTTGAGGGAATGGAGAGAGAAGAGCAGAGAAAAAGTGCTGTTGCTGGAAATCTGTTGGATTGTCTTTGAAACCCTTTTTTGTTATTTCTTTCGATTAGATCTCAAGAGATACCATAACTCAAATGCATCCGTTTCATGTGTTGTAGTCATTTACACAGTAATAAATCTATGGATAAAATACAAACTTGTGTTACCTTAATCACATACAATGAATCGTTTTAAATCGGTATTGTTTTTCAGTATTAATTCACCCCAAAAGGGTTTATATATGTTAATTTAAAAAAAGAATCAACTTAAATCTTACGTCGAGTTTTCGTCCATCTTGTGTTTGAGAATTTAATGTCACATGACAGGCTTCGGTCCTTTGGGTTCACATAATAGTTTGGATAGCAAACTTTGTCAATGATGCAAATGTCGTTCTGAAAGAAGGGAGATAAAGATGAAGGATCATGTGCATGTTTTTGAAACAAGGATACATTTTGGCATCTCTTATTTTAATCAATAATACCATGCTAACTTCAAATGAAACAAAAAATACAACAGAATATATAACAAAAATATACAGATCAAATTCTTAGATATTCACGAAATAAAAATAAATTCACAAAAACGTCTTTTTAAATTCATTCTTTTACCATCATTCACAATAGCAAATTGTTTCTAATGATACCCTGTTTAAGAGAATGTGGATATGATCCGAATATAAACAAATGGTTGCTACTGATATCGTGTTTAAAATAATAAGGCTATGTGCTGGATATAAACAAACGGTTTCTAATGATACCCTATACCGAATATATAGATAAAGTCGCTACTGATACCATGCTTAAAAGCATAAGGCTATGATCTAAATATAAACAAATGGTTTCCTGCAATACCCTACTTAAGAGAATGTGGCTACGATCCGAATAGAAACAAATGGTTGCTACTGATACCGTGTTTAAAAGAATAAGAACCTCTTCTTCACTGGCCGAGGACAGAACAGATTAAGTGTAGTATCAGAAAAAGATGCTACATTTTAAATTATTTATTTGTGAAAAAATATAAAATTTACATTATGACAAATCAGGCACAAGGCTATCAAAGTGTGTGAAAATGGGGATTTTTGGTCATCTTTTGTCTACTCTATTCGTCTATTCTACTCTTAGCTAGAACCATTGCAGTCACCACAGTACCACAATTATTCTAGGGGGTCATCCTACTTAAAATGTCCTCAAAATGCTGAAATTTTTTTATTTTATTCTATCCTAGCCAAAAAGCCAACAATGTGTTTCGCGTATCTTTTCTGTGTCATTGTTCTTGCTTTGTGCCATTTTTTCCTATTTATTTACTTGTGTCATTTTTACCAGTGTCATTTTTCCTGTGTCATCTTTACAGAGGACCATTTTTACCACATATGTGTGTTGCGTGTTCGCTATGACAGTATGAGAAGATTTTTTTCATAGAAATTCTATCATTTATGTCAGTTTCGATGAGCCATTGCTTGCGGTCATCTTTGACTGAGTCATTCCCAGTCTTCCTCGGCCTGACCTTTCCTCAGTTACCCGCAACTGAAATGTCTGTATAACCAGAGTTTAGTTCAATATGTCCATACCGTAGACGGTCGTAATGCAGAGCTGACTCCAGTCTCAATAGGAAGGAGTCAGAACTAACTCTGGGAGGTGACGGTGGCTAAGGGGTTAACAACACGGACTGACAATCTAGATGTGTTAAGTTCAAATTCAGTTCATTCCACAGAAACACTTTCACTTAGGATGTTGGCCACCTTCACATGGTCCTTCCTGTAAGTACCCAATGTCTTTCTAGAAAGAATTCTAAGTAGAAAGATATCGGGGAAACCAATGGCAACAATAGAATCATCTGATTCATACGAAATGAATGAATGAGTATACTAGACTACTGCGCACGTTTTTCTGCATCTCTGTTTCAATGGAGAGATCATCCTTTAGTGACGTTATCTACTCTGCACGGTTATTCCCGCCTCTGTTTTAATGGATGACGTTAAATAACAATGACGACAAACAAGATAACAAACAAGATCCACAGTATATGGTAGGTGACGGTGGCTAAGTTGTTAACGACAAGGACTAACAACATGGGTGTGCCAAGTTCGAATACAGTTCATTTCACAGAAGCACTTTCACTTAGGATATTGGCAACCTTCACGTGGCCCCTCCTGTAAGTACCCAATGTCTTTCTAGAAAGAATTCTAACTAGAAAGATATCGGGGAAACTAATGCCAACGATAGAATCATCTGATTCCTACGAAATGAATGAATGGGAACTAACTCTGTCATCAAGATGCACACCAAAACTCCACCAAAGACCAAATTAGAGGGAGCCCAGCATTCACTCCCATTTAACATTGCACTACTGACATCTACGCTGTCGTAAACTCGACCCTGAGTAATAAGTGAAAGCTCACAAAACTTGCGTCATTCAGTCCATACACACAATCTCGAATTTAATTCACATCCACCACCAGCACAGATCAAATCACCAAGATATCAAAATGAGTCAACAACTTCTCACTTCTGCAGACCTCCACAAATAACTCAAACATCCGCCCCTTCTTGATCCGCTCTTGCATAATTCAAATGGCTACTTACCCTCTTCATACATCCGTCTATAGTACAGGACTCACAGTAAGGATTGTAGATAATAACTGGGATATAGTTTTGGCTGTAGACCTCTCCTGAGTTGCTTACTCTCACTTTGTAGATTCCTCGTCCAGGCAACATACACGTAATACTTTCAGTGCTGATGAACTTAGCTGGGACTATGGATGTTTTTTCGACAGTTTTATTCTGTAGTACAAAACAAACATATTATAAAAAACATATAAATAGATCAGGTTGGTGTTAATTCATATTCAAATAAAATCTTATGACTTCATTTGTAATATCATAGTAAAACTAGCTGAAGTATTCATAGATGTTGGGGGTTTCTCAATTTTTCGTTTTGATGAATAGTGTTTAGTTAGACTTGAACATTTATCACAAGTCAGTATTACATTTAATAAATATTAGAGTTCGACATTTGTCTCAAGTCAGTATGAAATTTAATGAATAGCTTTTGATTAGAGTTCAATATTTGTCGTAAGTCAGTACTACATTTGATAATTAGAGTTCAATATTTGTTTTGAGTCAGTATTAAATTTGATAATAAGAGCTCAACGTGCGTCTCAAGTTAGTATAAAACTTAATAAATAGAGTTTTATTAGAGTTCAACTTTTGTCTTAAGTTAAAGTCATACATAGCAAAAAGAAAGAATTTAAATTCAGATAATCATAATTGTTTTACCATACGAATAAGATGCAAATATGTTTATATAAAGCATTTGCTATTTAGACAAGCCAAGGAAAATAAGATTAATTACAAATTTCATTATATGAAAACATTTGTCAATAAAACAGTAAAGTTTGCATGTTATAAAAACAAAATCATATATTCCTTGAATAGACATTCAACCTGTGCATTTAGTGATAAAAATGCTAGTTCAAATTGTTGCAGTGTGGTTGTTAAGTGGTAAGACACAAAACAATGTATAAATAAACAGATGAAAACGATTCTTAGGAGAAAACAATTAATAATGATTTATTTAAAACATAACACAATGGATGATTAAACTATGATGACTGTGGATTTGGTATGTGTTGCTAGTCAGTGATGTCCATGTTGAATCTCCATCCTAAAATGCTATGTCCCTAGCAAGGGCAGTTAATCCTGCTTCAATGTCTCTCACCAAGGGTAGATACTCCTCATTCAATTTTTCTTAACAAGGACAAATAAGTACAAGGTACAAAAAAGTTATTTCTCTTTAAATAGAAATGCCTCTAGATGGAACATGATTTTCCATCGAACACAAATTTGATTGTGACAGACTGGGGCATGAACTGATCAAAGGACATACAGACTCTTATAGAGACGTGTGTACACATTAAAATTAAGTGTGACAGACTGAGCGACAGACATATCATTGAGTCATCAAGAATAAAAGAATTAGAAAATTTTAAAGCCGTTGACCCTAAAAAGTTCTGGTCAGTCAATGAGAATGACCACCTGCTAATTAGGTCAAGTCAAGAGCCTGGCAAATTCTTCCCATTCTTTGCCTTCAAGAATTCTTCCTACCCTCTCTCTAAATGTATGATGAATAGGAATTATATGGTCATGTGACTTCTCCTTTCTCTGGGTTTTGAGACAAAGATTTCACTTTGGACCTTAGCAGCAGAGGAAAAAGATGATTGTCTCCAAACTCCCGGTTATCACAAGCACTTACACCCGGTTAACTTATTCTTTTTACCTTTATATTAAGGACATTTTGTATGAACAATTTTTATTCCTACCTTCACTGACGCAAAATCAAAAATACTGTTTTTATTTCCAAAAACATTTTATATATATTTCGCCTCCAAAGTTAATACATATATATATATATATATATATATATATATATATATATATATATATATATATATATATATTTCATATCCTCCTTTTAAGACTTTTGGTATAATACCATTTTATGCTCTTTCCTTTGTACACCTTCGCATATATATATTTTCCCATAACTTTTTGTGAACCAGTTGCATTCATCGGAACCCTGGTTCCCTATTCACAAGTGGACCATCGTTCCACAAATAATACACGTGCTCTCTGCCTTTTCAATTCATTCCTTTTCATATGTGTGTTTGTTTGATTTATGTTTCTATATCTACTCTTCTAAATAATTCTGAATGAGTTAATTCTCATTTCAGTTTCAAATCATTCACCGTCCATCTTCTCGTTCATTTGTATTCTTTATGTTTGCGAATAACTCTGTCCGTAACATCATCCTGTACACACGTTTGAATGCGTCTAAATCAAATGCGTCTATTCTCTCTCTTCTTTTCAATTTTCTTTTCTCTTTGTTTTTATTAGGGATAGGGCATCCTACCAGATGCCAGACGGTCATCCGCTATTTACGAAACTTCGATCGAGAGATTTTTTTAGGATTCTAACCCTCCCCTTAAGTGTAATTGTTTGGATCTCTCTTGCACTTGGTTCACCAAGTATATTCACCAGGTAGTTTTTTAAGCTCATTTTCATGAGCCGAGTGACTTCTATCATCACTGGACTTATTGAAATCTTTCTATGGTTCCAGTTTCTTTTCATGTCGCACATAAGACCTTGGTATTTAGTTTTCTTCTCCTTCTCAGCTCTGCTTAGACCGGCATCATTTGGAACAGTAACTTCAACTAGGTTGCTATCCCCCCCCCCCCTCCTCTTGTTCCATATCACTATGGTAGGTTAAACAGCTGCGTTTTATATTATGTAGCTGTAGGTATTGCATAAAAATGCTATGTCAAAATTAAATGTAACAGATCAACAAAAATGCTTTTCCAAACAAACGTGACAGTTCAAACCCTTGACCGACAGAATCACGAATAGAGATGGTTGGACGCATCTAAAATAAAATCTAAAATAAAATACATTTCAAACTTAACTGTGACACACCAACAAAATTCTATTTAAAACTTAATCCAAACAAAACAACGAAAATGTTATTTCAAATTTAAGAGCAGCAGATCAACGAACATGCTATTTGAAGCTGAAGTGTGGCACACCAAAAAAATGTTATTCAAAACGTAAGCATTGCAGACCAGCCAACGAACAGACCAACTGATAGAGCCTCTTATAGAGTAATTTGGAAAGCATCTAAAAACAAAACACACGAATGCTATGAATAATTACTTATGTTTTACTTACAACAATTCTTTCAATCTTACAAGTCATATTTGCAGTTTGAACAAAATTGGACCCAATGATGTGTAGGTAGCAATCAGACAAATCTGGTTTGCATGTATATTTGGCATCAGTAATTGTGATAGATGGCGCTTCAGTCGTACTCACAGAACAATCTTCACCAATCCAT
This sequence comes from Sepiola atlantica, assembly GCA_963556195.1. Lineage (NCBI taxonomy): Eukaryota > Metazoa > Mollusca > Cephalopoda > Sepiida > Sepiolidae > Sepiola > Sepiola atlantica. Next base: position 57,089,342 of record OY744523.1, on the reverse strand, counting down.
CCAGTTTTGCATTGACAGATGCCTTAGAAAGAAAAAAAACAAGATTTTGCAAAATAAAACAAATAAAAATAACAAGCAAAAAACAAACCAGGTTTCATGCGCAAACCCCCTACCAAATGAGGAAAGAAACGAAAAGGTTAACATTTTACTTAACACTGGTTACTCAAGGTAAATATTCTGGAGGTTAAACTTAAAGAAAGTAAAAACCGAGCTTAAATTAAAACTATAAATATCTATTTTATCATTTCAATTTTATAAACATACCTACAGGTGTGTGGGCACAGACATGAAAGAGATATAGACAAGGGTCATGTCTTTTGATGTACCATCACCCACGCTAGCTTATGAATCTATATAATAAAAGTGTATCCGGCTCGCTTGAATAATCATGTATGCAAATTTAACTTTTATGTGCAGAGAAGGAAAGGTTTAATCTTGATAATAACTGACAATAATTAAAAAAAGAAAATAGTAATCTCGTGTGCAAATTAAATTTTTATGAGCAAAGAGGTTGAGGCTTAACTTTAATAACTGATAATAATAAAAAAAGAAAAGTGAGAATTTATTTCACTTATTATTCTTAATATAGTAAAACAAGGAAGTGGGACGGGGAAAGAGAAGGGGAAAAAGGGGGAGGGGGATAGAGAAAGAAAGATAGAGAGAGGGATATATATATATATACATACACATATATATATATATAGAGAGAGAGAGAAAAGTTTTAAAAGAAAGATGTTACACACACTTTTCATCCTCTTCTATTTTGTTGTTTATGACCCGGGCAACGCCGGGTAGCCCTGTAATAAATGGATACAATGGGAAAAAATGCATGTTTTGAATGAAAGAGATAAAACATGATTAAAGAAAATAACATATTTATATTAAGTGAATTGTTCGTATGTGTGAGTTTGAAAGATTAAAAGGCACAAATGTTAGAAGTGTGTATTTATATACATTTAGTTTCTGTCAGTGTGAATATGCGTGTGACAGTGTGTGTAAGTTCAGTAGGCATTGTAGAGAGTGTGTGTATATATGCTTGCCTTTGCTTAGTCAGCATGAGCATTTTCGAGTGAACTTGCATGTGAGTGATTTCAGTAGGCAGTATGTGTATGTGCTGCCTGTTGTCAGTGTCTGAATATGTATGTGAGTAGTAATCATTTGTTTCCCCTTGTCTTGAAAGCAAGGGAAACCGAGCATAATATCTGTCTTGTCTTCTGGCCTCCTGGTTTATATAGCTTGGCGTTGGAGCCCAGGAAAGAATTTTTGATTTGAGCATGAAGAATGATTATAAACTGGTCACGTGACATGGTATTTTAGCAATTTTGTCAATTTTTCGCCTTGAGCCTCATTTTGCATAAAAAAATATGATAGCGTTTTTAGAGTTTGTTTTTTTGGGCGTAGCGTGTGTATTTTTGCAGTTGGTTAATAAATATAGATTGAAAGACATGTAAATCCTATATATATTTTTGTAAAAATATCAAGTGATATTTAAAAAAAAATAGTTATTGCAATAATTAACTTCCTTTTTATATTTCTTATTTTAACTTCGATATGGACGAGATAAAAAAAATAAAAATATGGATACAAATTTTATAATACTGACCCTCTCTGATTTAGCAAAATTACAAATTGCTGCCACTTTTGCATTCTGTCCTTGTCATAAATTATACCCTATTTGATTTTTACTATGAACAATATCATCCATTCTTAAACTCTTTTCCTCTTTTAAAGAAGAAACGATTAATAATTTATATTATTTGGATCATTCAGAAAGAAAAGAAAAACTAACTTTCATTCTTATATTTTTGTTTAATATTTTAAACATGAAGTATAAAATGAATTTCATTTAAGTTTCGAATTTTTTTAGATAAGGATTGATAATCTCCATTATTTGGATTATTCAGACTACTATTCTCATCTTGGTTGTTATTTTCACAACGTTTTGACGAATGTAACTTCTAAACTTATTAGGGTGCAGCTTTTCGAACTCGGGAATCTTCATGTTAAGCTCGGGAACTTATACAAAATTCGAACTGTACCTTTAGTTAATCCATGTGGACCCACGGCACAACGGATAAATGCGTTGAGTTACAATCAGTTCTAAATGATAGTCTTCTGGAGGTTGAAGGTTCAATAATAACTAAGAATAAAATTTTAAAAATACTTAATACTTCTACCTGGTCATGGCTGACGGAACGAGAACAATCGAATCGTTGGATTAAATAAAGGGTTAAGTTCGAAATTGCATATAGGTTAATTATAAAAAGTTTTTGTTCAAGTGACCACCATTGATATTAGTAATAAATAAATGCCAATTTTCGTTACTTAAATAAATAATAAAAACTTACATATACAGACACCTGAACTTGAGTGTCATATATAACATAAACCGGAAAGACTTGAAATGAGTTCAAGTGTTACTCAACTAATTGTACTTGAGTGTCATATATAACATAAACTGGAAAGACTTGAAATGAGTTCAAGTCTTACTCAACTAATTGTACTTGAGTGTCATATATAACATAAACTGGAAAAACTTGAAATGAGTTCAAGTCTTACTCAACTAATTGTACTTGAGTGTCATATATAACATAAACCGGAAAGACTTGAAATGAGTTCAAGTTATACTCAACTAATTGTACTTGAGTGTCATATATAACATAAACTGGAAAGACTTGAAATGAGTTCAAGTCTTACTCAACTAATTGTCAAGCACAAAAATGAACTGAAAAATAAAGTGTTTATGATCAAGTGACAGGAATTGGCATATAAATAAATTCCAACTCACGTACTTTCATATATTATCTTATTGCACAGAGTTCCATAGGCTACTCAGTAGCATATATTTGTAGTAGTAAACATTTTGTCGAAAATCGATAATGATATCACCCCTCACAAATCAGCTCAAAACGAGTGTTTGGGATCAGTTTCCTTCTCGCTAGTGAGCTCTCTAATAGCTGATCAATTCTCGATCCACACCACCGTACACCTAAATGTACTCATACAAAAATATAAATGGACAATACACTTGAAGAAGGCTGGAGATCACATCGGCCACTTTTAGTAAAAATATCCAGAATATCAACATTGACGAGTCTAAAGAAAAACTAAATGTAAATATGTCCTCTTTTTGTTGACAGCCTTTTTTGTTGTTTTTCTGTCTATGTTTTCTGTAGTTATAATTTTATGTTCTTCAGTACATGAAAATATGTTTTATTTGAAATATATTTTTTAGAAAAAAAAGTTTAATTTAAAATATCTCCGACATTAAACTTACTGTATTGGCACTCGCCATTATTGCTGCAGTCATTGATACAAATGCTTCCTAATATAGTCGGCTCTGGCTGTAAAGTTCCATTAATCAGAATCCAAGAGTCGATGTCCCGATTCAGCTGGGCAAGACATTGTTCTTTGAGATTTTCTAAAGCATCTTTTGCCCATTCCAAAGTGTCTGTCAGCTGGAAAAGAGAAACACATGACAACCATTATTAAACTTCTATCATAGTTTTAAAACATTTTTTATGACTTCGAAAAGGAAAACTTAAACTCTTTTATTTTTAAATTGAAAAGTTTATCAGAACAGTGTTATGATAAACTTCTCAGATTACCGCCCCCCCCCTTTAACAGAACTCTTTAAAGAATTCTCACAACACAAAGATGGCTGCCTAGCATTCTACAACAGCATTAATAATAGAAGTAATAATAGCAGTAATAATAGAAGTAATAGTAGCATTAATAATAGAAGTAATAATAGCAGTAATAATAGAAGTAATAGTAGCATTAATAATAGAAGTAATAATAGCAGTAATAATAGAAGTAATAGTAGCACTGTGATGTTTAATAAATTGTGAGAAACACTGTTCTAATGTGTATGATTAAGCTACATAGAAAAATCATTTATTGTGACACAAGGTCAATTTAATATAAGATACTTAGTGCCTTTCAACATCTAGGGGTCATTTACAAAGATTAAGAAGTGCAATATAAGACGGGGTCAATTATAGAGGACTCAGCATTTTAAAACATTTATGGGACATTTACAAAGATCGAGAAATGCAATATATATATATATATATATATATATATATATATATATATATATATATATGTGTGTGTGTGTGGCAGCGACTACAAACGACCACAACAACAACAGTAACAGCAACTACAACGAGACGCCAGAACGATTTTGAATCTATGCTTAATTTCTAAGCTGGATGCTGATTGGTGTAAACATTTAACTTCCTTTCTGACTTGCCCAATCAGATCCTATTTCTCATGTGAGCTGAGCACGAAATGGAAGATTATAAAATGGATAGCCCACTGTTTACTTCCTCTTTCTTACCCATGATATTCGAATATTCCATTAAAGTTCTCCTTTACCTGTCAAACATTGAGTTTGTAAAGAAGTTAAGAACATTAATTTTCCTCTCCCCAATTGACCAGTTAACTATTTTATAGTATATATATATTGTGGTCTCTTGATCTTACCGGATTCCAGGACAAGAATTCATCTAGTCTAGTAGAGTATGCAGCTAAGTGCTGTTACATTATTTGGAGTAGGTGCATCGTTCCTCTCATGAGCCAGTGTATAACCGTGTCGAGAGGATCTTATTTGGGCTTCGAATACTATGTTGTTTTGAATATTTGGTCAGGGTTTACTTGTAGGGCAAAGTATCCTCATGTCAGGTTATCTTGATAAACTCTTGTACAGAGAGACCGAAGACACTCGAGAATTGTGACTAGTAGGTAATTCAAAGAGTGTTATGTAAAATTAAGATTATTTACTAAAACGTAAGATTAGAAAAAGACAAAACCAACAGAACTCTGAAATTAACGATAAAGAAACTATCTCACGAGTTGATTCATTTAACTACCTTGTGTTAGATGTTAGCTGAGTAAACCCATTAGTATATGAAATGGTTAGTTGAGAATAACAGGAAAGATAAGTTGAACCTTAGGTGAGGATTCCTAGACTGTGGGAATTAATAGAAATGGATATAACATCACATGACTCAAAGAGAGTGAGGGTGAGAGAGAGAAGACGTATGAACATGAAAATTGAGATGAACTAAAAAAATGATTAAATAGTGATTATCGATCTGGTCTGTGATTTGAAACGAAAGTCAAGTTGAATAAACCTCTTCTGTCTTACATCAGTCTTAGGTCGACTTAATCTTTTTGAAAGTGTAAATAAAGAGCTTTGATTTAAGGCACTATGCCCTCAGTCTGGATATAAACCCCACACGTGGGGATCGTGGTCAACCGCACACACAGGTGTATTATATCGTGGTCACGGTGCCAAATTGTAAACCCTACATGCGTCTGCATGGTTGTCTCGTCGACCCAAACGTGCACCCGATCGTCGTAGTGGCAATAAAAAAATATATCGCTCAAAATTCCTCTAGGCCGGGATGGCGATGATGATGACGTTGCCGATCTTGTCGTCTCGTTCAACTCCCACGTTGAAACTGTTTATATCACACGAGCGATCACTGAGCGAACAGTAATCGGTTGGCTCTGTGAGGGCAAAAGATTATTCAAAGCAGAACAAAAGGAAAGGAACAATGTTCAACAACTCGGTCGGGGTTTTTGTATAGAGGAGTAATTATTAATAAAATAAAAGAATTGATTTCACACTGGATTAATGTCTACCATACTCATAAAAGTTGTTTTCTCTAAGTTATCTCGTTAGTTCTGTGTGTGTGTGTGTGTGAATTCGTTCACAAGTAGTTTCTTAGTCACAAATTAACTGGCAAAAGCGACGGTGGGAGATTTCGTCCGGTTTTCTTGTCTTCAACCCACGCCATCTTGCCGCACGCTGAGCAAACGTCCGACACTAATGACAATTCAACTCTGTCTGACCTATGTACTCGTGTCTACTCTTCTCCTCTCTATTCCTATTATTGAAGGTGTCTATCGCCACACACCTTTTTCTCTGCCATATTTCTCTCTGCGTCTCTTCCTCTCTCAGGGGTGGTGTGTGAGGACGGGCGCCTCACTCTCCTGTCTATAAAATAAATGGAATTTTCTTTCTGGCTTGGCGTTATCACAAAAACAATTGCTTTCTCATTCTCACCGTGTGGGCCGGAGGCGCTCTGCCGTAATTAATGATGACAGGCCTAAATAATTCTCTGCTAAGTTAAACAGAACAAGCATCATTTTATTGATATTATTGGAATTAAATCTAAGATTATGGATTTACATTATCTGTAGCTTCCCATTTGGCAACTGTCTCCTGACTTGGGAAGGCAACGGATTTTGACTGAAAAAACACGACTTAACCAGACTGGCTGATGCCTCGTTCTTGTTGTTTGAATAAGCTCGTTTCTATGTCAAATATATACTAGTTTTATATCTCTACTTTGTCTTTACGCAGGGCCTAGCATCATCACTAAGATGCATACTAGCGCGTAATCAGGGTACCCGATCCCCATGGGGCCTCGGATACTTTGTCACATTGAAAGATCACACAGGAGGTGTACAAGAACAAGCACCTACCCAGGTATGAATACAGTTTGCTAATTTTCATGTGTTTTTGTAATAATGACGCCAACGTGGTTTTCTGCATGTATGAAACAAGGTCGAAACACAACATTAGGATATGTGATTTCTGCTATAAATGACCCCGCTAAAGCATTACAACCGTACATAGTTCTTAGATGGCAGCCTGCAACAAAAGCAGGCTAGTTCTCACTTCAAACTGCATATCATATCAGATGAAAGCTGAGACTCTCAAAAAATATTTACTCTCAGTAGTGCTACATGATCTTGAGTGTGACAAATTGACAAAGAAAACAATGGGAAAACTCACTGTCTTTCGAAATGTGTAAGGAAATTGTGCAGAGTGAACTTAATGGATAATATTAGAATAAACAATGAAACTTGCTACTGGAACAATAGCAGAAACTTGATATGAAGCGAGCGGACAACAGAAGATATTGTTGTTTGGAAGAAACAGCTTAACTTGTGAATTTGCATATAATCATATTTTATTAGCTGTTTTCACTTGTGGAGTATTTCATTTCGCCCTCCAGATAATGTCGGGTCATCAAAAGAGAATAAGCACCGTTTTGGGTCCTTCCTCTCAACGTCTTTTTCGTGTATCGGCCCCCTTCACTGATGTGAAACCTCATTATATGAATCACATTCAAACACATGAACTGTTCAGAGTGAACTTAATGGATCTTTTTAGAATAAACAATATTTTATTAAAGATGAAACTTGCTTCGATATCCCCTGTAATTAAATCGAAAGTATTAGGACTGTCTAGACACACATAAAAGAACAACAGTCGGTGTGAGCAAGGTATGTCTAGAAGGAATGGTTGAAGGGTGCAAAAAAAAGGTAAACCATTGAAAAGATGACATGGTAACATATGTTCCTAGACTTTCAGATCAATCAGTCAGCTAAACAATGTATTTTCTTGAAGACAGTTAATACACGATAAATCGATTTTTGCTGTATGTGGAGAACACGTTTAATGATGAGGACATGAAAACGAACCAATTCAATCAAAATCTAAATAAGAAAGCTTACTTGAACGTCTTCTATGCAAGCCTCCACTGTTGATTCGGCGTTAACATTCTTTATGTTCTTACATTTCTTTCCAGAGGTTGACATCAAGATGGTCTTCCTGCAGTAAGCTTCGACTTCAGATTTTTTTCTTCCAGAAGGTGTTGGCCAAGAAACTTCCTGTAGAAAAAAATGAATGAATGAATATATATATATATATATATATATATATATATATATATATATATAAATGAATAAATGAGAAAGTCTTTTCCATCTATCCTAACTATATAAACATCAAAACAGGTTATGCTTATTTAATTCTATGATATAACATGATATTTTGTAATACTGTATATATAGTACACTGCAAACACCCACAAACCCATTTAGGTCTTCTTAATTTGCATATATATTTTATAAATTAATATTCTGTAATATACAGTTGTAATTTTGTATTGTCATGTTTTCTTATACATACACAATGTTTTCGCTAATAGTAAAACGTCTGATGTCGCTAAGAACAGATACTACACTTTGATCATAGCCAAAAGGCCAAGGAACCATAAAATCATTATTTTATGGCTATACATTTTTAAATAAATGAAAAAAATTGATTTAATCTATTATTGTATTATCTTTTAATAGGAGTGGGTAGTGTAGTATCGGTTCTGTTGTTATAAGACTGTCGTCCCAGGAATTACCTTCTTCTTTTTTAAGGAGGTGGGATAATGTTATGTTGTCATGGGCTTCTCCTGTATTTATTTGGGGGGAGGGGCGAGTTACGACGAGGTGTCGTAGCAGTCATGGTGGCAGTCATAGCCACAGTATCAGATGCAGACTTTCTGTAATATACTATTCTGTACTTCTGTAAATACACTCTTGTAAATATACCACCATGTTGTCTTAATTATTATCAGCCTTTTAAAGTCACAACGCATTCGTTGAGAAGCTGCAGAAAAGGTGCAGCAAGATTTAAGTAAGGTGATGCGAACCAAGGCGAAAGAGATGGGTGTCGGAATGGCTACTATGAAGAAAGCACTGAACAAAGATCTTCACTACTCAAAATACAAGAGCCACAAGGGCCAACTACTCACTGCCAAAGCCCATGGTATACTTAACAAAAACTAAGAAACTCCTCAACAAGGTCAAACACCCAGTAGAATCGGGGATGCACTAGTTCTTCTCAGAACTTCTGCCAAGACTAGTTGCACAATGTGCCTACAGTCTACACAAAGTCCCTGTACGTTATGAAAACCAAATTCCCTCAAACTGAGATGGTCTTTGGGTGTGTTTTAAGCAAAGCCCAGGTCATGCTATGGCTATATTGAGTTGCTGTACACTGTTGCCAAGTGCTGAGCGGAGAGGATGGCTGTGGGTAAGCCATACTTGTGACAGCAGGACTCAGCACTGTGTCACACCTCTGGTAAAACCCAAAAGTCGCTGCCTGAGAACTTTCAGAACTTCACCAGTTCCAACATTTGGCCCCAACTCGCCTGATTACAACCCCATCATACCACCTGCAACATCAAGGAGAAGCTGATTGCACAGATCAAACTGGTGTTCAGGCATCTCTCAAAGGACACCGTCAAGGCCGCCTGCTCCAGGTTCAGCTCCTGCTTGGAGCCTGTGGTAAAGTCTTAGGGCGGATTCTTCAAACGCGTTGTATTTGACAAAACCTCCTCTTAGAGATGTACTTTTAATTTTGAGAATACATCAATTATTGGCCAAGATATGACGTTTTTCTTTTCTTTTCCAAAAAGCGTCAAATTTGTCCTGAGACGTTCAACTAATAAAAATGCTTATGTCTTTCTTCTTTGTAATCTGGCTACTTAACATAGAGATATATAGATTAAAAAGGGGAAGGTACAAACGTGTCAAAAACTTAAAAAATGGGACGATGATTATGTCCAGCAAAATGTACTTACTGGTGATGTGTAATTCTTATCGTATTCAAATTCAATTTTCTTCTCATCAGAAGTACATTTTTCCGGAATTTGGCTTTCTTTCACTAAATCAAGAGTAATATCATTGCCTGAAAAATAAAAAGTATAAAATATTTACATTAAAATGTGACGACGTCTTATCAGAAACATAATCCTATACCACCACAATCGTGTTTTTAAATAGTAGAATCCAATTAGAAGGATTATTTGTAATGGCATACAGACAACCGTGAGTTCACTCTGCAACATACAAATAAAAAGTGTTTTAAAATGATCAGTGTACAGGTGGTTCCACACAACATTTCCAGTAAAATCGACGAATGCAGAAATGTATACTTTTGACCCAGTCAAAAGTGTGTCCGCTTAAATACAAAGTTGTGTTTAGCAAGCCCCTGAGATTTCGACAAGATAATAACAATTCTCAAAATCCTCAAATTAAACCAGTAGGATTGACAAAGTCACGGCCCCGTCCCTATAATGCATCATTTCCAACACCTCGCCCTGTGCGACCACCTCATCAACCTCAGGCGTTTCTCTTCAAAGAACACTTCTTCCTCTTTCCTTTTGATCACACCGCTGTTGGACTCTTCTCACAGCGACTACTACTAAGCCTTTTAGATTCACATGCTTCTAGAGACCATTACATATAGTCCTACTATAGACAGGCACACTTATGTCTTGTTTTGTTTGCATTCAGCGATTTTTATATTTTATCCAGTCAGCTGATCTCTCTCTCTGAATAATAATTTCAACATAAGAGTAGGAGTGACTAATCCACCACAGTAATAAGTCCCCTTCCTTCAACCCAGAGCATCATAACAGAAATACGATATAAATCTAATTTTTACATATAATCTCCATTATTTAAAACACGTTTTTCCCATCGAAAATAAAAAGTTTTTGTATTTCTTCAGCAGTGAAATCTTTAGAGCAAATTTTTAGCCATTTGTTCATTTTCCTCTTTACTTCAGATCGAAAAGTTTGTCCATGTGGAAATTAGAATAAGCCAGGTTTGGATTGTATGTAAATATATACTGATATCATAAAATAATATATTATGCATATATTTGTGGATTCAGTATTTACTTTCGTAGTGCTCGATACATGAGTAGTAGTAGTAGTATAAAAATGTTTATGGCAAGTAAGCTACACAGAAACGTTTGTGTATCAGGCTAATTGAACGTTTATATATATATATATATATATATATATATATATATATGTCATCTACAGAAAGCCTGTTTCTGTAACAGCTTTTCAGTGCGATTAGACAAGCAACTGCCTCAAGCCAGGATCAAAGGAGCCATATTATAGCTTAATCTGAAGGTGGACTTAATCAGCATCAAATCGCTGTAAATTTCGGGATTCCACTTTCCACTGTTAACCGATTCATTATCCAATTCATCAAAGAGAGGAAATAATACCATCTCATCTAGGTCGATTAATGATAATAAGGGTGGCTATTGACTACTCTCTCTCTCTCTCTCTATATATATATATATATATATATAGAGAGAGAGAGAGATAGAGAGAGACAGAGAGAGAAAGAGACAGCCAGCCAGACAGACAGACAGACAGACAGAGGTCAATAGCCACCCTCATTATCATTAATAACAGAGACTGCTGTCAGAGGGTCCTGGTCGATCTAGATGAGATGATAATATTTCCCCTCTCTGATGAATTCGATAATCAATCGGTTAAAAGTGGAAAGTTGAATCCCAAGGTTTGCAGCGATTTGATGCTTATTAAGTCCACCTTCAGATTAAGCTATAATATGGCTCATCAGAAACACTGACAATTCTAATGGTTCTTTGACACATGTCATACGTAAAACTTGAGATATGATAAATATATTGATATCTGAAACACACAAAATGTCAATTAGTATAAAATATCGATGTTTGAAACTTTTACTGCTGCTTTGTACAGCTCCGAGCAGTAACCATCGATGAAGGAAGCAGAAACTTTAAACATGTATGAATTATCTTCGTGGGGTGTCTATTTACTTTTGTCATGTTTGTGTATATATACATTTGCTCCCGACTTGTGGGTTGAACTCTCTAGTCGGAGAAGTAATAGTTTCCACTTAGTGTAAAGAATTTCTCTTCTTACGAGGGGCGTTCAATAAGTAATGTCCCTGACCCACTTTCAGTTGTCTGATCTAGATGAAATTTTGCATATGTAATGATTTATATCTGCATGTGTTATGTTGCAAAACACAGCTCTGAACTAATTGTGGTTTCTGATTTACAGGTGTTTGAACTGAGTCAGATGTGAAATGGAGCCAGTTGAGTGTCGCGCAGTGATCCGATTTTTGTATTTGAAAGGACGCACACCAAAGAAGACTTTTGATGAAATGAAAGAAACTTATGGTGGTGATGCCCCATCATATGACCTTGTAAAACGCTGGCATTGTGAATTCAAACATGACCGGAAGTCTGTGGAAACAGCTCCCAGACCGGGTCGTCCCTCTTCTGCCATTAATGAGGCATCTGTCCGTCAAATTGAGGCTGCCATTTTGGAAGATCAACGCATTACTATTCGCCAAATAGCCCAAGAGGTCAAGATTAGTACAGGGTCTGTGGAAACTATCATTCATGACTGTAGTATGGCGACGTAACATTGCAAAATATATGATTTCAGATTGCTCCTCTTCCCATGTGGCCCATCATCTATATGCCAATGATTGTCATAATAAAACGAAAATTTTTTCCAAGACAATGTGATTAAAATATCCACTCTTCTGGCACAAGAAGTTCAAAAATAAAGACGTTCAGAAAAAAAAAAAAAGTAAAGTTAAAAAATAAAGAGGTGAAAAAAATAAAGAAATTCAAAAATAAAGTTAAAAAAAAATAATTGAAAAAGCACCAATTTTTAAGAAATCTGCTCCCATATTGACTGATAGCAGTTGTAATACGTGTATTCATAGGTCAATGTTTGTTTAAAAAATGGGTACTTCTGCAGTTTACGGACCGTGCTAAAATAATTACGTTATTATTTAGAAACCCATTCTTAACATTCGGAGGAGAGAGGGCTTTGTTAACTATTCTATACTTTCATTAAACAATTAAATAAACAAAAGATACCGTAAAAATTGAATTCAACTTGAAAATCCTATCTAGAAAATAGCACGGTCCGTAAACTGCAGAAGTACCAAAAAATGGTTACTATTATTGTAAGACTTTGATTATTTTTATGTCAAATAAAATCATTTTATGTAAATTCTTTGAATATCTCTCATACTAAAAAGAAATGCTTGCCTGATTCTTTGATTTTCTGTTGTTTTACTTGATCCCTTTTGTCCAATTCTTCACAAGTCATGATGTCATAGTTTTCTTCACATTTAAGCGGTTGACCCTCATTACAAACACAGTACATTGAGCCTGTAGGCAAAACCACTTCTTTCATTGGACAAAAACCATCATACAACGATTCAGATTCGGGAACCCTAAAAGTAAAGAATTTAAAATTTCATTTTTTATTTATTTATTGAAAAATAGTTTCTTAAAGAGTAGTAGCCAATGAAAAGTGAGCCTTTAGGTCGCCCTCGACTACGGTCGACCATTTTACTTTTTTTAATGACAGAACATTTGGCTGGGGTGATTATCCTGTGCCAGCTGCAACGATGGCGTAAACATTAATTTGCATCATCACCAGTGATACGTTTTTGAAGGACCCTTTTTAGGGCTCCAGTGATACATGCTGCAAGAGCTATTCCATTTCATGAGGCTCATTCATTAACCAAGACGCAATTTTGCTAATCTTCTAATTAAACGAGGAACAACAACTCCAGAAGTCTCCACTGCCACTGGAGTAAAAATAACTCTGTTTATTTATTTATTTAATTGATATAGAAAAAGATAAATTGCTTTGTTACTTAAAATACAATAAATTTATCACATATTTTCTTTCCTGCTTTTCTTAAAATGCAGTTTCTTTTGTAGCTAACATGATATTATAGTTATGATTATAAGGTGTTCTCCACTCTGATCAGGAGTCTCTCTTTTCTGTGCTAAGACGACCCCTGTTGTCTTTCTGTGACGAATTATGCTGGCTTACCTGAAGCTAAACGGCCATGCTGCCTGAAATGCTTCGTTCACTATTTTAAGTCTGCAAAAGATGCATGCACAGACTGTTACCTCAAAGTGTAGTATCTGTTCCGATGGATACTACACCCCATAGACTGGTATTGTCTTGGCCTTCGGGGCTTGATTTACGCCGGTCTATGGGTCTGTCCTGTGCAGTTCTAGGAGGTCCACCCTCCCAGGCTTTGCCTCCCTTCTTTGGGGAGGAGTAAGTTTATTGCTTACTGCCTGAGGCGCCCCTACCGGGAGATGCCGACGAGGCTGCCCAGGCAATTTTTGATGGTCAGAGTGCTCACCTCTCGGGCGCTGGCTTTTCAACCCCCACTTTCCGACCCGACCTTGAGTCACATCTTACTTGTGGGAGTAGGATAAAATTGGCCTTGTGCCTAACTCCTGGAGAGGAGTAAATAAGACTGTTTCACCTTATATACACTTCCAGCATTCGATTAGGTATATAACGCTAAGAATTCATCAGTGAAGCAGTACGACTTTTACTGAGGTCAAAGTAATACAGGAGATAAAGAAGAGAGAAAAGGAATGTGGAGAAGAAAGTAGGAAGAAAGCAATAAGGAAGAGTGCAGCATGAGTCAGAAGGTGAAGAAGAAATAAGTGTACTCTCTGATAAATCTCCCATATTTCTTTTTGATTCTTACACTTTTCTTTTGCATTCGTGGCTAGGATTAACTAATGGATGACCATAGTGGATAATGCCCATCCCGGATTTGCATAAAATGCCAACAATATCAAAGTATCAAAGTTCGATTTCTGCATGCTCATATTACGGTCAAGAGTATGGTAAAGAATTTGTTGCTTAGGTTTAAAAAAAATTTTTTAAAAACATAGTTCACCCCAAACAAGGCAGGCCGCCACTGTAGACGTAAGGGGCTACTGAGAATTAGAGTGTAGGTTTTGGGTGTCGTTATAAGTTGGGAGCTGTCTGCTTACATTAGTTTTAAACTCTGCATGTCGATACAGTCGGGGAAACAGGGAGCAGGGAGGGATTTTCAGAGGCCGGCAGCACGAGGGAAGAAGCTATTGGAGCAGAAGATTCTCATGGATGGCTCTGCTCGTGAGAAGAAATCGACCCTGAAACTTCTTGGTCTTTCTCTCTCATCAAATCTTTCTCGTAAAGTCGGTTCTCTCTATCGCTCTAAACACTGTCTCACACCTGAGGCTATTCTCTATCTCTACAAATCTACTATCATACCATGTATGGAGTACTGTTGTCATATTTGGGCTGGTGAATCTCTGTCCCATTTGAGGCTTCTTGATAAGGTGCAGAAACGTATCTGTAATTTTATTCTTCTTCTCTAAACCTTCTCTCGCACAGACGTGATGTGGCTAGTCTCAGTCTTTTCTATAAATACTATTATCGTATGTGTTCTTCAGAATTGTGTGATCTATTCCCTGCTTCCTTTGTTCCAGCTCGTTTGACTGATTGGTCTAGTGGTCTCCATCAATTCGCTGTTTTGATACCTCATTGTAATACAGCTTCCTATTCCAGTAGCTTCTTTCTAAGAACCGCAGGCTTGTGGAACTTTCTTCCTGCTGACTGTTTTACTCCTACATATAGCCTTGGTCTTTTCAAGACTAAGGCCAATAAGCATCTCCTGTATTTGCGATAATCATATTTCGTTCTTGTTAGCTCCTTACATCAAGTGGCTTTATGCCTTGTCTGGAGCGATTTCCATTAAAACAAAATCTTTAACTAAACAAGTAGACCATCCATTGTTTCACAGGCAAGTATTAAAGCATCAGCATACAGCATGTGTACAGAACTCTCTGGATTACACGGCATTAAAATGGAGTATTGAATTAGATATATTATAATTGTTGTCATAACATATATATTTGCTGCATTAAGTTGGAAGATGCTCAATAATGTGTGTATGCTTAACAACAAAATGTCAGATCTAACGCAACAGAAATTGTGTTCCTCAGTTTTGTTTACATGTCTTATTAAAAGAATTTAATTTTTAACAATTTTTTCAACTAACCCGAATAGTCGTAAACTCTCAGTTTTGGCTTTTCTATTTACTTGCCTCCCTATGAGGGCAAAATTAGACAAAAGGTTGGATTTTTTATGTGGCGGATATCCAGCACCCTAAAAAGGGGCATTCTAAATGGGACAAAAATAAAACTTGCCTCAGTTAAAAAGGATCCATCCTCCTCCGACAGAATGCAGAACAGATATTACACTTTGACCCCAGTCCAAAATCCAAGAAAAGAGGCTTCCAACTGCATTGGATAGGGTTTGATTAACTATTAATAAAAGGAATTAAAAGGAATGTTTTTCCTATTTTTGAAATGAATGGTGTGTATAAAAAGTTAGACATGATGCAGATTATTTTATTATAATATTTTATTTTATTGATAACTAGCTGTACCTACTTCGGTGTTGCACGGGATGCAGTGAAGGTATTTTAGTTTTTGATTTTGATTTGTTGACACATTGTTTTAAAAGTTATACAGACAATAACATAAAAGTTTAGTTGTTAGAGATACCACTTTTTTATATTCTTCAATTAAACATATGAATTATTCCCCTTGCTGATATGATTTTTTGGGGGAGGTTATAATTAAGAAATATTTCCATATTACCAGTTGTCCAGAGGGATCTATGTTATTATAGTGCCAATAACATGGTACAACAATAACAAATAAAAATTGGCTAGTCAGAATAAAAGTTATACATGTCAGCTTAAATGCTGTTTAAGTCCAACTTTTAAAATCTGAGGAGATCACTTTATATGTTAGATAACCGATAATTAAAAAAGATGTTAAAAATGCTGCAAAGTGTTCTTACCTCCAACTGAGAGAAAAGTCTTTCGGTCGTTTCAATTTATAGTTGAGTATTTTCCCGCTTTTTGTCTGCAAATCATTAGTCTTGTCGTCATCAAATGTGCCGCACAGACCTAAGTGAAAATTAAAGAAATGTTGGTAAATTCCTTTGAGCTCGAAGATATTTTCAAATTCCAAATTTATTAGTTTTAACTGACTTATTCTGAACTGATAAAATGAACATGTTTTGATAGCTTTTCCTAGTTGGTTTGTAACAAATATGGAGTACTGTTGCCACATCTGAGGAGGTGCTGCTCAGAGCAGCCTTTCCTGCCTTGACAGAGTACAAAATCGACTTGGCAATCTAGTGGGGAATGAGCTCAGCTCTTCCCTGCAGCCTCTTTCTCACAGAAGACACGTTGCTAGTCTTTCTCTACTCTATTGCTATTTTCATTGTAGGTGATCAACTGAGCTTAAATCTATGGTTCCTCCTGTAAAACATTTACAACACAAATTTTTCTAGCTACAACCACTGTCAATAATTTCCCTTTCTCCCTCTGTGTACCTAAAATAAAACGGAACTTCCATGAGTAAAGTTTATTTCCTAGAACTGCCCGTCTGTGGAATACACTACCACAGAGATGCTGCTCGGCTCACTACAACATTGACATTTTCAGGTCAAATGTAAACAAATTCTTGATTAGCCGTTTTCTTAAAAATATAATTTCTGACCAGTTACAGCCATCGTTACAAATCCCCTCAGTGTTTAACCATCCACCTGACAAATTCAATAACCCTTTATCCTCAAGTGACCTTTGCACCTTGATAAGTGGTGACTCGTTAGTTAAACAAAAAAACAAAACAAAAAAAAAACAAGTCAATTGCCACAATGCAAATAGGTAAGGGAATTTGAGGATCGATTCTTAATAATTTGTGTGCTGAATTTTGAGAATAACAGGTTAGTTGAATTTACATAACTAGTTAAATACTTGAGGCTATTAATAATAACTAGAAGAATCCTATGGAAATTTCAAGTTTGCTTTCTTTATTGTAATTACATTTTCGGAAATGTGATGTCAATAGACTTGTATTTGATGCAGCATTTGGTTCCAGACAATTTGAAAGCTCAGAGTTTGTCAATGGTTAAAAAACATATATTCTGAACATGTGTCCAATCAATCTTTGCATTTCCCAACGAAAATCTTATTGCAAACTTAAACATGTCAGACAGACAGAAAAGTAATTTCAAACTTAAGCGTAAAATTAACAGCTATGTTGGCAATCAATACCTTATGCTAGCCAATCAAAAGGCTTAAATTAAAGGCCATGTTTACATCAATACCGTGTCAATTTCTTATGCCAGCCAATAAAAAGGCTGAAATTGATAGCCATGTTAACATCAATACTGTGTCAATTTCTTATGCCAGCCAATAAAAAGGCTGAAATTGATGGCCATGTTGACACCAATATTGTGTCAATTTCCTATGCTAACCAATCAAACGGCTTCAATTGATGGCAATGTTGGCATCAATACACTGTCAATTCATTATGCTAGCCAATCAGAAGGCTTAAATTGATAGCCATGTAAACATCAATACTGTGTCAATTTCTTATAATAGCCAATCAAAAGACTTAAATTGATGGGCATGTTGGCATCAATACCGTGTCAATTTCTTCTTAATGTAACTGAAAATATGATCCTTACCTTCAGTATGTCCGAAATCCACAGCAGTTGCCTGGAACCAAACATTGATGAAATGACTTGTACGTCGGACACCATTTTGAACAATAACAACACCACCTGTTGGAAGGATAATCTGTTTTTCAAAATAAAAAAAATATCTTTGATTGAGTAAGAAAGACAATACAAAAACAATTGCATTTTTTCACAGAATTAAAACGATGTGTGAATTCCTTTTCTCTTATATAGGTTTGTTTTATGGCATACCAACCATCTCTGGGTTATTTAATGCTGAATAAAGTTGTCCGATAGAATCCTATAGGTAGAATAATTATTTTATACTCTTAGAAAACATTACTCTTAGAAAACCTCACTTTTAAATAACATTACTTTAAAAAAGCATTACGTTTAGAAGGAAATTTTACAGTGAGAGTGGGAAAATTACTCTTAAAAACATTACTCTTCAGCAGTGGTAATCGTCTTTGTTCTCAACACGATTGACCCTCAGCTACTACCTTATAGTATCTATTTGTGAGGAAAATAAAAAGGAGAAGTAAGGTTTTGGTTTTTAGACGTATCAGATTGAATAATACGGTTGTGAATGAACTTATAGATACTAGGGCATGACATAACTGTCCGATTGATTGGATTTAGGGTCTCCAACGTCCCGTCTAGCCGAAGTCATCCTAAGGCATCACAAATCGCTACCCACAGCCTACAGGTGATTCCGTTTTCGGGGAGGTTTTACCCTCTGTATGGATTTCAGTGGGCGAATTCGTGGCCCCGTAGACAGAGCTGTTTCTTATATAGTTACTCTTTTAAGAATTACTTCTTGTACGAAAAGTTCACCACAATATTTGAGGAGTGTCATGGAAACTGAGCACTGATAAATATGCATATGTATATAGAGTTTCTTCCACATAAGTATCACATACATAAAACCCTGTATTATTGTCCAAGTGGCAAAAATAGAAACTTGCAGTTTCGGAATTGTATATGCAACTCTAAATTATCTGACATGGTGTCATTGTGAAAAAATGTACACTTTTCACGAAATCTGTTGCTCAAAGATCTTCCTCTGTGTAAAAGAAGACACAATGTTGCAAATCCACTTAAAACAAGACTTTAGGTTTCTAGGATTCATAGAGTTTAGTAAATGTGAGACTTTTGGATTTTCTAATATTTGTTGATCATGTAAAAATGATGCAAAAGCTGAACTTCAGTTTGTTACTATGATAAGCTGATATCGAATTAACATGTCTCCCCCCGATTCACTTTGCTAGATATTTCTGTTGCGCCATGTTGTTTGGTCACACACGGCCACTGTTTTGTGGGTCATCTGTTTCAGAGTTAATAGAAGATGATTGAGAGGTTTTATTCTTCCTGGTTTATGTAGACGCCATGTTTGGACTAAAGTAAGATTGCTGGTCTTGAATGGGCCCTTCTTGAGTTCATGTTAATTATGTAAGGGAGATAACTTATCTTGAATTTATGCTTGTATTTTGTAACAAATATTTACATAAAAAAAGTGAGCAAAACTTCGTCGATCCCAATGACGATAGCATCCACACCCAAACAATTGAAAGTTTGTCTAATAATTTATTAAATGTTTTTAAATATACCATTTTTACTCCACCCTCTCTTTTGAAACGTTTAACAATAATTAACATTGAAATTTAAATGTTTTCAATTCTTAAAGTATGACAAATAGATTTGTGTTTAAAAAACATTGAAAATAAAATAAAGGAAAACAACTTTTTCAATTTGAAATTACTACAATTATGTGCTCAACGGGCCCAAATTCTAGTATATATTAAATATTCAATTGTTTTTAACGTCACGACGTAGTTAATTCAAAATAAATTGTTTTTGACTATTAAAATAATTTCCAACGCTATTGATAATGTTTACCCATCCATTTATTTATTTTTATCATCGCTTATGTCTAAATTCATGTCAGGAAACATGACGTCATGCAAAAGATATAATTATTTTGTTATGGTAATATTTTAAGCTTTATTTATAAGAAAGTCTAAATAACTCAGTTGGTAGAATGTCAGACTAATGATCTCAAGGTTTTGGTTTTGGTTTCGATTTCGATTTTCGGTCATCGCATCTGCTTTATTTGTTTGAAATTTATTATTTACTATTAATACAATATCTTCCATTTCTAAAAGAAGTTAAGATCTCTGATATTTCGAAATGAGACAAATTCTGCAATGTATTCATTACGTTTAAAAAAATTATGACTGACGGAAAAATTATGACCCACGGACAGACGGACAAGATTTCTATCCTCGAGTGACCTTTGGACCTTGATAAGTGGTGACTCATTAGTAGAAAAAGAAACAGAAGATAACAACAAAAAACAAAACAAAAATAAATAAAACAAGTCAATTGCCACAATGCAAATAGGTAAGAGAATTTGAGGATCAATTCTTAATAATTTATGTGCTGAATTTTCAGAAGATTTTAGGAAAAATCGCTATCTTTCTCCAATTGTTGTTGACAACTAGAATAACAGGTTAGTTAAATTTACTTAACTAGTTAAATACTCGAGGTTATTAATAATAACTAGCAGAATCCTATGGACATTTCAACGTTGCTTTCTTTATTGTAATTAAATTTTCGAAAATGTGATACCAATAGACTTGTATTTGATGCAGCATTTGGTTCCAGACACCCTGAAAGCTCAGAGTTTGTCAATGGTTAAAAAAACATATATTCTGAACATGCGTCCAATCAATCTTTGCATTTCACAACGAAAATCTTATTGCAAACTTAAGCATCTCTATTTATATAAGAATGTTTGTGATCACACAGAAAGAGAAAATACTAAAATTGTTAGGAACCCAACACAAGATGTTTCATTTACACTTGATCGAATTCATGTGGAGGCAACAAGACGTATACTTGACCCTTTAAGCATCGCTTTCACATGAAAACACATATTCATTTGAGTGCACGTGTTTAGAGAAGGGCCTCCAATATGTGTGTCACTATAAAAACTAAAAAATAGAATATAAAATACTTTAATTCTATACATATTAAAGGGGTATAACATAAAACCTCAATGCTTCAATAAGAACATGTGCCAACCAATCAAAAGGCTGACATTGATGGCCATGTTGACATCCATATTGTGTCAATTTCCTATGCTAACCAATCAAACGGCTTCAATTGATGGCAATGTTGGCACCAATACACTGTCAATTCATTATGCTAGTCAATCAAATAACTTACATTGACATCTATGTTTGCATCAATATTATGTAAATTTCTGATGCTAGCCAATCAGAAGGCTTAAATTGATGGCCATGTTAACATCAATATCGTGTCAATTTCTTATAATAGCCAATCAAAAGGCTTAAATTGATGGGCATGTTGGCATCAATACCGTGTCAATTTCTTCTTAATGTAAGTGAAAATATGATCCTTACCTTCAGTATGTCCGAGAAGAACAGGAGAAGTCTTTTTTCGATGTGTAAACTTTGATAAAGGTAAATGAGAGAAGAGAACGCCCTCTAAGCTATGGTTGGTGTGCGTGCATGTAAACACGTGTTTAAAAATTTATAGAAATGTGTGAAATGCTGAACTAAACTCTGGGATTGCTAATTATGCAATTTATACTGGCAATTCTTTGCATATACCAAACAATTTGTGGAGAACTGTTATATTTTGTAGCATTGTCTTAAAGAAATATGTATGGGTGCATCTTTTAGTAAGAAGTAATCTTAAATTCACAAGTTTATTAATTTGTTAATTTAAAAAGGATTCTAGGTAGAATTATTACGTATTACTTAGCAGTAATATGCTTTCAAAGTTAAGTGCAGATATTCACAGCAAGAACTCGTATTCTTACCACAACTGCAAATATCTTTCCTTTTTTCCCGCATGTGCCTAGCATTAAACTGAATTCGCGCAAACAGTGCTTCTATCCAAGTTCTTCTCATCTGTGGAACACATTACCATGGAATTACTTCCCTGCTGGCTACAAAATGGTCGACTTCAAATCCTATGTCAACAAATACTTGTCATAAACCCTCCTCAAAATTAATCAAATTTTCTTCATTGCATTCATTAATTTCAATCCTCTCTCAATATTCTTCATCATTCAACTGGCTATTACTTTATCTCATTAACACTTATACTCGAATGGCTTTTGGCCTTGGTAAGTAGTGACACATTAGTGTTTATTTAACACCTACACACAATAGGAGTATGTGACACAAGGTCGGAAAGTGGGATTTGAAAAGCCAGCGTCAGAGAAGGTGAGCACTCTGGCCATTAAAAATTGCCTGGGCAGCCCCGTCGGCATTCCCCGGTAGAGGCGCCTCAGGCAGTAAGCAATAAACTTACTCCTCCCCAAAGATGGGAGGCAAAGCCTGGGAGGGTGGACCTCCTAGAACTGCACAAGACAGGACAGACCCATACACCGGCGTAAATCAAGCCCCGAAGGCCAAGACAATACCAGTCTATGAGGTGCAGTATCCATCGGAACAGATACTACACTTTGA
This sequence comes from Sepiola atlantica, assembly GCA_963556195.1. Lineage (NCBI taxonomy): Eukaryota > Metazoa > Mollusca > Cephalopoda > Sepiida > Sepiolidae > Sepiola > Sepiola atlantica. The sequence continues at coordinate 57,066,820 of OY744523.1, read as the reverse complement.
CACATTAGTAAAAAGAAAGCGCATTCTACACTTAACTTCAAAAATATATTGCAACTAACTAATATGCTAAATTAATTCATCTTCCAAAATGTTTTTTTACTATAAGGTAAAGAATGAGTAGTTTGAAAGGTTACCTTGAACTTTCTGCCCCCATTAAATTGTAGTACTTTAGTGCCTGGGGTCAGTATACCCTGTTTGTATAACTTCAAAGTTAAGGGTGTCTTGTTTGAACTTGATCCCTTCTTAGGTCCACACCTGTCAATCACGATGACATCATCTCCAGAAAGTACTGCAACTGCACAGTTACAGGATGCGCGTCCGTTGCAACTTCGGAAAAATACATGCACCTGAAATTAAAATGATAATACATATATTTATAAAATAATAGGTAAATTTGATGATTTAATAATAAATATTCTATTAAAATCGTACATAAATTTCGGAAAGTTTTTGTGTAAATCTATCATATATTAGTATGTAGGTATTTTATATATATGAAAGATTCTCGGTCTGATGAGGTTGACTTTCTTGGGAAAGTGCAACCGAAACATGTATGCACATATGTAACCAATAATGTTTGTATAAATAAAAATTTATACTTATATATATATATATATATATATATATATAGTAAGCTATGAAAATATATTTATGGCAATTAAGCTACACAGAGGCTCCCGCGTTTCATCCCCGGGGAGAATCTTCAGGCTAAAATGCATGGAGTTATTTTTGCTGGGTGTTTTTATATACACGGCTGAGAGAACAACACAGAATCTGATTGGTTAACTAGCAAGCCGTGTATATAAAAACATCCGGCAAAAATAACTCCATGCATTTTAGCCTGAAGATTCCCTCCGGGGATGAAACGCGGAAGCCTCTGTGTAGCTTAATTGCCATAAATATATTTTCATAGCTTACTACCTAGCTTTATTTATGTATCGAACACTGTTGAAGTAAATACTGAAAATTGATACATAAAAAATTATATCTCCTTATAAAATTTTATGTGGATACAGGAAATAGTAATATATATATATATATATATATATATATATATATATATATATATATATATATATATATATATATGACTGTTTGCAAGTTGGTGGCGGCCGGAAAGATGAAAGGCGAGATGAACATGTTTATTTTTGTTCATCTGCTCTTTCACCATTCCGGCCTCCATCTCATCGCAAACAGCTTTATATATAAAATACCTACATACTTATTTACTAGCAATGCTTCAAGCAAACAATCATAACCTTTTATATTAGTGTATTTCTTACATTTTTTAAATGTAAATTTAAAAGTTCAATTTTATACACGTCAAACAGTTAATGTAAATATTTACTTTTTTGCCTTTCTATTCTAAAATAATTATAAATAGTATGAGATGTTGGACGATAGCTACTTTAGGAATGAGCCCTGAGAGACCGCTTATATATTCCAGTGCATCTCCCTAGCTATCACTCATTTTATAAGTGAAACGCAATCAACTCATTTTTTTTTCAGATATATTACCTCTATTTGGTACTCAGCAGAACGTAAGAATACTCTCCATCCAGAAAAATCATCATTTGATGCAAAATAACAAATATTTAATCCAATATCATTTTTTAAATCATTTGATGAAATTATTATAAAAATAAAGAATTGATGATTTAACACTAAATGACAAATATTTAATCTCATAACGTTTAAAAATATTATGATTTAAAAATCTTTGACAGGATGATTATAAAAATAAAGAATTGAAGATTTAACACTAAATGACAAATATTTAATCTCATAACATTTTTAAATCTTTGATAAATTAATTATAAAAATTTAGAATTTATGATTTAACACTAAATGAAAATTATTTAATTTCATATTATTTTTAAAATCATTTGATGAAATAATTATAAAAATAAAGAATTAATTGTTTAACACTAAATGAAAATTACTTTTTTATTTTTTAAATATTCACTCTCATTTGTTTTTTTTTTAAAGTTACTTGATGCAAACAAAAAAATCATGTATTTTACATAAAGTAAAAGCAAAAATAATCAGTTTATTGCTGCTATATTTTTCTACTTGAAGTGAAAATATGTAGGGATTGTTAAAATTTAATTCATACATTAAATCGTAAAGAAACGAAGCAAAAACCACGGAGTAGAACTTACCGCAAATGGCAGAATTCGATGTCTGTAGAGCACAAATTCTCCCTCATAGTAATTGTTATAGTGTCTGAAAGAAGGAAAAGCAAAAAGAACACCTCGATTAGAATTTGTAAAAAAAAAAGAAGCTGATTATCTCTTAGACATTTTTTCATAGTTTACCTAAGAAAAAGATAGCCAGAAAAAAATAGCAAAGATTAAATAAAAATTTAACGAGTTACCCCTTTATTCTTTGTAGTGTGTCACATGTAAAAGACTACGAGGTTACTCAACTGGTTAGGTGTGACGTTGCTTCTTATAATTATGTGTCACAGAGCCAACATGTTACATAAGACTAAAAAAACCCATTTACTTGTCCCCTTCTGGTTTACAATTGAAAACTCAAAAACACAAAATTAATTTCCATTGCTTACTTTATTTCATGTTACCACCCTTTACTCACACTCTTCTATACTATGGGGACTTTGAGTCCCCCTCCCTCCCAGTGACAGCAAGCGGTGAGGACATCCTCGCTATGCAGTCACAACATCCGCTCTGAGGGGTTTGATTCGTCAGCTAGTATTTGTGCAAATTGTTTGTTTTTCGTTTATAAAAACAATAAAACATTGAGTGTAACACACTTCCGCATTATGAAATTTATCGGTTTTTAATCTAAATACCGAATTTAACTTTAGGACCACTCAAAAGTAAAAGATAAAATACTCTCTTTTAAACTCTACATAAGTAAATTTTCTTTATTTATTTGCAAATACTTGATTTTTCGTATCAAAATTTGTAGAGAAAAAATAAATGGAAAAGTAAAACTACCGCAGAATATAGACGACATGTTCAACTCAAAAACATATTTGTTTGACTAATATTTCGTTCTTTATTAGCAGAAACTATATCAAAGTGATTAGAAATGACATTTTTGATCACTTTTGTACATGGGATGGTAATTGGAGGGACAGAAAGGAAAGGAAGAGGTGATCGTCAAAAGGAGGTATGGACGAGGCAGAAAGTTAATAAGGAGATTTGAGGATACTATCGAGGGGGAAGAAATCATGTTGCAAATTGATCTTTTGACGACCAGCCTTGGACAGGAAAAGTGTGGGATCAGTGAAAGGGCATATAGTATGTGAAATTCAGGAGGGGAAGAAATATAATTGAATCAAATGTATTTAAACTGTAGAAGGGAGGAAGGAAAATTTATTAAGTGCTTATATTATTTGGGTAAAAATGTGGATAAACGACAAAAAGTAAATGGTTTAATCTATATTGTGTGTCTTCTTTGTGTCGAAGCATTGGTCATATGACAGTTTTTCACCTTTTTATGCAATCCTTTACACTATAATCGTATTTTACAAGATTTTTAAAGCTGCACTAGATGGGCAATAGGAGATAGACAAGGCAGTGCTGCATCGTATCGTCATTCTCTTCATATTTGCAGAGTCGGACTTTTAACCCCATCTGACCATAGCAAATTTTGATCGCCACATTCCTGTTCTCACTGAACCCAGGGTGCTTCTGAGTCAGGAGGGAGGGAGGTCTTCAGAAGGAGGGATTCCCATGTCAGTTCGATGGAGGCCATTCCCATGTCCTCTAGTCCAGAGCTGCAGTCTGGTCTCTTCCTAAAATGTTGTTAGGGGCTCGACATGGCTGAAAAGCTTCTCATTGACTTCAGTCAAGTATATTGTGTATGAAGAAGTTTATGTGCCTGTATACGGATCATATTAACTAGCGTCCAAAGTTATATTATTTTTTTAATGATATTATCTGCAGTTTGAAAAAAGTCTTGAAAATTTGTAAATTTACATTACAACTGGAATTTATAGGAAACATTTTTAGGTAAAAAAGCAAAACTTAACAAATATGCATACATAAAATCCCTTTTGCCGATAAATGATATGTTTCAGTCTGGGTAAAAATAAAACTTTTTTATGTCTTCAAACCTTGAATTCTCAATATGTGTTTTTGATTTATTAATAAGCGAAATTTTATATTTGCATTTATTCACAGAAAAACGTTTACTCATTAAAAAATGTAACGAGATTGACCCTGAGCGGAGGTAAGTAGGTTGATACTAATTGTGAGAAAAATCGTGCTAAGTCAAGGTTTAGAATTTAGGAGAGAATGCGTTGATGGAATTAGATTACAACATTGTGAGATTTGAAAAGTAAATAAAAGTGATTTGTGAGTTAGTTGATGTATGTAAAAAAACAAGCAATTGAATAGATATGAAAAAAAAAACAATTGAATAGATGGGAATAAGAAGACACTAGAGCAGATTTTGTGACTGAAAAGCGAGGACGTCTTCTTCGCGTGTTGTCACTAGGTGGTTGGAATCGAAGCCCCGACGGTACATGAATATGAAGAGTGTGAGAAAACGTTGTAACCTCAATTAAAGTCAGCGATGAAAGTTTGTTTTGTGTTTTTCGAGTTTTCAATTTTAAACCAGAATTACTTGGAGAATTCCCCAACGGATGACAAGTGTTTCTTTTTAGTCCTATGTAATGTGCCCCCACCCCCTCAACAAAATAAAAGGGGCAACCATGTTACAATTCTTCTTATTACAATTTAAAGTAGAAACATATTTTCCATGTTAAGAGAAACAACTTGAGAAGCCAATGTATTACTATAGATTCTTATTAATATTAACTTTTATGACGTTTTGTACTTACTTGCCGTCGAAAGTTGTCATGTGAGGATCATTAATAGAACGGCAGAAAGCAGTTCGGTCTTTATCAAGAACAGTTATCTAGAAAAAATAATTAAATAACTTTTCAATAACACAAATAAAAGGCAAGATAATAGAAAAAAAAAACTGTACATTGTATGCTGCAAGAATATCCGTCCATGAGTGGGTTAATCTAATGTATATAATAATTCAGCTGGAATTTTAAAAGTTAGGCCTAAATAGCATTGCATCTGGCACATCGATATTTGATTCTGCCTAGCTTTCGTTTTTCTTTTGTTGAACGGTGGTGCATGTTGTTAAAACTAATACATTTTCATTCGATGTTATTTCTTTGCAAATGCAATGTATCCTCCTCAAAATATTTTTTAGCAGGGAAGCCATTTTTTTTTAGCAGCAAATGTAAATTACAGATAGCAGTCATTCTTTGCTATCAGCACCAAATTTCGCTATCAATACAAATACATTTAGTCATTGATTACTACTAAATAACTTTTAAAAGCATTATATTGATAGAAGTTATCTTCTTTTTTTTTCATAATCAACAAAAGAAGTAGACATAAAGGTTATTCGGCATTAGTTCAAAGCAAATTATTTTTGTTTAAAAACATAATTTTTAATGTTTTCACCGATACATTCATCGTAGTTACTTACTCTCCTATGAAAATGCATATTCTTTTCACAAATATTTTTCTTCGTACTAGCTATGAAACTGTAGAAGTTAGGTAAAGATGGAAATTGACATACCCAGGTACTGTACCAACACCGCTCAAGAAGCGAGTATAAACTAGTAGGAAATAAAAATCTACTTACTTTTGTATTTCCAAGAGAGGAATGCTTTTCGACTATTCCATTGACTATGATTTCAAAGAAAACCTCGATAGAACGTTTCTGATTTTTATCAAAGAGCCCATCAATCGTAGCTCGTATAGGAATTTGGATATGCGTGTTCGACTTCATTTCAAAAGCAAACTGGCAGAATTTATCTGGTTTGTCCATGTTTTTCTTCCAGCCGAATACAGCCTGGACTATTTGAGAACCTCCTGGACATTTCTTCTCTTTGGAGATTGTTTCCATTTTGGGTTTTACAGATATTTGACAATATTTCTTCCTGTCTTCTGGTGCACAGAACAAATCAACAGGGATGCTTGATTTTACTTCGATGAATTTCGTATCTCCTCCTTCACTGACAGTCAATGTTGAGGTAATCAGCTAAAGAAATAACAAAGAATTGCACAGGATTATTTTTTAACGAATGGTAAATTTGATTTTGATTTCATTTCACTTGTAATGAGAAAAGTCATCATCACACAAACTTACCTTCTTATACCTCTTCACTTATTGTCAGTCAACTTAAAGGAACACTCAATAATGTTTAGGTTAGGTGAAACAGATTTTCAAACAAAAATGGAGCAAGAGAAGGGAGAAAATAAAATCACTGATATGATTATGCGCACGAAACCATTGCATGGTAACAGTTTTGAAATTAATGCATGGCGAGCAACACTTGATAGCACGTAATATATGTCGTCGTCATAATAATAATGATAATAATAATAATAATAATAATGATAATGATAATAATGATAATAATATTTATTTACTCCTCGCGGAGTTAGGCACAAGGCCAGTTTTATCTTACTCCCACAAGTAAGATGTGACCCAAGATCGGGTCGAGCAAGTGGGGTTAAAAGCCAGCGCTCGGGAGGTGAGCACTCTGGCCATTTAAAAATTGCCTGGGCAGCCCCGTCGGCATTCCCCGGTAGGGGCGCCTCAGACAGTAAGCAATAAACTTACTCCTCCCCAAAGAGGGGAGGCGAAGCCTGGGAGGGTGGACCTCCTAGAACTGCACAGGACAGGCGTGCAGTATCCATCGGAACAGATACTACACTTTGAATAATAATCATATTTGGTTCAACGTCTGTTTTACATGCTGGCATGCATTAGACAGCTTTTAGAAATTAACTTCCAAACTAACCTAACTTCATTTTTATCCCACTTTTTCTCAAGTCCATCCTCATCACTTCCTCCCACGTTTTCCTTGGCCTTCCCCTGCCAACTGACCTTGCTACCTAAAATGTTCTAAATCTATCAACCCAAGCACTCTCATCCATTTTTTTTTCAATATAACCAAACCAACAAAGTCTTCTGTTCTGCATACATCTCTCTATACTGTCCACAACTGTTTATCATTTATTTTTTGCTCATAGCAATTGTTGGCTTTCTTTGGAATTTAAGTGGCACTAAGTCTCTTCAGTGCTCTCTCAGTGGAAGTCTGAATGGTACTATGCCACCTCACTATTTTTATTCTCCTAGACTTTACAGGACCATTTTGTGTGTTACCAACTGATGTTGTTACCAGCATGTTTATTATTAGTAATTATTAATAATTATTATTATTACTATTATTATTATTATTAGTAGTAGTAGTAGTAATAATAATAATAATAATAATAATAATAATAATAATAATATATTTCTTATTTATCATGTTTATATATTTCTTTATTAATTATATTGTATATATTAATTTTCATGTTATTTTCTCTTATTTTTTAAAATTATCAATCACTACACATATATAGAGTACAGGTGCCACACCAATTTTCGGCACCTTTGGTTAGCCTTGCTGGATTTACCGTTTTGCCAGACTATTCATCAACACACCTCTAACCCACTAATTATACACCTACCATATCTAAAAGCTTTTAAGCAGATCAACTATTTCTTTGACAGACCGATGTTTATAGTTGAGCTACCTGTTTAATTTACCAGTGAAGCCATAACTAGAGTTACATGTTGTTGTGGTCGTCGTCGTTGTCATCATCATCAACCGGTTTATTTGTTGAATCAGGCCACACTTAATCCTCTGATGAGGGTTGGACCTGATTGTCTAGTCTCGATCTAAGTCTTCCTCTCCATTCTTGCCTTTGGTGAGGATTGAAGGAATCCATACCCATGGTTTTCCTATCACGTTTGACCACGTCCTCCCAAGACAAATTGGATCTGCAAATAGTGGTCTTCTGTACTGGCACATTCAACTGTCAGACTTTAGCAATCCAGCCATTGCTGTACTCAACGTGCCCCAACCAACACAGTTTTCTCTTCTGCATGATGTCCGCAAGGCTTTTCAAGTTGACTTGTGCGAGTAGAGACCCAAAACGTATGCTTTGTTCAGGCCTAAACAAACAGATCAATCTGACCATTGCCTTGTCATTACAGTGCAGTTTCTTTAGTGTGCCGGCAGAGACAGCCCAAGTTTCGGAGCATTACATTAGCACACATGGCCTGTTATACACAAAACCATCTGTTGGCCATTCAGTAGACTAGTCTAGCGGCATCAGAATTATCAAGTTGTCTCCCGTGATTTTGTTAAGATTAAAAGAGATTGCAGACAATCAATTGCCGGACAATCAGTTTTTCATCTGTAGTTTATCATTTAAATTGCAGCCAACATTGACACAGTGATTAAAACTGTTGTTTTTTTTTGTAAAAAAAGAAAAAGAGTCTTACCTTTACTTCTGCAGTTATAGCAATACTGCTACGCTGTAATATCATATCTGCCTGTGTCGTATCCTTTGCTATTACACGACAGTAGAACTGGATAATACATAAAAAAATGTTCAGTTTAATATTAGAAAGTTTAATGAGAGAGAGTTATAACAAAAAGAACAAACACTGAATTTTAACATTTATTCTCTCAACTCCTGATGCTAATGATTGGACTAAAGGATGCTTTTTGAGATAACAATCCCTAATAACTACAGTAAACACGATTATAGTTTTATATTATTCAGGCTTGTTATTGTGTAATAAAGTAATATTCAAAGTTTTAATGAAAACAAACATGTAGTTTATTTTTTTTCCTTTTTCCTCATTTTTAAGTCCTTTTTCCCTTGGGTTAGATTTCTTCATTTGTTGTCTTCACAATTTTTGATCATTAGCACCTTGATTCGTCAATCCCAACTGTCCCATGTCTTTAGCCGCCAAAACCCAAAACTATTTCCCGCTCCTTCAATGGTGTACTTTTTATGGACTACCTATCTTTGTTAAAATTAATTTTCTCGGATCTTCTGAAAACATCCTTTGAACATGATCGTACCAATTTAATTTCTAATTCGGATAACTTCCTTTACATTGTTACCGCCAACTCTATCATTGACAAATTTTTTATTGCAATCATAGGTGTGTCAGTTCGTTTCATATCGGCTATAGAAAAAAAACCAACAAATCGGATACATGCAGTATACTACTGTAATCTGATCATACTTTTTATGTGCATCTGACACAACATTTCTGCTATCAAGTTGAAAGCCAGTCAAATGAAACAAGTCTTTAATGAGTCGGACCACCATCGTTAGCAAGACACTGCCAAGAGCAATAATTAGATCTAACTAAATTAATAAAAGTTTTGATTTAGTCAGGTCGAGTTATTGTCTGTGGCAGTTTCTTGATAAAGATGGTGATCTGATTTGTTTAAGTCTCGTTCTATTCCTCAGTATGAAAAAAAAATCATTGGAAGAAAATAATAGATATTCTTGAGATGCTTCCATCAAATTAGTGTGCCCCTCCTCCATGATGATGGTAATGATGATGATAATCATCATCATCATCATTCAATTAGCGTTTTTAATGATAGAAAAAATACTATCTCAAAAGGTAAGCATGGCTGATCAACTGACTGAAAGGGCCTGTTATAGAGATATGTGGCCACATTAAAAAAATCTATTTCACACTTAGATATGACAGATCAAATAAAATTGTATTTCAAAATTGAAATATGATAGATCAAATAAAATTGTATTTTAAACTTGAAATATGACAGATCAAAGAATATTGTATTTTAAACTTGAAATATGACAGATCAAATAAAATTGTATTTCAAACTTGAAATATGACAGATCAAATAAAATTATATTTCAAACTGAAGTATGGCAGATAAAAAAATGTATTTCTAACATAAACATGACCGAATTTTATTTCAAACTTTAACATGGCAAATCAAAGAAAACAGTATTTCAAACTGAAGTATGACAGATCAAAGAAAATTTTATTTAAAAACTTAAGTATGACAGATAGAAAAATAGTATTTTAAACTTAAACATAACAGATCAAAGAAAAATGTATTTTAAATTTAAGCATGATTGACTAGCCGACAGGTTAAGCCTTTTATAGAGATACTAGGAAGCATGTAGAAATGGTAACGTTACCTTATTTCCAATCTGTATTTGTTTGATTGACTTATCCATAATAGAGAAAGCATGTTTTCCATCTGGAAGCTCAGGAGATTCAAAGATCATTTGTTCACTGATCCACCATTGAAGACGATACTTGAACAGGCCTTGAGGAATCGGTGTAAATGAGCAAGAAGCTATGATGTCACCTGTTGTCTTGTCTTGTTCAACGATCAGAACAGGCGGTACCTTTAATTCAGGAGGTTCTGTAATGGATAAAAAATTAATAGAAGATTTTTATTAATTCATTTATCAGGTGTGATAGCAACAGTTAGGAGTAACAGTTGGCGTAAGTACAGAGAAATTCTGTCATTACTAACCAGTAAAGTGTTACTACTGTCAACTAAGGACAGATTCTACCAGGCATGTGCGCGCAGTGTGATGATGTATGAAAGTAAAACCTGGCCAGTGGGGGCTTGAGGATATGTGCTTCATGAAGAAGAGAAATGATATGAAAATGATACGATGGATGTGTAATGTGAGTGTTAAAGGAAAGCTTAGATCTAATGACCTAGGAAGAATATAACATCTGAGCAGTAAAGGGAGATGTGTGCAGAACAGGAGACTTCATTGGAGCACAAGATGAAGCAGGTGTTAGTGTTATTGCAAGAGTTAAGGATAAATGGAGTATGTACAGGGAAATTCTGTCATTATTAACCAGCAGAGCATCAGCACTGTCGACCAAGAAAAGAATCTATCAGTCATGTGAACACAGTGTGATGTATGGAAGTAAAACCTGGCTCGTAAGGGTTTAGAATATGTGTAGCATGGAGAGAAATTATATGATGGATGAGTAATGCAAATCTTAAAGACATGTTTAGATCTGATGACCTTAGCATTAAATATGAACAGTGTAGGGAGATGCGTGCAGGCGAATAGAATTCGTTGGTTTAATCACATTGAAAGAATGGATGAGAATGCTTGAGTTAGTATATGTAGAACAGTTGGGGTGGCAGGGTCAGAGGACAGGAAAAGGTCAAAGAAAACATGGGAAGAAGTGATAAAGATGGATTTGAGAGAAATAGGAATAAATAAAAACGTGGCCAGAGAGAGGTGAGTTTGGAAATCAATTTCTAAAAGTCGTCCAACACATGTCAGTATGTAAAACATGCGTTCAACCGATGATGATGATGATGATGATGATGATATAACAATAAATGCATTCTTATATAATGAAGCAGGGCTGAGAGATACCAGGGGCTTTGATTGGTTAATATCAGTCACAGAAGACATGTTTTAAATATATGTAAATAGCAGTTAGCGTTTAGTGGCATACGGAGGGCTTCTGGAAGTATATGTCTTCAAAACCATCCTATTAGGAAATCCTGAAGGAAAGTTTTGCAGAGTCAATAAAACGGCTAAAAGACTTACAATTACACAGAGAGAGAGAGAGAGAGAGAGAGAGAGAGAGAGAGAGAGAGAGAGAGAGAGAGAGAGTTTGGAAAAATAGGATTAACTACTTTACTAGAGAGAAGAACTAGATGTGATTTAATTGAAACTTTCAAAATAATTAATTTGTAATTCTGATGAGCATTAAAGCTTCTCCCTTTCGATCGACAAGGTCTTGATAGATTAAAAAAATTTAATCTCTGAAATATTTTTATTTTTTTGCTAATAGAGTAATATATTTTTGGAATAAGTTGTCGGTTCAAATTAAGAACAGCAACGGTGTAGAACATTTGAAGATGGAATTAGATGAATTCAGAAATAATTGTGAATTAAAAAAAAAAGAATTAAGGGAGATATTTTGAGAATTATCAGAAAAAGTATTTAACATAATCTAATCGATATATTAATATTGTATTAATAGTGTGTGATGCTAATTGTTTGATTTTGCTTTTGCTTTTAAGGGTTGAATTGCAAAGACAGTTAAAAAAAGAGATCCCCAAAGATGCTTAACAAACAAATAAATAAATGGGAATATTCTGGAAAGGATAAATAAATAAAATGAATTAAAATGTAATTTTTGAATCGTCTTGATATTCCTTCTTCATCTGAAAACGACGAGAAATTAATTTTAAGATGGCTACATGTAGGGTCAAGATAAACACAGGACGACATTCACAAGATTATTTACTCCCCATAAAGAAAATAAAGCTTTCTCTTCTCCTTTTCCTTTCTCATGATTCCATTCATTTCGGTCCTGGGAAAAACACTGAAATGCCCCGGAAACCCTCGGGAAAGGTGTCGCCTCCATCCTAAACTCATACAACCCACCACCTTTTTCTTTTCTGCCTCCCATATTTCTTAAATCTATCACTTACTCAAGTTCTCTCTACATCCCAATTGTTTTTGGTTGTGACATGAAACTCCATTCAGTAGTGGGGGTCCCAATTTGGGAGCTTTGAGGAGTCTGAAGTTACTTCTTAGTTGCCATTACTCCCAAGTCCACTCTGCCACATAGGTTTATTACAGTTTATCAACTAC
>OY744523.1:56784329-57049329 GCA_963556195.1 Sepiola atlantica | reverse complement strand
CCAAAAAGTTATGATTTTTCCGATTCCTGATTCCAATACCCAAAAAAGTTCTGATTTTTCCGATTCCTGATTCCGATACCCCAAAAAGTTCTGAGTTTTCCGATTCCCACTTCCAATTAATCGTCCCAATACTAGTTGATATGCCGTAAAAAACAACCACACGTAACGCCATTTACCTTCCTCTTCCCTATTCCACCGAGTCATATCAACTCGAACGAAAACATGAAAAATAATAAATAAAGCCAATTTCAATGCCGATAGACATTAACCTATTGTAAAATAGAGGATGTATTTATGCTGGTCTGAATGGTCATGTATTTTGGATGAGGCCAAGGTTTAACCCTTGTTGGCTGAGGTACACACATCTTAGAAAGTATGTATGTATACCACTGCTACAACTTTGGAGAAGAGGGAAAAATAATGTCGAACATTCCTGTTGAGGGAAATTTTATATCAGAGTTTAGGTAAAAAAAGTTAGAGAAATTGTTTTGAAAAGGTTGTGAAATAATTGTAAATGTTTTTAAAGCAAATGAAAAGGATTTGTGATTCAGCAAGAATATATAAAATAAAAAGTTTTAGATATTTGAGAGAGAGAAAGCAAAGAAAAAGGAGTACATATTATTTGGATTATTCGGATTACTATTCTTGGTTGTTATTTTCACAACGTTTCAGCTGATGTAACGTCTGACCTTCTTCAGTACATCTTTTCGAACTTGGGAATCTATACGGAATTTCGAACTGAACCCTTTATTAAATATTTGTTCTTGTTCCGTAAGTCATAATCACATAGAAGTTTTAAGTAATTTTTTATACAGTCATTTAGAACTGATTTTCAATAAACGTCTTTATCTGTTGCCTCACGGGTCCAAATAATACAAATTATCAATCCTCATCTAAAAAATTCTGCAACAATGGAAAAAGATTTGTGATGTTTTGCTGAGAAAGTTTGAATATAAAATAAAAAGTTTTAGATATTTGGGAGAGAGATTGAAGAGATAGAATGACATATTCGAGTGTATCAACAGTAAGCTACGAATACACATACATACATACATACATACATACATACATACATACATGCATGATGATGATTGCAACGCTTTGTCAGACGAGTGCCACTCTTTAATTCAGAAAAGCGATATTAGGATAGGCCTAATGTTGTCCATGTGCAGATCAGTAACTGTCAGGCCCACACGCATCGCAACTTTTCTATCGTCACAGTGTCATTGTCTGAAGGAGTATCTGTACTGAAATTGTTAATGTAGAGATCTAGCTTTGTATAACAGCTAAATCCCTCTATCGGTTCAAAATGTTGAGGGCCAGCAATAAGCGAAAGCAAAATAGCCAGTAACAAGTTGAAACTGTAGACCAACATGATGTGAGGAGTGGTCTTCAACTTTAAAAAACAAACAAAAAAACAACTCTCTACTCCATTCGAAAAGTCCAACAAAAATGTTTTGCTCTTTGAATATTCACTTCTCGTAGTGCACCGATGAAACGAATGCGTTTGCAATATGAATCAACCCGGTTTGTTCTGCTTTTTTTATTTCAAAAACATACATACATACATACATACATACATACATACATACATACACCTGGCACAGCTTATGTTCTTACTAGTCATGGATACGTCCTCGACATTAGTCCGACAGTGACTTTGTTGCTGTCGGACTGAGGTATGGTTCGGTTAAATCTCAAAAAGTTCACCCTCCCAGGCTTTACCTTCTCTTTGACAGGGAGGTTAGTGTTTTGCTAATCGCCTGAGGCTCTCCTACCGGGTAATGCCGACGGGGCTGCTTAGGCATTTTTTGTAGGCCAGAATGCGCTAATCCTTGTGAGCTGGCTTTTACACCTGACCTTGTGTCTAGTCTCCTGGAGAAGAAGTAAATAAACATACATACATACATACATACATACCGGATGAAATATTCAGAATGAATAAGATTTGCTCACCTGTCACCAATCCGAAAGACAAGATCATCTTCATATGTGCATTGATGAAACTCCATCCACCAATAATAATGTGAGCAGACTCTTTCTTTTTACTGTCAGTACCAACAAGTAATGTATTACCGCAAGTGTCTGGCGTCTTTTCCCTCAAAGTATAAGTCTGAGTAGATATCTTCAACTTCTGATTGATATAAAGGTACATTCCAAATTGCTTGCTCCAAGATATCCGGACTTGGAAGAATTTATGAACGGTGGTCATAGGTGTGAAGGCCACCCATTCTCTAGTTTGAGTTCGAAGCCTGGTGTAGAGTTGGTTTCTTGTATACCATACATTTAAACCACATCCGTTATCTTTGTTGGTGCCAGTAGAGATAATAGGGGTCTTTATCTTAGAATCGATTATTTTGAGGTTAAATGTGAACGTTATTCCGAATGGACATGATTCAGGATTTGTAAGGCAAACATTGATTTGATTGATGATCAAATATGTGCCCTTCAGTCTGACCGCCTTACCACCATTGTCGTCTTCAACCAAAATAACTTTTTCAATTTGCTTATCGTTTCTTAAAGCCCGGATGAGGATATTAAACGAAATTTGAATCTCAGTTCCTGCAAAATAGATGAAATAAAAACAATCAGAAAATGACATTAAAAAAACAAAAAATAATTCTATTGTTAATTATCTTTTCATGCACCAAACATAATTACTTTAATCTTCTTAAAACAAAGTGTCTATCACCAATTTCTTTTTGTCCCTATTACTTGTCTTCCTATGAGGGCAGAGTTAGACCCAAGGTCGGTTTTTAATGTGGGGATAATCTAGCTCCTCAAAAAGGAGTACTCTGGATTGAGACAACTCTTAAAATTGCCTCAGTCTTGAAGGATTTTTCATTTAATAACTGATTGACAGAACATATGAAGTGTAGTATCGGAACAGCCTGCCTTGTTTGGGGTGAAATATGTTAAAACAACAAAAAAAAAACAATAACTTATCAAACGTGGGAGATGTCCAGTTGTAAGTCCACCAATTTGCAGAGGCTCTAACATGCATGCGGCAAAATGCGCATTTTATGCAGTGGGCTCATTTCCATGAGAGGGTAAGCAACCAATTTGTATTTACCTGAAACCAACCTCTCTCTATATAAAACAAAGTGTCTTTTCTCAATTTCTTTTGTCCACCCATTTGTGTGGGGTAAACTCCGAAACTAATTAACCGATCATTTTGAATTTTAGAACAGAGTTGTTAAGCGTAAGGGTTGGTAATGTAGGCTATATTAGTGAACCTTGAGTTTGCTTTATATAACCTTGTAACTCTCGTCCTATTTTGGCATTTATTCCTCACATTCCATTAATAATGAATCTGACAGAGGTGGAATAATTGCTGCTTTCAAGGTCGGCTGTTCTTTTCAGTAGGTGGTACATTGCGATTTTCAATCCTCTTATAGTATTTATCCTCATTCAACTGACAATTTCATTAACCTTTATCCTTGAGTGGTTTTTGGCCTAAATTGCGCTAACAATTTTTTTAATATTGAAAAGAAGTTTTAAGCAATTTAATTTGCCATAAATAGAGACAGTGAGTAAAATAATCCGGTTATGTATTTTCTTCCTGTAATGGCTGAACGCAGATTATTTTACTTAGTGACTATTTACAACAAATCAAATTGCTGTAAGCTTCTTTTAAATATTACATTTTTTTTAACGTTTTTTTAGGTTCTAAATGAGTTGGTAAGGCAATATAAATTGTTTCTGAATCTGAATAATTCCCCAGCTGTAAAATAATTTATGTCGGTAATAGTAATGATTACAAAATGTAATATCGTTGTCAAATTATAAAAACCTATAAGTGTTATTTTTTTCATATTGTAATTGGACAGATATGCTATATTAAGAAACTATTGATGATTGACATGTGATACGTACAGATGCATATTCGACATACTTTCAAAATATACAAATCAATTCGGTTTACTTTACATAAATGAAGGTAGCCACCTTGAATACACAATGTAACAATTCAACTACCTTTCATCTATGTGCCATTAGGTTTTGTTTTGTCCGACTGCACCTGGCTTGAAACCGATGGTATCATGTTGATATGACCCGATCTCTTCTGTAATGCCATTAATATATATATATATATATATATATATATATATATATATATATATATATATATATAGCATTAATTATTGCACATGTTTAAAAACTGAAATAACTGATTTTCATAATTTTATATTTGGTTGAAAAAGTGAGAGGAGTCGCTGAAAATTTCAAATCACATAATGAGAAAAGAAAAGAGGAATTAAACTATATATATATATATATATATATATATATATATATATATATGTAATATTCAAATTTGGTAAACCTTAAACAATGTGTGTTATTTTTTTGTTAAGATAAACAGAATTTATTTTAAACATAGCTTTTGGAGATATAACTTCCTTGTCAAAGCAATTTTTTTCTCATCTTCTCCAATATATATATATATATATATATATATATATATATATATATATATATATATATATATATATATAAGTCAGATTCATATTATATTCCAATAACCATGTTTTTATTTTATTATTTTTATTTTTTATTTTTTCACATTTCCTAAAAACATAGCATTTCTATGAGATATATTTTTTACGGTCCGTTTCATTTGTCTTGTGCCAAACAACATTTTTATGTCAATATCGTCTCTGCAACATTACAAAACCATCAGAAAAATTCACAACGAATAAAACGTATATATATATATATATATATATCATATTTAAAAAAAGTTTAATCAAACCGGAGGAATTTGATAAACAAAATGATGAGATGCAGCGATCTGTAATTGACTTGTTTTTGTTATTTATTTCCTACAATAACATACGTATATATATATAAGTTGGTCGGATTTTATACTTCAGACCCAAATAGTTTCTCTCGTGAAATATCAATATTTCATTTTGAATAGCAATTTTTGATACAAATAATTTCAATTAGCGCCTGATTTGTCAACCAAGTTTCAGTCATGAATGTTGAACACTCTTTGTTTTATCGTCGTTCAATAATAAAAACATCTGAATACAATGTGAAAAATTGGCAATAACTCTGACACACTCCTCTTTTGCCACTGTCCTTATTTGGGCTGTGATGGTTCTTTTTAATTCAGGAATAATGGAGATGTGATTCTGAATGGGCTTCATACTCACCGGACAGTAAGGCCCCCTCCCCCCTCGATTTTTATCTAAGGGGTTATCTCAAAGATAATATCTATCAAAATAATCGCCACAATATTCTTGATCGATTAACAAAATGTCACCTATGTAATTGAAGGCCATGAAACAATATTCATGAGAACATCAATGACTGAAACTTGGTGGAGAAGTCAGACATAGACCGAAGTTTATTTGTACCAAATATGGTTGGATTGCAGAAAGAATTGTGAATTTTGTTAACGATCACATTGGTGGCATTTTTGTGAGGGTCACCTTGTATTTTGTAATTTTTCTTCTTCAAGGCTTGAGAGTAGTATTTGTTCAAATTGACCAGTCTCACTTGTGTTGGAATAAAGTATTCTCACTTTTACCGAAGAAACAAGAATGCCGTTCACATTGACATTCATCCCTCTGGCCTTTATATGCTTGCTTACCCTCTCATGGAAATGAGCCCACTGCATAAAATATGCATTTTGGCGCATGCATGTTAGAGTCTCTGCAAATGGGTGGACTTACAACTTGACATCTCACACGTTTGATAAGTTATTGTTTTTTTGTTTTTTTTTAACATATTTCACCCCAAACAAGGCAGGCTGCCACTGTAGACTTAAGGGGCTACTGAGAATTAGGGTGTAGGCTTTAGGTGTCATCCTAATTTGGGAGCTGTGCAGCGAGCTGTCTGTTTACATTAGTTTTAAACTTCTGCATGTCGATACTGTTGGGGAAACAGGAGGCAGGGAGGGAGTTCCAGAGGCCGGCAGCACGAGGAAAGAAGCTATTGAAGTAGAAAGCTCTCCGGCATTTGGGGACCTCCTCAGTGAATGGATGGGATTTAGCTGATTGTCAAGTTGGTCTAGTGTATTTTCGTTGAGGGGGCACCGGAGCAGTCAGTTCATCAGAGCAAAATCCATTAAAGTATAGTAAAACAAGCACAAGGAAGCAACATTGCAACGATAGGACAGGGGCTGGAGCTTGGTGGATAGTGATGGACCTATTAAGTTGGCGACTCTTTTTCGGCCATTGTCTAGGAGGAAGAAACTAGTGGATGATGCACCAGCCCAGATGTGACAACAATACTCCATGCATGGGTGGATGGTGGCTTTGTAGAGATACAGGAGAATGTCAGGTGTGAGGAGTTTACTAGCCCGGTAGAGGGAGCCCACCTTCTTTGCTACAGCCTTGGCAATGACTTCAACATTTTGTCTTTCGTGTTTGCTACTAATGCATAATATTTTAACCATAGCTAAAGAGACAAAAGAGGGTTTCAATTAAGGATATTAGGAAAAGTTACTTTACAGCCTTGAGGCATACACAAACAAACATTGCTTGAAATACAAGTTCTGAATTCTTATACATACTTTTGAAAATGTTCCACTTAAGTTTGGAAACTCCTGGCTTGCATGTAAGCGAATAATTGCCACTGTTGACAAAGCCTTTCGGGTAGCAGGTTTTACCAATTGAGCACACATCCTTCTGTAAAATATATTGGATTAAAAATTCTTTTAAACAAGTTTCAAGAAAGACAAGGATTAATGTTTTTTTTAAAATTCTTTCATTTCATCGGTTAATTTATCTATCATATGAAGGGCAGTTGTCTGTTTGTGGGTGTGTCCACCTAAAAATCAGAAACTACACAGCTGATATATTTTTTCTTCAGCATTGACTCGAACAGAATATGGATACATTTTTGTAATATGCATTCTTTTAGGCATCACCAGTCACAAAATTAGTACATAATTCTTATATCGAGTGAATATATGAAGAGACAACAAAATAAAGAAGACATTAGCTTACCACGACCTGACATCTGGTCTTATCACATTGTTTCTCACAGTTGGAATTATAAAGGATGTAGAGAAGTGCATTGCTGATGTGAGTTCCTCCATCATTACTGACTGTTAACCAGTAGATGCCCTTTGCTGGCGGTTGGCATTCTATACTCTCTGAATTGATCAATAAACCATTTTTGATAACAGTTTTATTTTCCTAAAACAAAAGCAAAATAAAAAATATGTAAAAAAATATTTTTTTAAATAAATAATAATAATAATAATAATAATAATAAAATGAAACCAGCCTCGGCTGATACCACACAAAATAGTCATGAAAGGTCATGGAGGATGGAAAGACCGAGGTGGGAGAGCACTAACCAGACCTCCACTGGAAGAGTGCGAAGAGTACTGGGAACTTGGGGAGGCTTATTGCCACCAAAATCCCAGAGAAAACCAATGGTCATTGCCAGCGAGAAATCAATGGTAAGTAACTGTTGTGATAATGCAAAGTCAGTTGCAATGGTTATCGTAAGAGGTGGAGAGTACTGGAAATCTTGGGAGAATTGTTGTCACTCAGACTCCAGGGAACACCACCGCTGATTATCAGTGAGCAATCACTGATGATGACCTGTGTGAGAATTCCTAGTGAGTACATAATAATAATATGAACTATGAGGAAAGTCAGTATAATATAAATAATCGTAGGAGAATTATGAACAGTCCTGAATAACTGGAAAACAGACTGGTAGAAATTGGAATCAAAGGGAAGACTGAACTTATTCAACAGACGGCAATGATAAAAAACGCTGAAATCTTAAGGAAAATTCCTCGAATTCGGAAACCAACCTACATAATCTCCGAGCGCTAACCAGCCACATGGTAGTTGCAGTAGAAATAAAACAAAAACATAGCAAGAACACCACCACATGAACCCAAGGGAACTGAAACTGTAAGAAATTTAATAAACTGTCAAATAAAACACACACACACAATGTGATCTGGTGCCGCGGCTGTTACCACACAAAATAGTCATGAAAGGTCAAGTCAAGGAAGGGGGAGAGCACTAAACAGACCTCCACTGGAAGGGTGTAGAGAGTACTGGAACCTTGAGGAGGCTTATTGCCACCCAAATCTCAAAGAAGACCCATGGTTGTTGCCAGCGAGAACTCAATGGTAAGCGGCTGTTGCAATAAGGCAAAATCATTTGCCATGGTTATCAAAAGAGGTGGAGAGTACTGGAAGCTTAGAGATATTTGTTGTCACTCAGACTCAATGTAACCTCCGGCATTGTTCTTGTGGCACAATGGATGTAAGTGCTAAGTAATAATTAACTTTTCCTTGAATCAAATTTGTAGAACATTCAAAAAAAGTTTTTAAACACATCTTTAACCAACTAAAATTGAGACAGGATCATTCACATTTCTTTTTATTATTAAGTCTAGTTTTCTTTTGTTAGAAGTCATAAGTAAGAGTCCCTGTTGGTGTCCATTTGTCAGAACATGCAGTATCACGATCAGAAATAACATCAGAGGAAGATTAAATCTGTACAGTGCAGGCGAAACTAATGATATAATTACGAATTACTTAAGACTTCTACCCGATCAGAACAGGAGCAAGCTACTCCCGATTCTTGAGTTGACAAGAAGCTCGGAGGTTACGTCAGCCGAAATGTTGTGAGAATAAGATACAAGATGGGAAGAGTAGTCCGAATAATCCAAGTAATAATACATAAACTGATATGAATGATTTCAGACAATTCCAGGTACATATAGCTAGTATTTGAAATTCTAATACTAATCAGATCTCTGATTCATAAAACGCCTAGCGACCGGATGTAAATATTATGACAGTAAACTTAAAATTAATGTTCTGTGCACATGACTCTGAGCATCGCCTCCGTTTAAAAAAAAAAAAAAGAAAAAAAAAACTGAAAAAATGTTGATTAAAAAACTAAAAAGGAAATAACTGAAACAAAAAGTTGTCCTTACCTTCCGGTGACTTCTGGCAGAGTGATAGGGAAACAGTTGCCTTGTTTGGATTGTTTTTTTATCCACCCTAAATTTGCATAGTGGTCACATGACACTCTTTTGGCTAAATAAAGAGGCTGTTTGTGGCTGTTTATGTGCTTTCCTTTTGAGACCATCAGTAGGTCATAGTGTGGCTCCTGTTACTTACTTATTACCAGACCTTGGCATCGTTTACTAAACCAAGGTCGCAACACTGGCAATCTGTTGCAACCCCCCCATCTATCAACAATTACAGATACAAGGTGTCTGTTTTCCCTTTCATTCTGCCAGTTGCCGTTGTTGGTCAGCCTTGTAGCGTCATTTTTCGCTACAGATCAACTTGTATAATAAGATTAGAAACGGGTGCGTAAAAAATGATGTTGAAAAAAACATCAGGTTAGAAAGGTGGGAAATTCCATTAGAAGTTAACAGATGAGAATTATGATTAGATCACAGGATGTGACGTCATGAGAGGAAGTACGTGGCAGAGAAGTGAGATCAATTCTGCTTTATTTTGGGTTTTTGACGTCAAAGCAGGCAGACATCTTCTTTTAGGTTCACCACTCCTAAAGGATGGGGCAGGAAACTACATCCCATCTAGATATACATTGCTGTAAATTGCTGAGATAAAATAAACTAACCCCGAGAAGCAAATAATGAATTATTTCTTGTTTTTGAATTCCATCCATTATTACAGCTACCAGAATGAAAGAAGAAGAAGAAGAAGAAGCTGAGAGACGAAATATCCACAGAGCAATTTGGGACGTGTCAACAGAACAAGACTCTGAACAGAACACCGGGCAGAAATATTTGTTGCAGTCTGGGATCAAAGAAAACTTTATCGTATTACACGCAGGGTAAATAAACAGGCCAGTTTTCTGACCATGACGTATGACCATTCTTTGCCAGCAACTGAAAGCGACGATGACGCATATTTCGACACATTTTGTATAATTTTCTTTCAACACATCTCTTTTCCTGCTGCCGCATCTGAAATGTATCATATAGTTTTCTTCCAGTTAGACAATATGTACATGTATCACTTTAACCCATCACCAAAGTAAAGATCTACAAAGCGCTGGTGTGAACGAACTTCCTTTAGCAGCGAGACCTGGTCAATGAAAGTGGAAGACGTTTAGCAACTGGAAATTTTCGATCACCACTTCCTGCATCGTATCTTCTGTGACAGATGACAGCACTTTGTCTCAAACAACACAGTATGTTTGACAAGTAATCCTCACAAGACAACTGAGCTGGCTGGGGCATGTCCTTTACCATCAACCAGGAGTTCATCTATGAAGAGATTTTCCCAGCTCTCCTACAGTGTTGGAAAAAGTTATGTGGTGGACAATGAAAAACCAGGCTGATGACGGTTAAAGCTGACTTGGAACCCAACCTGGGCTCCCCATATCTACGGAGTTTGCTGTCTGAACAGCAAGTGGCAAGAGATCACCCAATCATTGACTTTGAATCGTCAGGCGTGGTCAGCCTTTATGAGGGACACAGAGTCAAGGATGGATGGAGCTGGCTCAACCCACTTCAGGTAAATGTTGCTTCAAGTATAAGTAAGTACTTTAACTCAGTCACTCATTGAAAAGTTCCTTTTCAAGTCCGGTTTCTGTAGCGTTAAGTAGACAGCTAGCCTGAACCACCTCCGCGACAGGACACTCGTCTGTCACTGGGTTTACTTCCAGCACAACTGACATCTATTTATACACCTGCGTGTTTGTTCGGACCACCGAGAATTTCTAATTGATCATCTTTTTAAGTATTAACCCGACACAATGTTGCGTAAAGAAACAATGATAAAACAGTTTTTCAAATTGTGGCAACTTACATTATTGGTAAAAATGCAGATGAGTTGTTTGAGAGTATCAGTAAATCCAGAACCACTTATTACCACTCTTTTTCGGCACCGATTCAAGTTGATATCGCATAGGTGACCCCCATCGATCGCCTCTAATTCAGGTGGGATGCCAATGTTCACAGAACAATCTTCACCAATGAAATCAGCTTTGCACTTGCAGACACCTGAAAAGAAGAAGAAAAAAAGAATTGAATTATTTTCACTTTGTAATGAAAAAAGTGGGCTGGTTATATCAGAGCGGTTAGCTCCTCAAAATGTCGCCTAGTTTTGTCTTATTTTCCAAGCGATGACAGTACAAATTAATCCATCAAATTAATGAATTATTTTGTTGTCTGATTTTTGCAGATTTCTTTTTTGTTAAATGTTTATTTTGCAAACATTAAAAACATACCTTCCCATAACCCTACCACTAACCCTAAGTCCAAGTGGAAACGGTTTGATTTTATTATTTGTTAATGAATGAATTAATATTTGTAAATAAAAATGAACACAAAAACAAATATATATATAGTGTGATATACGGTAGTAAATAAAACTGAATCAGAGTACTGCTTGTAACCTGACTCCCATGGGACACTGAACAAGACCTACGGAAAGTCAAAGTTCGATCAGTCTTTAACTAACTTACACTTCAGAAGACGAATGGACAAACAGTTAAAGTTTTCAACAAACATTTATTATTTTTATTTCAATTTCCTCATCTTCTTGTTTTTGCTGGGGATGGGGCATCCTACCAGATGCCAGACTATTTAAGAGACTCCAACCGAGATATCTTTTTCAGATTCTAACTGTCACTTTAAGTGCAATTGTTTGGATCTCTCTTACACTTGGTTCACTGGGTATATCGCGAGGTAGTTTTTGAAATTCTTCATGAGCCCGATAGCTTCTATGATTACTGGAATGATGGAAATCTTCCTAAGGTTCCAGTTTCTTTTCATGTCATACATAAGACCTTTTGTATTTAGTTAACTTCTCTCTCTCTCTCTCTCTCTCTCTGAGCTCTGTTTAAGCCAGTATCATTATGAAACACTGACTTCAACTAGGGAATTTTCAGTGTGTTTTCCTATGTCTTTTAAAGTGTGACTATCGCAAAACGGGAGCGATCTTACAATGGAAATCGACTACAATTGAGCAGTAGCTTCATCACCGAACTAATTGCTTGAATAGGTGAAATATGCCTGCTTCTATCGAGCCTAAAATGTCATTGATTGGTTAGCAAACGAATCATTTGCATAAACGGACACGACTCAATTTGTTGTCCCCGATATCTGTCTATAACTGTTTGTTTGGGATAGTCACTGTCTCTTTTCCACCACAGACACAGCACACAAGTCAGTAGTGCTTTGACTTGCGTGCCTGACAGTTATCTCCAAGGGTAGTGACCAATTCATTCTTCGTATCAGCTCCACTATTCATAAATAATAATGTAACATGTACGTTCTTATAAACTGTTGCATTTCGATTTTCTTGTTCTTTAATCACTAGTTCCATTAATTGAATTCCTATTAATACTAGTTTGACTGATGATGTTGGACAACCTTACACATAGATGGACTCTTTCAAATGTCTTATTCTCCAGTGTGACCCTCTATCAATTATGCATGTGTTACGTCTTGTGTCACACTATGCATGAATGTTCATTGATTTAAAAATTGTCATCATATATGAATAAAGATGTGTCGATGCGTTTGAACTTGAATCTCTCGATAATGAAATGGATGACCACCATCTGCCATAAATAGAGATACTGTACTGCTTGAAGTGGTATTCATTATGGAGTTGACTATTATGTTAACATGGATATTGGCGATTCAGTACAATTACTACTTCTTAGTAACTCTATGCAGAATGTATATTAACTTATAAGTAACCAATAATTGTTTCTTTAACTTTTCACTTTTATTTGTATAATATATCCTTATTGCATTTTGTAATTAAATACTTGTTATTCTGCATTGGAGTTCTTCTTTTGAATACTTGTAAAACATAAAAGTCAAAATCAAATGTCCATCGAATTTAAATATGTACGAAACAGCAACACATTCAAATAATCAACAGCAATTATATTTATATAAGAAAAGATATCCCCATACAACTGTAGAATATCGAGTCTGACAAAGCTGGCCACGTTCGTCTATATAATAAATACAACAACAAAATCTCGTTTCGTCTTAAAGACTGAAGAGTTTCATTTTCTATCAGACTCAACCTAAATAGTCAAACTTCGAATCAACAGAGATCACTCTTATTTTCAAAAATGGTCAAAGAGAGATAACTCATAATCCACAGAGTCTGGTGTACAAGACATAACACCTGGCTAGAAGAAATAACACCCAGTTGATTGACACAGACACCCACGTGGCCGGAAGATAAACATCTGGTGATTTGATGCAGAAACACTTGCAAATGTCACCTGCAGTCACAGTAGACAAAAATACACCCATCATTAAATAAACAATAGAATAGCTGAAAGGGGGTGTGATTACAATGAGTGTGTATGCAAAATCCAGGAATGGGCGTTACCATTGTGGATATGTGAGTTTCTAAAAACGTCATATTAACTGGCCCGAAGCAGGACTGGGAGAAAAGCAGCTGGCTAGCGAATTCAAGAGATCAATTTCCATCAACTACATGTGCTCTCCATTCTCTCTGACTACTCTTTTGCCGCAACAGAGCAATAAAATATAACATTATATTTTTAGATGTAAGTGTTTGTCATCATTCTTTTAAGCACAGCAGCAATATACAACAAAAGCACAATACACCTGAATAAGACAGGAGGGTAAATTGAGCAAATTTTAGTACAAATATACCAACATCGATGTGAATAATATTTTGAAGAAAAAAAAACATGTAAATAACAAGATAAACATTGTTCACGATTCAGTAAAGTTCCTATTTTGTTATGATAATATTTAGATGCAGGTATGTAAAGATAGGCTTAGTATTATAAATTTGCACATAATATTAAAAATTAGGTAGAGTGGAATTTTTCAATTAGAATACGAGTAAGGCTACATATCCCGGTAGTGACGTCATACAGACAGGAAACTAACGTGGCGAATAAGCAATGAGATTTTTCTCTTGCTACTGAATCACCAGAGAAAACGATTGGGTTTGGATAGCTGCTTCCAGAGGCAACAGCTAACGAACTTTCCCCCATGCTACCTGTATAATTTGGAATATGATTAAATGATAGCAATGTACAAACCTTCAACACATTCTCCATTGTCATTACAATCATTGGTGCAGAGTTCATTAAGAATTTTCTCTGGTGGTTTCGTATTTCCCTTGTCATCTTTGACCCATTCTTCAGGATCGTTTACAACTGAGTTTTTACATTGAGTCTTGATGTCCTCATACATAGATTTGGTCCAGCTGAAATCATCAGTCAACTGTTGCAAAGGGAAAAAAAATAAACACATCTAATAATTTACGAGCAGATGGACCCGGCATTGCCCGGGTATAAAATATGCTGACAGATTCAGGTAAAATAAAATGTAACTTTGTTAATTATAATTTTTTTTTATTTACTATTAATCAAATATTTATTGCAACCAATAGCATCAAATAATACTAAATTTCAAAAATCCTATTTAAAAAAAAAATTAATTACAAAATTAAATACACCAGAATGCATTTCGATTTCTTCACAAACAAATCAGTAATTAAATTTTTTTAATAGTTGAAAAAAGAAAGGAACGAATTATTTCATGACCATTGGAAATTTAAAAGAAATTTGGAAGCATTTTAAACTGTCAGAAAGAAAGTAATTTCTGGCTTTAAAATTCCTAGCAAATTCCTATGTTTATAAATTATTTATTATTCTACTAGCTGCCATTCCCGGCAGTCTTTTGAAAGTTAAATTTAATTATTATGGCATCGTTTGGTCTTTAAATTATTAATTGAAACATAAAACTATAAATAATTTTGTTACAAAGAAACCGAAATTACATTCTGGTGTATTTCATTTTGTCATGAGATTTTTTTCCTGCCAGGCTAAATGTATTCAAATTAGCAAAATCAATGGTAAATGAAACACTATACTACTATAAAGCTCTATTCATCCATTGAGCACTATTTAAGAAAGTACTGAAACAAAGAGTATATATGTAATATATTATCCTATAATATAGGTGTGTATATATATAATTATTATTATTTCATGTATTTATTTGATATATAATAAGGTGATATAATATGTATAATTTGGGGTATTCAGATTACTGTTCTCACCTTGAGTGTTATTCTCACAACGTTTCGACCGCTGTAACCTCCGGCCTTCTTCAGGTGTATCTTTTCAAACTCGGGAATATTTCTGTCAAACTCGGGAATCTGGATGGAATTTCAGACAGAACCCTTTATTTAATCCACGGGGTAGCATGCTCTCGTTCCGTGAGCCATGACTTGGGAGAAGTCTACAGTAATTTGCCATTCTTCGTATCGCCCGCACTGAAGATTGACTATCACTTAGAACTGAATTTTATTTTGAGGATTGTCCTAAGACATTTCATTTCAAACACCAACAGGGCTCATTAAGAATGAAGCAATCAATATATGTGATTTATTTAAAAAAGAAAATGGACCCTGGAACGACACTATTTCTTTAATGCCACCTTTTCACTTCCTATCCAAGATAGAAAATTTGTATTATTTTTTATTTATTTATAATAATAATAATAATAATAATAATAATAAATAAAAAATAATCTTATTATTATTGTTATTTTTTTTAATTGATTATTTTCTATTTATTTATTTATTATTATTATTATTATTATTATTATTATTATTATTATTATTATTTAATTAATTATTTTTTATTTATTTATTATTATTTTTTAAAATTAATTATCATTTATTTATTTATTATTATTTTTTTAATTAAGTTATTATTATTTTTTAATTATTTATTTTTATTTATGTATTATTATTATTATTATTATTATTATTATTATTATTATTTTATTATAATTTTTTAATTATTTATCATAATTATTATTTTAATTATTTTCTATTATTATTTTTATTATCATATTTATTATTTAATTATTATTATTATTATTATTATTTTATTATCATTTTTATTTTTATTTATTATTATTACTTTTTATTATTTTATATTTTATTATTATTTTTTATCATTATTTTTATTTATTATTATGTTTTTCGTCTTCTTCCTCACCACTGTCATATCTCCTGCTTACTCTAATCACTTTCGATACTTAAAAAAAGCCTTAAACATGTAAATTGTTCTAAATAGACTAAAAGATTATTTCTTACCAAAATGTCTTTCATGCAAGACTCAACGCTCTCATCAAATTTGACATTTTTGACCTTTTTGCATTTTTGAGCAGCATTCTTTGCTTCAATGAAACTAAGACAGATGCCACGAGCATCACCTTCTCTTATTCCACTTGGAGTCGGCCATGTTCTAACCTGACAATTAAAAAGAAACATATTAAAGCAACATGAATTACAAAGAACAATTAACAAAAAAAGCAAGAACAAGAACGGATATTTTTTAACAATGAGTCAGCAATTATAATGGCTAAAAGCCCATTTGGGATGAAGTTTAATGCGATGAATACATTGTGAGTTGAATGATGAAAAATATTATGAGAGGATCGAAAATGATGAATGAAATAAACGAAATTCGATTGCTTATGAGGACGGTTTATGACAAGTATTTGTAATCATTGTCTTTGAAGATGATCATGTAGTCTGCAGGGTAGCAGTCCCACTGTAATATGTTCCAAAGACGGGAAACCCTTAGAAAGACAATCTGTACTTGTAAATTTTACCTGATACAAGGAATATGGAGGAAGAAATGAAAGCTCTTTTCCATTTGTGGTAGCAATACATGTTCTTGCTGCTAATGTCTTACAAGGAGGAATCAGGGATTGGAGCTCAGTCGAGAACCTCCATGGAAATAATGAAGTAGAGAAAATTTTAGCAACGTTTTTTCTGTGAGAAGAGGGTAAGTAAAGACCAAAAAATATCATTCCATAGCAGATTGCGAAGTCGATTTTGAACGCAGTCTAGGCAAGAAAGAGTGTTCTGAGCGACACCACATCCCCAGATGCGGCAGCAGTACTCCATCTTAGGACAGCATCGGTAATCAGGTCAGTTTTGGAGCAGGAGAATGATTTAACTATTTTTCCAGCAACCTTGGCAACAGATTAGATATTCTTAATGCTGCTATTTCAAACTGTAGAATGACAGAATAATGAAAATTCTATTTCAAACTAAAGTGTGATGGACATATGAAAATTCTATTTCAAACTAAAGTGTGATGGACATATGAAAATTCTATTTCAAACTAAAGTGTGATGGACATATGAAAATTCTATTTCAAACTAAAGTGTGATGGACATATGAAAATGCTATTTAAAACTAAAGTGTGATGGACATATGAAAATGCTCTTTCAACCTAAAGTGTGATGGACATATGAAAATTCTATTTCAAACTAAAGTGTGATGACATATGAAAATTTATTTCAAACTAAAGTGTGATGGACATATGAAAATGCTATTTCAAACTATAGAATGACAGTACAATGAAAATGCTATTTCAAACTAAAGTGTGATGGACATATGAAAATGCTATTTCAAACTTAAGTGTGATGGACATATGAAAATGCAATTTTAAACTGTAGAATGACAGAACAATGAATATTCTATTTAAAACTAAAGTGTGATGGACATATGAAAATGCTATTTCAAACTAAAGTGTGATGGACATATGAAAATGCTATTTAAAACTAAAGTGTGATGGACATATGAAAATGCTATTTCAAACTAAAGTGTGATGGACATATGAAAATGCTATTTCAAACTAAAGTGTGGTGGACATATGAAAATTTTATTTCAAACTAAAGTGTGATGGACATATGAAAATGCTATTTCAAACTAAAGTGTGATGACATATGAAAATGCTATTTCAAACTAAAGTGTGATGACATATGAAAATGCTATTTCAAACTAAAGTGTGGTGGACATATGAAAATGCTATTTCAAACTAAAGTGTGATGACATATGAAAATGCTATTTCAAACTAAAGTGTGATGACATATGAAAATGCTATTTCAAACTAAAGTGTGGTGGACATATGAAAATTCTATTTCAAACTAAAGTGTGATGGACATATGAAAATGCTATTTCAAACTAAAGTGTGATGACATATGAAAATGCTATTTCAAACTAAAGTGTGGTGGACATATGAAAATTTTATTTCAAACTAAAGTGTGATGGACATATGAAAATGCTATTTCAAACTAAAGTGTGATGGACAGATGAAAATGCTATTTCAAACTAAAGTGTGATGACATATGAAAATGCTATTTCAAACTAAAGTGTGGTGGACATATAAAAATTAAATTTTAAACTGTAGAATGACAGAACCATAAAAATTCTATTTCAAACTAAAGTGTGATGGACACATGAAAATGCTATTTCAAACTAAAGTGTGATGGACATATGAAAATGCTATTTCAAACTAAAGTGTAATGGACATATGAAAATTCTATTTCAAACTAAAGTGTGATGGACATATGAAAATGCAATTTTAAACTGTAGAATCACAGAACAATGAAAATTCTATTTCAAACTAAAGTGTGATGGACATATGAAAATGCTATTTCAAACTAAAGTGTGATGGACATATGAAAATTCAATTTTAAACTGTAGAATGATAGAACAATGAAAATTCTATTTCAAACTAAAGTGTAATGGACACATGAAAATGCTATTTCAAACTTAAGTGTGGTGGACATAGGAAAATGCAATTTTAAATTGTAGAATGACAGAACAATGAAAATTCTATTTCAAACTAAAGTGTTATGGACACATGAAAATGCTATTTCAAACTAAAGTGTGGTGGACATATGAAAATTCAATTTTAAACTGTAGAATCACAGAACAATCAAAATTCTATTTCAAACTAAAGTGTGATGACATATGAAAATGCTATTTCAAACTAAAGTGTGGTGGACATATGAAAATTCAATTTTAAACTGTAGAATCACAGAACAATGAAAATTCTATTTCAAACTAAAGTGTAATGGACACATGAAAATGCTATTTCAAACTAAAGTGTGGTGGACATATGAAAATTCAATTTTAAATTGTAGAATGACAGAACAATAAAAATTCTATTTCAAACTAAAGTGTGATGGACATATGAAAATGCTATTTCAAACTTAAGAATGACAGAACAATGAAAATTCTATTTCAAAATAAAGTGTAATGGACATATGAAAATGCAATTTCAAACTTAAGAATGACAGGACTATGAAAATTCTATTTGAACTTAAGTGTAATAGACGTATGAAAATTCAATTTCAAACTTAAGAATGACAGGCAAATGAAAATTCTATTTTAATTTAAGTGTGATTGACGTATGAAAATTCAATTTCAAACTTAAGAATGACAGGCCAATGAAAATTCTATTTCAAACTTAAGTGTGACGGACGTACGAAAATGCAATTACGAACTTAATTGTGATGGACAAACCGTATACACAGCCTCTTAAATTCTTGGATGCATCTAAAATAAGATGCATCTATTCAATGTACACATTAATAATGAAAATGCTATTTCAACCTTAAACATGACTGATTTGCGAAAAGGCTATTTCAAACTTAACTAAAGACTCAAGTATAAATCCTAGGACTGAGAAATATTACGAGAAAGGAAGATAGTTTGAATATGATTAGATGCCCCATCCCCAATTTGATGCCCGATGCCATTGCCCCGTTGCCCCCCCCTCCCACTATGCCACGCAACTGACTCGAACGACTTTTTTTTTGTCTCACATAGAATGATCGTAATTTATTTTGATAAAAAATATTCTCCTTTTTTTTCCTGCTGCAAACATTATATTCCATCTTCATTATTTTGTATCCCCGAGGTAATTATTTACCACAACTATCAATTAAATATTTTCCTTGATTTTTATTTATCTTATTTTTGTTTTACTTACTTCAGATACATAATTTTCATCACATTCAAAATCGGCGCTGTACTCATCAAGGCATTTCCGTAGAATTACTGATGTCACTGCCAACCACTGGTTATTGGAAGAATGATCCCTGCTCTTTGAACTTAGTGAGAAGAGCAAACTCTTGTGAGTTTTCATCATGCCAGACCATTACCACCTTGCGAAAGAATTATCCAATTTTTAAAAAACTGGAACGACTTTTTTTCCCCCACATTTTTTCTTTTTCTTTTGTTGAAAAACTTATTTCATTTTAGTTCTCTTGGATCTTTTTTTAATTGACTAATGAGTAATCACTTATCAAGAGCAAACAACTACTCAAGGATAAAGGTTAATGAGATGGATAGATTATCAGTTGAATGATGATAAATACTATGAAAGGATTGAAAATCTCAACATACCACCTACTTAAAACAATGGCTTAAGCAGAAAACAACAATTCTTACCCCTTTGTTAGAAACATCACTCATGGAATGTAAGGATGAAAGGACAAAATAGAGCGAAGCAAGAGTTACGAGGTTGTCGAGGCAATCATTTGCCACAACTATTGTTACATAGTAAGTGGGTACGTTTGCTAGTATTCATCTCGTGATTTTAATTAATGGGCCGATGTCGACACGTACACAGGCCATCAGGTCAACGAGTGCATTCAAATGTCATATTGACCATGAGTGTACTGAAAACGGAAGAAACGGGAGTTATGTGGAAGTTTTTGAAGGCGACTTACATGTGAAGAATGGCTGAACTTTGAATATCATTAAAACACAATCCCTAGCCCCTGGGAATGCACCTCCCACCGTTGGCAGACGGAATGCTCACCAACACCGTCAATAAAGATCGTGGTTGTAAAACAATTAATTTCAGATGTCCTTAGTCATGGGAGGAAAACATCGACACTGTAGGATTGTGATCAGCGTGCAATAACAAGGTATGTTATGATCTGGTATTTGATTGTGATCTGTTAGGCGTTGGGCCTCCCCTGAGAGGGGAGGTATGCAATTAAGTATTTTATTTGTATTTATTTCATTTTATACTTACTTGGGATGTATAATTTTTATCATATTCAAAATTGTCAGCAGAACTCTCATCAAGGCATTTCCGTGGAATTACTGATGTGTTCCAGTAATAATCAGTCATGTCATCTATTAAAGAATTAAAATCATTTATGACAGCTCAATTCAATAAAAACATCTGAGAAATTTAGGATCAAATAAAAAATAAAACATTTGTATATTTTTAATGTGCAGTTATAGATAGGAAAACGTAATAAGTAAACACCAAACCATATAGATCACGAAATAATTTAACACAGAATCATGCTTCTTTAGATTTGAGATTTCGTTTTAGTTATGAAACTTTGTCAAGAATAGCATTTATTGAACAGATTTCGATTAGATATACAAAATAGTTGGGAGTAGTAGTGAAAGGTATGCCCAAAAGGCGCAGTGGGTAAAGTAAAGGAATGTATTAGGATGGTAGAGAAGTGATGGCGATAGCTAGGTGAAACATTGGGTGTGCGATTAAAGATGATTGGTGGAAGAGATTAGGTGGTGCATATAGTTAGGTGGGTGAAAAAAGAAGTAAGGAGGAAGGTTATGGTGGATGGTAGTGGTAGGGTAATTTATGGAGTATGCAATGGTCAGAGGATATTCTAAGGCAGGCAGTGGGAGAGGTAAAGATAGTGTTGGGGACAATGAATTTACAAAATAATATTTTAATGGTAAAAACTGTGTGAAAATAGATTTTACTTGACTAAAGTTATTGGGTAAAAAGGTACTATAGAGTCCTGCACATAATGCGATAAAAAAAATTGTGTAAAGGCGATAAACATTGTTTCCTGTTATTGTTTTTGTTAAATATTAATACATTTGGAACAATTTTGAGTTAAAATCTAATTAGTTTTATGCATGTAAGTTTAAGAAGAACACGTTTGAAATGTGTAAATAATCGCTAATGGAGTCGTCGAAGAAACGCAAGTCGGAGAAGAAATAATATATGTACTTCCGTTTATTCGACGACTGCATTGGCGATTATTTACACATTTTAAACGTGTTCTTCTTAAGCTTACATGTGTAAAACTAATTAGATTTAAACGTGAAATTATTTCAAAATTACTAATATTTAACAAAAACAACATCAGGAAACAATATTTATCGCCTATACACATTTTTTATCGCATTATGTTCAGGACTCTATATTACCTTTTAACCAGTTATAGGCTGAGAAAAGGTGAAAGATTTTTCACTGGAAGGTTTATGTCACCTTGGGGAGTTTTTATTTTATTATAAAGATATATACCCTGTAATGACAAACGAGAACAGTCGTAACTTAAGAAAGCTTTATTCGGCATAAACTTTCAGTACAAAATTAGTGCTGCTATTTATATTGTTAAGACGAACAGGAGAGTTCTCCAAAGGGGAGATAATTTAGAATAGGGAAATTATTCGTAATTGTTCATTACATACCCTATGTTACCTACACTGATATATCGATCCTCCGTTTTTTTTTTACTAAAGAGTCACTACTTATGAAAGCCACTCAGGGATAACGGTTTAAGAGACCGTCAGTTGGATGATGATCGCCTCCATAAGTGAACCGGAAATAATGGGTGGGATGGGCAGAAGATTACTTATGAAGAATTGATCATCCAAGAGGACAGCTACAAGTATTGGTTCACATTAGACTTGAAGACGACCATACTGTAGTCGGTTGGGAAGCAGACTCGTGGTATCTTGTTCCACAAGCAGGATGTTCTAGGAAATAAACTTTGTTCATGGAAGTTTCGTTGGGTTTTTGGTAAAGAGATAAAGAGAAAGGAAAGTTCTTTGTTGTGGTTGTAGCTAGACGAGTTCTGTCTGTGAATCTTTTACCAGGGATTGGACATAAGTCGAGCACCTACTATGAACATAACGATACAGTAGAGAGAAGCTAGTAACACCTCTTCTGTGTGAAAGAGGCTGCAGGGAAGAGAAGAGATCATCCCCCACTAGATTGCGAAGTCGGTTTTGTACTCTGTCAAGACAGGAAAGGGTTAGGATACTCTGAGTGGCATCTCCCCAGATATGACAGTAGTACTTCATATCATAAGACTCAGTCGAATCAATGATTCTGGAATTATTTTCACACGCTTATATATATATATATATATATATATATATATATATATATAGTAAGCTATGAAAATATATTTATAGCAATTAAGCTACACAGGGGCTCCCGCGTTTCATCACGGGGGGGGGGGAATCTTCAGGCTAAAATGATTCCCCCCCAGGGATGAAACGCGAAAGCCTCTGTGTAGCTTAATTGCCATAAATATATTTTCATAGCTTACTACCTAGCTCTACTTACGTATCGAGCACTGTTGAAGTAACTACTGAAAATTGATACATAAAAAATTATATCTCCTTATAAAATTTTATGTGGATACATTAAATACTAATATATATATATATATATATATATATATACAGGGTTGTCTAAAAAAGTGCATCTATCTTATTATCGCTATCATTTCTATGAAAATTAACCATGAAAATGGACATAGATAGTGTGACTTATCAGCAGTGTGGAGCAACATCACATTATTCCAATGCTTCACTCAAATACTCCCATCGCTACTTCTCTGAGGACAGGCTCAGTTCTCAGCATACAAACCACTCTAGTCCTGTACATTCTCCAGAATTTATTTTCATTGCAAAAAATGATAAAATAAATTAGCTTTGAAACAATTGTAAAAAGATTCTTGGCATGAATTTCCTTATAATTAGCAAAAAAAGCTATCTTTTAAATGTGTACTTTTATTTTATTTCAATTGACACTATACACTAGTTTGATCTTACACCGATACCTTAAGTTTCATGGAAACACTAGAAACTCAACCCATAGAACTAAAAATATCGAATGTAGCCGATTCTTCAGTCGATGTTTTGATAGTCTGTTACACTATCAAAACATCAACTGAAGAATTGGTTACATTCGGTATCTTTAGCTCTACGGGCTGAGTTTCCAGTAAAACGAAGATATCGATAGAAGATCAAAATAATGTATAGTGTCAATTAAAATTAAAAAAATATATATTCTCTTGCCCAAGTAATTGAGCATTCTGGTTATTTCTCCTATAACACTAAATTAGATTATAAGTATATATACATATACCCTCTCGCTGATACCTCCTCCCTCTTTAATCTACTTGCTTGATTTTAAATTTCAATTTTTATAACTTTTTTTATTGTGGCTCGTTTTTTTTTTACCGGCTTACTGTTTTGGTTCTGAAAACCATTTCGCTTTATACAAATTTATATTTAAACCCATAAAAACTGTATATAAAGCCCATGGGAGTCCTTAAAAAATGGCTTTCAATACACAAATTACTTTCTAAACTTTTGCACTGCAACCTCAATCCAACTGGATTTATTTTGGGGCCTGTGGTGCTCTGCCTTCTCCAAGATTCCATGGACGTTGCGATCTTTCTTGGATTTACTATTATGGAACCTGCTGCTGCTACAATTTTCGCGATGCCTTCAACAGTGAACTTTTTCATGAATCTTTAACTTTTAATCGTTGCATTGGATATCTTCTGCATTTTCTTTTTATAATCATCCTAAATAATATTTTATCTTTTCAAATTTGGCTTTGGTAATTCTCTTACCAACTTATCTCTCTGTATTTCTCTGGTGATAAGAATTCCATTCTTTGAAAAGCCATGTTTTTAGGAAGGAAAACTAAATCTATTGTTTTGAACAACTGAAGACGTAATAGATTTTGTATTTTTGCAATTTTTATTCTGATTATTTAATTGTCATATATATATATATATATATATATATATATACACACTGAAGTCTTTGGTCCGAAGAGGTTGACTCTCTGTGAAGAGTACAACCGAAACATGTATGCACATATGTAACCAATAATGTTTGTATAAATAAAAATTTATACTTATGAACAGCTCTACTTGTTATTGAGCACTTTTATAAACACTTGAGTTTCAACGGATTTATATCTACAGAAACTAATACAATACATGTACAATACTATATATATATATAATTTCGGAAGTTTCTCAACCATTAAAACTATATTAAAAAAAACAAAAAAACAACTTATAGTCCCAAGTCTTTCAGTGGAAAATCACTCATGTAAGTCAATTTATTTTTTACAGTTATTATATTAGTTTGTTTCTAACACTATTTGTTTACCATGAAAAACTGTTTCGGGAATTTAATATATATATAGTCTCGGAAGTTTCTCAACCAATAAAACTATATTAAAAAAAACCAAAAAACTTATAGTCCCAAATCTTCCAGTGGAAAATCACTCATGTAAGTCAATTTATTTTTTACAGTTATTATATTAGTTTATTTCTAACACTATTTTAAGGGATCATCAGTTGTTTACCATGAAAAACTGTTTCGGGAATTTAAAAACAAGACAGTATTTAATTTCATGGCTTCCCAGCAGAGTTGATCAGACCCCACTTCCCTTAAAAGACAAAACATAAACGTTCCTTATACTAAATCTACGTTTTGTTCCATATAAATGTTTTGCTAACTTGGATTAGTTATTTAAGACACACAAAAAAAAAAAAAATTGTCTTTACCTGTGCTGTTCGTCTGTCTAATCAAATTTATCCGTTACTTACAAAAATGTTGCTGCATTTTAAAGTGTTTGGACGAATCCATGACACTATTATTTAAGTGATTAATGTATTATTTTTAGTTTTATATTATAAATATGAAAAACATCAACACATCAAAAAATAAAAAATAATAAATAATATATATATATATATATATATATATATATATATATATATATATATATATAGAGAGAGAGAGAGAGAGAGAGAGAGAGAGATGTGGGTGTCAAGTTAAATTGTAAGAATTTGAATCCGACAAAATGTGTAATAACAATAAAGAAGAAATGAGGAATAAACGAAGACTGAATATAAGAACAAGGATCACAACATACAAGTTATATGGGAAGTGTCGATATTTCGCTTCCTATTTTATTGGATGCTTTTTCATGGCTGGAGATACAGCTAAAGAAACAAGAATATTTATACGAAAAGAGAGAGAGTGAAGAAATATGAGGGTGGTGAAGTATTCTGGGGAAACCACAACCGGTGGGAGAAGAGAAAATGGGAGTAGATATAAGTTGTGTGAGAGTATTGATTTACTCCTCTCCAGGAGTTAGGCACAAGGCCAGTTTTTATCTTACTCCCACAAGTAAGATGTGACCCAAGGTCGGGTCGGGAAAGTGGGGTTTAAAAATTGCCTGGGAGCCCCGTCGGCATTCCCCGGTAGGGGCGCCTCAGGCAGTAAGCAATAAACTTACTCCTCCCCAAAGAGGGGAGGCGAACCCATAGACCGCCGTGAATCAAGCCCCGAAGGGCAGGACAATACCAGTCTATGGGGTGCAGTATCCATCGGAACAGATACTACACTTTGATCTTAGCCAAAAGGCCAATTAAGTAATTCTAGAGTAGAAAGATGGAATCAGTGAGGTTTACTGGGGAAGGCACATATGTATGCAGAATGGAAATGTGACTGAGATGGAATGTGACTGACTCAGATGGAATAGGGGGAAAGGAAATCTGATTCTTACTTGTAGTTTTCCCCTCAGTTACACAGGGAACAATATAGCCAATGGGTGAGCACATTTCATCAGTGGCGTTTCCACACTTGCAATATACCATGGGATTACTTTTCTCAACAGTGGACGGGCAAAACCCATTATACAATGAATCATTCTTATTCACCCTGAAATGAAAGAAAAAGTAATCGATAATATAAAACAGAATTGTTAAATTAAAAAAAATTTGTAAGTATATATATATATATATATATATATATATATATATATATTGACTCAAGTTCAATCTGCCAGCATTTGAAGACAACACAACTCCCCCATTCACAATTACGACAACTTTTAGTCAACAGCACAATTCTACACTATGACTCAAATGTAAAAAGACTGAAAATCTTAGAGGTCTTGTACATAAAGACTAGACGCCCCACAATAAACAACATTAATTACGAAATGACTTAACATATTTTAAAGTGCCTAGTTTAGAAATTCACTATAATATTAAAGAAATAAAACTCTAGGTTTAACATTTTTAAATATTGTAAATTTTAATTAGCCACGCGCCTAAAACGTGATCACTTTCCAAATACGGAATCTCATCACACATACACACTTTTATAAATTTACTGCACAGCTCGAATTCAGCAGTAATAAATATGCAAGTCCAACCCTCCACCTGAAGACGATTGAAAGAGTCAGTCGAAAGTACTCGCAAACAAAAATAGAAACAAGACCTGCTACGGAGCCTACATCAGACAATTAGACAGGAATACAAGAAGGATTATCAAAGGATCGAGAAGATCAAAAAAAGATTAATTAAACACAAACATTCCCTGATATACAATAACGTATGTCTAAATATATATATAGGGGTTAACGAGGGGTTAACGCTCTTTACTGCAAATCAGTGGCAATTTGTGATCGGAGTTCGAGCCCGCCGACCGTTGAGAATTAACTTCCTGCACTGAAGATTGCGTTAGCATGAAACATCGATGTCTGTAGGTAATAAATAATTAATATTCATTTATATATATATATATATATATATATATATATATATATATATATATATATATATATATATATATGCAAAACATAGATGTGCAGGTCACCTTTTGAGATGTACAGATAACAGGTGGACATATAGAGCGACAGAATGGACCTCAAGGCAATGGAAAAGATCTAGAGGAAAGTAAAAAATCCGGTGGAGAGACGACCTCAATAGCCAACTAGGTCTTACTTGGCAAGGGATAAAACAAGGTGGAAAAAAACTAGGAGTGAAATAAAAAAAAAACTCTGATGATGATGATGATGATGATGATATATCTACTAGAATATCCGTCCTAGGACGAGTAAAATGAATTCCCTGAACAGAACAGTTTTCCACTACTTTTATGTCCCCTTATGAAGATTACAATCAAGATATAATGATACTAGACTTTAAGTCTATAATCCTTATTTCAATTTTGATCAAACTCCATTACATGATTTTGTTTCTAGAAAATGTCTAAAATTTAAGGCTAAAGGGATCTTTATGAGAAATTGAAATTCAAGGAATCGTGCTTAATTGATGTCTAATGTCTATGGATCAAATTCAATACAAATCTGAAATATTTGAATTTTCAAATGGAAGGTTGTGTCCATATTATGCCCTTTAAAATTCCTAGTAATTTACTTCAAAGAAACTGAAATACTTTTTGTTAAAATTTCACAAAAATCAGAGGTATCTGAATTTTTACGAAGGGCTTCCATCCTCCTCTTTCCCTTTCCATAAAACTAAATATCGCCCACATTACGACCCCTTACACCTAGCAACTGTGTTCTAAAAGTCATAATTATTGGTTAACTAGTTTAGGAGTGAATCCTGTAGATACAAACATATAAACATGTACACATACCTAACTCTCTCTCTCTCTTTATATATATATATATATATATATATATATATATATATTGACTTGTATGGAGGATATGTTGAGACATATTATATTATAGTTTAATACACATTTTTATGAATTAGTTGCTGAACCTTATGACTTCCCTCGTGAAAATATATTTGACTATAAAAGACAATTCAAAAAATTATTCAAGTAATATTAAATATCAGCATGAATTGATGATTCAATGTGTTGTGTTCGAGTCCTGTCGGTTTTATAGCGACACTTTCATTATGAATGTTGGAACCTTTATGAGGTCCCTCCTGTGAGTACTTGGTTTTGAAAACAATCGGTGAAACCCATGTCAATAACAGAATCAAACCCGTCAAAAAGTTGTAACATGAATAATAGTATAAATTAACTTTTTTTTTACAGGTAATTTATTATATGTGTATTAATTTAAGTATTTTTATTTTCTTCAGACATTTAATTTTTTTAATATTACTGTATTGCAATAAGTCATGTCACAAGAGATGCTCCAAACTGCCGATGCTACGTGTCGCAGATGCAACTAATTTAATTTGCAAGCACTCAGAAGTTGGTGCAGTTGTCGAAAGCGTCTATAAATTCCCCTGAACACTTATAGGGTCAAAAACTATTGGACAGATTTACACAAAATATATATTTTTTTTAATGTAGTTCACCCCAAACAGGGCAGGCCGCCACTGTAGACGTAGGGGGCTACTGAGAAAAAAGGGAGAAGGTTTTGTGGCTGGGCGTCAACCTAAATTGGGATCTGCTCAGCGAGATGTCTGTTTACATTAGTTTTAAATGTCTGCATGTCGGTACCGTAGGGGAAACAGAGGCCAGCAGCATGAGGAAAGAAGCTATTGGAGCAGAAAGCTCTCCGGCATCTGGGGACCTCCACAGTGAATAGATGGGATGCCAGGGAGTACCATGATATGCCGGTTTTGCAATAGGTCTGTTACAATTCCACCATGACTACTACTAGTAATACTACTACAACTACTGATAATATTAATAAACACTTAAGGGTTAAAAACTATTGATTAGAATTGCACCAAACTTGGTATAGACACCCTAGGATGCTTGATGTTATAAAATTGAAAATGTTAATTGTGAGGTTTAAATTGATTCCAGTGGGCGAACTGACACAACTATAAGACAACGTATATCTTCCACGTGGAGCGTCTTCAGACAGCTGTCAACAATTTCACGAAATGCAGAAATTCCATCGTATGCGATAGTGGTAGCATACAACACACATGTCCGACCTGTACTCTTATATAGCTGTGAGACATGGTCAATGACGAAATGTCAAAACGCCATGATTCTGGCTGCAGTACATCGGATGGACAAAATTGCCGGTTTCACTGTAAAATCTTCAATGAAAAATTGTGTTGCTCAACAATCTAATAAGCATTTACAATAGGTATTGTATTTCTTTTGATTTTTTATGGAAGTCATCCCAGACAAGACATGAAGCCACTTGATGTAAGTAGCTTAACAGAATGAAAGATAATTAATTTGAATAATAACAAAAAGGGAGAGGAAGGTAGAATCACTTAAAACCAAGGTAGTTTTTTTAACTGATGGTGATAAATTCAGAGGCAAAATAATCGAACCTAAAGCCGAAACATGGCAGTGATGGATCCAGCCATCCATGCCGGAAATACCTCAAGAGGCACACATTCATGCACATGAGACAAGACGAAAAATGAATGAAAATAGTGAAAAATGAAAAAGAACAAATATTCTTAAGATATGCCCATTCAATCTATACATTTAACAATGGAAATACTATTTCAAACATAAGTGTGACAGACAACAGACTGAGCGACAGAGCCTCGTATAGAAATACTTGGACGCAACTAAAACTGATTGTATAAGTAAGATTATTTTTCGGACTGCAATTCTCATCTTGGTTGTTATTTTCACAACATTTCGGCCGATGTAACTTCCGACCTTCTTCAGGTGCAACTTTTTGAACTTGGTAACCTTCTAGTCAAACTAAAGAATCTATACAGAATTTCGACCAAACCTTTTATTTAATCCATGGGGGTAGGTAGTTCTTGTTCCATCAGCCATGACAGGGTCAATGTTCTGTCAGCCATAATCAGGTAGAAGTGTCAATTAGTTAGCATCTCTCAAATACGGCATAATCATGTTGACACACCGGTTCTCATTAGATCACTGAAGTTAAGCGATGTTGAGCCTGGTTAGAACCAGATGGGTAACCATTTGGGAATATTAGGTAGAATATTAAGTGTTGACCGGGATATACATGTGGCTGTGTACCGCATGTGAATTTTATATTACCTAGAAACTTCCTCCAGGAATGTATTTTTTAGTATCGCCATAGTTCAATCTTCACTACAGGTGATAATAACTAAGAATGCTTCTATCTGGTCATGGCTGACAAAACAAGAACAATCTACATCTTGAATTAAATAAAGGGTTTGGTTCGAAATTCCGAATAGATTCCCAAGTTCAACATAAAGATTCCTGAGTTCGACAACAAGCACATGAAGGAGATCAGAGGTTACATCGGCCGAAACGCTATGGAAATAGCAACCAAGATCGAAATAGTCGTCCGAATAATCCAAATAATTCAAAATTATCAATCCTCATGTTAAAGATTTAGAAACATAAAATCTAAAACTGATATTTCAAACTTAAACATGACAGATCGTCCAACCGACAGACAGAGCTTCTTATAGAGATGCATGGCCGTTTACACAACAAAAACTCGTCTAGCTACAACCACTGTAAATAATTTTCCTTTCTCCCTCTGT
The DNA here is from genome assembly GCA_963556195.1 of Sepiola atlantica. NCBI lineage: Eukaryota > Metazoa > Mollusca > Cephalopoda > Sepiida > Sepiolidae > Sepiola > Sepiola atlantica. The sequence continues at coordinate 57,018,234 of OY744523.1, read as the reverse complement.
GTATCTAAAACTAAATAGAACTTTCATGAGCAAAGTTTTTTTTCCTAGAGCTACACGTCTGTGGAACACAATACCACAGGGCTGCTTCCCAACTGACTATGGTCGTTTTCAAGGCCAATGTTAACAAATTCTTGTTGAGCTGTCTTCTTAAATAATAAAATTCTGCCCATTTACAACCATCGTTACCAATCTTCATGGTGTTGTCTCACCGTCTACCTGAAGTCATTAACCGTTATCCTCGAGTGGCCTTGGGCCTTGATAAGCGGTGACTAATTAGTACAAAAACAAAAAACAAACATTAAAAACGTGCAAGGGTTAAGCAATTTCATTTTGGACGCTCATTTTGGACTGATTGCACAAATAAAGTAACAAATAATTGCGTACCTCCAACTAACAGAGAATTCTCGGGGTCTCCTTGTATTTTTGATCACAAGTTGACCATCGGGTTTTCTAAGGTCATTCTTTCTGATGCCATCATAATTGCCACAAAGACCTACAAAATAGAAAGTTTCATGATAGATTATAAACATCAGGGTCTGGGTAAAAATGATGCACAGGTTTGCATAACGAGGGTTACATAACGAGGGTCGTTTTTGAATGGAAACGGTTGAGTGACACCTAAGGGTCAGAGGTGACTCTATATGGAAGTTGCAAAACCACATGATTTCCGAGCGAAAATTTTCTACTCATTGGTCTGGCGATATTTCAAGCAGGTAAAACGTGTCTAGGGCGCTATCCGTAGTGTGGGAGGGGGCAGACACAGTGTTGCTGGGTGTAGCGAGATGTGTATGTCTTTCTCTCTCTCTCACCCATTCACAAGTGGACTGTCGCTCTGCTGTTTTTTGTAACTGTCTCTCTTTTTAAATAAACTTTTTCATAAATCAACATCAGCGTCCGAGTGGTTTTGTATTCGTAGACAAGCAAAAACCTGAGTTGACGACGACCACACGAGTATATAATGGTTTATACATGCATGGGTAAGCGAAAATATAACACTCTTAGAAGTAGAAAAATGAAGGGTAGACGAAAATGGGTGATAGATATTTGATTCCTTTTTAAATAACACGGAACAATGTTTGTGTAACAACGTTCCGTGTTTACAGTGTAAATTTTGTCTTTTTACCATGTGTACGTATATCTGTTTATCTGTTACACAACATTGTGTTTGGTTTGTAAATTTTGTCTTTTTACCATGTGTGCGTATATGTATTTTCACTATTACACAACATTGTGTTTAGCTTGTAAATTTTGTCTTTTTACCATGTGTACATAACTGTTTTAATCTGTTACATAACATTGTGTTTAGTTTATAAATTTTATCTTTTTACCATGCGTGCGTAACTGTTTTTATTTGTTACACAACATTGTGTTTAGTTTGTAAATTTTGTTTTTCTACTATGCATGCGTATATGTGTTTATTTTGTGTGAACCTGTAATTTGACGTTTGTTCCTCTAGTTTGCAATAAGTTCGAGTGTCTCGCTATGTATGTTTCCAAACTTACAATTTTTCTAGTGTTTAATAAGTTCGAGTGCTCCAAACTGACAATTCAACCCCCAAAACGTCGCCATTATCTTTTCCGATCTGTTTGTTGCATTTGTTTTCTGTCTGATTTACGAAATGAAAATATGGAACACTGCATGAACACGGAAGACAGAAATAAGATACTTTATCAAAACAAGGGCGTAGTCGATTGTGGCTTGTCATAACGATTTGACTGACATACCCATCAGGTTGGTTTAATGTGGGAAGCCCCTCTCCCCCAAAGGGAGAACTCTGGATATGTACAAAAGTAGCCATGATAAGACCCGTCAGCATTTTTTGTGATTGCATCTTAGGTGATCAGTCAAAAAAAGGATGTAATTCCTAGGAGGATGGCCTCCTGATGCAGACCAGGCAGATGCTCACTTCTTATTAAGCCTGAAGACTGTGCCACCCAGCTTGAAGACCAAGAGAAAATGAAATGTTTTAAAGAAAGCTTAAAGGATACTCAATGGTTGAATCCATCTTGGCTAGAAGGGAAGCCTAGCTTGCTGCTGTTGTTGTTGTTGCTGCTGCTGTTGTTGTTAAGAATCCGGTAGGAAAGGGTTCTGTAGTGATTTCTTTCATTTCCTTTTCATCCCTTTTTGTCTTCTCCTTTTTTCTTTCTTTCTCTTTCTTCCCTTTCCCTCCTCCCTTGTTTCTCTGTTATGAGATGGTGCTGTATGGTTGCATTACATCATGTAGGTCGGTCTTGCTCCTTCTTTGTTGCCAGACTTGAAAGCTGAGTCCTTAGTTTGATGTCAGCACATTTGGAGAAGGGTTTTCTGGTTGGCAAAGATGAATTCGCGAGCATTCTCTCATTATATCCTTTCCGACACCATATTTACGGCATGCGGTGTCGACCGACCACTGAATCTTTGTGGAGCCAATATCTCAGGTTTGGATGATATCTACTGTATAATCGGCTCAGCGATGTTTGCTCTTTCCGGAACTAGTACTCTTCATCATGATGGTTGACCCTTGCTCCCCACTCACCGTAGATATCACACAGCATATTGCTGCTTTTAATGAGTCGTAGTATCAGTAAGTCGATGTTTGAGCTATCGACGAACCTTCTTTTGCTGTTAAATCTGCTCTCGTTGCCCTTGATTCAACAATGGCTGGAACATTATAAAGGTAATTTTGCATCTGCATTGGCTGATGGAGGCAAGCAATTGTAGGATGGATCTCTCATTTCAGAGCGTTATTACTAGGTCCACTCTGGGCCGGAATGGTCATACCTATAAGAGTTTCATCAATGAATTTAATATAATTTGTCCCGAGCCTGACAATAAACTACATTGGAAAATGTATTTGCTCCTATTCCACCATAAAACGCATATTTCCCATCATTTTCTACTTTTTTTCTGCGTACTCTATTTCCCAACCTTATCAACTACTCCAGCTCCCTAAAACCCAACAACCAACCGACCGACACTGAAACTTTGATCCCATTTGAAATCAACACTAGATTCTTTGGCAATTTTCAAGTGACAATGGTAAAACTTTTCAGAACAAACAGACAACCGACAAACCTTCAGTTTGGTTAAAATCTGCAGGAGATGCTTTCATCCATAAATTCATGAATTTTTGGTATGGAGAAGTGCTTACTTCGACAACGCCACCAGTTGGAAGATGAATCTGAAGAAAAAAACAAAACAAAAAGGATAATGTCTTCACAATATCAGATTCTTCATCAAAATTCCAATCAATTAACTGTCTTTTACTTACGATATTGCCAACATACTACACAGTGATTTTAGAAACACTCCACGTGCTCAGAGAATTAATTCAAATTATCTACCCACGCGTTGATATGAGAATTGTGGCTGTCGGCAGATTCGTTTTCTATTGGATAACATGGGTATTTGTTCTTGGCTATCTACAATGTCGAAATATCAAAAACCTAACAGCTCCTTGTCAAGTTATTGACCATAAAATAGATTCTAATTATAAATTCAATAAAGGCACAGAAAAGATAGTTCTAGCTATAATAACAACATAATGATGTTAAATGGGATACAAAATTAGTTATCTTCGTTCTACGTTATTTTAAAAATTAAAATAAAGTCGGGGCCCCAACACCTTGACGGCGACTCGGTCATTAAACAGGTCAGTCCTCTTAGGCGGATGGATATGGTGACTAAAGCCACACTCTTTTGTGATCTGACTTTTGTCAAGAATAGGTCGCTTCATCGTTCGTCCAGCCTGACGATCGTCGAAATATAACAGTAGTTTTTCTTTAGCCCCCAAGTGCCAACGAGGTAAGAGGCAAAAAAACAAACTTTCTATACATATTTAATAATGGTTGAATATAACACAGTAGTTTTTTTATCTTCATATTAGAATAATACTAAGATTTTCATTTCTAATGTAAATTCATCTCGCATAGATAAGAAATAATTTTCATCTTTTAAACATAAGATAACTTATAGCTTTGTTTTCATAGAAATATATTCTATATTTTGCTTGTCTATTTTGGCAGTTACATTTTATATTCAACATGGTCTTTGTGATAAATGTATCTGGTTTCGTTGTCATATTTAAATTTATTATTTTGCCTTATTATATGTACTTTATGTATTTGTAAATATTGTGCCTTTTTACACTCAAAATATGTGTTTTTTCTTTTTTTAACAGGATTTGAATTTACATAACTTATCTGATTGCACACATTTTCTCTAAAACTGTGTTAATTTGACATTTGTTATAAAGTCTCTTTATTGTCATATCCAAATTTCTCATGCTGACCCCAAATGTTTGAAAATTGTAAAGAATGTAGCGGGTGGGGTATTCGCAAGCTCTGATCAGGAAGACGACGCCAGAAACGGGAATGGTAGCTATTATTTATATACTTCCGACAAAGTATAATGTGGCACAAGGCCGGAAGGTTGGAGGTGAAAAGCCAGCACTCAAGCGGAAGAGCCAGGCGGGCCTCTAAAAATAGCCTGAGCAGCCCTGTCAGCATTCTCCAGAAGGAGCACTTCAGGCAGTTAGCGATTAACTAACTCCTTCCCAAAGAGGGAAGGCAAGGCCTGGAAGGGTGGACCTCTTAGAACTACCCAAGACATATACCACAGTCCACCAGATAAAAGATTACCGAAATGGTGCCGTCTTTGTCGACGATTATGGAATATTTGCAGGTTTTATTTATCTTTAAATTTTACAATCAGTTTATTTGTTTTGATATTTTACAATAGTAAACATAAAGATGTAATCAGTTTATGTGTCTTGATATTTTACAATAGTAAACATGAAGTAGTGATCAGTTTATTTGCCTTGATATTTTATAATAGTAAACATAAAGATGTGATCAGTTTATTCGTCTTGATATTTTACAATAGTAAACATGAAGAAGAGATCAGTTTATTTGTCTTAATATTTTACAATAGTAAACATGAAAATGTGATTAGTTTATTCGTCTTGATATTTTACAATAGTAAACATGAAGATGTGATCAGTTTATGTGTCTTGATATTTTACAATAGTAAACATGAAGAAGAGATCAGTTTATTTGTCTTAATATTTTACAATAGTAAACATGAAAATGTGATTAGTTTATTCGTCTTGATATTTTACAATAGTAAACATGAAGATGTGATCAGTTTATGTGTCTTGATATTTTACAATAGTAAACATGAAGATGTGATCAGTTTATTTGTCTTGATATTTTACAATAGTAAACATGAAGATGTGATCAGTTTATGTGTCTTGATATTTTACAATAGTAAACATGAAGATGTGATCAGTTTATTTGTCTTGATATTTTACAATAGTAAACATAAAGATGTGATCAGTTTATTTGTCTTGATATTTTGCAATAGTAAACATGAAGATGTGATCACTTTGTCTTGATATTTTACAATAGTAAACATAAAGATGTGATCAGTTTATTCGTCTTGATATTTTACAATAGTAAACATGAAGATGTGATCAGTTTATGCGTCTTGATATTTTACATAAAACATTGTATTTTAAATTTAAATATGAAGAGGTGGTACAAGGCCGATGTGTGTTTGGGTAGGATGGGGTCGTGTGTCGTTCTCTTGGTCTATTCTCTAAACTAGTTCCAGTCACCAAAATACCTCATTCACTCTTTGGGCAGTCTACTTAACATTATCCCCATGAAGATGTGATTTTATTTAGACAAAAGTAAACAAAAATTTACAAACAAATATTTTACAGGAAAAACAATGCACATAACATTTCTTACATTTGTCTTAGGCATGAAGCCTGAATCGTTATGGGTGGGTGGTCGTTGGACATAAAATTTGTCATATATTGACTTTACCCTACGCTAGACAGTCTCACCAAAATACCTCATTTGTCTTATGGGTTGGACCTACTTAGATGATCCCCAATTTGTTTTAAAAAAATGTTAAGATGTTATCAAATTTTATTTTAGTCATTAAGATATCGGCAGGGCATATTTACGATATGGCTACTGACAGCTGCCAGTCTCACTGGATCTCAATAATTAATTCCTAGCTCAAAATAATACGATTTAACTTATACAGTATGTTAGCTGGTAGTATTATTTAACAAGCGAACTAGTCATTAAAATATCGCATGTTGATTTTTGTGGAAGAAAGATAACTAAAAATGTTATACATGGCTGTTTGTAATAGAGAAAATACAAGCCAGTCGACTGGAGAGGTAGCTATGTCGTTTTAATGGTAGGCGTGGCTAAAAGCAAACGTAACGGGTACAACAAAAATTTTGCAACTTTACCTCATATTTATTTCCAGCAGAGAATCTATAGATGGCTGTGCCTGGAATTAAGGCAGCGTCATTCCTGAAGATTTTGATTTGGAGAAGATATTGGTTCCTGACCTTTTTCGGTTTGCATTTACTGAGTAAAATAACATTGTTGCCAGATCGTACAGCAACAGCACAATTGCAAGAGGCAGCGCCATTGCAGCTTTTATAGAAGGAATGCACCTGTAACAAAGAAAGGAACAAAATGATCTATATAATAATACACTAAGACATTTCATGCTAGTACGTACGTTATCACCTTTCACACACATTAACAAAATGAGATCGTCCAATCAGTAAAGATGGTGATTGGGGATAAACCTGATGTCGCTCAGATAAAAAATATGACTTTACCCATTTTAAAATGAATTGTTCTAAAATCAAATTATTTCACCTTGTCTTTTTAATAAATACACTTCAAAAAGTAACATTTGTTTTATTGATTTGAAGAATATTTAGCTGACAGTTATTTTTCCGGTAAGAAGAAAAAGGATATTTATTGTTTGAAAAATAATAAAATTGCTACAATTTTAAATAAAGAATAAATTCATTCTTTTTATTTATTTAAAAAACATTTAGCTGACAATGACAACAATTTTTACAGAAGAAGAAAGAGTCGTGTTTTCTTAATAGCATTGACACTGACATACATTTATTATTTCAAATGCAATATTATTATTAACAGTAAATGATACAGATTGATGTAGAAAGCACCGTGGAATTTCTGCTAGTACTGATAAAATGCTACTGTGATATTAGATATTTGTCGTAATTACCTCACCTTTACTATAACTATAACAAACCTCAAACTATACAGGGTTCGCCATAAGTAACTACTAAAAATTTGTTTCAACATAAACCCATCAGACATAATTAACTATATAATATTATTTCAACATAAACTCATCGGATATAATTAACTATATCATTTTATTTCAACATAAACTCATCGGATAAAATTAACTATATAATTTTATTTCGACATAAACTCATCGGATATAATTAACTATATAATTTTATTTCGACATAAACTCATCGGATATAATTAACTATATAATATTATTTAAACATAAACTCATCGGATATAATTAACTATATAATTTTATTTCGACATAAACTAATCGGATATAATTAACTATATAATTTTATTTCAACATAAACTCATCGGATATAATTAACTGTATAATATTATTTCAGCATAAACACATCGGATATAATTAACTATATAATATTATTTCAACATAAACTCATCGGATATAATTAACTATATCATTTTATTTCAACATAAACTCATCGGATATAATTAACTATATCATTTTATTTCAACATAAACTCATCGGATATAATTAACTATATCATTTTATTTCAACATAAACTCATCGGATATAATTAACTATATAATATTATTTCAACATAAACTCATCGGATATAATTAACTATATAATATTATTTCAACATAAACTCATCGGATATAATTAACTATATAATATTATTTCAACATAAACTCATCGGAAATAATTAACTATATAATTTTATTTCAACATAAACTAATCGGATATAATTAACTATGTAATTTTATTTCCACATAAACACATCGGATATAATTAACTATATAATTTTATTTCAACATAAACTCATCGGATATAATTAACTATATAATATTATTTCGACATAAACTCATTAGATATAAGTAACTATACAATTTTATTTCAACATAAACTCATCAGATATAAGTAATTATATTTTTATGGTGCGGTACCTATATGACGAACAGTTGGACTCGTCCATTCCTAATAAAATACTCGAAACATTTAGGCTTTTCATTATTGGAATCAACTCCATTCGTCTACACTGGCAGTCAGGACTGAGTTACCTTTTCTCTTGTTCTCTGTACATATCTTTTCTTTAATATATATTGTTCACCTAACCCCGTGTTCCGTGTCTTCATTTCAGCCCATAAATAGGGTCACAACATATATAATATTATCATCAGATATGAGTAACTATATAATTTTAGCCAGCTTTCCGGAAACAACCCAAGTCTGATAACTTGTTTTTCGTCATTTTCTTCTTTAAGTTAGGCAGAAAGGTACATTTTATTGCGTTTGGGACAGTTATATTTTATTACTCCAAAAGACGAAAACCCCCATCAATCAAACTTCGGTGATTTACGGAAAATTGTCCGTCTACCATTGCGAACTCTAATTTCAACCACATCGTATTTAAACGAAATATTATATTGAAATAAAAACGTTTTCAAAAACTTATGCAGGTAGATAGAAAAGTAATTTTCTTGCGTTTGGTAGCAGTTACTTGTTCAGTATCTGTTTTTTACCCCTTTTTTCTTGTTAACTATACTGCACAATCGCCGAAATTTTATTATTAATTAGCAGAATACACGTCCTGAGATGGTTATTTTGCTAATAGTATGTAAACAAAAGAAACTATTAAGCTACTTACCGCATATGGGAGTGTAGTGTGTCTGTACAGTACAAATTCACCTTCTTCATAGTTATCATACGAATATCCATCAAAGGTTGTCATGTGGGGGTCATTAATCGATTTGCACTGGGAGGGATTATAAATATCCTTTACAGTCACCTAAAGGGGGAAAAAATATCACATACAATTTTCATGTATACTTTTGCCATCAATATAATAATACACTTAGACATTTCCGGTTCGTACGTACGTTATCACCTTCCACAAACATTTATTTTAATGAGATCGTCCGATTACGAAAGATGAAATGTAATGCAAAAAAGTACTTGAAAATGTATTTGCGTTGTTAAGGTAAAAGTTGTGGGTTAATCCATTTTAAAATGAATTGTTCCCAAAGCGAATTCTAGTATTTGCATATGTTTTACTTTAATGCTATTTTAATACATATGTAAGTGTTAAAATGTTGAATAAATAAAAAAGAGACATATTCGTTTTATTTACTTCAATTTTACAATATTTCTCTGTATATTATAAAACCTTAAGTACATGTATTATTTCAAGAGGCATATTAGTATTAACAGTAAATTATACTGATAAATAGGAGGATATTGGCAACCATCACCAAATCTCTCCTGTAAGTAGCCCATTCTATAAAACAAAACAAAAAATCGGGGAAAACCAATGCCAACAACAAAATCAAGCCGGTCAAAAAGTCGTACCATCCTGATCCATACAAAATTAGTTTTATACGGGTGCATGGTAGGCTCACACCAGATCCAGACTTCAGATGTAAGAGATATTTAGAAATTGAAATAGGCGATGACACGCTGGAGGTGGTAGACTCCTTTTGCTAATTAGGAGATTTTCTGAATGCTGGAGGTGGCTGCAAACTAAGTTCGACTATCAGAGTCAAGACAGCTTAGGAAAAGTTTAGAGAACTTCTCCCAATCCTAACATCCCGAACTATCCCAATTGTTACCAGGGGTAAGGTCTATGATATCTGCATAAGAAGCGTGATGTTGTATGACAGTGAGTGTTAGCCCCTCACCCAGGCCTCATTTGCCCGAGTCCAGAGAAATGGCAGGGTAATGATTAGGTGGATATGCAATGTAAAGCCGGATCAGATCCAGAACATTAAGTCAGACACTCTACTTGAGAAATTGCCGATTCCAAAACTTGATGTCCTAATAAGAGCAAACTGTTTTCACTGGTTCGGGCATGATCAAAGAAGCAAGGGGTATATCGGCACTTGTAGAGACCTAAGACTGGACAGCAGAAAGAAAACTGGGCGCCTTAGGAAGATATGGGAAGAAACCGGCAGGCAAAACCGTAAACAGTGGCAAATGGACACAGTCAATCCCCACAATCGTGATCATTGGAGACTTAATATAAGGACAGCTAGACAGCGTCGAACCTCTTGTCAAAGGGAACATAGACGATAAACCTGGATAATGAGTAGATGAGAAAAGCAACAGTAAAATTTCCACAGTGTGTCACTATAATCATATATAATATATAATGATACACAAAGGCATTTTATGTTTGTACGTACAAATAAAAAAATGAGATCATCTGATCAGCAAAGACGGTGATTTGTGATTAATCTGATGTTGCTGAATTAAACAATTCCGACTTTACCCATTTCCAAAATCAAATTATGTCATTCCTTTAAGTAAAACAGTACAACTTTAAATAAATACATTCCAAAAAGTGACATTCGTTTTATGAATTTGAAGAATATTTAGTTGACAATTATTTTTACAATAAAAAGATGGAATATTTTTTTAAAGTATCAAATTGCTACAATTTTAAATAAATAGAGAAAACAGAGACATATTTATTTTATTTATTTGAATAATATTTAGCTGACAATGACAATTATTTTTACGCAAGAAGAAAGAGTAATTTCTTCTTAATAATATTGACCCATTAAAGACATTTATTATTTTGAAAACAATATCATTATTAACTGTAAATTATACAGAGTGATATAGAAATCATCATGGAATGTTTAATTAGTATTGCTCATATATACTTACATTGACTAAGAATAAGACTTTTGAAAAATATATAAACCACAGATCTAACTAAAGAAAAGCAGTTGTTTGTGTCACATCTTACCTGCGGAGGTTGGTATTGCGTTGAGCAATAGTTCATAAGCAGTTTTTTCTTTCAATTTTAAAATTCATGTAGAAATAAGATGCATTGACAAATTTGTTTCTCTTTCGGAATTTTTTAGATGAGGATTGATAATTTGGATTATTTGGTTTATTCGACTACTATTCTAATCTTGGTTGTAATTTTCACGTTTTTAGCCGATGGAACCCCCGACCAGCATTAGGTGCATCTTTTCGAATTTGTGAATCTTTCTATCGAACTCGACTTTACGTAGCCCCTTACCTTTGTTAAAGGATTCACTTGCAACTCTCCAAGATATTATGTCCCCCAAACCCGAAATAAAACTGCACTTATTGGGTTTTTGTCTATTAGTGGATTGACTTAGGATTTGGGGTATAATCTTTTTCAATCACAAAGGAAGACTCGAAACAAAAAGATTTTTGTTTTACTCTTAACTTTTACCTATGTCAACATCCTCTTACACACATCTATCTCTAGTAAAATTTGAATAATAATTCATTTTGAACTAATACTGAATACTGTTTATGCCTACTTTTTTTGCAGATCATAAAACAAAATGTCACTTTGTTTAAAAAATATTTCTACAATGTTTTCTTTTATGTTATCATGTTATGTTAATTTGTTTAAATTTATAAAAAAAACTTTTCCAGTTACAAAAATCCTTTAGAGAGTACAGCTAGTGTAAAACACTCAAAGGTAAGCATCTCAGCGAATGGCCTTAGTAAACTCTGTCTATTCCTTGTCAACCAATCACATGCTCATATTTGTGTACGAACAGACAAACTCCAAAAAGTACCATAACTTTTTAATAGTATATAGATAGATAGGTTATTCTAGTACTTACAGTCACGTGTGAAGGTTTTTGTTTGATAGTTTCATTTATTGAACAAACCAGCTTCGCGTTGACAGCAACAATCACAGTTTGGTCCCTGTCTCTGATTCCGTCAACGGTAGCTTTCAGTATGATAGACACTAAACTTCTGCCATTGTTCGTTATGGCCTGAGCGCAAGGTGCTATGGTGCTGTTTTCCATACCAGGTACGGATCCAATAACCAGTTGAGTCAAATTATTGCCTACTGGACAGCGCCAAGGTTTTGATTGTGGAAGGATTTCAGCTTCGACTAAAATTCTAGCATCATCATTTGAGCCATTACAATAAAGGCTTGGTGGTAAGGGGCTTCTCACTGTGATGAATCCTGTTCCACCCTCCATAATCGTCAGCTTTGTCTGTTCAACCTAAAAAAAAACAATAACATAGTTTTATTTTTATTTTGATGGTTTTGGGGTAGAAAAGCTTTAAAAATTTTAAGCCTATTATTTTACATAATAGAGTAAACATGTCTTGTTTTCAAGCGTTCTTTTAGATGTATTCAAGCATCCTTATGATAGGGTCAGTTGGTCCATCATGCTTCAGTTTGAAATAGCATTTTCGATAAAAGTACAGAATAGTAAACACTCGAGAAACCCCCCAAAAAACAACACATAATTTATATAAACATTCTCTTTCTGTTTGGCTCTGCTTAGTGCAACATATAATTGGCCATGATGAAACATAAGTTTGATGTCATAATATACGTTCGCTTTCTTGTGATATCGTAAGAGATCCTTTTTCTCTCTCTCTTCCCATCTTTTCATTCTTTTCGCTTTCTTCCATTTCTTTATTCTTTTACTCTCTTTTCTTTTTCCCGTCCCTCATTCTTCCTCTACTCTTGCTTTCCCTCTTTCCCTTTCTCTTTCTCTCTCCTCTTTCCCTCTTTTAATTATTTACATTATTCCATTCCTCCCACCACTTCCTTTATAATTCGCCCTTTATTTACATCATCAGCCCTTCCATCCACCATCTAAAACATTCATGCACAAACAAACATTCACGATTCTCGGTTTTAGTATTATATAGATAGAGGAATCTGTTATCATATCATTTTTTGTGTCATTACATTGAATATTGTTGCATTGTGGCGATAAAAAATAAGCTCTTCCAAACACTGTATTTATTCCTAACTTTTAAAATGTAAGATGAAATAATCTATTCTCTCCTTGAGCGTAGTGGCTGTATTCTTCACATTTGACATCATTTATTCTATCCTTGCATTCTTTTTAAGTCATCACTGCTCCCCCCCCCAAATCATTATTTGAGGATAAAAGTTCAGTCTCAGATAAAAGTGCAATTACATCTTCTATATAATAAAGAAAAGTCAATATTTCCCTTTTTCATTGACCATAATAGCTTTCAAACCAAAACCTTCATATGCTAATCCATTCTACTAGCTACTTAGGTCAATTCCTGATGCATGTTTTCAGAAAATATGCGTCCGTTTCGTCCTTTTTTAACTTATCTACTCCCACAAACCTCCATAGTCACCGAGGACTGTTCTTAATGGGGTGATTTTTTTTTTCTAAATCGCCGCTATTATTTTATATTTTCCTTCTTACTATTGTCTATATGCTTCACTAGATTTTAAATATAAATACAGGTCGCTCCCTTCAAGTATTATTTCTCCTTTCTGGGTGTATTTTAGAATGATCGAATACAAGACTAGTGTTTTACCATTACAAAAAAAAAAAGCACAAAACCATCTTACATTTTTCATAATAAAAATACTTATTGAATTTTCTATCACATTTCTAACATCATATGATCCATATCACAACAATTACATTCCTGCGTCACATTAAATATTTAGTGACATTTTTTTCATCTTTACTACTCGATTTTCATCTATTCATAGACATTCAAGATTAAAGGATTATTAGAATATATTAAGAATATAATTTACGAACACATAACAAAATAAAACGCATCTATGCAAGATAGGCAATAATTTCGTTTTAATTCGCTTTCTAATTCCAACTTTTCGTTATTTTTTCCCCTTTTCTCGAAAAAAATTATTTTATAGCCTCTGTTTGGAGATAAACTTTATCAACAAAGAAAGTACTGGTAGATTTATCATTTTGTCAGCAAATACCAAGTACACATATCTGTTTACAACTCGCTGTGTGTAACATTTGTTCATACACACGTTTTGCACCCCATAGACTGGTATTGTCTTGTCCTTCGAGGCTTGATTTACGCTGGTCTGTGGGTTTGTCCTGTGCAGTTCTAGGAGGTCCACCCTCTCAGGCTTTGCCTCCCCTCTTTGGGGAGGAGTAAGTTTATTGCTTACTGCCTGAGGCGCCCCTACTGGGAAATGCCGACGGAACTGCCCAGGCAATTTTTAATGGCCAGAGTGCTCACCTCGGGCGCTGGCTTTTCAAGCCCCCACTTTCCTGACCCGACCTTGGGTCACATCTTACTTGTGGGAGTAAGATAAAACTGGCCTTGTGCCTAACCTCCTGGGGAGGAGGTAAATAAATCATACACACGTTTCTGCCTTCCCTTTTTACCTTTAGCATTTCCTAAACAGTATTTTTTTAGAATCACTCCCGTTAATAATTCGGACTGTTTACGTATTTCTTTCTTTCTTTCTTTCTTCATTTTTACTGGTTTTAGGCATACTCTTTATTTTGTATATTTTTCTTTTACTTTTGCTGACACTAGATTCTAAAGGCCACATTTCTTTTATAAGCAAAAAAAAAAAAAAAAAAATATTGGTTGTTAATTAAACTGCCACCATGCTGGGTGCTCCTTCCCGAAAAAACGGTTTTACATTTACATTGTGCGTTATACGTTCGAGCCAGACAACCAGAAATAAAAATAGAACGAATAAATTAACTTCCTTATCGATTTATTTCTTCGTTTTTCTTTTTTTTAGTTTAATGAAATTGACTTTTAATGGTTCTTTTAATATCTTTTTTTAAACAAAAAACGCCCTTTATTAAACTTAAGTTTGTTTTACATTACGTTCGCAATAGTAGCAAATAATTCAATAGTTCAATGTTGAGGCCAGAAATGTCTTGAGTTAATATACTTGCTCTGGACACTCTTGAACACGGGCCCTGCTAGCTTAAATATATAAGAGTCAGATAGTTCTAGGATAAAATACTGCTGCCACATTTGTGAAGGTGCCGCTCAGATCAATTTTTCTTGCCTCAACAGAATACAAAATCGACTTCACAATCTAGTGGAGGATAATTTATTTTCTTCTCTACAGCTGCTTTCTCACAGAAGAGACGTCGCTAGTCCATATGTACTTGCCTCCTCAAATCAGAGTTAGACACAAGGTTAGTTTTTAATGCGGGGAAAATCTAGGTTTCAAAGAGGGGCACTCTGATTTTTTTATGGAAATCCCTCCAGACAAGTCATGAAGCCATTTATGTAAGGAGCTAGAAAAAAAAAACTAATTCAAGGTTAAAAACTAGCCAACGATAGTATTAGATGGATATATCCCGACCCAGAAAACAGCAATTCTTCTCCCTTTGTCAGAAACATCGCTCATGGAATGTGAGGACTAAAGGACAAAATAAGGGTAGCGAGAGTTACGAGGCTGCCGATTGGGACAAAAATAAAAATTTTCTCAGTCTTGAAGGATTTTTCTTTCACTGACCAAGTACAGAAAAGATGAAATGTACTATCAAAACAGATAATACAGTTTGCTCCTCTCTATCATTATTTCCATGGAAGGTGCTAAACTGAGCCTCAATCTTTGGTTCTTTGTTGAACGACATTCATAGCAAGAACTTGTCAGGCTACCACAACTGCAAGGACCTTTCCTTTCTTCCCCCGTGGGTCTAACATGAAATGGAACTTCCATGAACAGAGTTTTTCCAATAACTTTCCATCTGTGGAACACGTTAACACATGAGGGCTTCCCTGCTGACTATTATATGGTGATTGTCAACAAATACTTGTCAAAAACCGTTCTGATAAGTAATCAAATTTAATTCATTCCGTAATATTCATCATCATTCAAATGACCCTCTAGTGGCTTTTGGTTTTGATAAGCTCATTACAAAAAAAATAATTAGTGATACCTTAAACACATTTAATCTAAAATAATAATTCCATGTAAAAATCTGTTTATTTAATAGATAAAATAAAACAGTGCAACACATAGCAGCAAGAGGGTATGTAAGTAAAATTAAATTATATATATATATATATATATATATATATATATATATATATATATACATAAAGTCAGACTCGTTATCATTTCTTTGTGATCGGTAGCTTTCTTCCTACAAAATCAATATTTGATTCTGGACCGTCAGCTTTTTTTGTGTATCGTTGAGGAATAAAATGTAATTCGATTTAATACTTATCAGAAAATACTTTGTTTTGGTCGGAATTATTTTCAAATAGTCGTCATCTTAAAAAAATGGATGTAACACTGTATTCGTCCATATAGAGTTACTTCCCTATGATTGGAACAAAAAATATAAAAAAAATAGTTAATCAAAACAAAATCAAAACAAATTACAAATAAATGCACTACCGGGGATACCGGGTAAGTACAGCTAGTATGTATATAATATATTTACCGAAATCTGTGATATAAATTTATTACTTCGTCGGAAAGGCCCGATTGAGTTCTCACAATCAAACACAAAGCAAGGAATTATTTCACAGAAAACCTGAAACAAATGAAAATAAAAAATAATATGTGTATATGTTTTAAACAATTAAAAATACTACAAGAGTAGTTATTTAAAAGCAATTTGTGACATACTTATTCACAAGTAATCCTCTGTGGAATTCACTGAAAAATACATTTAGCATATGCACTGAAGTAAGCCATCAGTGATGTGTTGATTTGATTACATTTTGTTCTTTTTCAACATCATACTCACTCCACTAGTAATCCAGGTCTGCTTGAATAAAAACAAAGCCTTGTACTACATAACTAAATGACATATAACAATTGAACATACTTTTTTTTAACCAATTAGAAGTACAGTTAAAAGGCCAGGTTAGGTTAGGACAACCATACTACTGGTAATATGTAACTCAGTATAGTTGAGTGGTTGGTGACAGCTTTCTCGGACAATATCATTCTTTTGTCGATCAGGCTTTTCGACCTACTGATGTTATGGGCAAGAAATGTTTTCACTTTTTCATCTCTTTTCAAAATAATACTTTGTTCTTTTGTTATTTTTTATTTTGACCTCAAAAACATCTGCAGACCAGGGGCGGATTCAAATCCCGGTCTTGCCTAAGAACATTCCAAATAGCTAAAAATAAAATTAAAACCTCCGATAATAGAGGGATTTAGAAGGAAAAAGCATAATCGCCTGCAAAAGATCTAATACTAAACAAGGTAGAACTGCAGACTTATAACAGTTTTGACCATTCCTTAATTAGTAGATGAACATGCAGTATACGTCCTCAATCATACATGTATGTTATTGTTCTATTAATATACGCGGTATTTATTCCTTTTCTTCAAAAGCTGTCGCTTCCAATTCAACTTTCAATGCTTCTCTTCAAAAATAAAACGTATTTTCTCTTGTGCGAGAATTGGACTTCTTTTCGGGATAAAAATACCCACATAATAACTATTGTGTTTCGTCACTAAATGATCTAAAAATTGTTGATTTCTAATAAAACAGACAAAAATTGCAGAATAGTATTAAAGAATAGTATTACCTCTTTTCCGGCTACGAAAGTACAATTAAAAAAAGATGTATATGAAAGGACTAACGATTTTTATAGATACTCACTTCAGTGCCAAAATTGTAAACGTAAGACCCTGTCTTATTCCAATGAACCGTTGTAACCTCCTTCCCTAATTCCTGGCTGTCTTTCATATCATCATCAATATACCATTTAATGATATAACCAATAGCTTTTTCTTTTGCTCGGACAAAATCACATGAAAATACTGTTTTGGATTCCAATTTGGTGATGCTGATTTTGGGCTTCTCTGGCAAGAAAGGCTCGTCTTTAAAAATATAAGAAATTAAATAATAAATGTGTTTTTGGTAAATATATAGATACAAATGTTTAAATACATGATGATAAGTACACAACTTAAAAAAATTAACATACGACTAAAACTCTAAGAATGTTGTTTGTTTACTTGTTATCATCGTTGTTACCTACACAGCTAGATTGTCTCCCCTTACTAACTGTTCTTCAATTAAGAAAGTTCCTTTGTTACTATTATCTCGTGTCAACTTGACAGCAAATGATAAAACAGATAAAACAATTTGTTTTATAACAGGTTAAACAAACCCATGATTTTTATTGTCACAACTGTCTAGCATAGAATGAAATTTCTGTAGTGACTGCTATTTTTATTAATGTAATGAAAGGTTTTATTCTGTGTTCTAGGAGGCCATCTTCCAGGCACTACCACTCCATTGCACCAGTGCATGTCATTAGTGCATGTCATTTGACGCACCCTCATTTGTGTAGAAAATTCCTCAAATATATGATAAAAATATTGTGAGGTATTTATTACCAGCTATTAATGCTCAAAAGATGTTAATTTCTAACGACATTGACGCATTAAGTCGACCTTGTGTCACATCCAGTCGCCGAGGGGAGGAATATAAATAACATTTACTCTTTGATCCTAATGGTTATTTGTTAATATAAGATCGAATGTATATAGTCACAACATCATAGTAACTTTTTTTCCAATGCATCTCTTTAGAGATAGGCTTGTTTTCTTTTTTTTTGGGGGGGGGGGGGTCTCCAGGTTCCAGCGTTTTTACGTCTGATGTGGAACAATCGGCATGATCTTAAAACAAAGTTGATTTTGTTCAAATAGTTCATCCTGTGGAGTTTCTTAATTTCCCTTCTTAGCAAAATTAGTTATAACTTAGCATCTGTTTTAAAATATTTTTTTACTTTGAGTCACCATTTATCAAGGCCCAAAGGCTACTTGAGGATAAGGGATAATGAGCTTGCCAGGAGGATGGTGAGATAACACCATAATGATTGGTAACGATGGTTGAAACTGCGTAGAATTTGATTATTTAAGAGGACAGCTCAACAAAAATTTGTTTACGTTTGACTTGAAAATGACTATGTTGTAGTCAACTGTTCCCCAGATGGGTATTTCTAGGAAATAAACTTTGCTCATGAACGCTGTTTAGTTTTAGTTACACAGAGGGAGAAAAGAAAATTATTGACAGTGGTTGTAGCTAGACGAGTTTTTGTTGTGAATGTTTTACAGGGGGAAACCATAGATTGGATCTCAGTCGAGCACCTACCATGAAAATAATGATAGAGCAAAGAAAGACTAGCAAAATACTACAAATTATTTTTCTAGGTAGCATCTTTCAAATCGTTTTTTAGCCTTTGAAAGGATTCTAATATCAAAGGAGGTAATGTAAATCCTTTATTGTGGTTTAGTACTAGTACTCTTTCTGAAAAGTTCTGGATAAATTGGCTATAATAAAAGAACATTACAATAATTCGTCTCTGTGACTTCAAGAACTCTGTTTGGTTATTTCCAGTTTCTTCGGTGCCATTATCTGTACAAGGATAGTTTATGAAAGTAAGTTTCCAGTACTTGTATTTTTTTTTCTGCGTTAAAGGCTGTAGTCTCTGTCTCGAATCTTTCAAGAAAAAATATTCTGTTCCATTTTTGATTTTCTGGTGCTATCAAACATGAAGCAAATACTCTTGTGGTCTGTAACTGTTTTAATTACAAACGACACTACAACAACAACAACAACAGTGGGGAGGATAAGCAATTAAATAGTCTTCGTACTGACTGACGAGTTCATTCTGGGGGAGGGAGGTAAGAATATAATCGTCAATAGATTTTGTATCTTCGAATGTTCTTAAGTTAATACAGTTCCTTTGCTACTGTTATATTGTGTTCTGTCTACTTACTGCAGTCCTGTCATTAACGGTCACACAAACATACAAATCCTGTCACCGTGCACACTTCATCTGCACACGAATGTTTTAGATGGTGGGAGAAAGGACGAATAACGTAAATAAAGAGCAAATGATACGAGAAGTAGTGAGAGAAATTGAATGATGTCAATAATTAAGAGAGAGAGAGAGAGAGAGAGAGAAAGAGAGGGGAAATAGGAGACAGAAAAAGAGGAGAGAGTTCGGAGAGAAACAAAGGGGAAGAGAGAGAGAGCGGGAACGGGGGTTGAGAGAATGTAAAAGATAAATTGAAAAAAATAGGGAGGGTGAGAGAGAGAGGGGTTAGAAATGGAAAGAGGGGTTAGAGATACAGGGAGAGAGGGGGTCTATTGTAACATTCCATAGTATTCTAAAATCCTTTCAATCTGTACATGAATGTTTCAGCTAGTAGGAGGAAGGGCAAAACATGTAAACAATGGGTGAATGATGAGAGAAATGGTGAGAGAAAATAAATGATTTAAATTACTTACAAAGACAGTAGGAAGAGGAGAGAGAAACAAAGGGGGTGAGAGAAGGTAAGAGATCGATAGAGAGAAAGAGGGGGAGGAAGAGAGAGCAGAAGAGAGTGGTAAGATATAAAGGGAGAGAAGGGTTAGAAATGAAGAAAGGGGTTAGAGAGAGAGAGAGACAGACAGACAGACAGACAGACAGACATACAGACAGAGAGACAGAGAGAGGGGGTCTATTATAACATCCCAATGTATTCTGAAATCCTTTGAATCTGTACATGGATGGGCAAAACATGTAAACAATGGGCGAATGATAAGAGAAGTGGTGAAAGAAATTAAATGACTTAAATAATTAAAAAAGAGAGAGAAAAGAGGATAAAGAGGAGAAGGTGAGGAGAGAAAGAGAGGGAAAGAGAGAGAGTGGGGAAAATGTGAGAGAGAGTAAGAGATAAATAAGGAGGGAAAAGAAAGAGACAGAGAATTTATTATAATATCACAATGCATTCTGAAATCCTTTGAATCTGTACATGAGCAAATTTTCTTTCGAAGAACTATCTGTCTGTAAAACACAATATCACAGAGCTGCTTCTCAGCCGACTACATCATGGTCGTTTTCAAGTCCAATGTTAACAAATTCTTGTTGAATCGTCTTTTTAAATAATTCAATTCTGACTAGTTTCAATCATCGTTACCAATCTTTACATTGTTGTTTCACTGTCCTTCTCCCAAACTCATCAACCCTTATCCTCGAGTGGCCTATGGGCCTTGATAAGCGGTAACTCGTTAGTACATAAAGAAAACAACATGAATGTTTCAGATGGTGAGAGGAAGGGCGGATATCGTACATTTTTTCTAGTAGAGTAATATAGCTTTAGGGACCAAATCCATAATCAGATTAAAAATAGCTGTAATTATAAGAATGAACTGCATGAATTCATAAATAATTGTAAAAGGTAAATCTACAAAGACATTTTTAGGGTCTATCGGATGAAATATTTAGGATAATTTGATCAGTATCTATTATTATACTAAATGTGAATTTATCAACGTTTGTTTCCCTAGGCTTTTTTCCTATATACTTTAATAACACAAAATACATACTAAAATATAACATAGTTCTGTGATTGAGTTATGCTTGTAAATGTTAATGTCATATGGATTACTGCCCTTGGTTTAGGAATGGCCACCAGGGCTAGGATCTATAATAGTCTGGTGGCCATGTTGGATGGGTTCAGAAGTTAAGTAACAATTGAACTAGAAGGACTGTTAAAGAAATTGAATTACCAGTGGATGGTATTAGGATATTTAACAGTAAAGTAACTATTTTATTTGTTTCAATTACCTGTAATTTATAATTATCTTAACAAGTCACCCATATTTCTCTTAGCTATCTATGTATTTCTCTCGCCCCCTCTCTATGTTGATTCAACCACCCACTAATATTTCTTACTGTGTCTGTGAACATTTAGAGAAAGGGTGACTCTATTTTCTTCAGTGTAGCATCTAATTTACATACCACAAACACATATGTAAATTAGATGGTAAAAATAGTCTCATTACTTCTATATAATAATTATAATAATAATAATAATATAGAAGCAAAGAGACCTAACATTTTTAGTTATGAAAGAAGAATGTCTTAGTTTATAAATTTTCGAATGAAACCAAAGTAGAATAAACAGTGGTAGTGGTTGTGACCCAACGGGTCACGGGTATGTCTACTATTTTCATATAAATTATGTGAGATTTTTTCAATTCTTTTAAAGTTGGCATGAGATAATTGATTAAATCACTAGATTCTCAAAGAGAATAAATAAAAAATACACTAAGGCATTTCATGTTCGTACTACGTGAGCACCTTTCATACACATTAAAAATGAGATTGTCGAAAGGTGGTGATTAGTGATTAATATGATGTCGCTAAGGTAAAAAAAATCCGACTTTATCCATTTTAAAATGAATTGTTCCAAAATCAAATTATGTCGTCCCGTCGCCTAAAACAGTCAAATTTTAAATAAGTACATGTAAAAAAGTGACATTCGTTTTTATTGATTTAAAGAATATTTAGCTGAGAATTAATTTTACGGTAAGAAGACAGAATATTTACTGTTTGGAAAAGAATTAAATTGCTATTATTTAAAATAAATAAAGAAATAAGAAACATTTTCCTTTCGATTATCTGAAGAATATTTAGCTGACAATGACACTTATCTTTATGGAAGAAGAAAGAGTCATTTTTTTCTTAATCGTATTTACTCTGCCAGACATTATTTTAAAAGGAATATTATTATCAACAGTAAATTATGCAGATTGATGTAGAAAGCACCGTGGAATTTCCATGGGTTCCGACTAGTTAATAAATAAAAGAAAGAAATACCTGTCACAATTTCAAGGATGTTTAAAATGGTAATCTCCGCATCCCATAGCCGTATGCTTCCAAACACAATTGTCGAAGAAGTTCCCCACATGCCGTTGTGAGGACTGTTGAATCTTAATGGACGAATGACAGGCTGCATGCCAAAAAGTACTCTGTACTTGGTAGTGATAACTTTAACTTTATCGTCAATGACCATTCCCAAACCTGATGTTCGACTCCAGCTAATTTCAAATTTAAAAAAGTCTTTAGATTTCTTCAGGTGAGTATAGACGATCCACTGGCGCCGTGTCGTAGAGATAGTCAAGAATATTTTGTTCCGCATGTAATACATGGTCATTCCGACAGCAGTCTTTGGATCCTCACCACAACTGAGGATATAAGACCTGTCTTTGATGGAGACCAGCTTCAGTGTGAACTTCATGGTGAAGCCCAGAGGACATTTGGTTGAATCGTCATCAAAGCAGTCGGAGAAGAACATACCATAAGAGAAGGACTGACCGTCCTTAAGGTAGACTGCATGACCTCCATTTTTGCCATCAACAATTTGCGGCTTACCAGTAACTGGCATAGTCCCAACGCTCGTCACAAGAGTTGAACTGACAATCCGAATGAAAGATATTCTTGTCATGTTTATCATAAATGCTGGAAATAAATTGATATTCAAATTAATGTTTACAAAGGAAAATATTAAAAAGTATTATGATAATTGTTGAAACTATTATACAAAGAAAACCACAAAATGTAAAATTCGACTTTGTTATATTTCCAGCCCCATGGACTATAGTATTATCCACGCAAACATGAGCATCAACAAAAAAAGCAATGTGATACATCATATATATAGGGTGGGCAAAAATAAGGGTCCTATTTTTAAAAATTCATAACTTTTTTATTTATTGATTTTTTTTTTTTTCTTTTTAGAATAAGTAAAGGACCCCTTCCGAAGCAAGCATGAGCCGTATTAGCCCTAAGGAACGTACCCTCATTTAGAAAACATTATTTTTGCTTAAAAAACTCAAAACAGTGTAAAAAACAATACTTTAGTTTTTGTAAGTTTTAAGAAATGTTTTTCGGCTAAAATTTGTTTTGTTTATTTCAAAAAATCTCAGAAGGGTCAGTCTACACACACATAAAGTTTGGTGAGTTTAACTTTTATTTTGTGGAAGTTATTCAAATTCAAGTTATTCAAATTTAAAGATAGGACCCTTATTTTGGCCCACCCTGTATATATATAAATAAGATTAAGCAAGTTAACATGAAATGATTGCTGTCTAGGTTGCTAGATTTAAAACGTTTCAAATCTAGCAACCTAGCAATGATTTCATGTTATTTTGCTTAATCTCGATTGTAAATTTAAATAATATTGAAGTAAATAAAAATTTAACGGTAAGTATGATAACACATATTTTGAATTTAGTCACGTGACCTTTAAATTTTCTTCATTCCACAAAATGGAAGCATAATGAAAGGCCATGCTAGCTTGAAGATGTCAGGCTTATTAAAGCTGTGACTGAAACATGTTTTTAAATGTGTAGCCAAATTATGTTTGTATAAATAAAACTTTTTATTATGAGTAAATAGCTCTATCTATTTTTGAGCACTATTATATAAACACAGTAAAGATTCTCCAGATTTTTTTACCCCGTCGATACAAACTTTACTTGGATTACTATATATATATGTATAGCATATATTATAAGTTTGTTGAAAAAAACCCAATAAAGTGCTCTATTGTAGGTTCTACAAGAGCTAATATAAAGTATTTTATTAAAAAACTGTAGATTACAGTGTCTGTTGGATGTATCCGGGTTCTATCGATCTGACCATACTGAGATTGATGAAACCTCGGTACACCCAACTAACACTGTAATGTATTGTTTTTAAATAAAATACTTCATATATATATTAAGTTAGATATGTTTGTATTTTTATATATTTGTATGCACAGGATTCACTCCTAAATTAATTAACCGATCATTATGCTAGGCGTAAGTGTGGGTAATAATGGCTATATTTAGTTTGATTTGATTTTATGCAAAGGAAGCAAAAAGGGAATGGAAGCCATTTCATGAAAATTCTGATATCTGTGAATTTTGTGAAATTTTAAACGTACGTAGGAGTTATCAATTAATAAATATTCCCGAAATTTTAATTTCTTTGGAGTATTTTAAACAGATTTTAGCAGGCATAATATGGGCACAACCTCCCATTTGAAAATTCAAATATTTCAGATTTACGTTAAATTTGACCCATAGTCATTAAACCCAAAGAAAGCCAGATTACCTGAATTTCAATTTTTTATTAAGACTCCTTAAGCTTAAGCCTTAAATTTTAGACATTTTCTAAAATCTAAATCATATAATAGATTTTGATCAAAATCAAAATATGGATTCTAGATATAAGGGAGAGTAGCATTATATCTTCAGAAGGGAACATAAAAATGGTGCAAACTGTTTTGTTTGGGGAATTAATTTTACCCGGTCTGAGACGGGTACTCTCTCTCTCTCTCTCCCCCCCCCCTCCCTCGATTTAAATATTTTAAATTTGCTGTATCCAATATATTTTAAATGCTATTATTGGTATTATTGTTGATTTTACATTTTTTGTGAAATTGCATGATGAGAAGTTCTGGGTTTCCCACATTAACGGGATATGTGTTTTTTTCAAGTAATGCTAAAAGATGACGTAGTTCTCTCTTGATTTCTGTATGTGATTATATTATAAGTGGGCGTTGATGAAAAGACTTTTTGGAATCATCTAAAAGATAATACAAAATAAAATTTTCCAAATTGTTTTAGAAACGATTGTATGTCAGATATTCGTTGTGTTTGAATTCTTAGAACTGATATAAGTAAAGTTCTAATTTTATTTATCTCAACTTACCTGATATATATATTTGTTGTAGAATTTACATTTGAATAGAAAAAAATCTAAATCTAATTAAAAAATACACACACACACATACATTATATATAAATATATATATGTGAGTGTGTGTATTTTTGACGATTTACATCATTTTTACAAATTATGTTTTGGAATATAATTTGAAAAGTTATTTAAATCGTCAATATATATATATATATATATATATATATATATATATATATTATATATATATATATATATATATATATGTAATAATTATTATTCAGAAAATATTCCAAATTTCATCCAAAACACTTTACTACCAGACACTTGTGTCTGCATATTCCAAAAAGATATTTTTTCATGATTACAAAATATCACAAACACTTACCAAAATGATTCATCAGTGTACATTTATATATCCTTTTTTTCTTTTCCTTTTACCACTCGGACCAAAGGGAAATTCATACTTTAACCCTATTCACTTGTAGTTGAAAGTTCAAAATATATTATGGCAATCGAACCCTTTTCCACTTTTTGCTTTCAAAATGTTCATACTCGATCAATAAAAAATGTACATATCAACGAATAACCAATTAACACCCACCACATCGGTCCATATTTATCTTTTGGCTCCTTTTTCTTCTTCTTCTTTTTCTTCATTCTACTCTTTTTTTTTCTTTTTTATCCTTTCGTCATAGGGTACACCTGGTCATATCGTTTCAATTGTCTATTAATCTCGTATAAACAACTTCCGGTCATGTGTGAGCTTAGAAGAATTCATATATATATATATATATATATATATATTAAGAGTTCGAGTACAAAACGCAATAAATCCAATTTATTTAAATTGAGAAATTAAACGATATAAGGACAAACATAAAATGTAGACTTCGACTACAAGATTAATTTTATTGAATACAAAAGAAAATTAATCCGATAGTACAATAGGCAAACTATGTTTTTTGAGTGTTGAAATGAAATACTTTTTCTACTGAGTTTTACAATTTTTAAAATAGCGTTTATCATGTTTTGCATTCGAACTTTTTCCACATATACACATTATATATATATATATATATATAGAGAGAGAGATAGAGAGAGTAGAAGGGGAAGAGAGACGAAAGGAGAGACAGACAGACAACTAAATAAACACTGATTAAAAACCTTGTTGAAATATTTACACTTACTTTTTAAGTTTGTCCAGGCAGTTTTATTTTTGTCAGGAATGCAGATTTTGGTCGGATCGTCTTTGAAAAGCTGACCTGTTTCTTGGCATTGACCATCAATTTTGCAAATATCAGTCTAAAACAACAAAAAATGGAGATGTTGTAACACACTTTAAGGAGGTCAAGAACTTTATTCACGATTTT
Organism: Sepiola atlantica; assembly: GCA_963556195.1. Lineage (NCBI taxonomy): Eukaryota > Metazoa > Mollusca > Cephalopoda > Sepiida > Sepiolidae > Sepiola > Sepiola atlantica. Next base: position 56,991,532 of record OY744523.1, on the reverse strand, counting down.
TCTGTTTTACAGCAATGCTGAAACATAATAGCTGGTACCTGCGCTGGTTTAGCCAGCTTCCTCCCCTTCTGCAGGAGGAAGTTTCTTCGGAATATAAAATTCACTAGCGGTCTCCAATCGCATGTATATGCCGGTCCGGGGAGATAATGACTTTAGCTTTTGCAATTTTACAACGAGATCTCTCCGTCCGCCCACATACAGCAATATAAAACAACACAAATGAAAAAAACACAAAACGAATAAAGCAGCATTCACCCTCGGCAGGTTGAGCTGGCTTCCTCCAAAGGAGGAAGTTTATAGAGATTATTAAATTCACAAGCGGTCTCTAGTCGTATCTATATCCCTGCCAGGGGTGATGACGAGATTAGATTTTGTAGGGAGGTATTGACGTCAACCCACATACAGAGCCTAGTATTCCCAAGTGGTCACACATCTGGTACTGACCAGGCTCAACGTTACTTAATGAGAACTGGTGTGTCAATGTGAGTAAAATTTGCTTGTACATTTTCAATATTATCATGATGTATTCATGAACAGAGTCGACACTATTAATCCAGTATGGTTGGAAAGCAATATTAAGGACTCTTTTTTTCTAGTTTAAAAGTCGTCGCCACCGTCGTAGTTACTACTACTACTACTACTACTACTACTACTACTACTACTACTACTACTACTACAACAACAACAACAACAACAACAACAACAACAACAACAACAACAACAACAACAACAACAACAACAACAACAACAACAACAACAACAACAACAACAACAACAACAACAACAACAACAACAACAACAACAACAACAACAACAACAACAACAACAACAACAACAACAACAACAACAACAACAACAACAACAACAACAACAACAACAACAACAACAACAACAACAACAACAACAACAACAACAACAACAACAACAACAACAACAACAACAACAACAACAACAACAACAACAACAACAACAACAACAACAACAACAACAACAACAACAACAACAACAACAACAACAACAACAACAACAACAACAACAACAACAACAACAACAACAACAACAATAATAATAATAATAATAATAATAATAATAATAATAATAATAATAATAATAATAATAATAATAATAATAATAATAATCGGTTTAACCTCCATTTTACATGCTGACATGTGCTAGACGGTTTTTAGAAATTGACTTCCAAACTAACCTATTTTGGGCCAGGTCTTTATTTATCCCTATTTCTCTCAAATCCATCCTTATCATTTCCTCATGTTTTCCTCGGCCTTTCCATGTGAACTGACCCTGCTACCCCAATTGTTCTACATATACTAACCCAAGAACCCTAATTCAATCTTTCAACGTGGCTATACCATCCAAGTCTCCTGTTCTACACACATCTCCCTGTACTGTCCAGATTTAATCTTCCTCTGAGGTTATCAGATGTAAGCCTGTCTTTAATTCACATTATGCATCCATAATATCATTCTTATATCATTTCTCATGTCTGGAGAATATAGAATATATGTGTGCAGGACAGGAGATTTCGTTGGTTTGGTCACATTGAAAGAATGGTTGAGAGTGCTTGGGTTAGTAGATGTAGAACTGTTGAGGTAGAAGGCAGGGGAAGGTCAAGTTAGTTTGGAAGTCAATTTCTAATTGCTGTTGCTGACCCCCCCCCCCCCAATAAAACATGTCAGATGTTAAACCGAATATGGTGATGGTGATAAGACAATATTTAAACATTTTGAAAGCTAATACAATGAAGGGACATATGTCATTAAAAAAGCGGTTTTCCAATAAAAACGATAGAACATATTAAAAAATGTTGAAATTTAAATCTCATAAATACTCTTGAGGATTTTTTTAACACTGAATTAGACATAAATAATATAGGACATTTTTTTTTTAAATAGGATTTTTCTTAAGTTTAATTAAATTACAATCATTAATCATGACATGAATCGAACTGTTTAAAATTAAACAAATTCTTTTTCAAAAGTTAATTTTAAAAATTACACTTTAACGTGAATTACCACAGATAGTCGATATGTTGTCTGACAATTTTATTATATAGATTGCTGTTTTATGTTCATTAAGTTTAAGATATTAGGATATTTGAATAAGACAAAAGGTCGTACATACCCTTTCTGTGCATATAGTTGCATTGCAATTCATACACCTGGAGTTAAATATGATATAGATCAATTTTGAGCTGATGACTTTGCGAGCAAAACTGATTGACACAGAGATGCTCGTTGCTTTCTGTAGTTTACATTTCACTTGACCACTGAAGACAAATGTTGCTTTCACGGTATAGGAACTGCGCTCGGTTAAGACACCCTTAACAAACTGAAATAGATAGATTATTTACACAAGATATAATATAAACATAAACCTGTATCAACATAATAGTTTTTATAAATTTAATGCTGGAAAAATTTGAATAAAATTTAAGCAATAAACGGCCCTGTTATATTAACTCTCTCTCTCTCTCTCTCTCTCTCTCTCTCTCTCTCTCTCTCTCTCTCTCTCTCTCTCTCTCTCTCTCTCTCTCTCGTTACCAAACAAGGCTTTCCCCTTTTAAATTCTATCTTTCGTGTTCTCAAAGAAATATAGAAGCCGCGAAATGCATCTGAGCGTCATGATCGACAGGGACTTCTTTGATAGCCAACATAGGGGACCTGGTCGGCATCCTGAAAATGTTGTCCCTTCTTATTTCAAATAATAGAATACAACAAACCAAATACAGGTAAATAAATACGATCAGCACGAACCAAAAACCACACAGAGGAAGAAATGGACCACGAAGGAAATTAGACTAGCAATGAAGTGCTATTATAAAAGCAACCCATACACATATAGGACATAATCCCAAAGTTATGCTATTGATTTGCCAAACATCTTGGATACTATCTCTGAATCTCTATTTGACAGTTCAATTGAAAAGAAACACCTATAACAAGACCAAACACAACTGTTTACAAGTAAAATTTTACGAGGAATCCAATGGTGGTATTAGTTTTGTATTTGGACATTGTACAATGATATCGTGTGGTCTGCGTTCACGCTGGACATACATAGAAGACGTTTTACATTATTTTATCTGATATTTTTTTTACAATACCCTGTAGTAAAATTAAACACAACTTTTCTTGGGTAAGATGTTACAAGCACCTGAATGATGGTAATTATTATCCAATCAGAGTGTTTGATTTTCAAAAATCTGCAATAAAATCTATTATCTCTTACTAATGGAGATTTGGTATCTGTCTGTCTGAAGCCGAAATTGTACTATCACTTCTATTAATGTACTATTGTACTGTCTTTTAATACTCAATTCAGTTTACTAAACTATTTCAGACTAATATACTATCTTTCAATGCTTAATTCAGGGGTGGGTAGTGTAGTATCTGTTCTGTTATCATGAAACCATCCTTCCAGGCATTAACGTCTCCCTTTTTTGGGGGATGAGGTAGTGTAATATCTGTTTTGTTTACATCAGAGACTATCCTCCCAGGCATTATCTCCTCCTTTTTTCAAGGGGGTGGCAGTTAATGTAGTCTGTTCGGTTGTCATGAGTTCATCCTCTTAGGCATTACCTCCTCTTTTTGAGAGGGGGCAATGTAATATCTGTTCTGTTATCATGAGACCATCATCCCAGACATTACTTCCTTTTTTTCTTTCTTTTTTTTTGTGTGTGTGTATATGTTCGTTCGTTATGATACCATCATCCCAAGCAGTACCTCCCCCTTTTTTACTTCGAGGGGGGGGGGGGGTCGTGTAGTTATATGTTCGTTTGTTATGATACCATCCTCCTAGGCATTACCGTCTCCTTTTTTTTTGGGGGGGGGGTGAAGTATTTGTTCTGTTGTCATGATACCTTTCTCCCAAACATTACTTTATTTTGGGGGAGGGGCGTAGTGTAGTATATGTTCGTTCGTCATGATTTATTTACTCCTCTCCAGGAGTTAGGCACAAGGCCAGTTTTATCCTACTCCCAAAAGTAAGATGTGACCCAAGGTCAGGTCGGAAAGTGGGGTTTGAAAAGCCAGCGCCCGAGAGGTGAGCACTCTGACCATCAAAAATTGCCCGGGCAGCCCCGTCGGCATTCCCCGGTAGGGGCGCCTCAAGCAGTAAGCAATTAACTTACTCCTCCCCAAAGAGGGAAGGCAAAGCCTGGGAGGGTGGACCTCCTAGTACTGCACAGGACAATCCCATAGACAGGCGTAAATCAAGTCCCGAAGGACAAGACAATGTTCGTCATGATTTATTTTCTCCCCTCCAGGAGTTAGGCACAAGGCCAGTTTTATCCTACTCCCACAAGTAGGATGTGACCCAAGGTCGGGTCGGAAAGTGGGGGTTGAAAAGTCAGCGCCCGAGAGGTGGGCACTCTGACCATCGTTCGTCATGATCCTTTGGGGGACAGTTTAGTATATTTTCGTTTGTCATATATACTTCAATGGAATAAAACGTGTTTGTAACTTTTGCACTTTTAACTATTTAAAATAATACATGCTATACTACATGTTTTGCTTTCATTTTCTAACATATAAGGATCGTTTTCATTTCCAGGCAACGCCGAGTTCCTCTTCTAGTATAATATAAAGGATTCTATTTTTGTTTTGCTTATTTGTTTGGTTTTCGGTAGGTGAAGTTACATTTCCTAATACAGAGTTACCTACCTTGGAAAAATCGTTTTTCTTTTCTTTTACTTCAAATTGACCATTAAAGGATCTCTAGATTTTAATGAAAATTAATTACCTCAATTTCAGTGATATGACATGTCAGACTGTCAATGTCTATAAAATCATCACCAGCAACAATTATTGTTGTACAATCATTTTGAGTTGTATCGCAGATCTGTTCAGCCGGAACGTCAACAAGCTCTGGTGGCTGGGTAGCATTTACGGAACAGTCCGCACCGAGAAATCCAGAAACACACTGACACACACCTGGATGCAAAAAACGCACACAAGAAAAAGAAAAAAAAAAAGAAAAGGCATAAACAAATATCATTAAAAGATGAGAATAATTTAGTTCTTTGATACAACAAGAGCACAGTCGAGATTTAATGTTTTCTTTTGGTTTAGGAGCACACATGATCCATAATACTTGATTTTATCTTTAATTCTAGTCAGAAATTAAATTCTAATCGACAATCTAAATTAATAAATGCGAAAGTTGGGCCCATTTCTTGCACTAACTGTAAAGTCAAAACACCATATTTCAAGTTAATTCAACTGTACACACTATAGACGCACCATCTTTTTTATATACTGCTTATATATATTCAATATTAGTCGCAAGGTTAACTAATTTAGACATTTTTATTAATTAAATATTATTTGTTATTGTTTTTTAATTCAATGGTTGTTTTTATTTTAATATAACAAATATTTATGTTTTGCATTATTGTCTTATTTCCTGGACAAATATTTAGCATTTACAGTCACAATAAAAAGATAAATAAATTTGTATTGAAATTACCAAAATGTTGATGTTTATTTACCTATATGAATAAACAAGAAAGATTTTGTTGCGTGTTTACAACAAAGTTATGAATGAAATGTTTATTATTTTAAATTAATATTACAAGTATTTTCAAATAGTGAACTTAGCGAAGTGATAGCCAACCGGCAAATCCAGCTAGTGTGTGTGTATATATATATATATATAGAATAAACTAAAGATTTTTGTGTTTTATTATGTCTCTTTGAACACCTCCCTTCTTAAAATTATCTTCTCAATGCAACACTAAAAAACATTGCACCGAACATTTTCACCATTAATACAATATACCGATCAAATTCTACTAAATATTTCATGTGATAGTTCCCAAAAATTCTCTTTTAAATTACTTTTTTATCATTATTTTTAAATTCATCTTAAAATGTTCTACACTATTGGTCTTCTTAACTTTATCTGGAAATTTTTTCCAAAAATATATTACTCTATGAGCAAAAGAATTCAATTGGTTAGTATATCTACTTTTTGAAATCTTTTTTGACAAAAACTTTCCAGAGAAATATAAAAAATGTGCACCATAGTTTGAAATGTCATTTATTGTCATTTCTCATTTTTCTCTCTAGTAAAGTAGTTAATCCGGTAAATTTATAGAAGTGCACCTTTCGTATTTCGACCCCTAAAAAAAAAAGTTTCTACTTTTTTGGGCAAATTACATATAAACAGCCTCAACAAATATCCGCTATGAAAAAAAATTATGAAATTTTTTATTATTTTATATTTTAGGAGGGGGGGTCACTTTCCTATGTAAGTTATACGTAAAGTGAGCACGCATTTCTTGGCCACCGAATCTCACCACTCGTATTTCGACCCCTAAAAAAAACAAAACAGCCTCAACAAATATCCGCGTGCGGATATTTGTTGAGGCTGTTTACATGTAATTTGTCCAAAAAAGTAGAAACTTTTTTTTTCTGTTAGGGGTCGAAATACGAGTGGTGAGATTCGGTGGCCAAGAAATGCGTGCTCACTTTACGTATAACTTATATAGGAAAGTGATTCCCCAACCCTCCTAACATCTAAAATAATTTAAAAATTCATTTTTTTTTTTAGCGGATATTTGTTATGGCTGTTTACATGTAATTTGCCAAAAAAAAGTAGAAACTTTTTTTTAGGGGTCGAAATACGAGAGGTGCGATTCGGTGGCCAAGAAATGGGTGCTCACTTTACGTATAACTTATATAGGAAAGTGACCCCTCCTCCTAAAATCTAAAATAATAAAAATTTTCATAATCTTTTTTCATAGCAGATATTTGTTGAGGCTGTTTACGTGTAATTTGCCCAAAAAAGTAGGATACTTTTTTTTTAGGGGTCAAAATACGAAAGGTGCACTTCTATAAATTTACCGTTAATCCTAATGTAATCTTTTTATTAGTTTTGTCTCTCTTCTTTCTCGCTCTTCCAATATCCATATTACATTTTAATTAACATGTCTCGACACTAGAGATCATGCATGAGTACAATATTAGTCAATATGAAGTCTTATCAAAGCTTTAAAACAACGTTTATCTCCCTTGATTAACATTTCTTTAAAACAACATTTATCTCCCTTGATTAACATTTCTAACCAATCATTCTATTCATGATTGTTAGCTTGATTCAAATGTATCATCAAAACCAACTCCTAAATTTACTTTATGATTTTTCTATTTAATATATTTTCAATTTTAATATTCTTGGATCCAATGTGTAGTACTTTACATTTTAAGAGTTTGAATGCAAACATGTGATAAACATCATTTTCAATTTTTTAAAATTATAACTACAAAAAATGCTGCATGTCATTACTTTAAGAGACTCCAAATCATTTTGTTAAATAATGTGATATTAGCTCAATGTTATTGCTTTTAATTAAAATAAACATTTACGGTCAAACTTTAGATTTTAAATATTTGTCTTTGTAAAGTCTAATTTCTCAATTTCAAGAAATTGGATTTATCGTGTTTTGCACTCAAACTCTTTATTTTTCTATTTTAATTTTTCCAACTATCTTGCCAATATGACAACTTATTTCAATCAATCTGCGTTATTTCTTTTGATAATGGTTTAACAAGTAGTTTAACTTCATCAACAAATAGTTCTACTTCTGAATTTATATCGTTAGGTAAATCAATTATCTATATAATAAAAGTGAATGTACATGTATCCGGCTGGCTTGAATAATCATGCAAATTTGATTTTTTATGAGCAAAGAAGGAGAGACTTAATCTCAATATCTAATAATGCCATGTCGAACTCCTAAAAAAATCTCAGGAAGAAACCAGACTACAGCTGTAGACCAGATGACTAGAGTATAGCCCCGCTCCTACTGACATGGAAATCCCCCCTTATGAGGCCTTCTGCCTTGATTCAGAGGCACCCTGGCCTCAGTGGAAAACACTCAACTACCTGAGAACGAGAATGGGGCGATCAAAAGTTGCTATGAGTAGATGGGGCTACAAAACTGACCCAGCCATCTGTGAATGTGGAGAGGAGAACCATACGATGCAACACTGCCTTGTCTATCCTCTACTGCCCAACCGGTGCAGCTTAAAGGATCTTGCAGAGTACAACAATTAGGCAAAAGACTGCGTAAAAAAGTGGAAAATATATATAATCAATGGATTTCTGAATCTAAGTTTAAATTTCCAAGTATCTTGCCAATATGACAACTTATTTATTTGTGAACGTACGTGTGTCCGGCTTGCTTGAATAATCACGCATGCAAATTTAATTTTATGATCAAAGAAGGAGAGGCTTAATCCTAATAATAACTGATGATAATAAAAAGAAAAAAAAGAACAATCATGTACACAAAGTTAATTTTATGAGTAAAGAAGAATAGGCTTAATCTCAACAATATCTAATAATGATAATAAAGTAAGGAAATAATTTATTTCACTTTTAATATAGACACAAAAATATCCCATTATTATTATTATTATTATTATTATTATTATTATTATTATTATTATTATTATTATTATTATTATTATCAACTTTAATATTCTGGATCAAACCTATGTTAAATTTTAATTTCCAAGTATCTTACTAATATGCCAACTTATTAAAATCAATCTGTGTTATTTCTTTTAATAATGGTCTTACAATTAATTTAACCTCATCAGAAAATAGTCTGAATTTATATTATTAAGCAAATCATTTATGAATACAAAAACAAAAGTCCAAATACAGAAACCTAAAGAACAGTGATTTTGAATAATTGTTACAAACTTTTACCTTCGTAGTTCTATCAATTTGACAAAGTGCCAAGAGATGTTTGTGGGCTTTGCATAAACTAAAGGAAAACGAGTTGTTGTACAGAAATGCTCAAAGTCGTGTTAGAATTAACAGCATATTTAGTGACAGTCTTAATGTTAAAGTAACAGTAAATCAGAGTTCTGTACATTCAATCATTCAATTTACCCTCGAAACAATAAACAAAATATGATTGATTGTTCTTTAATGGAGAAATGGAATTTTTAGAATATAAACAGGCAGACTTACCTCCAACACATGCACCATTGTCTGAGCATTCGTTTAGACAAAGATTATCTTCAATCTCTTTTGGTGGTTCTGGAGTGTCACTTCCGTTAGGCTTCTTCCAGATCTCTGGATTGAGTTCAATCTCTGTGATACACTGTTCTTTCAGATTTGAGAGGGCTGTAGTGTACCAGCTTACATCATCGGTTAACTAAAAAAAAATATATATATATAATGATAATAATCAACAATCCAGCAAAGTCTCCGGTTTTGCATACATCTTCCTATACTGTCCAGATTTAATCTTCCCCTTAGGCAATCACATTACATATCCATCATATCCTTCTCACATTATTTCTCTCTATGCAACACATATCCTCAACTCTCACTGGCCAGGTTTCATTTCCATACATGGGAAGTGACGGTGGCTAAGTGGGTAACGAGACGAAATGACAACCTGGGTGTGCCAAGTTCGAATCCTGTTCGTTTTACAGAAACACTTTCACTTAGGATGTTGGCAATCTTCACGTGATCCCTCCTGTAAGTACCCGATGTCTTTCTAGAAATAATTCTAACTAGAAATATATCAGGGAAACAATAGAATCATTTGATTACATCATCACACTGCCTGATAGACTCTTCTCTTGGTTGACTGCTGGTTAGTAATGACAGAAGTTCCATGAACTTACTCCATCCCCACCTAACTCTTGCTATAAGAGTAGTATCGGTTCTTCCCTGTGATCTGTTCCGATGGATACTGCACTCTATAGACTGGTATCGTCTTGGCCTTCAGGGCTTGATTTACGCCGGTCTATGGGACGGTCCTGTGCAGTTCTAAGAGATCCACCCTCCCAGGCTTTGCCTCCCCTCTTTGGGGAGGAGTAAGTTTATTGCTTACTGCCTGAGGCGCCCCTACCGGGGAATGTCGACGGGGCTGCCAAGGCAATTTTTAATGGCCAGAGTGCTCACCTTCTCGGGTGCTGGCTTTTCAAGCCCCACTTTCCCGACCCGACCTTGGGTCACATCTTACCTTGTGGGAGTAAGATGAAACTGGCCTTGTGCCTAACCTCCTGATGAGGAGGTAAATTAAAAAAAAATTAAAATAAAAGAATTAAGGGAACAAAAGACGAATGACCAAAATATCCTCAGCGTCCAAATATATTTTCTTCACATTTCAGTTCTCAGCCGTCTCCATTGTTTTACACTTCTTGCACACAAACTGGTTATCATTTCTCAACTTACCTGTGATTCCACTGCAAACAGAGCAAAGAAAAACTACCTGTGAGCGGGGCCAAATTTAGGCCTTACGTGACCCCTAGACCAACTGAAGATGGCAACTCTATGATTACTTATGGTTCGCAGATCAACACTATGCATTTTTAGACGCATTTTTACATGATCATTCTTTGGTGTAAAAATAATTAAAATATGAACTACATCACAAAAGAACCAACATTACCACAGGATTGCTTCCCTGTTGACTACAACATGGCTGTCTTCAAATCAAATGTAAACAGATACCTGTCATAAACCGTCATCAAAAGTAATCAAATTTTTTTCATTTTATTTATCATTTTAAATCCTCTCATGATATTCTTCATCATTCAACTGACAATCCATCCATCTCATGAACCCTAATCCACGAGTGGCTTTTCGCCTTGATAAGTGGTAAATTATTATAAAATAATTATGTCTTAGAAACATGTAACCTGGTGTAATGTTGGGATTTGTGGGGTGAGTTGTAACTTTCAGAATTATATATATATATATATATATATATATATATATATATATATATATATATATATATATCTAATGAAAACTTCATATTTAGAAAACATTGTTGGTATTTGAATAACATTTAAAAAATGTTTTTTTTTAAAGTCAAACAACAATATGTTTTTTTTTAATAAATCATTTATTTATTTTAAAAACTTGAGACTTTCGGTGTTAAAATTATTAACTAAATTATTATTCAAATACCAACAATGTTTTCTAAGTGTGAATTTTCCATGATCTCATAACTTGCTGTCACGTGACACACACACAGACATTCAAAGTCAACCATTTCAACTGTTTCCATGAAAACGGACTCTTATCTTCGCAAGGACAGTATGTCTCTGACAAAAATGATTAAAAAGTGAAGAAAAAAGAAAAGAAAAAATGTCTATGCCTTTGAGAAGGACGTTTTGAACGTCGAAAGTCTCAGGTATTTAAAATAAATAAATAGTTTATTTAAAATAAAATAAAACCAATACTCTTGCTTAGCTTGCAAAATTTTTTTTTCTAAATTGTTATATATATATATATTTCTTAAATATACATGACAGCATATAAAATGGACGTTAAACCGATGCTGTTACTGTTGCTGCTGATGCTATATTAGCAGGAAGACTCGACATTCCCCGGAATTGAATGTCTTTCTTCAATCAGCCTATAACATATATATTTCTCTTTTATTCTTACTTTTTACATTTGATAATGTTCAATTTTTGAGGTGGAGTACAAGGATTTACTCAGCATAGATTTGGTGAAAGAGGGTGCAAGTAAAGTGACATTAATTGAAAGAAATTTCGGCAAATGCATAATCTGTAAACCCTTTGAGGCACATCCGGAGTTTCTCAGGAATCAACGAGGAGGACACTTGTGCATTCTCACTAATTATTATTAACATTTCTATTCTTATTTTATCATTTCTATAATTTTCAAGTTATAAAGAAAATAAAGTAAAACAGTTTTTAGATGTCAAGCAGAAGTGCAAATCCCAGGATAATGTTATACCAACGTAAAATCTAAAATAACGTTTTTTGAATATTTCTTTCAACACGTGTTCGCTAGGGTGCGATTCTAAGTGGCTAAAAAGTGGGTGCTCACTTTACATATAACTTATATAGGAAAGTGATCCCCACCCCTCTTAAAATCTAAAATAATAAAAATTTTAATTATTTTTTTCCGTACCGGATATTTGTTGAGGCTGTTTACATGTAATTTGCCCCAAAAAGTAGAAACTTTTTTTTAGGGGGCGGAATACGAGGGGTGCAGTTCTATAAATTTACCCGTTGATCAACTCAAAATATATTTATTTAAGTACGCTGGATATTTTAGTTTCAGAATATATATGGTTATGGGAATCTATCTCCGAAACTGGTGACCAAACATATTGGAAGTACAACATTATATATCTACTAGAAAAAATGTGACTCGTTGGGTCACCCATTAAGTTCGGGTTGGATTATTTGCATCAGGGAAAAGGCAACCGGCAATAAACTAACCCCCCTCTCGATGTAATGCCATGGTTGGAGTGGTTAAAAAGAGCTAGAAGACTCTTTCTTATATTCCGTGTAATGTCACTGAAGTGTTTTATAATAAAGGGAGATAACTTATAGCTGAGATAATTTATTTGACTACAAAGGAGATAACAAGAGAGACTAGAACAATGACGTTATATGTTTATTTGACCTTAGCATGTTTGTCTTATTTCTTAATCATCATATTTCTGCTATATTTTATGTAATTACCGGTTATCATTTCTTGGAGTTCTTGTTCATTAACTTATTGTTGGACATTCATGACTAAGACTTTATGGACAAGTCAAGCATAGACTGAAATTCATTCGTACATAATATTGCTGGATTGCAAAAAGAATTGTAAATTTTATTAACGATTTTGTGGGCGGCATTTTTTTTTGGTGGGGGGGATTACTTTGTATGACCTATGCGAGGTTACGGTGGTTAAGTGAATAACGACACAGATTGACGAGCTGAGTGTGCCAAGTTCGAATCCAGTTGGTTCCATAGTATCACTTTCATTTATATAAGACAGATTCCAAAGAAAGAATGTTGCATATGCCTTATCCAATTTCACTCGACTGGAGCATTTGTCAGATTAGGACGACAACGATGACAACACAAGACTGCATTCATAAAAAAAAGAGGAAACTAATTCTTGCGGCCCATGAAATTAGAGCGATAACCTTCCGCCTAAAATAAATAAACTTTGCGCTATTTACAAAAATGAATAAGTAAACAAAATATGTTTGCTTGCAAGAAAGAATCGACCTGTGATGATTCAACAAATCTCTGATAATAAATCTATTCCTTACTATGGGTCTCCTGACAATTTGATTAAATAATGTTTCACTGTATCATTTTGATTATTTGGACTACTATTTTCAGCTTGGTTGCTATTTTCACAACATATCGGCCGATAAAACCTCCGGTCTTCTTAACATACATGTTTCATTTAGGGATGTTGGTAATCATTATGTGGTCTCTCCTACAAGAATGCCAACAACAGAATCAAGTCGGTCAACAATGTTGTACGATGCTGACTCATACAAATTTACTTTTTACCTAAGAGAAGTTCAATCATCATCCATTTTATCGTTTGCATAGTATTATTTCTTCCTTTCGAGTTTTTCTGCTTTCATTTTCCTAATGTAGAAATCAGTGAAAAATAACAGCAAACTTATGAATGACTCACGTAGTTCCCTTATATTCTTCTTTAAAAAAAAAGAAACTAGGATAAAAATCAAAATAAATAAATTGTTTTCTTATTTCTTTAAGCAGCATTACCAATTCATAACTTACTCTTATGTCTTCAACACACGATTCTATGGAAGTCGTAAAAGCTTCTTTGACAATTCCGATACATAACTTTCCGGATTTCTTGGACGAAATATAATCGGTACAGATTTTTTCAGCCTGCTGTTTAGTTCTTCCACTCTTGGTCGGCCAGTCTGGATCCTGAAAGTCAAAAGAAGAAATAAAAAAGAGTATCAGATTCTTGTTCGTTCTAACACATAAACAAACGAGACAAACCAAAAAGGAACAAAAAAAACGCTTATTTCTTGTTTTATCCTGCAAGAGGCATCTATATAATAATATGCTACGGCATTTCATGTGCGTTCGTGCGTTATCATCTTTTCACCCATATTTATAAAAATGAGATTGTCCGATCAACAAAGTGGTGATTGGTGATTAATCTGATGTCGGTAAGGTAAACAATTCCGACTTTACCCATTTTAAAATGAATTGTTCCAAAATCAGATTATGTTTTCCCGTCGAATAAAACGGTACAATTTTAAATGAATACATTTGAAAAAGTGACGTTCGTTCAATTGATTTGAAGAATATTTAGCTGAGAATTATTTCCCGGTAAGAAGACAGAGAATATTTATTGTTTTAAAAAAGAATTAAACTGCTACAATTTTAAAGAAATAGATAAATAAAGAAGAGACATATTCGTTTTATTTATTTAAAGAATATTTAGCTAGCAATGGCAATTACTTTTTATGGAAGAAGAAAGAGTAATTTCTAAATAGTATTGACTATTATTTCAAAAAGAGTATTATTTTTCACAGTAAATTATACAGATTAATGTAGAAAGCACCATGGAATTTTCAGTGGGCAAACAAATATGTTGAAAGAATAAGTTAATATTACAGTAATACAATTAGTATTAGTAGACCGCCAGTGTAGCTTCTGCTACTCGACTCACTAGGTGGATTACAGTCAAAGTATTATATACTTATCGGAAGAGTACATTGTGTATCTAACTAGGAATCATACTATTATACATATATAATAGGATTTATTTTTGTTCAAAGTAATGCACCAAAACTATGCACACGTCTTTCTTCCTAATACGTGGATATATGAAAAGTGGACATACCAATCAAGGGAGGCGCGTGAGCGCTCTATCCCTTAATAGACTCAAGAATGGCCTATGCTGGAAATCTCATTTCTTTGATCAATCATAACTCAAAAACCAATAAACCAAATTAGTTAAAACTTTGCACAACATTTTTATTTGATAGGTTCTATAAGTGTGTAGAATTTCAGCATCATTAGTCAAGACAACCCAGAGATCCAGAAAGTTCAATCATGAAATCATGTTATCTGTGTGTACATACGTACGTACGTACGTACGTACGTATGTGCCACCCTGTATCTCATTAACTATTTGATGGATTCAGCTGATTTTTGGCAGAGATAGAGGCTCTAGGGACTAGTTGATGGCATTTTAATTTCAGTTTACCATATAACTTAGTTTTCCAGAAAATGCCAAAAAACCTTAAAAATGACCATTGTATTGAGGCATAGCCTTTACAAAAGTAGTGACATTCCATAATAAATGCCAGTATACTGAAATCATATGCCCTTAATAGGGTTAAGATGAAAATTCATATACACTAAATGTACAAAAGCAAGGAAATTCCCAAATTTTTATATTTTTATTGTCATTAAGGGTATGCAAGCACAACAGGGCTATGTATTTTACTTTTTGCTTTTGTACATTTAGTGTATATGAATTTTCATCTTAACCCTATTAAGGGCATATGATTTCAGTATACTGGCATTTATCATGGAATATATATATAGATCTCAAAAGCATATCAAGAGAAAAAGACTGGTTAGAGAGGAGACCGACCGCATGTCACAGAGCTGATCTGGGTGCAGTTGACAATCGATGCAGTCGCTCTGATAGTCAAATCAAATATAAGAAAAGGAGGAGGTGAATTTCTGAGTAACACCTTTTATATTTTTAACCGCGTGGCTAAATCAACCAATTGTTGACCGTCACATCGTCACATTGTAACGAGGTTTCGCCTGAGATGGTGATATTAATTGTTACAAAAAAAATGTGCTGAAAAGAATCTAGGTTAAGTTTGGAATTTAGTGAAGAATGTGTTATTGGAATTCAAATATGTTTTGACAAATATTGTGAATTGTCTGTTGATTTGAAAGTAAACAAAAGTAATTTTTGTGTTAGTTAGTTAAGGTATGCATGAAAGCAAGCAAATTGGAGATGCTATCGGTAGAAGGTACAAAAACGTCAGAGCAGACGTTGTCACTGAGTAGTTAGCATATCTTCAGCAGTTGTTTTCACTGGGGGTTCGATCCTTGGGGGCCTCCATGATGCATAAAATAAAAGAGTGTGAGAAAAAGAATGGTGGCAATATTATAACATGAAATAAAGTAAGTGGTGAAATTCCTTTTGAAGTTTTCGAGTCTTTATTTGTAAATGCTAGGAAAATTCCACAACGGAAGATTTTGTGACTGGGTAGCGAGGACGTCCTCAGCGCTTGCTGTCACTGAGAGGGAGGGGGGCTTAAACTCCCCATGGTATATGAAATAGAAGAATGTGAGAAAAGGGATGGTAACATCAAATAAAGTAAGCGATGAAAATTATTTTTGTGTTTTTTTTTGAGTTTTCAAAGTTTTCAATTGTAAACCAGTCTCCGAGGAGCGATGTTTCTGATAAAGGGGGAAGAATTGCTGCTTTCTGGGTCAACATTCATCCATCTAACACTTATTGTATGCTAGTTTTTGACCTTGAAGTAATATTATTTTTTTAGCTTCTTACATCAAGTGGCTTCATGCCTTGTCTGGAACGATTGCCATAAACAGAAAAGAAAAGATGCTTCGGTAAATGCTAGGAGAATTCCCCAACAGAAGAAAGGGGACAAGTAAATGTTTCTTTTTAGTCTTATGTAACGTGGCATCGACAACGAAGATGTTGGCTCCGTAACACATAATTATAAGAAACAATGTCATGCCTAACCAGTTGAGGAACTTTACAGATTTTCACATCTACCCCCCCCCTCCCCCGCCGGCTGGCAACTTCCCATCTCACATCTGAAGGGGCACAATGTCAGTGAGAAGATGCAGGTTGTTCAGGTTGGTAGGCTTCAGACAAACATACTCTGCAGAGTAATAGCACAATTCTATTTGTAAAAATATTGGATGTAAAAACGTTTAATCTTTAATACATAAGGATTTACTAAGAATGTTAAAGCCAGAAATGACTTTCGATTTTACAGCTTAAATGCTTCGAAACTGCTTTCAAATTTTGAAGGTTCATGAAGAAATTAATTCTTTTTTTCTTTTCAACTATTAACAAAAGATTGAGATGGCTAACTCGTTTTTGAAGAAACCGAAATGCAATGTATTAGATTTAATTTCGTAATTAAATTATTTTTTTAAAATAGGATTCTTAAAAAGTTATTTTTGGTACTTTACACTGTTGCATTTTTTATTTCAATAAATACGGAACTGATAATGTTACATTGTGATAGACATAAGTCGTAGAGTGGTTACATCAGCTAGTGTTAATTTTGACAAGGTGCGAACTAGTGCAGGTCAATGTGACACGAAGTTTGAGAGCCAAATCAGTTCCCCAAAAAATTGATAGGAAGAGATGACCTGTAAGGTTAAATTCAAAGTGAGGGCAAAATAGGTCAGCCTCAAAGGGATATGAGTCGACATGATGCAATGACATCACAGATATCGAGTTGACAAAGAAACAAAGGTTTGAGAGTCAGTAGTCCGTGGAACTTTAAGCGAAAATCTAGCCACTAATATGTCTGTTCATTGTGCCCATCAATTTATTCCTAGTCCAGATAACCAATTAGGAATTAAGTTAGTCTCTCTTTCATGTGTGAGTATTTCTTTCCAAAATAAAACCCAAAACTCTCAGCGAACGTCTTAGTCTCCTTTGCTGTACACAATAAAAAAAGTTATATTTGTCTAGCTACTCTGATGAGACGATAAACGGACATACCCTACGTATATATATTTTTTTAGTAACAACAATGTTACAATAACAAATAATAAAATGATAATAATGTGCAGACTACGTAGAGGTGAGTAACACACACATATACACAGACACACAATCTCTATTTATATAAAGTTAGGTATGTGTATATTTTTATATATTTTTATTAAAGGATTCGCTTGTAAACTAATTAACTGATTATGTATTTTGGAAAACAGCAGCTAGACATAAGAGTGGATAATGTGGGCTATAATTAGTTTAATTTAGTTTTGTGCAAAAGGAAAAGAGGGTGGAAGTCCTTCGCGAAAATTTAGATAATGCCAAATTTTTTGGAAGCATAAAATTGGCACAACCTTCCATTTGAAAATTCAAATGTATCAGATTTGGATTGAATTTGATCCATAGTCATTAGGCACCAATTAAGCAAGATTCCTTGAATTTCAATTTTTTCTTAAGAACTCCTTAATCTTAAACCTTAAATTTTCGATATTTTCTATAATCAAAATCATGTAATTGATTTTGATAAAATTAGGAATAAGGATTCTATACATAAGGTTTAGTAGAATTATATCTTGATTTTAATCTTTGTAAGTAATGTAAAACTGTCCTGTTCGAGGAATTAATTTTACCCGTCCTGGGACGGGTATTCTTCTAGTTTTATTAATATAAAGATTTCTTCAAAAGAAATCCCATAAACAAAATTGAAATTACAAAAGAAATGTTTGCACTTACACTCGCTACATAAGTAGTATTATATTCAAAACTGACTTGCGGTTCATTAGTAACACATTTTGCAGGAACTTCTTTATTCTGAAGAAGTAAGTCAGTTATGTCTTTTCCTGAAAAATAAAAACAACACAATTATATAAAACAACATTAGTTTAATATAAATTTTAATTTTCTTGGAAAAATCATTTCAGATTCACATAATAACTCAAAGACGTTCTATCACGATATCAACTTACAAAGATATTCTAAAATGACGTAGAGTAATGTTTTACACATCTTCGTCTCTTTTTCTCCATTTTTTTACATTAAATGACAAAGAGTAATGGTTTACACATCTTCGTCTCTTTTTCTCCATTTTTTTACATTGAATTTTTTCCTTCTTCCTCTTCTTCTTTTGAGATTCGTTTTCTTAAAAGTTCAACATGTGATGCGTCTCAAAGCACTTTTGTGCAGCTACAATCTATAGTTAGCCTCTCTATAGTGAATCATTGCCCATCCGTGGCGAAGAGTCACACCTTTCACAAGGTAACCTTGTCAATGTGGATGAGCATAGACGGAATACGGCAGATCTAGAGGAGTCTAACCTTTATTAAAATATCCCTATATCCTTTACGGGTTGTTGCAGGTCCTGTGGCGATTATAGGCAGACGGATGCATTGACAGAGAGAATGTGGGAACTCCGAGGAAGATCATCCTGCACCACAACCAGTTATCAGAGAACCGTAATACATTTATAGTAGTGACGCATATGGATGTACTCAACCGCTGAAAGATTCAAATGACAGTTCATATAAATTTAAACTCATACTTAGTGTTGAGACGATTAATCGGAATTGGAAATCAAAAAATCAGAACTTTTCTGGTAATGGAATTGGTATTGGAAATATTTTAGCCTAATTTTCGATTCCAAAACCGATTCTTTTTATTTTTGTTTGTTTGTGTAAAACTTGATTTTCGATTGCTGGTACTAATGATAACATGATAAATTTATAGATCATAATAACGATTTAAGGTAAAATTGAAACCATAAAAAATGGCCGGGTTAAAATGGCACAAGTAAAAATGGGACGAGTGAAAAATATAGTTAATCAAAATACAATACATAAAGGGAAAATATTAAGAAGATTGTCATTAAAAAGAAAATTATGTTAACATTTTAAAGTAGATGAGGACTCTTCGCTAAAGCAATCCCCCAAACAACGAAATGAAATTCTACTTTTTAGGCGATTTTGGAATCGGAATCGGTAATTGTATCAGAATCGGGAAAAATACTGGAATCGTCCCATTACTACTCATACAGCATCGCTCGTCGTGTGGATAAAAAGGGGTGCGTTCTACGAATTTGGCATGGTATAAAAAGATCGGTTAGAAGACCTCATCACACTTACATTCACCAAGTTGTAGAAGACTCTAGATGTCATCTGGAGGACGTGCCGATGGTGATTTGAGGCAGGAGAATCCGTGAAGAATTCCTTCCCGGCCTGATTGATTGAAATTTTCAATTTCAAAAATAAAAATATATCAAACCTTTATTATTCTTGATTCGTTGATCACATTTGAAAATGTATTTATCTTCACTGCAATTGTTCTGAAAATTCTTTCGGCAGTCATAATACATGGTGTCTGATGTGGTATCTTCTTCCTCGTCCATTGGGCAGTAACCATTATACAAGGTATCGTTTGGTTTTACTCTAAAAGAAAGAAATACTTATCAATTTGCCCACAGATATGTTTACATTTTGTTCATTTTGATTAAAGTGGTGGTGGTAGGAGGAGGAGGAGGAGGAGGAGGAGGATGAAAAAAAACATTCAAATGCTCAGTTCATGTCATGTTTTGCGGTGCTGACAGAATTATGGAGAACTACCTATGCGGCATTGTCAGGGAGTTCTTTTACTTTCATTTTTGTTTCGCTCTTTTTAGACTATGCTGCTTGTTTTACCAATTTTTTTAAAATAGGGTTTTGAAAGCTAAATTTAATTATTACAGTATCGTTTGTTCATTGAATCACTAACTAAATCAAATTTTCATAAAATTATAACTAAATTCGTTAAGGTAATGTTGTTTTAATAAAATTATTGTTTATAAAATTATTGAATGTAAATAGCTTCCAAAACTTTCAATAATTTATGAGGATTTATTAAGAATTTTAAAGGCTGAAATAAATTTCTATTCGACAGTTTAAATGCTTATAATTTCCTTTCTTGAGACTTTGCAAAAGTTATATTCATACCAGATGGTGGACCCCCATAGTCAATAAGTTTTTATGTTCATTTATTAACAGCTGATAAATCTCAAGTGGTTTCACCGTGTGCTCTAAGTGATATCTATATATATTCGAACAGAACAGGAAGAACGGTTCAGTTTGGTTTTTGTGGGTCTCAGAGATCGATGGGACTTTGGGCCCTAAGCCGAAGGACTGTTTGATTTGGTCAGGCTCAGAATTCTGATTGCAAAAAAAAAAGGACACATATCAATGTAACCTCTCAAAATAAAACAGCGTTACTTGTTTTAAACTTGGGTTGTGATTTTTGTTTTGAAGGAAATCTTTTTGTTATAGTAGCGATTGAGACCACATGATTGACACTACGGCCAGTGTCGAAATTAATCACCAAATTCAGATAAAAACAACGATAGGCAGATCATGGCCTGTGCAGTGAACGCATACAAATGCACGTTCATAATAACAGGCATACTCATCACATCGTTCCTGAAAAAAATGATAGTGTGGTGACAGTGCAGAGAGATAATGAGATAAGCGGCCATGACTGGCATGTGCCCACTGCAAAAAGACAGTCGCTGCATGCAGAAGCACACCTGAGATTGTCTTATTTCGATAGCGATGGTCAAATCCATGTGACTATGGACAGTAGTTAGCATCTTGGTAGTCTCAAAAACTCAATAAAAGGAGTGATATTGTGATCTGCAATGAGTCTTCTTTGGACGCCACCCAGCTAGCATCGTTTAAGTGTGGTTAGAGTGTCTCGTAAGTGTTAGTCTAGTGCAATTCAAGGTTAGTGTTTTATTGTTTTTTGTTATCCATCTGGGAGGCGTTTCCGGTGTCTAGGGTGTGTTTGTTCTTTGGAACTAAAAGGCTGCTCGAAATACTATTACAACTACAACAGATAGCTAAGCAAAATTCGGATATTTATCTGTGTTACATTGTATCTCTATATAAAGGTAGAGAGAGAGAGAGAGAGAGAGAGAGAGATGGAAGAGTGTGATATTCTATTTATATAGAGTTAGATATGTGTATATGTTTATATATTTCTATGTATATGATTCCCTCCTAAACTAATTAACCGATCATTATGAATTTTGGAACAGAGCTGCTAGGCGTAAGGGTGTGTAATGTGGGCTATATTTAGTTTAATTTAGTTTTGTGTAAAGAGGGGATTGAAGTAAAAAATTCAGATACTTCCAATTTTTGTGAAAATTTAACAAGAGATATTAGACATCAATTAATAAATATTCAAGAAATTTGAGATTTTTTGGAGTATTTGAAAAGGTTTTTAAGGGGCATAATATGGGAACAACCTCCCATTTGAACATTCAAATATTTCAGATTTGCATTGAATTTGATCTATAGTCATTAGACACTAATTTCAATTCTTTTTCTAGAATCAAAATCATGTAATGGATTATTATGAAATTTGGAATAAACATTTTAGGCATAAGGTTTCATAGAATTATATCTTTATTCTAATCTTTGTAAGGGGACATAAAAGTGATGCAAAACTGTTCTCTCCAGGGAATTAATTTTTCTCGTCCTGGGATGGGTATTATTTTTGTATGTATATAAATACATCCAGCTGACAGAGAATAGGCCTGTTTTCAGTATATCCCCAGTTTTAGAGTAGGGTCATACATGTAAACCCTTCTAATCCAGATTAAGTTTACAGAAATTACATTTATCTTACCTATGTTTCATATTTTACGTGTTCCAAATTTACAAAATATTCTAGATATTTTTTGGCATGTATATTTTTTATATTTTCAGCCAATAGAAATTTCTGATTTTTTATTAAGAAACTATCCTCTACCACTGAGCCTAATGATCATCATATCATTTCTCAAAAAAATGATAACCAACGAAAATCCAGACATTAATCCGTGTCACTGTATATGTATATAAAAATGGCAACAGGCTTTTAGATTTTACCTCCAGCTGAGAGAGAATGGGCGTGTTTTCAGTATATCCCCTTCTGCATCCGTAAAGTCGTTGCTTTTTCTATCATCAAATGTGCCGCACAAACCTGAAACCAAAATGAAAACATATTTATACAAACTCATTCAAGGAGTCACAAACAGTAACAAGATACTGCCAAAGTTAGTTAGGTACCACCTCATGCTGGCACAACGGATAAAAGCGTTGAGTTACAATAAATTCTAAGTGACAGTCTTCTGGTGGACAAGGGTTCAATACTCACTACAGTAGAAATAAAAATTATTTAACACTTCTACTTGGTCATGGCTGACAAAATGGGAACAATCTACCTTCATAAATTAAATTCGAAATTTCATATAGATTCCTGAGTTCGACATAAAGATTCCTGAGTGCGACATAAAGATTCCTGAGTTCGAAAATCCAGATAATACAAATTATCAATCCTCATGTAAACAATTACAAAACATAGCCTTGATTAGTTGTATCTTTTATTTGTTCGGACTACTATTTTCATCTTAGTTGTTATATTCACAGAGTTTCAGCCGATGTAATCTCTGGCCTTCTTCAAATACATCTTTTCGAACTCTGGAATCTTATCAAACTTGAGAATCTTTCTGTTCAATTTAAACATTTATTTAATAGTAGATTGTTCTTAATAGTAGAAGTGTTAATTTTATGTTATTCTTAGTTATTGGTGCCTGTAGTGAGGATTGAACCTTCAACATCCGGAAGACTATCACTTATAACTAATTGTTGACCAATGCTTTTAACCGTTACACCGTGGGTACATGGAAACAGTTCTTGTATGAATTTTAGGAGCCTTAAACCTAATCTTGTTTAGATGTGTAGTGTTACTATGTTTGACTATAGAATAATTTCAAGTTCGAAAACGATGAACCTGAAGAATGGCAGAATTTATATCGGCTGAAACGCCATGAATATAACAACCAAGATGAGAATAGTAATCTGTAACATAATAAATCTCTGGGTTTGTATGTAACTGAGTTTTGGGGAAAACGGGACATTTTTAGTATAATCATGATTATAGTAATCATGACTATCCCTAAAATAATGCAGTAAAGAAAATTAAATACCTAAAAGAATAAATGAAATAATTCTAAGAAAAGCGATTTTTATGTATATTTTCGTTTATTTTCCGTGAATGTCGTTAGGATCAATTAGTGTGTATTATATTTGAGAGCAGAAGTGTGTCTTTTTTACTATAGGGGCACCACTTATCAAGACCAAGAGCCATTCGACGATAAGGGTTCTGAAATCTAATGTTCAAACTCGAATACTTGCTCATTTGAGCTCGTATTCGGGTGGATACAGGCGTGTAGGATAGTAGGATAAAAATACACTTCTGATGATCAGATTTACTGTGAAGCTGCAGTGAGGTGTTGTTACCAGTTCCTTTTGAGTATTTATTATTGTTATATATATATATATATATATATATATATATGCGCGTATATTATAAGGTTTACTAAAAATAAAACAAACAAAAAAGAGAGACACTCTAGTTTAACATATATATGAGTATTTAAATACTTCAAGGAGTATACCCCCCACCCCCACCTGTCTTGTATAGCTCCTGGTGACTTTTGACCCCCCATATTTTAACACAACTGAAAAAGACTTATTCTTCCTACTACAGCGAGGTGTGGGGTAAAGCACCACTGCTTTCCCAAACCTAATCTATTTACCCTTGATCCTCACCTTAGGATGCTAAATTTTTAACAAAGGGCCATCAAGTACCATATATTTGGTGTGTGGTATGACACGCTAACCATTATGCCAAAAAGTGTCCCCTAGTAGATTATAAAAATATCAGCGATTTAAGGAAAAACAGACTAACCTTCTGTGTGTCCATAATCCATTGCTGATCCTAACACCCAAACATTCATAAAATTACCAGTCCTTCCACCTCTGCCAGATCTAACCATCACATATGATCCAGAAGGCAAATGAATCTATAAAGAAAGAGATTAAATATATACTAATAAAAAAAAAAATGCATAAGACATTAACTGGATAACATCAATTGTGACCAATTGAAACACTTTAATTAACAAAGTTGTTACCAAAAAAATCCTGTTAGAAGACTGCATGAGGTATGAAACGCGCCTAATATAAAAAAAAACAATAAATAGTTATTATAATGGAGATTTTGCGTCTGTATGTAACCGAAAACGCAGAATATGACTTAAAGGGATCATGATGTAAAATAAGATCAATTATTATATTTATTGAAATCAGTACATCTATTACTAATGGATGTTCGATATCTGTCAGTCTGAAACCGTAACTATACTATCACTATCTTTTAATGCTCAATTCAGTTAACTATACTATTTCAGACTAATGCACTATCCTTCAATTCTTAATTCAGGGGTGGTGGTAGTGTAGTATCTGTTCTTGTTGTCATGAGATCATCCTCCCAGGCATTACTTCTACTTTTCTTGAAAGCATAGTATCTGTTTTGTGGTCATGATACCATCCTCCCAGGGATTATCTTCTCTTATTTAATTTTTATTTGGGGGGAAGAGGGTAGTGTAGTATCTATTCTTTCGCTGTGATACAATTCTCCCAGTCATTACCTCTTCCTTGTTTTTGGTAGTCGATAGTATAGTATCTGTTCCGTTGTCATGAGACCATCCTCCCAGGCATTATCTCCTCCTATCCGTCCTCATGCATATTAGCAGAAAACGGTTAATATATTATTTAAACTATAATTAGGAGATTAATACCTTTCCCTGTCCTGGCGGGGAATTCATCCTGGGTGGGTTGAGCCGGCTTCCGCTTTGAAGAAGGAAGTATCTAGGGTATGTTAAATTAACAAGCAGTCCCCAGTCGCATGTATGTCTCAGTCCTGAGAGATGATTTAGACAACATTAGTTTTTGTAGTTATTACTGGGAGGCGTCACCGTTCCGTCCTCCAACATACAGTGCCTGGTATTCCTAAATGGTCACCCATCTGGTAGTGACCAGGCTCAACGTCCCTTAACTTCGATGATCTAATGATAACTAATGCGTTAACCTGATTATACATTTACCTAGGATATTAGTTCAAAACTGAACATAATGGTTCAGGACAAACTTGAACTCTACCCGATGACTTCATATCTATGCCGAGAACAACTATACCAAGCGAATATGTACAATATTTGTATTAGGTGTCAAATAATATTTCCATGGTTCCCAGTTGCATGTATATCTTGGTCAGGCGTCTGGTATTCCCAAATGGTCACCCATCAGATACTGACCAGGCTCAACATTGTTTAACTTCGATGATCTAACGAAAACCAGTGTGCCAAGTAAGCATACTTTTCATAGGAATATTTGTTTAAAAGTAGATATAATGGTTGAACTCTGCCCGATTACTTTATGCCAGTGCCGAGAACCTGTACATCAAGTGGACATGTACAACTTTTGTGCTAGGTGCCAAATGATTTTCTCACCTGATAATCTTTTCTCCCCAGTCGTAAAATGCGTGTTCCAGGTGTCAGTTTACCATTCACATACATCTTGATAGTAAAAGGCGTCTTTCTATTGCTCTTGCCCATGGAAGGTCCACACCTGTCAATCACGATGACATCATCTCCAGAAAGTACTGCAACTGCACAGTTACAGGATGCGCGTCCGTTGCAACTTCGGAAAAATACATGTACCTGAAATAAATAAAATAAAATAAATATCTTTAAAAAATATATTTATACAAAACAGTCATTTTGTGTTTTGTCAGTCTTTTGTCAGTTGCTTGAAGTTCTGTGCAGTCTACTCACTGAACTACAAATTTACTTATAGCTGGAGGGTTGAAGGTTTATACCTTCAACGGCGGCGATAGGTACTTATATAGTATGTGAACCGGGGCGGCGATAGGTATGTATATAGTATGCGCACCGAGGCGGCGATAGGTACGTACATAGTATGCGCACCGAGGCGGCGATAGGTACATATATAATATGCGCACTGAGGCAGCGATAGTTACGTATATAGTATGCGCCCCGGGGCGGCGATAGGTACGTATATAGTATGCACACCGAGGTGGCGATAGGTACATAAATAGTATGCGCACTGAGGCGGCGATAGTTACGTATATAGTATGTGCCCCGGGGCGGCGATAGGTACGTATATAGTATGCGCCCGGGGTGGCGATAGGTACGTATATAGTATGCGCACCGGGGCGGTGATAGGTACGTATATAGTATGCGCACTGGGGCGCAGATAGGTACGTATATAGTATGCGCACCGGGGCGCAGATAGGTACGTATATAGTATGCGCACCGGGGCGCAGATAGGTACATATATAGTATGCGCACCGGAGCAGAGATAAGTACTTATATAGAATTTGCAGACAGAGGTGGTACTTTTTATAGAAATATGTCATACTTTTGCCCTGGGCAACGGAAGAGGAATGGTCAGGAAGTGACAGCTTTCACCGAAGGCAACAGGGAGAAAGTAGCGGTGAAATGGGGCGACCAGGGAAAGAAAGGTAGAAAGATAAAGAGACGGCTATAGAGAGAGAAGGGAGAGAAATAGAAGTTTAAATATAAAGATGTTACACACATAGTTTTTCTTCTATTTTGTGTTTTTAGGACCCCGAGCAACGCCGGGTAGCCCTGCTAGTTCTCAATAAAAAAGGTAATTGTTTACTTCAAGACCCATGATAGCTTGACTCTTTCCGTAAATGATTTATTGAAATGGCCGGAAAGCAATGATAAGGAAATTATAATAATACAGAAGATAGCAAACTACATGTAGGAAAATGAGTTGAATTAGGCTGATAGCTATTCTTCAGAATACCGAAGGGACAATTATAAAATCGGGAGACCTATGTTTTGAGGCATTTCCGTCCGTCCGGACTTTTCTCCGCAACGATCCATTGAATTTCTCTGAAATTTTGCATGAAGTTGTAACTTTGGTCAGGTTAGAAAGTGAGATTCTCCGATTTTTGAAAAACAATCTGGTTAGTCCTCCAGGGGGTCAAAAGGCCCCAAAATGGCAAAAAATGAAATTTTTTGCCCCATAACTTTTCATCCATCCATTCAATTTCTCTGAAACTTGGCCAAAATATGGAGGCAATTGTTCCTAATAGAAAATAAGTATCGCTGACCTTGGAAAAAATCTGGTTCGCGCCCCCAGAGGGTCAAAAGCCCCCAAAATGGCAAAAAATGACCCTTTACTCCCATAACGTTTGAGCCATCCATTCAATTTTTTTGAAACTTGGCCAAAATGTAGAGGCAATTGTTCTGGATATAAAATGAGCATCCTTGACCTCAGAAAAATTCTGGTTCGCGCCCCCAGGGGGTCAAAGGTGGGGGGGGGGGGTAAAAAATGCCCCAAATTGCCCAAATTTATTGCATTTTACACTCGTCATATCGAGTCACATACAGAGGGGGACCACGCATGCGCGGCTTGTTTTCTGTGAGGAGACGTACCTTGTAACAGACAGACTTGCAGTGCCTTCTTTTTCTACTCCTTCCTCGTCTGCATGTTTGCTGCCTAACGATGCTAATATCTTAGAACAAATACTTAAAATATATTTTAATTTTTAATCAGTATATGTGTGTTATTTATCTGTCCCCACTTTTTATTGAATTATGAGGTCTCAACCCTGATCAAAGCATTCTCAACCGTTACCACCTACTTAGGGTTAGTGTTGTTGTTGCCCTAATTATTCTCACGTGAATTGCAGAGAATTGTTAAGAGGTGAATTAAAAAGTGGCAAAAGATAATCTAAAAGTTACAAAAATTTAACATGTCAGTATCGATGTGGAAACACTTAATTTGGCTTGGCATCATAATTCAAAATATATCAAGTTGAAACCTTAAATTTGGCTTCATCTAATATATTAAGAACCTAAAAAGAGTGTATGTTTTTTTATGGAAATCGCTCTAGACAAGGCATAAAGCCACTTGATGTAAGTAGCTAAAATAAAAATACTACCTCAAAGTCAAAAACTAGCTAACGATAAGTGTTAGATTGATAGATTCCAACTCAGAAAACAGCAATTCTTCCCCATTTGTCAGAAAAATCGCTCATTAAATGTTAGGACTTAAGGACAAAATAAGGGAAGCAAGAGTTACGATGCTGCTGAAAGTAAACCCAAGTTAGTCACTTTCTACTCTCTTTAAATGTATGTTTATAGCAAATAACGATATTAAGGTATAAAACACCACAATAACATTTCAAATTATTTTAAAAATATTTGTTCCATGTTTATTTGAAATCAGTTTTAAGTATTTGATCCATATTATTTGAAACCAGTTTTTAAGTATTTGATCCATATTATTTGAAACAGTTTTTAAGTATTTGATCCATATTTATTTGAAATCAGTTTTTAAGTATTTGATCCATATTTATTTGAAATCAATTTTTAAATATTTGATCCATATTTATTTGAAATCAGTTTTTAAGTATTTGATCTATATTATTTGAAACAGTTTTTAAGTATTTGATCCATATTTATTTGAAACAGTTTTTAAGTATTTGATCCATATTATTTGAAACCAGTTTTTAAGTATTTGATCCATATTATTTGAAACCAGTTTTTAAGTATTTGATCCATATTATTTGAAACAGTTTTTAAGTATTTGATCCATATTTATTTGAAACAGTGTTTAAATATTTGATCCATATTTATTTGAAATCAGTTTTTAAGTATTTGATCCATATTATTTGAAACAGTTTTTAAGTATTTGATCCATATTTATTTGAATCAGTTTTTAAGTATTTGATCCATATTATTTGAAACAGTTTTTAAGTATTTTATCCATATTTATGTAAAACAGTTTTTAAGTATTTGATCCATATTATTTGAAACCAGTTTTTAAGTATTTGATCCATATTATTTGAAACCAGTTTTTAAGTATTTGATCAATATTTTTTTGAAATCAGTTTTTAAGTATTTGATCCATATTATTTAAAATCAGTTTCTTCCCTCTTTTAAATGTAAATTACCTAAATCATATTGTTCAAAATAGCATATCAGTATTTGAGAATAAGTCATTAGTTTTATATAGCAATATTCACCCATCATTGTCAGTGTGGAGTTATATATACTTTGTTTTATTTTATTTTTGTTTTATTAAACAGAGAAAATCTATTAAAAAAACATTCGTTTTTTTGGTTTTAATATATTTCAGTTATTTTATAGACCTAACTCTAATGACCCAAGATGGAATCAAAGGAAAATTCAATGGTGTCTTTAAATTCTGTGAAAAATTTAATTCTTATTAAAACTTATTTGAATTTCTAACTGTTACCATATCGATTTCTATGACACACCAAAAGCATAAATTTTATATATATAGAGAGACTAGTGTTCAAATTTGAAAGGGTCCTTACAGTCGTTCGTATGTAAGCAAAACTACATGCAGCCAAAAATAGCAGCAACACGGTGTGGAAGGTCTGCCACATCCAGACTATATTGCAGATGTTGCTCCATCTCAATATCATTTATTTTGATTAATGCAGCACTTTATAAGGGGTCGCCAATTTGAGTCTTTCGATCAAGTTGAAGAATCCTGTCAAGAATTTTTCAATTCAAAGTCGAAAGAATGGTACAGTGACCAAATCCAAAAGCTTGCATTGTTGTGGACATCATCATCATCATCATCATCATCATCATCATCATCATCATCATCATCATCATCATCATCATCATCATCATCATCATCGGTTTAACGTTTGTTTTACATGCTGACATGTGTTGGATGGCATTTAGAAATTGGCTTCCAAACAAACTTATCTTTGCCCACGTCTTTATTTATCCCTCTTTGTCTCAAATCCATCCTTATCATTTCCTCCCATGTTTTCCTTGGCCTATCTCTGCCAGCTGACCTTGTTACCTCAACTGTTCTACATCTATTAACCCCAAAACTCATCCATTTTGTTCAATATGACTAAACCAAAAAGGTATCCTGTTTTGCAGACATCTGCTTATACTTTCCAGATTAAATCTTCCTCTGAGGTTATCAGATCTAAGACTCACATTACACATGCATTGTATCATTCTCAACGAGGGTTTTATTTTGAAAAATATTTGTTGTTTTTGAATACATTTTTGCATAATAAATCATTATTGTAACAAAATGCTTAAACATTTTCCTCAACCTAATATCTCACAAAAGTGTTACATAGTAGTAGGCGTGTTTTAGTGGGAAAAGTTTAAAGGTCAACAATAAGAGGGGGACATCAGCAGAAGTTATGCAAGCGATGTGATTTTCAGGTAAAGCCCTCTTCCTCTCTCTTAGCTGGCGAGATTTCAATGAAGAAAGACGTGTGTCCTTGCTGCCCCGAAATGGGTACTGCACCTGCATGCATTGAGCAGCTTATGTAGTGAGACAAGCTATATGTTGATCTCTCTCTCGCTCGCTCTCTCTCTCTCTCTCTCTCGCTCGCTCTCTCTCTCTCTCTCTCTCGCTCGCTCGCTCTCTCTCTCTCTCTCTCTCTCTCTCTCTCTCTCTCTCTCTCTCTCTCGCTCGCTCTCTCTCACCTGTCTTTAAAAAGAAAAACCTTTTATAAACTAAACAAGTGTTGGTGTGGTTTTATATCGACAGACAAAGAATCATCCTGAGTTCACAACGACGATGGCTATGATGGCGGCAGCGACCCAGATATAAAAGATTTATACACCCATCAGTAAAGCGTATAATATAACAAAAGTACAACGAAAATGTAAACTCACTGCATATGGAAGCGTCTCTTGTGTCTCATCAGGACAAACTCACCGACATAGAAATTATTATATCGTCTGGAAAAAATAGCAAAAAAATAAAAACAAGATTCATAAAACATTAGGATTTGAATAAAAATAAAATGATTAATAATTCAAATAAATTGTGGTTGAAATGAATTATAGTGAATAAGGCAATATTAAAATAAAAATGACAGTCTATTCATACAAAAATATATAAATTTTTATTAACAACTTGTTAAGACAACTAAAAATAAAAAGTTAGTAGTGAAAGCGATTTCAGAGTTCCTTATAACGTTCCAAGTTTAAAAAAAGTCTGATTTTGTCTATGCGAGAAGTTGAATAGACATATTTATTCTGCGGTCACAGTGTGAACATGTGTGTGACAGTGTGTGTAAGTTCAGTAGAAATTGTAGAGAGTGTGTGTATATATTCTTGCCTTTGTTTTGTAAGTGTGAGAGTATGTGTATGATCTTGTGTGTATGTGAGTTCGTACATGTTTCTTGTGTGTGCAGCTTGTCTTCAGTCCAGTGGCCGAGGCTGTTTTTTGAGGGACGTTCTCACATGCATCGGGTTTGAATTCAACTGGAAAAGAGAAAATGAACATCCTTCTTCTTCTTTCATGCATGGTTTCACATCATATCGCACATGAACATGTTATTTTGTTCCTCCATTTCCTTCAGTCATGTGCTTGATCAGGTAGCGCACTGGCGATTTTCAAGTCCTGGCGAAGTGTGTTGAGCCAACACTGCTTTGGCCGTCCTCTTGGATGTTGGTCCTGAATTGTCAGCTTATATGTGGACTCAAGAACGTATGCCCTCCCCCCCTTTGCGCCTTTGGCCGGGGGAGGCAAAAAGAAAAGAACACTTCAAAACTCACACAACAAGGTAAACCTACATATATTTACACAGTACCACATTGTCTAATACTCACATACGCATATTACTCACACATACATATTCACACTAACAAATATACATAGACATACACATCCTTAACCCTCGTATCTGCTATTCACTGAACCTTTTCCTACTAAAAAACACGAGTTGTATAAACTTTACTAAATGAACATTTCTTCACTAAAAATGACTTATATTCATATAAACTTATAGTTTTATAAAGGTTTTGTTATTTGATCATGTTTTCCTTGATTTTCATTCACACAACTTTGTTTATGTTTCTAGTTAGCACTTGCTAGCTGGTGAGCCTTCTACCCCCTCAAATCATTTATTTCCCTCAAATTATTATTCATTACTATTTATTCAATATGTATACACCACCTTGACAAAGCTGTCGTTGACTCACAGGACATGACCGTACCATCTCAATCAAGGTTTACAGAGCTTGTCGGCGATAGGTGCAACTCCATATCGCCGATGAATGCTGTCATTGGTGATGTGGTTGAGTAGGGTAATGACTGATATCAAATGCAGCATCTTTGTCTCCATGACACTGAGATGTTTCTCCAGTTCCCTTGTGGTTGGCCAACATTCAGCAACATAAATTGCGACTGGTCGGATGAATGGCAGAACGTTGGTGTTTGAGTTTTATATTACGTGTGAAAATTGTAACATATGGAGGTGAATATTTCTGCGCCTGTGATTGGCTGAAAAAAGCTGCTGATTGAGATTTTGTCCGATCAGGAATCGATACTTTTAAACAACATTTGCTGGCTGCTGCTGCTGCATACACTAGACAAAAAGGAAGAACTATCTGTACTTATTAATTCTGTGATAGAATATAGCGAAATTCTTCAGGAAAAAAGTGCTGCGAGCCAGAAAACCTTTAGATAACTTTAAAAAAATCTTCAGTCATGCTCGGTCACATTTAAAAGTTTCATCAGCGATTTACATTTCCTATCGGTAACCTTCACTATGTAGATAGAAAGAACGGCTTTATTAATTAAATATTTAAAACGAACGTATACCTTCAGTCAAAAATGGAGAAAAAAATCATGTTTTGCCAGTGTTTCGCTAATATTCATATAAAATATCGTCTAACTCAGTGAAGTTAACAAAAAGAAATGAGAAAGAAAGAAAACGTCTCAAACAGGAAAGTTTTTAAAAAAAGAAAGAAAGAACGTGTCAATCAGTTTCTTATAAAATGTAATTAAAAAATATATAATTTAATATTAGATTTCATATATAAAGAAATTAACTGTAATTTTGAAAAAAATTATGAGTACTTCAGTTAGTTGAGAATAATGTTCTTACCTTTGATCAAATGTTGTCATGTGAGGATCATTAATTGATTTACACAAGGCAGTCTTGTCATTATCGATTATTTTTACCTGGAAAAGAAAATTTAAGTTACAAATGTAAGTTACACATACCACAATATGATATGATAATCTTGCTATTACTGACTGTGTTCTATATTGGTAACTATGTCAACTAGTATTTATTTGGTTGAATTATGTTTGTAGAGGGATTTAACACAAGATAAATTGTAAACAAGGTGCATCATAGACAAGAAACAGCAGGGTTCAAGCGGTTAACCTTTTAGAGTAATCTTCCTGTATGGGAACTAAGCTTAGCAGATATGATGTCAGATAAGGGATTTTAAAATGCATATTTCTTGAGTCTGGATGGAGAAACTAGAGTGGCTGGAGATGTATTTAATGAAGCGATACGTTTCTAAGTGTTTCCTTCTGTCCCCCCCCATCATTGCTCTACAGCCAAAAGATGAACCCGGCAAAATAAAAGCTATTCGTTCATAAGAACATGGTAAATGATTAATTAATTGACGTAACTAAACGTGCCTGCCTAGAACAGATTTTGATTGGAGCTGACAAGTTTTCCTTGGTTTGGGAGGACGGCGTTTTTACTTTCGCTTTTCCCATTGGCATTTATTAGCAATAGGTAATGAAATCATTCTGAGAATAATATTGTCAAATCAAAATAATCCCTTAGTTTATATTTAAACGAGACAATAGATCTATTGCTTAGTTTATAATAGCAATATAATGATAGATATGTAATGGAAACTAAAAATAATGTAGGGATTAAAAATGGTCAGAAAAGTTACATATTTAGGCTCTGACCACTAGGATTATGGATCCTTAAGAAATGATACACGAAATTATAAATAGGAACAACAGTAAGGTCAGCTATTGCTGCACGGATAATAGGCAAGGACTCTTTTTAGCCAAAGACAATGTGAGCAGTACCTTGTGTTTTCTCAGTCTTCGTATGCTCATCGTATGATGTCATGAACCCATTGCTTATGTCTACTATGTCAACGACGTAAGGATACAATTTTTTTATATATGTTTATATATATATATATATATATATATATATATATATATATTTAGAGAGAGGAGTATATATATATGTATATATATATATGTATATATATATATTTAGAGAGAGGAGTATATATGTATATATGTATATATATATATATATATATATATATATATATATACTCGAAACAGTTTTTCATGGTAAACAACTGATGATCCCTTAAATAATGTTAGAAGCAAACTAATATAATAACTGTAAAAATTAAATTGACTTACATGAGTGATTTTCCACTGAACGACTTGGGACTTAAGGTTTTTTTTTATATAGTTTTAATGGTTGAAAAACTTCCGAGACATATTATTACATTTGTAAAAGTACAGGAGAAAACTTATATTTCATTATGCTAAAATAACTTTTCTATTTCTTTGTCTTTTAATGGAGAGCCAAGACAGTAGTATGCTAAAAAAATAAGTTTGACAGACGTAAAAGTTGTTGTGTCAGGAAAGATTGATAGATGGGCAAATTTAAATGCTTTTCAAAGTGCTGAACTTCTTGGAACAAAGCAGACACACATTACAAGTAAAACATTTAAAAACCTAAAAAACAAACAGTATTAATGTAAAACCTAAAGATACAAATTAATTCTTTTCAATACAAGCTTTTCTGTTTGTTGTAATTTATGAGGCACATATTTATTTCCTGTGACATTTACTAGTACATGCTTAAGGGATAAGTTATATATTAAGAATCCTCAAATAAAATTAACAATTTTATGCTAAACGTGCTGTGCCTACTCGGCGTTGCCCGAGATGTAGTGAAGTCATTTTAGTTTTTAATTTTTATTTGTTTTCACACTTTTTAAACTTATACAGAAAAAGACACAAATTAGTTGTAAGGGAGACAACTAACTTTATATTCTTCAATCTTAGTTATTATGAAATTTATTTTTTGATGAATAGCAAAAAAATTTAATCTTATCAGATTGTCTGGGTCAGATTACTTAATTATTTAAAATAAATTGTAGCGAAGTACGTCATTATAGTGCCAATAACATGGTGCAACAATAACAAATAAAAATTGGCTAGTCAAAATCAAAGTTTGATATGTAAGCTTAAATACTATTTAGGTTCAACTTTTAAAATCTCACAAGATAACTTTATATGTCTGATGATAACACTTCGATAACAAGATTTAAACTAATAACATACAATTTATTGTATTTCGTAAATTAAATGAATGAATATTTGAACTTCTATAAGTGTAAATGTTTTGTTGAGTTAGAATATATTGTGTAAATAGCCACATGTTCTCAATTCCACATGTTTGATTGATAATCCGGCTGT
The DNA here is from genome assembly GCA_963556195.1 of Sepiola atlantica. NCBI lineage: Eukaryota > Metazoa > Mollusca > Cephalopoda > Sepiida > Sepiolidae > Sepiola > Sepiola atlantica. The sequence continues at coordinate 56,955,800 of OY744523.1, read as the reverse complement.
CGCTTGCATGACAGAACTTTTTCATTGTCAAGGTCAAAGGTCAAGGACACATAAGATGTGGGACTTCATTGGCTACAATATGAGCCAAGTAGCGAGTCTTTACGATGAAAATAACCAAAGTTATTACCAAAAGTGTGACTGTCACCACCTTTTATGCAACCTTTTACTTGACCTTTGACCTAGATATCTTAAAAAAGAAATCAGTTCTAAGTAAGACATTGTCTAATATTTTGACCAAGTTTGGTGACGAGTGTTCAAGCGATGTTGATGCTAGGCTGTACACACACATACACACACACACATAGCGACAAACCAACAAATAAACTCAACCGAAAACATAACCTCCTTGGCGGAGGTAAAAATAAATAAATAATAACATTTATTACGAAAGAAAAGTGAGTAAATGAATCAATAAGATCTACACTTACCTGAACCGTTCCAATGTTCCATATTCTCAAGTTTCCAACTAATCCATGAATCTCCAAAATTCTTAACTGATTCTTATCTTTCAAAGAATCCATCACGGCTCTGACTGAAACCTGTTGAGTAAGGTTCCAGTTTTCTCTTGTAAACCGAAGGCTGCAAGTATTAGTGCAAGCACCGCGCCGTTTGAAGCCGATAACTACTTGCATAATTTCACGCTTGTTACATTTGTATTCTTTGTGCGGCTGGAATTCCATTTCAACTTTGACATTGCAATTTCTCAGGAAATCTTCATTCGATGACATGTTGGAATCTTGACCAATCAGGCAGAAGAATGCTGGCGGAAATGTTAGCGACAATATGAGATGCTTTTCGATGCTACCTTCAACAACGGTCAAAGTTTTATTATGAATCTATTAAATAAAAGCATGTATATTGATATGAGAGACGTGCGTATGGATGTTTTTCCACATCAACATTTTTTTTATATGTCTATATATGATGGCTAAGTACTTATATATCTCGATGTCTATGAAATTAGGTATGTTTATGCGTTTTTATGTACAAGATTCACTCCTAAACTAATTAACCGATCATTATAGATTGTACAAATCTGCTGCTAGGTGCAAGGACTTCAAATGTGGGCTATATGTAATTTAAATTAGTTTTATGCGATTTTTGTGAACAGTTTTGCAGCACTTTTAAGTCCCCTTATCAAGATTAAAATCAAGATATAATGATACTAAGCCTTGTATCTAGAATCTTTATTCCAATTTTGATCAAAATCACTTACATGATTTTGATTTTAGAAAATGTCTCAAATTTGAGGCTTAAGTTCTTAAGAAGAAATTGAAATTCAGAGAATCTTGCTTAATTAGTGTCTAATGACTATGGATAAAATTTAATGCAAATCTGAAATATTTGAATTTTCAAATGGGAGATTGTTCCAATATTATACCCTCTTAAATATCTTTGAAATACTGCAAATAAACGGAAATTTGAGGCATATGTATTAATTGGTATCTATTGTTACAATTTCACAATAATTAAAGGTATGTATATTTGCATGAAGAGCTTTAACCTTCCTCTATACTCTCTTTGCATAAAACTAAATTAAAATAAATATAGCCGATATTACCCACATTTACGCCTGTCAGCTGTGTGCCGAAATCGGTTAATTAGTTTAAAGGTGAATCCTATACATAGAAATAGAAATATATATATATATATATATATATATATATATAAAATGAAATGAATGATGAGAATAAAAATTGGAAAAACAACAATATTTATTGAATCATTAAGTAATTTAAAATTTTATCCTTTCCTTAACTCATGGATTTTCAAAAATGAAAGCAACATGTCCTAAATAGGTAAATTTACTTGTTTTGAATTTTCTTTGCTCAAAATGTTTTTGTGTATTTTTGTATTTTTATATATATATTTTATATTTTCAAATCTGTGCTAACAGTAATATAATTTTTACTGATTTATCCTGATGATCTCTGATGATAAAAGCTTGCATTTTTGAAAATTCATGGGGTAAAGAAAGGAAAAAAAGTTTATTGACATATTCCTTGTTTAAACTACTTGATGATTCAATAAATATTGTTCTTTTTCCAATTTTTATTCTCATCATTCATTTCATTTAATAATTGCTCTATCTCGTATATTGAGCATTGACTTTTTATGATAGGATTATTTTAAAGATAATATTTTATATTTATAATCTCTCCATTATATATATATATAAATACATTTTTCGTGGTACAAAATTTAATAACGGCGAGAAATGCAGACGTTTGGGACATTTTTCGGGGGGTAGAATGAAATTGAACAAGTATAAAAACGAAATTTAAAAACTTTATGAATGTACTAAGCCGGCTTTCGTCCACACTCATCAGAGTATTAACGAGGAAGTAATTAAATACGACTAAAAACTTAAAAGAAATTTATAATGAAAACTAGTGACAAGTTTGGGAGAAAAAAAAAAAAAAAAAAGAAAAAAAAAATATATATATATATATATATATATATATATATGGGGAGGAGGGTCACAAGTTGATCACATTAAGTCCTAAAAGCCACTCCTTTTGGTTACAAAGGGAGGGTTTGATATATATATATATATATATATATATGTGCGTGTGTGTAATTTACACATAGTCAATAAATGTAGGTTTTAAAAATAAGTGTTATTTTATACAGACATATCTATGAAATGATCAATGCATTGAAAATACTTATTACTTTCTTTCCACTAAATAAGATATTACTGGTTAAAATCTCGACTTACCCAAACACCAGCAAAAATCTTTTTAGTTTTACGCACAGGACTCTTTGATGAATTGCAGCGATCAGCAAAACAAGACTGCATTCCACATTGAATCTGAAAAAAAACAAAAAAAAAAACGATTTTAATTTAATGTTTTGAGGAATACAGAGGGCAGGGAAATAATCTTGTGTTGCACTGGTTCTTACTAAAACCACAAAAGGTTGTTGAAACTTGAATTATCTAACACATGCAACTGCAAAATATCCATGCGTATATGATGAGACATCTACAGAAGTAATCTCAAATGGCAGGATATAATAAAAAAAATGGTGCAGAAGTACTAAGATGGGCATGCCTTTCATCTATAACGGCTATTAACATCGAATCTCAATGTAAGTCCTTAACCATCAGAAATACAGAAAGTACTAGTACGATGCAAATATTTTGTATGCTTTTGAAGTACTACTACTACTACTACAACCACCACCACCACCACCACCACCACCACATCATCATCATCGTCATCATTCCCCCCTCACTTGAACAGCAGAGAATGTGAGGGGACATGATTCTGGCGTAAAACATCATCAACAATAATTTAAATCTACCTTTCGAGGAGTTTTTCATCCGAGGGCCAAGTTGTGGTCTCCACAAAAGATTTACCATAGGCGCTTTCATTTCATTAAAAGAAAGACAACAAGCTCTGTTCGTGTTTCTTCTCACTAGAACAGCCTACCAGAAGAGGTAGTGACGATGCCTACCATATCAAGGTATAAACTCACTTTGTACAAACATTCTAACTGTATATAGATGTACACAACTTCTAGCTGTCCTATTACATGGCTTGTTGCACTTTGCTATTTTTTCCAATAAATTTGATTTGATTTGGTATAACGTCCGTTTTACATGCTGTCAAGTGTTGGACGGCTTTTAGAAATTGACTTTCAAACTAACCTATCTCTGTCCAGATCTTTATTATTACTCTTTCTCTCAAGTCTTTTCTTATCACTTCTTTCTATGTGTTCCTTTACCTTCCCCTGCCAACTGATCCTGCTACCTCAACTGTTCTAAATCTACTAACCCGAGAACTGTCATCCATTCTTTCAATGTGACCATACCAAAAAAAAATCCCTTGTTCTGCATATATCTCCCTATACTGTCCAGATTAAATCTTTCTCTGAGGTCATCAGATCTAATCCTGTCTTTAAGACTTACATTACACATCCATCGTATAATTCTCACATAATTTCTCTTCATGAAACGCATGTCCTCAATCCTCACTGGCTTTGCTTTCACTTCCATACATCATTACACTTCGTACATATGCCTGATAGATTCTTCCCTTCGTCGACAGTGGTAACACTCTAATAGTTAGTAAAGGCAGAAGTTCTCTGAATTTACTCCAATATTGCATGGTTGGATGACCAATTGATCTTTGAAATTGGAAAGGCAAGCACTAAATTTGACAACTGACGAGAATGTTTGTCAAGAATGTGACATCATGTAGTAGTTACAGGTTCATACTGTGGCCTCAGTGAGCAGGGTTCGAGTTCTGTCCAGGCTACTGCATCACTTTGACTAATAACCCTGACAAAGATATGAATCTATATCTCCCTTTCTAAAGCTCTGGATTAAATAGTAGGGAAGACTAAATTCTCAAGCCTTGATTGTGCAACTCTTCTAGAAGAAGTAAAACTCTTAAATAACATCAGTCTTTTTCTGCTCACCCCGTGACTGTTTCTTAGTACTGGACTTCTTAGCATTGGACCTGAGTATTGTAGGTTCAAAAGAGGTGTTGTGGTGATTGTACAATCCTTGCTTGACTATAGACTCCCTGCACTGGTACCTTAACAGGGGTTATCCATTGTCTCTTCAGACTAAGGAGGTCAATCCATTTGGTGCAAGTGCAAAGTATACCAAACTATTGTATTATCCTCACTACTGTATGGAGCAGACATTGGATGGTAATGTAACGCCGCCTTTTAAGAATGTTTTTACTTACGTGCATTCCAAGAGTGAAGTTGGATAGCATATGCGGTTTTAGATGTCTTCGATCTTCACCAATCGACAATTGTTGATACATTGTTTCTTGATCTGTGTACCAGATAAGGAAATTCGTCACAGCAGCATCCTTAACTGGATTGAATTTGCACATCACAGAAAATTTACCACTCGAATCCTCATCAGCGTGGATACTCAGGTCACTATTGACGATGGGGAACTCTGTCAAAAATAAATAAGTAAATAAATAACTGACAAAATATAAGCAAAAATACATTCTTAAATGCGTCGAAGTATCTTTAAAAGAAGCTCAGTCTGTCAGTCGTTCTGTGACGCAAAAATTTTAAATATCATTTCCATCACTCTATCACATTTAAGTTTAAAATACCATTTTCATCAGTCTGTCACACTTAAGTATGAAATAGCATCTTCGTTGGTCTATTATCTGGCACAGCTTGAGTAGGTGTTGTTCGTACCAGTCGGGGATACGTCCTTGACAATCAGTCAGACAGGGGTTTGTTGCTGTTGGGCTAATGTACAAGGCCTGTCAAAAAAGTATCCGACCTTAGGCCTGAAAAAATATTTCAAATACCTGACAGGGTTGGAACCCTAATCCCCTTCAAAGTAGGCCCCTTGTGCTTGCACATACTGAGCCCAGCGATCCATCCACTGCCGAAACGCCTCTTGAAGTCTTCTTTTGGAATGGTGTTCATCTCCGCCATCACGTTCCACATTATCTCTTTTCTAGTCTCTAAACGGGAACCTTTCAGTGGCGTGTTCAATTTTCGAAACAACCAGAAGTCGCAAGGAGCCATGTCTGAAGAGTAGGGAGGTTGGCAAACGACTAGAATTCCATGTTTGACCAAGAAATGTTGGATCAATTGGGATGAATGTGCGGGGGCGTTGACGTGATGTAGTTGCAAGTTTTTGCTGTCCACATGTCTGGTCTTTTGCGCCGAACTGCCTCATGGAGACGCCAGAGAACATCTTGATAGTACTCCTTTGTCACTGTTTGTCCTTTCGGTGCGTATTCATGATGTATAATTCCATGGATATCAAAGAAGACAGTGCGCATCACCTTGATTTTGCTTTGCACCTGTCGCGCTTTTTTGTGGCCTTGGAGACTTGGGTTGCTTCCATTACAATGACTGTCTTTTTGTTTCTGGCTCGTACCCGTATACCCATGACTCATCTCCAGTTATCACGGTGTTCAGAAACCCAGGATCAGTGTTGGCGGTTTCCAGAATGTCCTGTGCAACTTGAAAACGAAAGTCCTTTTGTTCCTGCGACAACAACTTGGGCACAAATTTCGCAGCAACTCTGTGCATGTTCAGAATGCTGGTCACTCTCCGTTGATGTGCGTCCATTTTTGAATCGGTTTAACCACTCCTTAATTTGTGTTACACCCATAGCATCTTCTCCAAACACCTGCTGAATCTTACAAATTGTTTTGCTTTGAGAATCACCAAGCTTTTGACAAAATTTGATGCAGTATCTCTGCTCAAGACGTTCAGTTATCTTGAGAGAATCGGTTATCCGACAAACACGTTGTGTAGCACCTCACTCAGCGACCGACAGGAAGACCGTGATAAAATTCACACATGCACATGAAGGTGTTTTCCTTCACTGTGTAGAGTGGCTCCGCCCTATCGTCTCTATTTCGCACGGAAAAAATAACGGTCGGATACTTTTTAGACAGGCCTCGTATGGTTCTGTTCAGTTCTAGGAAGTCCACTCTCCCAGGCTTTATCTTCTCTCTGAGAAGAGGTTAGTTTATGGCTAATCGCCTGAGGCGCCCCTACCGGGAATACAGACAGGGTTGCTCAGGCATATTTTTTGTCTACCAGAGTGCATTCATACTAGTGCGCTGGCTTTTCAAAACCACACCTGACCTTGTGTCTAACCTCTTGACAAAGAAGTAAATAAAATATTTGTTGCAAATTTTAACGTTTGAAGTTTATTGTCATATCAACTTCAATTACAAATAAGAGAAATCAAAGACATAAACTCCTTAAAATCTGTTTATGGAAGCTTGAAACAATATCCTGCTTGAAGTCATCCAATGAGCGATTGGAAGTTGGCGAAATCGTCTACATCGTTGTGCACATTAAACATCGCATCTAACGTTTATGCTTTCTTCTGTTGTAACAATGCTTCTCTTATTAACAACTGGTTTATATTTCCAACAATTATGTATGTACACGTGGATTAACTGTACAAAATTTCACTTTTTTTGTGGACGGCACCTTGTATATTAAAATTAGCTTTTTTGAATGTTGATATTTAATTTTTTTAAAATCGTGATAGTGTGTATACATCGATGCAAAGATAAATATTTCTTATATTGACTAGAAGTGAATTTAAAATTGTAGTTAACAAACTGAACTTTTTATGTATAATATTATTTTAAAAATTATCTTAAATATGACCGGTCTGAAATGTGGTTACCTTATCCCTATTTACTTTCCTCCCAACAAGGACAGAGTTAGGCACAAGGACCGAATTTTAATGTGGGGAAAATCCAGCTCCCCAAAAAGAGACATTCTGGATTGAGACAAAAAATTAAAATTGACTCAGTTCACTGACAGAAAAGATGAAGTGTAGTATCAGAACAGATACAACACTTTGTTCCTAGCCAAAAGATACCTCGTCGGTTTTCATTATTTAATAAATAAATAGGCCCTTCCAAAAGACAACTTTGATCTTAATAACATGAAAACGGCACCGTCATGACTTGGGCTGTTATGGCCGTCTTTCGGTTCAGGAATAGCTGGAGATTGTTTTGATGGACATTATCTTTGAGATAACCCCTACAGATAAAAAAAAAATTGGGGGGGGACGTTTAAGGTCCGGTGAGTGTGAAACATATTCAGGATCACACCTACTGATGAGAAGATCACTAACGTGACCGCTACATCATTGAAAGGTGATAAAAAAAAAAGACTGTTGGTTATTTATGAATGAAATTTGATGGACAAGTCAAGCATAGACTGAAACTTATTTGTACTAAATGTGTTTGCATTGCAGAAAGGATTGCAAAATTTAACAATTCCATAGGTGGCATTTTCTTGGGGGGGGGGGGTCGGGTTTCAACCTGTATAAATCTTGTCAGTGACAATTTCTAAATTCAGCATGAGATAACTTGTTTTCAAGTCGCAGATCTACTGGACTATTATGAAACCCAGCGCATTATACAGCTTAGAGTGCTTGCTGACAACAAAGGAACAGGAGCAAAGATTAACCGTCATAAAAAACTGAAATGCTTTGTTGGATTTTGTGAGTTCCGCTGTTCGATCACCTCTGTAATGACACCATATGAAGGTGCTACGGTATCGCGTCGATCGAGAGCAAGATTAGGGAATGGTGACTTAGATGGTTTGGACATGTGTTGAAGGTCGATGATAACACCGTTGTGAAATCGCATTTAAATTTGAAGGTGCTGGGAGGCGATTGAGAGGAAGACACCTGCACAATGATCTTTGTAAAACCGGCCTTCACATGGACCACGCCTGTGATCAGGCCAAGTGGAGGCGAAACTCCATTATTGCAGACCCCGTCATAGCTCGGGACTAACTTAAAGAAGAAAGGGATCTATGCAAGTTAAAATGTCAGTTTCGAGTAATGCTAAGAAGTGAACCAAATATTAAAGACTGTTTTCTAACGAAGCAAGATTTCTTTTCTTGAAGTTGATCGAACCACTTAAAAGCATGAGGCTCGTGGAAAACGTAACATTCACTACTTGATGTTTAAAAGAAAAATAATTTTAAATATGAGTAAAAGACAAACAGTCTACTTGATGACGGTTTCCGGTTTTGAATTCGGTAATTAGCAAGCGGTGTTTATCAGAAAATAGTCCCTTATCATTTTCGTCTGCTTAGAGTTTGATGGAATAAAAGACAATTTTTATCAGGAATATTCTGTATAGGATACGTTATTACTGTGATGTTTAATATATTTAAATGTTGTTACATTTTTATATAAACTATTTAAAAATAAAATAAAGTATATAAAAATATTTTCATAAATTTAAACTATTTAAAAATATTTTCAAATAAAAATCATTCCAATTATAAAAAAGTAAATAAACTATTTAAAAAATATTTAAAAACCCTCCAAAATATCCCAATAATAAAAAAATTGTAAATAAACTATTTAAAAACATTTTCAAATAAAAAAAAGACGTTCGAATTATAAAAGATAGTAAATATCTTCAAGTCAAAAAAATACTCCAATTAAAAATAACAGTAAATAAATTATTTAAAAAATGTGAGTAAGTGTGTTAAAAAATATTTTTAAGCCCCAAAAAACATTCCAATAATAAAAAAAAAGTTTTATTTGATTATTTGAAATAAAAAAAATAATTCAATTATAAAAAAGCAGTTTGATCTTCTTATGTTTTAATAATTAAAAAGCAAATGGTGGAAACAAATTATTAATTCCCCTCCTCCCTCCCTAAAAAAACAAACATCCTACTTAAAATATAATGGGTAATAGTTTTCTGATAAACACCGCTTGTCAGTTTCCGAATTAAAAACCGGAAGCCGTCGCCAAGTAGACTGTTTCTTTTTTACCAAAAGATCATAAAGAATTAAAACTCTGACTTACTTGCTCTGACTGACCATTCACCAACATTTAATGCTGGGTCACAGTACAGTGTCTGATTTGATGGATGCATTGTTGATAGTTTGTAGCACTTTAAATCTATAAAGCAATAATCAGGCTGGAATAAAGAAAAGAAATTTCTTTTAAAAGAGTTTAGTTGGTGTTTTAACTTGTTTCACATTTTAACCCAATAAAATAGTTTATTATTTCATTGCAATATTTTTCGCCATTTAAATAAGTGTAGTGGCTTGTACGGAAAGCTGGTAACCAAACCCCAATTATAAGTGTGGAATGTGCCTGAGGCAGGCATGCCCACTTAACTACTTTGTACTGAGGTGAAGTTGGGCAACGACTCTTTCGAAGTGGTGGGTTCCTTTTGTTATTCAGGGGATATGTTGAATGCTGGAGGTGATTGTGAATTCAGCTGTACCATAAGAATAAAATCAGCATGGGGTAAGTTCTGCGATTTGTTGCCAGTCCCTTTCACTACCAGGTGAAGATGGGTGCTGGGTCCTCACCCAGTCCTCACTTGTCTGTCTTCAGCATAATGAAAGAAGAATGATTAGATGGATATGCAATGTTGGGTCAAATCAGACCGGTATATTAGCTCTGATATCCTTTTGGCAAAACTGAATTTACCAAAACGACGATCAGTCAACTATGTTGGTTTGGCCACGTTGAGAGGGCCGACTTTTGGATAAGAAAATGAAGAAACTTTGAGGTGGAGTGTGAGAAGAAAATTGCCCCCACTTTTTTCTTATTTTAACTATTTTTTTTTTCTTTACATAGGATTCTGACAGTTAAATTTAATTATCATTGTATCGTTTGGTCATTAAATTGTTAACTGAATCAAATTGTTATACAACTAAAAGTAATTGTGTTAAGGTGACGTTGTTTTAATCTCTATTTATAAAATTATTGGGTATGAATAGCTTTCAAAACCTTTAATTATTTCATGCATGTAGTTTAAAGTCAGTTTAAATGACTTTCTATTAGACAGTTTAAATGCTTACAAATTTCGAAGGATCATAAAATAGTTAATTCTTTTTCAACTATTAGCATCAGGTGAACATGGTTTCATTGTTTATGAAGAAATTATGGTGCATTTAATTTCGTGATTAAATTATTTTTTAAATAGGATTTTAACATTTTTCTTTTATTTAACGATTTTGCATTTTTGATTTCAATAAATATACGATTAATAGTAAGCAATAAAAAAAAATAATATGTAACTCACGTACAGATGAGAAATGCACACATATAGAGAAACAAGATCTGGTCACACGATTTTATGATATAGAGATTATTCAAAATTAAAAAAAAAACTTATAGTGTACACTGAAGCGCACATTTGTTTTTAATTTTAAAAATCTTTTGAAAGTTGAAATTTTGTGAATTCTAGATGGGACAAATACCCCTCTGAACCTTCTTCACGTTACGTCCCTGACTAGAATTGTTTATTCTTTTTTAAGTGGTTTATTTGATGTTTAATAATTGTTTGACAATTTAATCTAATAAAATTGTTTATTCATTTTTGGGAACAGTTTAGTTAGCATTTAAAACCAATAAGAAGAACACAAATAATTAAGACACGTCTAAAAAAGACATAATCGCTTCCAAAAGAAAATTACAGTTTTGTGCAAACGGCGGCTCCAGGGAAAAGAAAAGAATTCAGAAGCTGATAAGTCACATGACTGATTTTCATGCCGTCTGCACGGATGAACTCAAATTGAACTGGCAATTAATTCAAGTTTTAGCCTACTAAATCATTCCAGCTCAAACTCTGATTAGAAGCCAATCATTAGTAATATAAAGGTTTGTTGCCAATAATAGGCAGTATTACTGACATAGACATACAAAGAGAGAGAGAGGGAGAGAGAGAGAGGGAGAGAGAGGGAGAGAGAGAGAGAGGGGGGAGAGAGAGAGACACGGAGACAAAGACAGAGAGAGAAAGGGAGATATACAGACACAGGCAGAGATGATACATGCATATAGTGAGACAGATAGAGAGACATAGATATACAGAGAAATTGAGACACAAAGGGAAACATGTAGAGGAGATAAACCGACATACAAAGAGAGAGGAGGAGGAGGGAGAGATACAAAGGAAGAGAGACAGAGATAGGGAGAGAGAAAGATATACAGACAGATATATAGAGACAGACAGACAGAGAGACAGACGGACGGAGGGAAAAGGGGGACAGAGAGAGACAAATAGAGTGAGAGAGGAGGAGGGGAAACACAAGCAAACACAGAGAGATAGGTGAAGAAGAGTGGGGGAGAGAGACAAAGGGAGACAGACAGTGAGATAGAGTGAGAAAGGGAGGAAAGAGACATGCAAAAAGAGATACAGAGAGACAAAGTGATTCAGAGAGAAAGAGAGAGATACACAAATGAAGTCAGAGAGAGAGAGAGATGAAGAGAGAGAGAGAGAGAGAGAGAGAGTATTTCTATCACCCTTGTAAGATTTGAAGAGTTTGAATGCAAAACGCGATAAACGTCATATTAAAATTGTTAAATTATAGCTACTAAAAGTGTTGCATTTCATCCCCATAAAACACTCAAAATGCTTTTGTTAAAGTAATGTGATATTTGCTTAATATTCTTGCTTTTAGGTAAAATAAACGTTTACGGTCGAATTTTAGATTTGAAATATTCCTCTTTGTGAAGTATAATTTCTCAATTTGAAGAAATTGGATTTATCGTGTTTTGCATTCGAACTATTTATTTATAGACGGAGCAGAAATACCAACCTTGTATGTGCAGGTGTTATACGTGCAGTCAATACACACTGGATTGTAGACAAAATAGTAGAATTTGCCACTGAATACTAATCCATTGTTACTAAGAGAAACTGCAAAGATTCCTGTGAATGGCAGTTGGCATTGAACAGTCATGAAATTGATGTATTCGGCTGTAACCTCGATTTTTTGGTCAGAGACAACCATCTTTTGCTTCGTTACCTAAAACAGTAAAAAACAAGTATTAAACAAACAAACCAAAGATTATAATTTACTAGCATTTGGCCTTTACTAGCAGGAATACTCGACGTTGCTTGGGATTGAATGAGGATCACTACTATGCACTTTCTCACCATACTCATAACGCCATATTACTTTCTTTCCTTCCTTTTACTGCCCCTCTTCGCGTTTCACCCTCTAATATAGTTGGAAGAAGTTGAAATGTTGAGAAAAATCTCTAAATTAGTGTCTTATACATATGGCTTAAATTTCATTCAAATCAAATTTATGCATTTGAAGTTTTAAGAATGTTCTGTCCCCATGGGTCACTTAGAGGTTGAGGAATGTAGATATTCGGCACATAGAAGGTAACGTAGAGATTCGGGACAACCTCCGCTGTCTTCCCCGGTAAATTTTATACATATGATATAAATTTCATCAAAATAGGATATATTTGAAGTTTTAAAGGGAGTTCGGCCCCATAGCTCCCTTAGGTTAAGAGGGTACTTAGAGAATCGGGACCACTTCTATTGTTTCCTCAGAATATTTTATACATATGATTTAAATTTCATAAAAATAGCATATATTTAAAGTGTTAAAGGGTTATGCCCTCATAGACCCCTGAGAGGTACACTTAGAGAATCGGGAACGTTTCCATTGTCTTCCTCGGTAAATTTTCCATAAGAAAACACTTTTATATTTTATGTAGAGTCTTTAACCTTTCTTTCTATAGGAAACACACACACACACTGCCCACAAATATATACATACATACAGATATTGAGTTTTATATATATAGAAGATAAATAACACTAAAAGGCTTCTATCATCTTTTCGAAAAGATAGCGTTCCTGTCCTTAAAAATAGTATATTCTTTTATTGTTTCACATGCACAAGCATTCAAATTAGGGAGGAGGGTATCCAATCATATTCAAACTATGTCCCTTTCTCATTATATTCTCAGTACTAGGACTTATACTTGAGTCTTTGGGCATACAATCAAGGAACTGACCCCGGGCATCACCAGAGCAACCCCAGATCTATGCACATTAAACTGATGACGACAACGATTAGTAGCTCGGAATCATGGTAGATTGGACGACTGGGCATAGCACATCCATGCTAAAATTTTAAGTAAAACAATTTTGAAAATTTATATTTTAGGGATTATTCGAGCTACTGTTCTTATCTTGGATGCTATTCTTATAACGTTTCGGCCGATGTAACCTCCAATATTCGTCAGGTGCATCTTGTTGAATTCAGGAATCTTTCCGTCGAACTTAGGTATCTGTACAAAATTTTAAACGGAATGCTTCATTTAATCCACGGGTTAAGTTGCTCTCATTCCGTCAGCCATGACTGGGTAGAAGTCTTAAGTAATTCATAATTGCATTCTTAGTATCGCTTGTACTGAGGATTGAACCTTCAACCTCTAGAAGACAGTCACTTAGAACTGATTTTAACTTAGTGCGACGTATCCTTGTGAACAATTTTGAATTTTGGATATTGAAGAATAGGACTTACAGATACTTGATAAAAATAGCACTTGAGTTGGCCATTATCAGCGAAGTTCCCACCAGGAATGACCAACTTTGAGCAATTTCTTTTAGTTAAGTCGCATGTGTTGTCCAAATCAGAGATGTCAATTTCAGGCGGGTTTCTCAAGTCAATACTACAGTCTTCTCCTGCATAGTTTCTATTGCAATCGCATTTCCCTGTGAATTGGAACAAAAGAAATTACCTTGAAATATTCATTAAATAAATGTTTTTACCTTTTTGTTTTAAAACATACCATCAAATAAGAAATTGATTAAAATCGACCAATTTAAAAGAAGAATAAGAAAATATATGATTCATGAAAAAGGTCGATGAAATTTGGAAAATTTAAAAACAAGTAGGACTACCCGGAGTTGTCCTGTAATTTATATATAAACTAATAATAATATGACCGCTTAAGCCACCCATCGAGCTCGGGTTAAATTGTTTGAATCAGAAACAAATGTGAGTTTGCCAAGCTAGTTAGATATAAAAAAGTAAATAAAATGACAAAATTCAAAATTAGCCTTTTTCTGCTCGATATATATATATATATATGCTCTTGCACAAGTAATTGAGCACTCTCGTTTTTTCTCTTATAACACTAAATTACACTATATCTTTCTCTCTTTTCCTCTTACACTATGGGTTAAATACAATTACCATTTGTGGGGATATTCCCTTTTAGTTATAAAAATAGAGATGAAATTAAAAAAAAGCATATATCCAAAGACAATACAAGGAAATTAACTCACATGATGAACTTTTAAATATTTCGTCTTTATTATTAGTTATGATGTTCAAAGTATGTAATTCATTAAACAGACACACTAATGGGGTGCCGTATGATTGTATACAAGTTACTTATAAGCGATAAAGCTCGGCTATGCTTATTACTGTATTATCTAAACCAACTACATTACATTATTAAAAAACAAAAAATATATATCTAGTTTATAAATATACAACTTTAGTTTTCCAGTATATGGAAATAGAAATTAAAATATATAACAAACCTTTTATGCATGTTCCCACATTATTGCATTCACCAGGGCAAATTGATCCGGCAATCTGAGAGGGAAGTTCAGTATCACCCTCTTTGTCCACAATCCAGTACGAAGCATTAATTTGAATTTCAAGAATACACTGCATCTTCACGTTCTCCAAAGCTGCGATAGCAAAATCAGTTCCATCTGTAATCTACAAATAAAGAAGGAAATTAAGTTGAATTAAGTTGATACTATGTAATATCAAAGGTAAAAATAAGAGTTTTAGAATGTTCGAGAAGTAAAATAAAACGAAAAATAGGGTGTCTAACGAATTTGTCTAACAAAATTCATCTACGAATTCAATTAAATTTTGACAATTATTCTACAAATACTATTTAACTATGACAGTTGATCTAAAAATATTATTCAACTATGACAGTTGATCTAAAAATATTATTCAACTATGACAGTTGATCTAAAAATATTATTCAACTATGACAGTTGATCTAAAAATATTATTCAACTATGACAGTTGATCTAAAAATATTATTCAACTATGACAGTTGATCTAAAAATATTATTCAACTATGACAGTTGATCTAAAAATATTATTCAACTATGACAGTTGATCTAAAAATACTATTCAACTACGACAGTTGATCTACACGTATAATTACCCTGTGATAGTTCTTCTACAGATACACTTCACCTATGATAATTCCTCTACAAATAGAATTAAACTATGACAGTTGATCTACAAATACAATTAAACTATGACAGTTAATGTACACATCCAATTCAGCTTTGACAGTTATTCTACACATACAATTCAATTATGACAGTTGATCTAAAAATATTATTCAACTATAACAGTTGATTTACACATACAATTACACTGTGACAATTCATCTACAAATACAATTAAATTATGATTAATCTACAAATATATAATAGTTGATCTATAAATTGAATTCAACTATGACGGTTCCTCGACAAATAAATTCAACTATGACAATTCACCTATAAAGACAATTAAACTATGTCAGGTCATCTACAAATATGATTAAACCATAACAGTTCTTGTACAAAGACAATTCAGCTATGACAGTTAATCTACAAATAAAATTGAACTATAACAGTTCCTCTACAAATACAATTCAGCCATTACAGTTCTTTTATAACGATAATTCTACTATAACAGTTCATCTGAAAATAAACTTGAACTATGATATTTCCTCAACAAATAACATACAGTTATATAAAGCTAGTGCAATGGAAATTATATTTATTTTTAGAAAACAAATCAAATATATGTCTAAAATCATTTTAACAAAACTGTTCGAAAAAGGGGTATGAGCATAAAATATAATCGATCAAATCCATTAATCAAAACATATAATGGATAAAATCCATTAATCAATAAAACAAACAAATAATGGATAAAATCCGTTGATAAAAAATATCATAGGTTTTATTTACTCCTCCCCAGGAGTTAGGCACAAGGCCAGTTTTATCTTACTCCCACAAGTAAGATGTGACCCAAGATCGGGTCGAGAAAGTGGGGTTTGAAAAGCCAGCGCTCGAGAGGTGAGCACTCTGGCCATTTAAAAATTGCCTGGGCAGCCCCGTCGGCATTCCCCGGTAGGGGCGCCTCAGACAGTAAGCAATAAACTTACTCCTCCCCAAAGAGGAGAGGCAAAGCCTGGGAGGGTGGACCTCCTAGAACTGCACAGGACAGGCGTGCAGTATCCATCGGAACAGATACTACACTTTGATCTTAGCCAAAAGGCCAAGAAGCCAATTTTATAGGTTACATACATTAATAAAAAATATAATGGATCGAGTCCATTAATCAAAAAATATAGATAAAATCCATTGACCCAAAAAATATAATAAATCAAATCCATTAATCAAAAAAATATACTGTATCAAATCTGTTAATCAAAAAAATATCATGGATTTAATAAAAAAAAAAATAATAGATTGAATCCATTAATCAAAACAATATAATGGATCAAATCCATTAATAAAACAATATGACAACGAAAACACTGTCCGTTCAAAATATACAAAAACTTTTAAAACTTTATGATATAAGCTTTATACTTTCGCTTTAACATTTTGTACAAATGTAAAGTTTTTTTATAATCTCTTTTCGTACGAATGCAAACCAACATTTTAAGAAAAAACATCAATTAATTCAAGTTTCACACATTTTTCTTGATGTTGTGTATACAGTGGTGTCGACGCTCGGTTAATTTGTTTTTAAGTGTAATTATTAATTATATTAATTATTAATTAAGTGTATTTTTTTTTATTATTGGACACCTTTATGCAAAATATAATTTTTAAAGGAAAGTGGGGTCTTTCTTTTTTTGAATTAAAAATGGAGTATTCTTTCGTATATTTTTATAATAGATTCTATATGTTTTTTGTAGTGATACTGGCAAATTAATCTCCCTAATAATCTATAAGAGAGAGACTATATAATGCTCTCACTAAGAATAGCTAAGGAAGGAAACTTGACTAATCAGTGCTAATTACTTCACAACATTTTTAATATTTGAAATTTATTTTCGACAGTATATGGTATGTTATGTATTAAACTGCTTTTTTTTGCTGATGCTATTGTTTGTGCAGGTAACTAAATAAGCGATTATTTAGTCTGAAGATTTGCCGCAAAGGTAGGGAGATCAGTTATTTGTACAATTTTTGCTTTCTCCGGATGTTTATTTACTCCTCACGGAGTTAGGCACAAGGCCAGTTTTATCTTACTCCCACAAGTAAGATGTGACCCAAGATCGGGTCGAGCAAGTGGGGTTAAAAGCCAGCGCTCGAGAGGTGAGCACTCTGGCCATTTAAAAATTGCCTGGGCAGCCCCGTCGGCATTCCCCGGTAGGGGCGCCTCAGACAGTAAGCAATAAACTTACTCCTCCCCAAAGAGGGGAGGCGAAGCCTGGGAGGGTGAACCTCCTAGAACTGCACAGAACAGGCGTGCAGTATCCATCGGAACAGATACTACACTTTGATCTTAGCCAAAAGGCCGAGACCGCTTTCTCCGGATGTATGGCTCGTGGTTCAAGATGCCGCCCATGTTAGGCGGTCCCTCTTCTGAGGCACATGTTCGTATCTTATGCGAGTCTCATTTTTTACTTTGCAGCATTTTTGTTTATTTCCAATCCCGCTGACGAAATAAATGCTTGTTTAGTAATATTATCAACGCAAACAATAGCATCAACAAAAAGCAGCTTAATACGTTACAATAGATTATATAGAAAAACATTTTGAACTAAAAAAAAAAAAAAATCTTTGTAAATAGAATTTGTCGCCATACAAAATATTACGAAAAAAGAAAATGTCTTTAAAAAATTAATTAGGTTATCTTAAAAAAAAACATACAAACAAACACCATAAAAATTAATTTGTTTGTACTGTCTTGTGACCTGTATATGAGGCAAAGCCGCATTTAAGGTATTGACCGGCATATCGGATTTAGGGTTAATGTTGAGGTTAATGAAAGTATTTTTTTTGTAAATTTGATTATGCTAAGGGGTTTTCATTAATGTTTGAATAGGTCTTTTAATGTGGGTTATGTTTGTTTGAGTTGTACACTCTTTTTACATATTTAAAAATTTATAAAATCTATCCTTTGCAGCGTAGATATTTTTTGGGTCATATATTCGCAAACATTATTAGAAAATCTTTTTTGTATCCCGATCATGCTAAAATGTATTTACCATATTAAAATCTAGCTTCTATTTCTTATGTGTATGGTCAAGTCTTGCATTTTTTAAAGTTTACCATTCATATTGGATTTGGGATCATTAAAGTTAGATTGCACCCCTAACTAAAATAAATACTTCACTTTATAATAAAGACAAAAGTGTATTTATTTGTATATATATATATATATAAATATATATTTGTCCTGTTACACAAAAGTTAGCAAGTAAAAAACAGCAAAATGAAACTATTTCAGGTGTTTAGGAGAAATGAGAAAACAAGTAAAAAGTCCGACACTCCCTGCCATCTGAAATAAATTTGGAAAGAAATTCTTCCCTCTATTTCCGTCATGAGACGTTTTCTTTCTTTTTTTTTCGTTTTTTCTTTCTATACCGATTGATACGTTTTTCTTTCTTTTTTCCATTTTAAAATTTTCCAATTTGAGACGTTTTCTTTATTTTTTTAACTTTACCGATTGAGACGTTAGTTTATATGAATATGACTATTAGTGCGAACACTAGTGAAGCATCCTTTTTTTTCTGTCAATTTTTAACGGAGGTTGTACACTAGTCTAGAATAATTCTATCCCAAATAACTATTATCAAATATCTCTTACCTGAATATCTTCAACACATCCTTTGATTGCCATAGCAAAATTTACATTTTCTACTTTCGTGCATATTTTTCCTGATTCAGATCCACTGATGTAGGTTGTGCAAAATTTTGTTGCTGTTTCGAGAGTCCAGCCATTCAGAGTTGGCCATTTAAATATCTGGAAATGTTTTTTTAAAACAAATGATTAATTTAAAAACAAAATAAAACGATATCATATTCAGAGTATTTTCTTTAAATTTTTACATGAAATATTCATAATATTGCATTAAAATTACAAAAGTTTGTTAAAATATCTTACTATATTTAAATCGAAGGAAGAAGAGAATTATGAGATACATAAGGAAATGTTTATAAACGGAAATAGAATAATAAGATTATGTAACTGTT
Source organism: Sepiola atlantica (assembly GCA_963556195.1). NCBI lineage: Eukaryota > Metazoa > Mollusca > Cephalopoda > Sepiida > Sepiolidae > Sepiola > Sepiola atlantica. The sequence goes on along the minus strand of OY744523.1, from coordinate 56,936,286 downwards.
TACCGTTTTCACTCCAAATTACAGAAAATTAACATAAACAGTATTAAATTAATTTATTTTAACATATTAATTGTATCGCTTTACACATTTTAACTACAGATATAGATTACAGAAAAAAACATAATTATACTATTAATTCATAATATTTAAACAATATTTAAATATCTATATAATTGTACATTTTGTACAAGTAAAAGTTACAGAAAATAATAGTACTAGCAAGAATATTCGATCTCCGGTCGCATATTTTTGCTAGTATATCACTACCACCCCCCCCCCCCCAAAAAAAAATAAGAAGGTAATTCGTGGGAGGATGGTATCATAACCACAGAACATATATTACACTATCACCACCAAAAAAGATGAGGTAATAACTGAGAGGTTTTACTCATGCCGAACGAACATATACTACACTAGTCCTCAAGGAGGAAGAGGTAATGTCTGGGGAGATTATCTCATGTCAACAGGACATATACTATACACTACCCAAACCTTTGGGGTTTTGTTAGTGTATAGTATCTGTACTATTGAGCATTGAAAACTATTACATTAGTCTGAAATAGTATAGTAAACTGAACTGAGCATTAAAAGATAGTACAACAGTACATTAATAGAAATGATAGTATAGTTTCGGTTGCCGACAGAGAGATACCAAATCTCCATTAGTAATAAATTGACTCCATGCATTTTAACAGTATTTTATTAGTATTTTAATCATCAGCATTTTCTTCTTTATTTATCTTGTATAGTTAGAAGAGAAGTTAGAAGAGAAGACATCACTTCACATGACTTCACATTACTTCACATCACTTCACATTAGTTCACATCACTTCACATCACTTCAAATTACTACCCAAATCTTATGCTGGTATATCAACATCAAGAAACAAGAGCTAGTAGAACAACCTCCATCACAAAACTGGCCAAACATTTTGGACAAGGCTGTCTTACAAATGAGACAGAAACACCAAACAAGCATGCCATGGAAATAGTCCAAACGAGTCGCCAGAAATACACCACTACCTTTGATAGTAGAAAACTGGAAGAATGGGTCAACCAACAACGTGCTAAATATTTTCAGGAAAAACTATCTCAGGAATATATAGATAAGGAAGGCTCTGTAGATTGGCTCAAAATAAGATCGCTCCACTATGATCAGGAGAGGATTATTATGGCTGTCCAAGATCAAGGCTTGATGACCAATGCTTTTAAGAAGATGAGTGGTCTCAGTAACGACAAGTGCCGGTTCTGCCACACGAAAGTGGAGATGTAAGGTTCTGCTGGGAGATGGCTACTATAAAATGTGACATAATGAGGTGTGTAAATATCTCCACTGGACCATCCATAAAAAAATGAATATACAGTGTAGCAGCAAGTCCTGGAACCACAGCAGAAAGAACTGTTGGAAATAAGTTATACCTCATCGACTATGACTATGCAATTTCTACAGCTGCATACTTAAAAAGCAGAGCAGTTAAACCTAACATAGTGATATGGGACAAGAAGTAAAGAGTAGCAACCCTAGTTGAAGTCAGTGTCCCTAATGATGTTGGCTTAAACATAAATAAATACCAAAGTCTAATGTACATCATGGAAAGAAACATCAATCTTAGGAAGATCTCCATCATTCCAGTAATCATAAGAGCTACCAGACTCACGAACAAGAATTTCAAAAACTACCTGGCGAATATACCCAGTGAACCAAGTGTAAAGGAGTTCCAAATAATTGCGTTTAAAGGGACGGTTAGAATCTTTAAATGATCTCTTGGTTAGAGTCTCTGAAATAGCAGGTTAATGTTATAGATATGTTTAGATTGTTGTATCAAAAATGAGCCATCTTCCCTTTCAACTATTTGATTAAATTGTTGTATTAAAAAAAAAGTTTCAAAATTTTTGAGACGAGGATTGATAATTTGTATTAGTTGGACTATTCCAATTTCATGCTTCTATAGACACAAGCAATTCTCAGTTGGTGTATATCCCGGTCAGGGGAGATGATTTGACAAAATTAGTTCAAAAATTTTTTTTTTTAACGTAGTTCACCCCAAACAAGGCAGGCCGCCACTGTAGACGTAAGGGGCTACTGAGAAGAAAGAAAAGGGGAGAAGGTTGGGGGGGGGGGTCAACCTAAACTGGGATCTATGCAGCGAGATGTCTGTTTACATTAATTTTAAATTTCTGCATGTCAGTACTGACGGGGAAACAGGGGGCAGGGAGGGAGTTCCAGAGGCCAGCAGCACGAGGAAAGAAGCTATTTGAGTAGAAAGCCATCCGGCATCTGGAGACCTCCACAGTGAATGGATGGGATTTAGTTGATTGTCGAGTTGGTCTAGTGAATTTTGCAGAGAGGTTTCATCGCCGTCTTCCCACATGCAATGCCTAATATTCCTAAATGGTCATTCATGTGGTACTGATCAGATCAACATCGCTTAACTTCTATGATCCAATGAGAACTAGTGTGTCAAAAAATGTCTCAAAATTAAGGCATACGCTTAAGAGGTCTTAAGAAAAAATTGAAATTCAGGGAATCCTGCTTAATTGATATCTAATGACTATGGATAAAAATTAATGCCAATCTGATATAATTGAACTTCAAATGGAAGGATGTACCCATGAACACCCTTTAACATGCTTCAAAGAAACTAAACTTTGTGGAGTATTTCTCAATGGATATTTAATACCGATTGTTAAAATTTCACAAAATTCCGAGGTATTTGAATTTTCACAAAGGGCTTCCATTCCCTTTTTGCTGACTTTTCATAAAACTAAATTGAACTAAATATAGCCCACATTTGGACCCCTTACGCTTGGCAGCTGTGTTCCAAAATTCATAATGATCGGTTAAGTATGTTAGGAGTAAATCCTGTACATACAAATATATAAACATCTACACATACCTAACTTTATAAAGATATAACCATCTACACATACCTAACTTTATAAAGATATAACCATCTACACATACCTAACTTTATAAAAATATAACCATCTACACATACCTAACTTTATAAAGATAGAACCATCTACACATACCTAACTTTATAAAGATATAACCATCTACACATACCTAACTTTATAAAGATAGAATCATCTACACATACCTAACTTTATAAAGATATAACCATCTACACATACCTAACTTTATAAAGATATAACCATCTACACATACCTAACTTTATAAAGATATAACCATCTACACATACCTAACTTTATAAAGATATAACCATCTACACATACCTAACTTTATAAAGATATAACCATCTACACATACCTAACTTTATAAAGATAGAATCATCTACACATACCTAACTTTATAAAGATATAACCATCTACACATACCTAACTTTATAAAGATATAACCATCTACACATACCTAACTTTATAAAGATATAACCATCTACACATACCTAACTTTATAAAGATATAACCATCTACACATACCTAACTTTATAAAGATATAACCATCTACACATACCTAACTTTATAAAGATAGAGACATATACTACTCAGAGTACTATTCTTATCTTGGTTGTTATATTAACAACATTTTGACTCTTAAAATCTCCGACCTTTCTAAGGTGCATCTTTTTGAAATAGGAAACCTACTAGTCAAACTTATTTGTAACCCTAAAACCTATACGAAATTTCAAACTGAACCCTTTCTTCAATCCATGGGGGTAGATTGTTCTCGTTCCATCAGTCATAACCGGGTATAAGTGTTAATTTATGTTATTCATAGTTATTATCGCCTGTAGTAAAGATTAAACTTTCAAGCTTGAGAAAACTGTCACTTAGAACTAATTGTGAACTAACGCCCTTAACTGTTACGCCATGTGTCAATGTGGACAATTCTATAAGAAATATGATGAGAATGGTAGTCCAAATAATACACAAAAAGAATGAATTATCTCCCCTTTAAACTATTTGTTATAGATAAACAAGAAACGACCGGAAACATTTGAAGCATTTACCTTTGGGATGTAATCAATATCAAAATCAATTTCTGGTTTTGATGATGAACCACAGGACAAAGGTGTAATAACTTCAATCTTATTGGTGATGTCTTTGCCTGCAAAATAAATAAAAACAAGAATAATGTCATTCCAAATTCTTTTTAATCAGTTTTGTTCTTTTTTACTGTTAGGTAACCACTTGTCAAGGTTAAGAGCCACTCGAGGATAAGGGTTAATGAGATGGAAAGATTGTCAGCCGAAAGAAAAGGAACACTCAATGGTATGAACTTAGTTTGATTTCTTATGGGGCGGTTTATGGCAAGTATTAGTTGACATTGTATTTGAAGATGACTGCACTGTAATCTGAAGGGAAGCAGTTCTGCAATAATGTGTTCCACATACAGAAAGCCTTTGAAAAGAAGCTATGTTCATAGAAATGTTGCTTGACGCTAGGCCCATGGAGGAAGAAATCAAAGTCTTCTTCTATTGTGGTAGATAGATGAGTTCTTGCAATGAATGTCTTACATGAAGGAAGCAGAGATTGGGGATTAGTTGGCCACCTTCCATGGAAATAACGATAGAGTAGAAAGAGACAAACAACGTCTCTTCTGCTGAGAAAGGGACTGTAGGGAATAGAACAGATCACCCCTCACTAGATTTCGAAGTCGATTTTATATTCTGTTAAGGCAGGAAAGAGTGCTCTGAGCAGAATCTCCACAGACGTGGCAGCAGTATTACATGTTTTAAAAAATAATTTTTTTTTTAACATAGTTCACCTCAAACAAGGCAAGCCGTCACTGTAGACGTAAGGGGCTACTGAGAATTAGGGTGTAAGTTTTGGAGGGTCATCCTAAGTTGGGAGCTGTGCAGCAAGACGTATGGCATATCTGACTCTTATATAAATAGAGGATTGCATCTGAAGTCAAATACTTTCTGGAGTAGTTTGAATGAATACACCACTTTCCATCCCTTATCGTGATATATCTGTAAACAATTTACAACTTTGTAGATGCTCAGAAAGTGTCGTGCCCCCCCCACACATACACCGTTTATGATTCGGTAATTCTAACAAAACTGGATGATCACGATCTGTATGATACAAACTGACACAGTTTCATTCTTTCTATGCACAAGCGTCATTTCGCCCATGCTTTCTGTCCACGCAGAAACATCTGCGCCAATAAGATCTCATCAAAGCATATCAGCAGCAGCTATCTCATCGATATATAAAGGATGCATTTTTCTCCTTCAACACACAGTCTGAGGTTCGTCCCCACTCTAGTTGCTCGATGGAATGCTGTCTTCATCAACAACAACTTGCTATCAGAACCTTTGCCAGCCGAACTCACATCATTCAACCATGACTATGATGACTACAGCATCTCCAGCCGACTTTGCGTTATTTCAACATGGTGATGACGACAATCAGCTAAGTCTCATCTACAATCACAACATCAACAGTTTCTCGTCTTGTCTGCCTCTTTAACACCATCATCCTACGGTAATGATCCATCCTTTCCTGTCGATTCATTGAATCATGAACTTTTAATCACAGACTTTTTCCACTGCGTCATGAACTTTTTTCCTAAGAAACCTGTAACTTTTTTCCTAAGAATCATGAACTTTTTTCCTAACAATCATGAACTCTTTCCTAACGTGCGTATATATATTTGTTTGAAATAAATACCGCCTTTATATTTTGTTTTTTATCGAGTTTGTTTTTTCTTCCCGTTTTTTGTTGCGTTTCAGCACACTCTATCGTGCACTTCACTTATTTTTATTTCCTGTTGGTGGGAGGAGGGGTTCGTGGTACACTGGACAACTAGGCTATCGTCCATCTGTGACACCATCACTACAAAAGTTATTGATGTATATTTTTTTAAATACTAATGATTCACCACTTACCAAGGCCCGAAAGCCACTCAAGGATAAAGGTTAACAAGATTGTCAATTATATATTGGTGAAAAATACTAAGAGAGTGTTGGAAATCATGAGTAGAAAGTACAGGATTTGATTGCTTAAGAGAATGGCTCAGTAAGTATTTGTTGACATTGGACTTGAAGATAACCATGTTGTAGTCAGCAGGAAAGCAGTTCTGTCATATTGAGTTCCATAGATGGGAAGTTCTTGGAAAGAAACATACAAACACACAAATATATTGTGCTTAACATCAAACGAAATTTCCTTAAACAGAGTTTCTTTCAAGAATTTCCTATCTGTGGAACGCATTAACACACGACTGCTTCCCTATATACTACAACATGGCCGTCTTCAAATCCAATGTCAATAAATACTTGTCATAAACCGGCTTCATAAGTAATGAAATTTTGTTGATTCCATTAATCTTTTTTTAATTCTCTCATAATATTCTTCATCATTCAAGTGACAACTGATCCTTATCCTCGAGTTGATCTTGGCCTTGATAAGTGGTGACCCTAATAGTAAAAAAAAATCCATCTATCTCATTAACTTTCGCTGCTCGTTGTAAAATACCCGCCGACTTGGTATTTACAAAGTTAAATTCTTCCTTAATTCTAAGCTAATTTGTGGTGGCCAACGGGAAAACGCTCTTGACTGTGATCGGAGTTCGCGCACACCGACCGTCGGAAATTAACTTCTTGCACTGAAGATTGCGTTAGCATGAAACATCGATGTGTGTGTGTGTGTGTGTCTATTTTTTAAAATTTATATTTAGAATTTTTTCTATTCAAATATAAATTTCATAACATAAAGTAATTATAATAGCTCAATAGTGTAAGGCCAGAGCTATGCTATATTCAATATTTTTTATGTAATTTTATACCATTTCAATGAATTTCTATCATGACATTTCTTATATACAAAAGGATTTCCTAATTTCTAGATTTAATGATTTTCTATTCATCTATATATAAAGTAAAGTATATATATATATATATATATATATATATATATATATATATATATATATATATATAAATAAATATAAATAAATTAAGTTCAAATACATTGATAACATGAACTCAAAACCAATATTTTTTAAAAAGTGTTCAATATATACTATTATATAGAAGTAAATGAGAACTTAATTTGAAAACAATTTGTGAATTACCTTTTGCCAAAGCCCCAATACCAATGCACGAAACGACGAGTTCATTGCTTGAGCACCTGCTCATCTCCTTCATACAAGTACAAAGAACCTCCTTGTCTTCATCATCATCATCATCTGAACTGGCACAGACTCCACCATACAAGCTTTCTGACTTAGTTACTCTGTATAAATAAAAAATAAATAAAAATAAAATAACATTATTTTTGTAAATTTATTTCTATCATGACATTTCTTATATACAATAGGATTTCCTAAGTTTTATATTTAAGGATTTTTCTATCCATTTATATATAAAGTAAAGTACCATCTATATTTATATCAGCTGTATCTACTCGACGTTGCCTGGGAGTAAAATAAAAAATATCTGACTTGTTTACGAAGAAATGGAAATTAAAGTCACCAAAATTAAGGTGACTTTAATTTCGTAATCAAATTATTTTTGAAAAATGAATTTTTTTTAAAGTTCGTTTTCGTACTTGACGCTAAGCAATTAATAGTGAAGAACGAATAATAATGAAAAAAAAAAACACCCACCCACATACACAAACATACTTGAAGTTACATAATTTAATTAATATATATATTTATTTTTTAAGAACTCAAAAGAAGAGAACTCAGTATAATTTCAAACAATAACTTCCCTTTAAGCTGTTTCGGTAAGTAAGGGAACATTTATTTACTCAACAAGTTTTCTTAGATGGAATAAGTATTTTTAGAAGAAAAAAACTGAAGCGAAATAAAATATAGATGTGCCAATAAAATAGTAGAAAGAAAAAACGAAAATAGGCTAGTCTGAATCAAGTATCGAAATGTCTAAATGCTATTTGAGTCTGACTTTGAAAAGCCGATAAGATAACGTTTTATGTTAGATACAGTATTGCATGCAAAAAAACAGACAGTAAAAACTGAAAATTCTTTATTATTAGCACAAAATTTAATAAAACTAGACACACACAGGACATGATTATATTTCTTTATTATTGTTGTCAAAGTTCCCTTAAGCCGAGGGGAAGATCATAATATTTTGAATAGAAATTTCTCAGAAAAAACCAAAAAAATGTCCTTTATTTGATATCCTAATTTTTTATTAGTTCTTTCCTAATGGCTGGTAAGCAGTTGTCTTTGTTTGCAAAGGTCAAATTCTGACATAGAGTGATTGTGGACTGTCACTCTGTGATATTGCAAAGAAAATGGATAACCATAATTCATCAATTGATGTATTTTTTCATTTATTTTCTTTTTTTACTAATGGGTCACTGCTTAGCAAGGCAAAAAGGCACCTCGAGGATAAGGGTTAATAAGTGTTTCAGGTGGACAGTGAGACAAACACCTTGAGGATTGGAGACAATGGTTGAAACTGGTCAGAATTTGATTATTTAAGAGGACGACTTAACAGGAATGTGTTTACATTGGACATAAAAACGACCATGTTGCAGTCAGCTGGGAAGTAGCCTCGTGGTATTGTGTTCTACAGACCGGTAGTCTTTGGAAAGAAAATCTGCTCATTGAGGTTCCGTTTTACTTTAGGTACACAGAGGAAGAAAGGAAAATTATTTCAAGTGGTTGTAGCTAGACGGATTCTTGTTGTAAATGTTTTACAGGAGGGAACCAGAGATTGGAGCTCAGTCGAGCACCTACCATGAAAATAACGATAGAGTAGAGAAAAAATAACAACGTGTCTTGACTCAAATAATTATAAGAAAACTGGAAATGAAAAAGAAAGCCATGGTTGTAAGTTACAAAAATTGTACTATCACAACAGAAAGATAAGGTGAAGAACTCGTCAATGTTGATTATGTGAATTTGGGATTTCAAGTGTATGTATGGTTTGTATATGCTTGGTTTGTAGATTAATTTGTTTTGCAGCTTATATTTCATCAACAAATAGTCTGTAAACGATAGTTTCTATTTAACCCATAGATGGGACCCTGACAGGTACTATGACACTTTGGATCAGAGTGGACCTGGGAGTAGTAAAGTAATGTATGACTCCATGCCCCCCAAGGATTACTATACTAAAACTGACTTAATCAACGTTTGTTTCCCTAAGACGTTTTTCTTATATATTTTAATCACATAAAATACATGCTAAAATATACCTTAATTTGGGGATTGAGATATGTTTGGAAAAAAAATCCGTTTTAATTGTTTTAATTAGCAGTAAATTACAATTATTTTACCAAGTATCTGCCTATCCCTCTCATCCTCTTTCATTGTATCTTGTTCGATCCTGCTCTTATTTTCTTTCTCTCTCTCTCTCTCTCTCTCTCTCTCTCTCTCTCTCTCTCTCTCTCTCTCTCATATATTTATTAACAGTTAAAGGTAATAAAGAAAGGACAGAATTAAAAGATAGGAATAGTCTATCATAAACAATAGGGAATATCATCACATTTAACCCATACTTGAAAAAAGATCAAGAGAGACTTATAAATAGTCAGCAGAAAGAGGCTAATTTTGGAATGTACACCTCTTTATTTTTTAACATTTTTAAAAATATTTAACTGCTTTTGCAAACAAACATTTCCTGATTCAAACAATTTAACCCAAGCCCAGTGGATGACCCAGCTTTTCACATTTATTTTCTAGTATATATATAAACATAGCTGCCGGCTTTTGGAACCCCCTTCCTGCTCACTGTTTCCCCGACTGTATCGACATGCAGAAATTTAAAACTAATGTGAACAAGCATCTCGCTGCACAACTCCAAATTTAGGATGACCCCCTAAACTTTCACCCTAATTCTCAGTAGCCCCTTACGTCTAGAGTGGCAACTTGCTTTGTTTGAGGTGAACTAAGTTAAAAAAAAAAATCATGTAGTTCCTGTCTGTCTATCTGTTTGTTTATTCACAAACTTCCTCTAGGTTTTTGCAGATTGATATCCATAACCATATATATTCTTAAACTACAGTAACCAGACTAGCAGGAGTGTAGAAGGGTCTTCATTGATTCCTGAGATTGTTGAAAAGTATAAAATTATCTAAATTGATTATGAATTGAGTGAAATTTATGTTTTTAAATGTCACTTTACTTACACCCCCTTACACTCAATCAATATTTAGTACATGCTTCAGCCCACTCTAAAAATTGCACGTTATAAACAAAAATAAAAAAGGTAACATGATGTTATCAGCGTAAAAGAACATAGGGTTCCTCATTCAATCCTGCTAGTAAAAATATGAAATTGCAAAATTATGTGAAACGTTGGTGCGCCTTACCTCCAGGAGAGTGAGAATTCATTTGGATACAAATTTTTTGCCACAGCTGTACCCTTTCTAGTGACAAGGTCATTGGCTTTGATACCATCAAAGTTTCCACACAAACCTGAACAAAGACAAAAACATTTTTGATTAGAATAAATTTTTAAATATATTTTACATGAAGGATTTAAAAATAAAAAATGAATATAGAATAAAGAAATTATATAAAAAAAATGCTTTCAATACTCTGGCTCAGAAAATAATGCCTTACATTAAAAAAGGACTTTGCATTCTGCGACTTTTCCAACAACAAAGCAACGCTGAAACAACTTGTACGAAAATGATATTAAAAAAATGGATTCTTAGTATAAATCTCAGTTGAGTCTTGAGATGATAAAAAATGAAGTCAAATATGCGAAGAAAGAGGGGTGTAATAATATGCTTTCATTGTTAGGTGCATCTCGTCATTAGGTATGATCGGCATGTTATAAATTTTGATCTTAGCTGTGGTCCGATACAGGAAGTAAATTTTTAACCTAATAGGTCCAGTACTGTCTGCCAAGCTCCAGCCCCTGTCGCATCACTGCAGTGTTGAATCCCTGTGCTTGTTTTGGAAGTACTTCTATCGAATGAGCTCTTATGAACTTACTGCACTTGTACATTCTCAACGAAAATACTCCGATCCACTCGACTAGCAGCAAAATCACACCTCTTCACTGCAAAGGTCCCTAGATGCCGGAAGATTTTCTAATCTGATAGCTTACTTCCTTGGATCACTTGCCTTTGGAATACCCTCCCGGCTCCCTGTTTTCCCGATCGAATAAACATGCAGACATTTAAATGTAATGTGAAAAAACATCTAACTGCCCAAATCCTCACTTAGATTGCCTTTATAAATCTAGCCCATATCACAGTATCCTCTTATACTTCAGTGGCAATATGCTTTGTTTGGGTGGAACAAAAGTAAAAAGTTAGTTTGATTATTTTATAAAAGGAAAGATTTGAAGTCGGATTTCAGTTTCAGTTGTAGTTAGAATTTTAGTGATAAAACTTATGATGAAGGATCCTGTTTGATAGGGGCGTTTGACCCCTCCTTGTATCCCTCCCCCTCCAGAAGATTGTTCAAAATTAACCCACAGTTAAGTAATGGAGCTCACAATAGTTAAGATAAATCTCTCTATATAAAAGTCAATGTTTGTTGGGATGTTGGCAACTTTCACGTGGTCCCACTTGTAAGTACCTGATGTCTTTCTCGAAAGAATTCTAACTAGAAAGATATCGGGGAAACCAATGCCAACAATAGAATTATCTGATTCATACGAAATGAATGAATGAATGAGCATCGCCAGTAGAATATGTGCATACGTGCCTAACCCTGCCTAAAATACGAAATGTTATTCCCCCCCCCCCCCACACACACACACTTTGTCTCAGTTTTTCGCAAATAACAAGAAGATCATTCTTTATTACGTTTCAGAATTTTTTAGATGAGGATTGATGATTTGATTATTTGGATTATTCGGACTACTGTTCTTATCTTGGATGTTATTTTCACAATATTTCGTTAAATGTAACCTCCGATCTTCTTCAAGTGTGCCTTATCCCATGGTGCAACTGATATAAGTGCTAAGTAATAATCGTGTTCTGTATGTTGAAGGTTCAATATGTAGAATGTGAAGGTTCAATATGTAGAATATGAAGGTTCAATATGTAGAATATGAAGGTTCAATATGTAGAATATGAAGGTTCAATATGTAGAATATGAAGGTTCAATATGTAGAATATGAAGGTTCAATATGTAGAATATGAAGGTTCAATATGTAGAATATGAAGGTTCAATATGTAGAATATGAAGGTTCAATATGTAGAATATGAAGGTTCAATATGTAGAATATGAAGGTTCAATATGTAGAATATGAAGGTTCAATATGTAGAATATGAAGGTTCAATATGTAGAATATGAAGGTTCAATATGTAGAATATGAAGGTTCAATATGTAGAATATGAAGGTTCAATATGTAGAATATAAAGGTTCAATATGTAGAATATGAAGGTTCAATATGTAGAATATGAAGGTTCAATATGTAGAATATGAAGGTTCAATATGTAGAATATAAAGGTTCAATATGTAGAATATGAAGGTTCAATATGTAGAATATGAAGGTTCAATATGTAGAATGTGAAGGTTCAATATGTAGAATATGAAGGTTCAATATGTAGAATATGAAGGTTCAATATGTAGAATATGAAGGTTCAATATGTAGAATATGAAGGTTCAATATGTAGAATATGAAGGTTCAATATGTAGAATATGAAGGTTCAATATGTAGAATATGAAGGTTCAATATGTAGAATATGAAGGTTCAATATGTAGAATATGAAGGTTCAATATGTAGAATATGAAGGTTCAATATGTAGAATATGAAGGTTCAATATGTAGAATATGAAGGTTCAATATGTAGAATATGAAGGTTCAATATGTAGAATATGAAGGTTCAATATGTAGAATATGAAGGTTCAATATGTAGAATATGAAGGTTCAATATGTAGAATATGAAGGTTCAATATGTAGAATATGAAGGTTCAATATGTAGAATATGAAGGTTCAATATGTAGAATATGAAGGTTCAATATGTAGAATATGAAGGTTCAATATGTAGAATATAAAGGTTCAATATGTAGAATATGAAGGTTCAATATGTAGAATATGAAGGTTCAATATGTAGAATGTGAAGGTTCAATATGTAGAATATGAAGGTTCAATATGTAGAATATGAAGGTTCAATATGTAGAATATGAAGGTTCAATATGTAGAATATGAAGGTTCAATATGTAGAATATGAAGGTTCAATATGTAGAATATGAAGGTTCAATATGTAGAATATGAAGGTTCAATATGTAGAATATGAAGGTTCAATATGTAGAATATGAAGGTTCAATATGTAGAATATGAAGGTTCAATATGTAGAATATGAAGGTTCAATATGTAGAATATGAAGGTTCAATATGTAGAATATGAAGGTTCAATATGTAGAATATGAAGGTTCAATATGTAGAATATAAAGGTTCAATATGTAGAATATGAAGGTTCAATATGTAGAATATGAAAGTTCAATATGTAGAATATGAAGCTTCAATATGTAGAATATAAAGGTTCAATATGTAGAATATGAAGGTTCAATATGTAGAATATAAAGGTTCAATATGTAGAATATGAAGGTTCAATATGTAGAATTCAGTACGGGTGATACTAAGAATAGAATTACCAGTTATTTACGACTTCTACCCAGTGATGGCTGATAGCAAGCTAACCCTGTGGATCAAATAAAGGGTTCAATTTAAAATTCTGTACAGATGCTCAAGTTGGACATAAAGATTCTCGAGTTCGAAAAGGTGCACCTGAAGAATGTCGGAGGTTACATCGGCTGAAATGTTATGAAAATAACATCTAAAATGAGAACTGTAGGGGCTGGATTTCGCTTTTTTTTGAGCCACTTAGCTTGTTGTACCAAAAATAAAAGGTGCAAAGTTTAGGTCTAAGGTCAGAAAATGTTACAACGTCTGTTTCCAGTTTTCAAATGTGGTAATAGTTTCCACGTTCGTAAGATGGCATTGTTTTGGCGCTCATCTTATAGGCGTCTTTTACCACTGGCGCATATTTCAACCAATATGGATTATCCACACAGTAGATAGAATGCAAAAACCCTATTTTCTTCACCAAAAATACAACATCCATATTTGATCCACAAGAAGATTATGTTTTTCTTTACACATTTTTACACACATTTCATATTTACATATATTGCATATCATTTATAAAGTATGTTTTTCTTCTAAAAATGCAACCAAACATTTGAGAAAACACAGTATATTTCTTTACTTAGAATTTCATATCAATTCATTACTTTTTCGTTTCTTCTCAACAAAGTTTACATATTTATACAGTCGAAAAAAGAAAAAAAAAGAAAACAGAAAATTTTATTACCCATGGTGTTATTGAAGTCTGTCAATGATGCTCTCATCTGGACATTCAAGTAATTTCCATTGTTCACTTGTATTAGGACAATACTACCAGTAGGAAGATGAACCTATGAGGATGTATACAAACAAAAATAAAACTAACTACTACATTGGAAACGATTTATTATATACAAGTAATTGAATAAAAGTTGCTATTTTACCACTATCTGAGGGAATAGAGAGTTCATACATTTACCGATATTAGTTTGGAGATGAGCATAAAATATCTGATAGGATTGCTGATTCCATAATCCATGACTGTATTCATTAGGCTGATTATGAACACCCCATAACATTAACTAACTGCATACCCCCCCCTGACAATGTAAAGATGGGCCAAAGTCTTACCTGGACCTTATTTATCCATATTGTATGAAGTATGCCCAAAGTTAGACCATGGAAATGTTGATAACTCAAAATCTATTTATCTGATGAAGCTGAAATTTTGCATTCTGATTACTGTTATCAAAAAGCATCAGATCATTATATCAAATTAGGAAAAATCGGATGGTGACATTTCGATAAAATTTCGATCATGACCGAATTTTTCAAAGTCAAGGTCAACGGTTGAGGTCAGCATCAATATCATATAAGATGCAAGACTTCATTGGTTACAATGTGTGACTTTCATCTTTTCCGTGACCTTGACATAACATTTGACCTAGAGATCCCAAAATTAAATCAGTTCTAAGTTAGACCATGCCCGACATTTGGACCATGTTTGGTGACGAGTGGTCAAGCATGTGAACGCTAGGCTGTACACAAACAAACAAACATAGTGATAAACCAACCAATAAACTTGACCAAAAAAATTACCTCCTTGGTGGAGGTAACAAAGATATGAACCCTTACTAACCATCAGATTTTTAGCCTTATCTACTTACTCTAAATAAAACCATTACCCTTTAATATGAACAAAATAGTTTTATTGAATAATTCACTGTGACCGAAAGCTTACCAGTACAATTCTTAAACAGACTCGAGTTTCATGCATTTGCGTTTTTTTTACTAATGAGTTATCAGTTATCAAAGCCAAAATCCACCCGAGGATAAGAGTTAATGAACTGGATGGATTGTCAGTTGATTGATGAAGAATATTAGATAGAATTGAAAAGGATGAATGGAATGAACAAAATTTGATTACTTATGAGGACGGTTTATGACAAGTATTTGTAGACATTGGATTTGAAGACGATCAAGCAGTCCCATCATAATTTTGAAAGAGAAGGACTTGATAAACAACATTTTGGCAGTTAGTTATATGATTTCCGACTTCTGTCTGTTACCATTTCGCTTGTGCCACCCTCCAGTATCAGGTCGTCATCAACTGATCTCCTCCATGTCTTAAGCGGCCTACCAGGTGGCTTTGGGTCATCAACATCAATGTGGGACACACATTGGAGCATTTCATATAACTGACGACATGGTGACATGACCAGCAGTTTTATTTTCTCCCTTGTTTTGCTCCAGTTTTGTTTTTGTTTAAAACCCTGTTGTCTGCCGGTATTCAGCCTAACCTAAACAGTTTTGTTTTTCTGCATGTACTATATATTAAAACTGAAAATAATTATTGCAAAAGTATTTTTGTACAAATTTACTAGTATTATTAATAATAATAATAATGATAATAATAATAATAATAATAATAATAACAATCTCTAATATAAAAATATGTGTTGTGTCTCTGTTTCAATATCACTATATATAAATGGATATTCCTTGTCATGTAACACTAAGGGAGATAATTCAGTATATATGCAAGAGAACGTAAGTAACAGCAGCAGCTAACTTAAATAATAGTATTGTTTGTAATATAAACATGACGACTATTTAATCTAATTATAAAAGTGTTAGATAGGTTGCGAACCAAAATTTCTAGAGGAAACGGGAGTTTTATTTTGTTTTACAATTTAAAAAAGTCGTGTTTTGTATAAGTTCTGTAAATTCTTTATTTAAATACGTGTAATTTGAAGTGGCAAAATGTTTGTTTATGTTTCTATGTGTGACTATTTGTTCTCCAAGCTGCATCGTACCAAGCATCAGAAACACCCCCGTGAAGTCCAACCCTTGCTCACCATGATAGGGGCAGTAGAAACGTGGTAGTGTTAGAGCAAACCGTCTGGAACTCTGATTCCTGGTAGAGCCACCCATAGGAGACAGGTTTGGCACCAAGTGGTATTAGGGTTGCAACAGGGCTCTGGTGAAAATCCAAGAGGAGTTGGCATCAAGATCCATCGTCCTCTAGTTGACTCTGCTTCTGCGTATTGCAATCAAAGAAATATGTCAGGTACAGAACCACAAATAAATGGAGTGAAAGTGATAACGTTGCTTCTGCACCATTCCCTTGTGTGTTCTGAACCAAACCTACCCTGACTTTGCATGCAACCGTTGAGTTTTGCTACTCTTGCTGTCGCAATTAAAAGCCTACAATCTTGCAGGTTAACGAATAGCTGCAATCAACAAGGAAGATTTCATGCAGTCCAGACAATCCTGAGGCACGATTTTTGTGAGTTCTATGTAGAAGTTCAATGGCTTAATAAACCAATAAAAGCAACAGAAGCAGCTAACTCGAAGTATTAGTATTGTTTGTAAATAAGACAACTGTTTTTCTTTTACAAGTGACTTTCATTATATTAGGTCAGTTGGAAAGCAATGAAAAAAGTATGACGTCATTTTTGCCAGCATGGGAACACTAATAATAAGAATAATGATGATTAAGACAGGGTAGACAATGTGATGATTTCTATCGGCAACAAAATTGCTTCCGATCACATACCTCATATCTCCGACCGTTGTTGTATTTAAGCACTCGAGTTCCAGCGGTAAGGACTCCGTTTTTGTAAAGCTTGATCATCAATTTTCTCTGCGTCTTTTTGGCGGCACCCTTCGGTCCACAGCGATCGAACAAAATCACATCATCTCCAGACTTAATTGCGACAGCACAGTTGCAGGAAGCACGGCCATTACATTTTCGGAAGAAAACATTTACCTGGAAAGATAATCATGGACAATAAAGATAATGAGATTTAGGTCGAAATAAAAACATATATGCGCCCTCTAGGTGGAAATAATGAACAGTTATTGCTGAAGAAAAAGGACAGATTTTTTAATCTATCTATATATAAACTAGCATGGCTACCCGGCATTACCCGGGGGCATAGATAACAAAATATGAGAGTTAAAAAAATAGTGTGCCTTTCTTTCAAAGCTCTCTACTTCTCCCTCCAACTGTTCCAGCTCTTTCTACTTCTCCCTCCGACAGGGCTTCTCTTTCTCTACCTCTCCTCCAGCTACCCCCTCTCTCTACTTCCCCATCTTTCTCTCTCTCTCCCTCTTGCAACATTTTAAATACAAAAGAAATAAAGAAAGCAACATCACAACATTGACTGAAGAACGGAAACGTTTGGTATTTTTAGCCCTGTGGGCTGAGTTTCCAGTGTTTACGTGAAACCGAAGGTATCGATGGATGATCAAATTAATGTATAGTGTTTATATATATATATATATATATATATATATATATATAAGAAATAACATTTGAATATTTGATTAATGCCTTTTATTTATTATTGTCTATAGACAGCTGTTTCGCACATTTGTTAATTACGTAACAGAAATCTTACCCGGAGCTCATCCGTAGAAGTTCACAAATGCCAGTAAAAAACGTCAAATTGAAATCAAAAACCCCCCAAAAGTAAACTTATCAAATAATTTTTTTTCAATACCAATTTTTTCTTCAACCCATCGATCAAAACTTCTCAAAACAAATTCTAACATCAAAATCCATCCGATCTCAAAAAACAATAAGTTGGGTACTAGAAAAAAAAGGGGTTATATAAATATATCTTGATTTTCCGTTACATACCCGAATTAAGATATCACTCAAAAAGTCTCCGACCTGACATATAGATGCCGCTACTATAAAGAAATCCATATGATTTTCATAAAGACGAACATTAAAATGGCATATGTCAAAATTTAAGCCCAATCGGATTATTAGTTTACAAATTACAGTTATTTAAGTGAAGCTACTGTTTTAAATTTTCAAAATAATGGAAAAATCTGAATTTCGTGTGTTGATAAAGCATTGCTTTTTGATGTGAAAAATATGGTTCAAACAAAGGTTAACAGGTGGTATGCTGACTTTAAACACAGCCGTACAGACACAATTTATGCTGAACGCCCAGATCGCCCAAATTCTGCAATTGTTTTGGAAAACATCCAAAAAGTCTACAACCTCGTTTTGGACAATCGTAAATTGAAGTTGTATGAGATAGCAGAGGAGTTGAAAATATCAGAAGGCAGTGTACTCAACATTTGGCATGAACATTTGTCAATGAGAAATCTGTGTTCAAAGTGGGTGTCACGTTTGCTCATAGATCCATCAATACTGAATATTATATAGCATTATTGTTGCGTTTGAAGGAAGAAATCAACAAAAAACTGTAACAAATAAAAAAGAAAAAGTGCTCTTTCACCAAGACAATGCACCGTATCACAAGTCGATAACAACGATGGAAAAACTACATGAATTGCACTTCGAATTGCTGCCGCGCCCACCGTATTCTCCAAATTTTGCCCCCAGCGGCTACTGACTCAAAAGAATACTCCAGGGAAAGGGATTTAGCTTCGATGAAGAACTGATATCAGAAATTAAAGCATATTTTGAAGCTAAAGACAAATCGTTCTACAAAAAAGTCATAAAATTGCTAGACAAGCGTTGGAATGAGTATATCGCCCTAAAAGGAGACTATGTTGATGAATAAAGTCGAATTTTAACTAAAAATTGTTTTATTAGTTAGGTCAGGGGATTATTGAGTTTTGTGTAAATCTGTTTGTTATCTGTCCATTAATCGTTTGTTAGCAATGTGCCGGTACAAAAAATACGGTTGATGAGGATGTTGATGCAAAACTAAGCACTCCAAACAATATATATATATATATATATATATATATATATATTTCAATATGAACAGCTAAAAGAAAGGACAAACTTTTCGCCTGAGGAGATCTTAGTTTTTAATAATTACAGATCGAAACATCGTCATGTCAGTGTCGCGGCGTTTGTACATGTCTGTATAAATAAAAATATTAATATATATATATGTATATATATATATATATATATATATATATATATATATATATATATTAATGGGATAAAATTATTGATTTTGGTCTAAAAATATTGTGCAAGTGATGTTCTACTTTTATAATTCTTATGACAGAAAGAACATAGTATCTTTCTTTAAATGTATTTTATTGACTACCTGTAAAGAATTGATTATCTGTTGCGTTTTATTGAGTTGAAATAGTTGCAAGGTATACTACAAAGGGTGGCAAGCATTTTTGTTGTAAGGGGCATTCATTTGCATTTTTACAGTTACAAGTATCTGTTTTTGCGGTCTTTGTTTTGTGTAAATTAAGTCTTGTTCTTGGCTTATTGTGATGTCTAGTATTATTTATTTTTTATTATGCTTTTTGATAATTTTCTCGTAGTTTTCACTACAACTGTAATTCGGTTTCACTGTATTTTTGTTAAATATTTTATGAAGAATATTATTTTGTGAAAAGGTTAATCAGGTTTAGAAATAAAAAAAAACATATTAAATGTAATTTTAAATATTCTAACACGTCCTCTATATATGCGCATGTTTCCGAGATTTTAACTTGATTCATTATCACATTACATTTTTGTAAATTTTCTAATAGATAAAAATCATCCTCATCAGCATATTAAAATTTTATCAAAGTTCCAAGTATACCCTGGAAATTATCGTTAAGAATAATAAATAGTAAGTTTCTTAAGAGTGTTCTATTTCCAAAAGGAAATAACTTTGCATTATAGCTTAGACAGAAAAGTTTTATATTTCCCTCCAGAGTACTCGCTGCTTAAGAGAGCTTGCATAATTAATTATTTGTTTTAATAAATATTATTTTAATATCCACATAAATATAAGTTTCATCTTTACCAAGAATTATCACTGTGGCTATTCATACAACTGTTCAGTCAGTTCCATTTGTACCCTGGACCCCAGTCACCATTGACTATCAAGATCTGAGCATTTAAATCGATCGATGCATATATATATATATATATATATATATATATATATATATATATATATAAACTTCGGAATGTTTAATCACAATAATTTCTTTTTATTTCTTAAAAAAAAAAATACTCTACCTGATATGGAAGGGTTTTGTGTTCGTACAGAATAAACTCTCCTTCAAAGAAATTATTATAATATCTGTAATAAATAAACAACAATAGTATAAATTAGCATAAAGTATAAATAATACAAATCAGTTCTTGAAGAAAAGTGAATAAAAAAAAATTATCTGAAAAACAAAACGTACCAATAAAAAAATTGTGCTGATTTACAATAACAGCATCATGAAAAAATATTTGTCAAATAGATTAATTGTTGGTGTGAATACTCAAATAGATATACAATTATAGGAGCCAACAGCAAACAAGTAAGACGCCCCCTCCAAATACGCATTAAAAACTATCACATTCTGTACAAACAGTGGCTCCAAAAGAAGAAAGACGAAATTGTAACAATAACAAGTCACGTGACTTGCACTATAATATATCCTCAAACTTAACCTTAATTTTTATATACCAGAAAAGTATATTATTCTAGAACAGCATTTCTCAACCTTTTTACTCATTTGTAACTTTTCGTCATAGTTCACATCGTAAATATCATCCTCCGCTCTATAATAAAGGCCAAAATGTATTTATTTGTATAAACTTGGGAAAGTTCATTTTTTAAGCATCTTTAAAATTTAAATCTTAAAAAGGAGGCAAAATGCCTTCAAAAACCATGTGTTAGATGAAGATAAAAATATCTGCATCTAACACATGGTTTTTGAAGGCATTTTGCTTCTTTGTTAAGTTTAAAATTTTAAAGATGCTTAAAAAAAATGAACTTTCCCAAATTTATACCTACCAGCGACCATGCGCGATTTAAGTTCACATTTAAAAGAGACATTTATTCTATTAAATCCACACAATATCGGACGTCACTTCTAAAAGACCAGGAAGGATTCTTACGAAAAAAATAAGGTTAATACCTTTTATTTATTTAAATCTCTGATGAAGCTTGTGATACCGAGCGAAATTATTAGAAAAAAAGTCAAGATGAAAAAAAAATATATATTTTGATTTTAATAAAAATATTTGCATCTAACACATGATTTTTGAAGGCATTTTGCTTCTTTCTTTAAGTTGTATTTATTTGTATATAAATAAATATAAAACCGTCTCGTCATACAAAAGTTAGTGAGTAAAAAGTGCCGGAATAAACAATTTCAAGTGTTTAGGGGAAGAGAGAAAGCAAATAGCAAGTCAGACACGCTTTGCCGTCTGAAATGAATTCGGAAAGAAATCCTTCACTCTATTTCCATAATGAGACTTTTTTCTTTCTATAGCGATTCATACTTTTTTCTTTCTTTTTTTTTCTTTTTTAGACTTTCCTTTTTGAGACCCTTTCTTTTTCTTATTTCTTGCTTGTTTTACTCAACCGATTGAGACGTTATTTTATATGAATATGAATATTAGTGCGAACACTGGCGAAACATAATTTTTTCTGTCATTTTTAGAGTGTACACTCGTAGTGTATATTGTTGAATAACTGGTTTAAGGAAAAAATTAATACTGCTTTGTAAACTTTTTCAGTAATGCTAATTCAAATCCACATTGCTCGTTTATAATAATTCATGAAATCCAAAATCCAAAGTACATTAGCTTATCTCACTTCTTCTTGTAGCACCCTTAGGGACATTTTGCAGACATTTTCGGAGAATCACTATTGAAAAACGCTGTGCTAAAGAATTAATATTTTTACCGCCTCCAACATTATCAATCCTGGGAGCATATCAATTCTATAAATAAAGTAAAAGACAACATGAAAACAGACAGTAAACCCTTAGTCAATACTTTAACCAGCAGATGTATACCATAGTTCAAAAACTAATTTTCATTATATTATTTTTATATGTACATATGTTTCCAGTTCTAGCATTGTAATTAATCTCTCACATTACCGGAGACATATAAACAGCTGCATTAGGAGTGTGATGCTGTATGGAGATGAGTGCGGAGAATTCACCCAGTTCTCATTCGCTCGTCTTCAGCGTAATAAGAAAGAACTGTTTAGATGGATATACAATGTCGGGTCGGATCAGACCTGGCATATTACCTCCTCAGAACTCCTGACGATCAGTTGGCTACTTTTGTTTGGCCACGTTGAAAGAAGCGATTCTTGGATATAAAAAATGGAGAGATCAAGAGGTGGAAGGTTGGAGGAAAGTTGAACAACCCAAGAAAACTTGGATGCAAACCATGAACAAAGATCTTGAACAAGGGAATTTGAATCCTGAAGATCGCTAAGCTTCGATACTAGGATTGCAGGATGTTAGAAAACGTCAGACCTGTAGCAGTTACCTCCTCCTTTCAAACATAACTACACCGGTTGGCCGTTAGGTGTCGCTTTTTCACCGACAGGTGGCACTGAAAAGCGACACCAGAGTTTTCTGCCCTTCGGATTATATAAACCGGTGCTAAACGGAAAATCACCCTCTTGTCTTTTCAATTGGCCTCGACAGAACGACGCTGACACCAGCGCTCCGTCTCACCTCTTTTCTCTTCAACTGGCCTCGACAAAGCAACAACCACACACGTTTCTTCCGTCAACACGTGGTCAAACAACGGTAAGAGTTCTCAACTCATTTTCTTTGTGTACATCTTTCAAAGACTTTTCCCACGACTCACTTCTACGCATACGCATTTCAAGAACTGTTTCTTATCGACACACATACACACACCACACACCTCATCATTCCACATTACACACACGTTCAATAAACCTTATTTGAACTACCCCCTTTTGTTTATTAATTATTACTATGTCTTTGCATGCAACATTGCTTGATTTAACGTACACATTAATAGCCGGAGAACATGACCCTCGATCTGAACAGACCCTTGACCAAAAAGAAATAAGATTAAGATGATAAAAGGATGATGATGATGACATTTGTGGCATTTTTTTATAAAATGTTATTTATTTGAAGTTATCCATACATTAATCATGTATGGGCATACATGCTGAACATAACATTAATATTAAATTGTAGATTATATAAGTGGTAGGTTTTGAAATAATTATTTGATTAAAAACAAAGATGAATATTTACTCACAGTTTATCAAATGTTGTAATATGGGGATCATTGATAGATTTGCACAGTGCACTTTTATGTTGGTCAATGATATTCACCTAAAAACGAAATAAAAAAGAAAAGCAAATTCAAAATGTCTTCTTTAATGGGGAGATATTTCTTCTCAATCTAGAAATGTTATTGTAAAGGCAGATGTCAAAAACTAGATCTATTAACCAATTTAATGTTTTTGCTAATATATTTTAATTGAAATATATATCTGTAAAACATTGTTGAACTAGATTAAGAACAGCAATAGCCTTATTATATAATGGAATTAGATGAATTCGGAAATAATGATGGAATTAGATGAATTCAGAAATAATGATGGAATTTGATGTAGTCAGAAATAATGATGGAATTAAATGAATTCAGAAATAATAATTGTAGTATAAAAATTCAGGAATAATAATGGAATTAGACGAATTCAGAAATAATGATGGAATTTGATGTAGTCAGAAATAATTATTGAACTAAGCGAATTCAAAACTAATAATGAAATTAGATTAATTCAGGAATAATAGTGGTAGTATATGAATTCAGAAATAAGAATGGAATCAGACGAATTCAGAAATACTGATAAAAAGTGCGTTTGAAAGAAAGTGAATAAAAATACTTTTGGAAAAGCATTGTTCATTGTATAACGTTCTGAATATTGAGGAAAAAGATATTTAACAAAGTACGCATAAATGAACAATTTCTAAATCTACAGTCCCACATAAAACTGTACAACTATTTGTCTTTATACAAGACACCATTTAACTGGCAACTATTTATCTCTGAATTGAACACCATTAAATTGGGAACTATTTGTCTCTACACTGAACACCAATTAATTGGCAACTATTTGTCTTTACATTGAAAAGCCATTAAAATAAATTTGTATTCAGTTTGAAGTTATTCAACTGGCTTACTAGTACGGGGGTTATCCTGCAGTAGAACTCTTTAATGTTAATTTAACACTTCCTTTATCTTCTCTTCTTTTCAAATTAATCTGCATACAAAGGCAATCAAAGAACCAATGTTGGTTATAGTTTCTGTTATATCTACACTGGTTCATCCATATAAAAATTCTGCTCGCCCCTTTCTTAGTTAGTTAGCATGACTGCAATGCTGCCAATATGCATCAAACTAAACTTCATTATGAAATGTTATGTTATATTTGTAATGGAAGTGACAGTTGTGCAGGAAGTATGAGTGTGGACTTGGTGTGCCATGTTCAAATTCTGTTGCGGTAATCACTTTCAATAATATACAGTAAGTACTTTATATGCATGCATTTAAACAAAACCTAACATGGTTTTTGCTCGAATGATTTTGCCTGAGTGGTCAATATTCAGAAATTAATAATATATTTTAGCTATGCTCTGTTTCTGTGTTGTATTGTTTGGACATTTTTTATCTACTACAAATGTTGGGTCTTTTAGCTGAGAGTAAGGTGGAGTATCTGTTCTGGTGCTGCACTTTATATTTTCTGTCCTCGGTCAATGAAGAATAGCCTTACTAGACTGAGGCAATTTTTAAATTTTTTCCCAATCCAGAGTCTCCTTTTTGGAGAGCTGGAGTTTCCTCATATTAAAAACGGACTTTGTGTCTATCTTTGCCCCAGTGGAGAGTCAAATAAATAGGGACTTTCTTAGCTAAAACTTTTGTAATTGAATTAACTTGGAAAAATCAGTTGTCGTCTACTTCTTGTTTACATATACAGAGAAAACTTTATACTACTACTACTACTACTACTACTACTACTACTACTACTACTACTACGTTAAGTTTGGATGCATTACATCTCTTTGATTTAATGCATGCATATTGGTTGCTAAGAGGATGGGTACGAACAATTATTATGTAGATAGATGGATAGATAGATAAATAGATAGATGAACAGAGCAACTGTGGAATTTCCACAGGGCCTTGCTAGTAAATAATATTTATTTGGGCTTAAAGACAGACATAACATCAGCTTTCTATTATAATATAAAGTTAAGGAACATCTAATCATAAAGAATAAGATAAAGAAAAACAATCATACTTCAACTTGGTCAACAGCAGTGGCTTTTATATGTGTATCGTTTTTCTCTGACACAGTAATGATATTTAGAATGTGCGTTTGATCCTTGTTGTATGTCAGATCAACGGTTGCCATGATCATGATCTGATGCACCAGCTTCCAGTTGTAGCTTGTCAGCAAAAGCTGGCAACTTCCTTCGTTTTTCCGGGTGGTTTTCCATTTGGCCACAGCTTGTGGGATTTTCACATTGGATCCAGGACATTTTAGACCCTGAGCTTTTTCCGACATGTACACTCGTATTCCCACGGTACATTTTTTGATTGGTGTATTTGAATCGCAAATTAAGAATGGGGGAAATGTAGACTGGACTTCAACAATTCCACCTGTGCTACCTTCAAGGATCTTCTTGGACATTTTGTTGAGAACCTACAACAGAGCAAAAAATAAAGCAACATTATTTGTTTCTTTCTAAAAGTATACAAAAACAAAAAATGAAGAGAAATCAACATAGTGTGTAATATGAGAAATTTATCTGATATTGTAAAGGCAAAAATCATAATCGAACTAACACAGTTAGGAGCACTTGGAAAGTACAAACCACCAGAAATGTTGTATAATAACTTACCAATGCATGTATAAACTAGTATACACTTGTATCGTCGTTAAAAACCCGGGTTCTATTTGTTTGCTGATAAACCAACTCGGACGCCGATGTTTATAAAAAGGTTTATTACAAAGAGAAGGACAGTCACAGAAAACATCAGAGAGACAGGTCGCTTTCATACGCATGAGAGATATAAAAACAAACAAATAGATAGCCAAATAACCAGGGTTTTTTACCCCGCCTAATAAACCGGTATCGTCCGGGCCTTTGGGTCTGGATTTACGCCGGTCTATTGGGGGTTGTCGGTCCTGTGCAGTTCTACGAGGTGCACCCTCCCAGGCTTTGCCTCCCCTCTTTGGGGAGGAGTAAGTCTATTGCTTACTGTCTGAGGCGCCCCTACCGGGGAATGCCGACGGGGCTGCCCAGGCAATTTTTAAACAGCCAGAGTGCTCAAATTCTCGAGCGTTGGTTCTTTCCCACTTTCCCGACCTTGTGTCACATCTTACCTTGTGGGAGGAAGATAAATAGAAGCTTGTCCTGCAACACATAGTTACATTGTGGCCCCCTCGGCCATTGTCGATGGCACATTAGACACGTCTTTCCTGCTTGATGTCTCGCCAGCTAAGAGACAGAAAATCTCTGTGCGGAAGTCACATGGTTTTCTGGGTTCACCTCTGACCCTTAGGTGCCACTCAAACTTTTCCATTCAAACAACGGCCCTCGTTATGTAACAAAAAGATTCTTTTATTTCATATTCGTCAATAACCATACAAAACCTTACACTAATCTAGATAAGTAGGGTTAATATTGAGGTCTAATAACCTAAGAGTATTTAACAGACTCATATTTCATGATAGCATATTCGTGTCCAGGTGTTGCCCAGGAAAATTGAACAAGCCAAGAAACTTCTGCTCCCACCCCTGAACCTTACATTATGCTACATTTTCTTGAATGGTAAAGAACGTAAAACCAGGGCAAAATTGCCGTGCCAGATTGTGAACACAAAGACCTCAGTGCTAACGTTATGCTTCTGTTGGATATACAGTGAGTGTTAAAGCAACAAATATTACTGAAAAATAAAATCATCCTCAGAAGGAATAGAACCTTCATGTTTTGTGAGAACTTAAATATATAATAATAATAATAATAATAATAATAATAATAATGATAATAATAATAATAATAAGATTTTTTTTTATTTATCCTCAAAAAGAACCAAACCTTCGGTTGTAACACACACACCCTCTTTCTCTCTCCCTCTCTCTATTTCTGTTTTTCTATATATCTGTATCTCTCTCGATTCAGAAATTTTTGTTAAGAATACGATATTGACAAATAGTAGCGTTTATTAGTCAATTATTATATAATATTGTACTCGACTGTAATCAGTATAATAATTCATTTGTTTTGGCAGTTATGGCAATCTGTAAATTGCTAAAATAAGTTACACTACACACCATCACCCCTAAATATGAACACGCCATAGAAAAGACAAACATACAGCATCCGTAATCTACAATAACAATTACTTTTAAATAATACGAAGTTACGATTAAAGCCCACCCAGCCATATAGGCCGCCTCCTACACTCGGTACTTTCCCCAAAAGGGATACTTGAGAAAATTCACCGAACGATGAAACCGGTGATCGTCGAATTCTATTTTCGAGCTGTCTTCAAGTGAATCGCTGAGGATTTGAGATATATTGTAAGGGCCTTCTAAACAGTAAAGGTCTATCTATGTCAATGAAACCATGGTACATCTCTGGGATATGTAACATACAGTTTTTAAATAAATAATTTGTATTTTAGCTCTCACATTCTTATGATCGAGTACTTAATCTTTTTATTTTCAACATACCCCAACGCACTAATATATATATATATATATATATATATATATATATATATATGTATTTAGCTAGAAGAATACCCATCCCAGGATAGGTAAAATAAATTTGCTGCACAGAAAAAATTTGCACTACTTTTATGTTCCCTTACAAAACTTAAAATCAAGATATAATGCTATTAAACCTTATGTCTAGAATACTTATTCAAATGTTGATCAAAATCCATTACGTGATTTTGATTTTAGATAATATCTCAAATTTAAGGCTTAAACTTAAGAAATGGAAATTCAGAATCTTACTTAAATGGTGTCTAATGACTACGGATCAAATTTAATGCAAATCTGAAATATTTAAATTTTCAAATGGGAAGTTGGGTTCATATTATGTTAATACAGTAGATTAAATACATTTTTTGCATAATTATTAATTTGTATTTATGCTTCAAAAATCAATACTCAATAATTTTTATCAATATGTACACGTGTTTTAAAAATTCGTTATTATTACTATTACATCAGAGTAAAAATTGACAAATTTATGATTTTCTTCTTTGGCATATAGACTTTATTAATTCCAATTTAAATTATTTTAGTGGCAGTATTCACAATCAGTTCAGGAACAAAAACAAAATAATTATATTTGAAGCATTAATATAAAATAATTATGTCAAAAATTTAATAATAAGCAGAACTTTCATATTGGGTTACATAAAACAATGGAATGTAAATAATGAAGCTTGATCACATCTGAAATTCAAGATTTTGAATGAAGAAATTTGGTAGATAGATATGAATAAAGTAAACATTGAATTTGTTTTTGAGTAAGGAATTTTAAAGTAAAAACAAATTTTGATAGATACAACCAGCTTCTTGAAAAACCGGAGATGCATTTTTGGGTTTCTACAAGCAATGAGGATGCGCTCTTTGCTCGTTTCTCCCAGGTGTACAAGGGGGGGGGGGCTCCGTTAGGGAACCCACTGGAGATAAGTATATGTGTGTAAAGGGATGTTGAAATTAATAACAGTTAACAACAAAAATGCTTTTGTTTCGA
This sequence comes from Sepiola atlantica, assembly GCA_963556195.1. Taxonomy (NCBI): domain Eukaryota; kingdom Metazoa; phylum Mollusca; class Cephalopoda; order Sepiida; family Sepiolidae; genus Sepiola; species Sepiola atlantica. The sequence goes on along the minus strand of OY744523.1, from coordinate 56,907,279 downwards.
CTCTTCCTTTGTGATTGAACCTACTGAAAAAAAAAGATACCCAAAATCCTAAAAATTTCCACTAGTCACCAAAAACCAAGTATGTGCAGATTTTAAGTTTTGGTGACGTAACAACTTGGTAAATTGCAAGTGAACGCCTTTACAAGTTAAGGGGCAACGTTACAAATTCTTCTTCTTATTATAATTTCTTAACTTTGACATTTGTTGATAATCAAGTTTTCACAAAGATTACAAAGTCAAAGGATTGCACAAAGTCAGAATAAATTGTGATGTCATAATAGACATTCTCACTAGTTTTTTCTTTCTCCCCCTCTCTTTGAATTACTTACATCATTCTATTCCTCATCTCAATTCTTTTATCATTCACCCTTTATTTATGTTATTCGCCCTTCCTACCACTAATATGTATCGATTAGAATAGAAACACAAACTAAACACGGTTAGCATCTTTATGTTAAGACGTAGCAAGTTTTGCTTTTATTGATAACAAAAAAAAAAACAAAAGCGCCCCCCAAGGCAAGATAAAAAAAACTGGCATACAAGGCCGGTAATTCCGGCTTAAGCTTTTATGCTTTAAAAATGACAACTCACGTGCTTGATATATATTACACTCACCATTTTAAATGCTCACATACAAGTGAAGTGTGCATGGTGACAAGCAAGCAAGATAATAAACAACATCCTCAGAGTTTTAGTATATAGATTCGATTACTTTAGAGATAATGGTAAAAAAAAGGAATTGAATGCGCATTTTTGGGAACTATCGGATGAAATACATAATAGGATTTCAGCTGGATATTGTATTAATAGTGTAAATGCTTGTTGACAAAATTTAAAGGTTAAATTGAAAAGATAGTTGAAAAGTGAAATGCCCAAAGAATTAGAAAAAAGATTAATAGTTGAATTGAGAAGATAGTTGAAAAGTGAAATGCCTAATGAATTAGAAAATAAAATTAATGGTTGAATTATGAAGATAGTTGAAAAATGAAATGCCCAAAAGAAGTAGAAAAAAAATTTAAAGGTTGAATTTAGAAAATAGTTGAAATAATAATAGAAGTAGAAATAGAAGTAGAAATAATAATAATAACAACAATTATTATTATAATAATAAAACATGCAATATTATTATTATTATTATTATTATTATTATTAATATTAATATTATCATTATCATTATTATTATTATTATTATAAAACATGCAGTGTGATGGCACTAGCTTCGGTTGATACCACTCCAAATAGTTGTAATGGGTCAACTAAACAGACCTCCACTGGAAGGGTGCGGAGAGTACTGAAATCTTGGGGAGGCTTATTACTACCCAAATCTCAGAGAAGACCAATGGACGTCCCCAGAGAGAAATCAATGATAAGCGGCTGTTGCAATAACGCAAACTCATTTGCAATGGTTATTGAAAGAGGTGAAGAGTACTAGAAATCTGGGGAGACTTGTTGTCACTCAGACTCCAGGGAACACCATCAGTTATTTTCAGTGAGCAATCACGGATGCTGACCTGTGTGAGAATACCAAGTAAGTAAGCAAGTAAGCAAAGAATAATAATAATAATAATAATAATAATAATAATAATGATGATGATGATGGGACCTTTAGGAGGCCTATTGCCACTCAAATCCCAGAGAAGACCAAAGGTCGTTACCAGCGAGAAGTCAATGGTAAGCGGCTATTGCGATACAGTAAAGTTATTTGCAATGGTTATCGAAAAGAAGTGGAGAGTACTGGAAATCTAGACAGGCTTGTTGTCACTCAGACTCCAGGGAACACCACCGGTTATTATCAGTCAGCAATCACTGACGATGACTTGTGTAAGAACTCCAAGTGTGTACAAAAAAAAAAAAAAATAAATAAATAAATAAATAAATAAATAAATAAATAATAATAATAATAATAATAATAATAATAATAATAATAATAATAAAAAAAAAAAAAAAAAAAAAAAAAAAAAAAAAAAAATTCAGCTCACTAACTTACCGTTTCATTTTCCAGCCTGTCTCAGTCGAAATGTCAGGTGTCCTTGGTCCTGATACTTCATGATTCATATGAGATATTGGACTAATGATAGCCACTTATAGGAACAAGCCCTGAGAGACTGCTTGAATGTTTCTGCACATCTCCCTATCTATCATCTGAAGCAACTTTATATTAATTATGACCTCCTCCCGCAATATCTAAAGCTTAATAAAGAAAACTTTGCCCTCGTGTGCAGTAACAATAGAATTACTGAAATACCATTTTATTTTCTTTAAATAAATATATTCTTTAGTTTGGAGAGATATCACATTTTTAAAGTGGTATGTCAAGTACCAATTTACAAAAAACAGTTTAGATATCCTGGCGACTCACCAGTTGTAGTGATTGTGCTTGCCAGTAAATACGCAAAAACTTTGCCCCTGACAATTACAGAAATAAAAGAAATCGATGGATTTTGACTACTTACTTCGAATATCAGCTTAAAATTGTTGCTTTTAACCAATGGAGTCATCTTATTCGGACACTTTGATTTGTCGCATGCAGAAAGTCCACAAAACACCTGCACAAAAACAATGAAAGAGAAAACATCTTTAATTTATTTTTCTTCAACATGTAAAAATTAATGAGCTACATATTCTAAGTGCTGTTAGTCAGACTACTGATCTCATCTTGGATGTTATTCTCACAACGTTTCGGCCGATGTAATCTCCGACCTTCTTCAGGTGCGTCTTATCAAGCCCGACATAAAACCCCAACATATTCGTGCACCTGAAGAAGGTCAGACGTTACATTAGTCGAAACGTAGTGAGAATAACATCCAAGATGAGAATAGTCGTCTGAATAATTCAAATAATAAAAATTATCAATTCTCATCTCAAAGAAAAATTCTCAAAAATTAAACATTTATTTTATTCACTGGAATAGACTATTCACATTCGGACTTTGATGGCTTTTAGATACTTTGTATTATTTAATTTTTCTTAAGTTCCTTTACTAGGGATTGAACTCATGACCTTTAGGTGAAGCGTGACAGAAGTACTGACAGACACTTCCTCTTATAAAGATGCTTAGACTCATCTCAAATAAGTTTTGTTCATTTAATCTGCACATTTAGTGATAAAAACGCTATTTTAAAGTTATGTTGTCACAAGTTTGCTTCCCTATGACCTACAACATGGTCATCTTCAAATCCAATATAAAAAATACTTGTCATAAACCGTCGTCATAAGTCACCAGATTTCATTTATTGCATTCATTATTTTCAATCGTCTCATAAATTTATTCACATTTAACTGCCAATCTATTCATTTCATTAGCCGTTATCTTGATTGGCTTTTAGCCTTGATAAGTAGTGACTCATCCTCCACTCTATAATAGAGACCAATGTGTATTTATTTGTATATTTTTATATAAATAAATATAAAATATCCGTCTCGTCACACAAAAGTTAGCCTACAGACGGAACCATTTCAAGTAGTGAGAAGAAAAAAGAAAGCAAATAGAAAGTCAGCTAACCCCACCCCACTGTCTGAAATGAATTCGGACAGGAATCCTTAACTCTAAATAAAAAGTCAGCAGCAGGTGTTTTTTTTTGGGCGGGGGGGGATAATAATTTATTATAAATGAAAAATTAAATTACTGACATAGTCTATGACTTTATATAAATATTAGAGAGAACATTGGCAAAGCATACTTTTTTTCTGTCAGTTTTGACGGAAGATGTACACTAGTTAGTAAATAAAACATTTGTGTAAATGTGACAGACCAACGAAAATGCTATTTAAAACTTAAGTGTGACAGACCAACAAAAATGCTATTTAAAACTTAAGTATGACAGACCAACGAAAATGCTATTTCAAACTTAAGTATGACAGACCAACGAAAATGCTATTTCAAACTTAAGTGTGTCAGACATCGAAAATGCTATTTCAAACTTAAGTGTGACAGACCAACGAAAATGCTATTTCAAACTTAAGTGTGACAGACCAACGAAAATGCTATTTATAACCTAAGTGTGACAGACCAACGAAAATGCTATTTCAAACTTAAGTATGACAGACCAACGTAAATGCTATTTATAACTTAAGTGTGACAGACCAACGAAAATGCTATTTCAAACTTAAGTATGACAGACCAACGTAAATGCTATTTCAAACTTAAGTATGACAGACCAACGTAAATGCTATTTATAACTTAAGTGTGACAGACCAACGAAAATGCTATTTCAAACTTAAGTGTGACAGACCAACGAAAATGCTATTTCAAACTTAAGTGTGACAGACCAACGAAAATGCTATTTATAACTTAAGTGTGACAGACCAACAAAAATGCTATTTCAAACTTAAGTGTGTCAGACAACGAAAATGCTATTTCAAACTTAAGTGTGACAGACCAACGAAAATGCTATTTTAAACTTAAGTGTGACAGACCAACGAAAATGCTATTTCAAACTTAAGTGTGATAGACCAACGAAAATGCTATTTCAAACTTTAGTGTGACAGACTAACGAAAATACTATTTCAAACTTAAGTGTGACAGACCAACGAAAATGCTATTTCAAACTTAAGTGTGACAGAACAATGAAAATGATACTCAACCCTTTTTAGAGATACGCGAACACATTTAAAAAGATAGAATTAAGAAAAATAAACAAACAATTCTTTCAATGTGACCAAATCAACAAAGTCTCCTGTTCTGAACACTGAGCTGTATTTGGCTAAAGATCCTCTAACAGACGCACTTTGACAGATCAACAAAAATGATGCTTCAAACTTAAGTGCGACAGACCAATGCGCGAACACATTTAAAAATTAAAGATGGAATTAAGAAAAAAACAACAATTCTTTCAATGTAACCAAACCAAGAAACTTTCTAGTTCTACACCCTGTGATGTATTTCGGCAAAATTAATTTGAATGGAATTAAGAAGAAAAAAAACTTACCGTCGATCCATATTTAAGTTGAGGCAAGTTCTTGTGAGAAATTCTCGAAAGACTTTCAGATTTGTTAAGAAGAGTGTAGCTCTTCAAATTTCCATCGACATACCAGCTCAGGTAAACTAACAGGTCTGTGGTATTTTCTAGGGTCTTGCCCCATTCACAAATGAAATTAAAGCTGGGATCTTTGCCATCGGTTTCGTCCAATACAGTCTTCAGTTTGACATCATAGTCGAATGTAGGATAATCTGTTGAAAAATGTAGTCATGAATAAAAACAATAATTTTGTGAATAATTGAATAAAAACAGCAAAAATAAAAGCGGGTTCATGTTGAAAGAATTCGTTTCTTAAGACCTTCTTTTAATTGTAATATTGAGATTGGAAGAGATGCACTTTGACAGATGCATGTGATGGGTTCAATAGATCAGAGCACTTGTCATTCGAGATGTGTTGGGAAGCCAGAACGAATATGATGATAACTCTTTGTTGTATACAAAGACTTCTCATCATATTCCGGTTAACATCCGTTTTACATGCGTTGGACGGTTTTAGAAAGTGACTTCCAAACTAACCTATCTCTGGACAGGTTTTTATCATTCCTCTTTCTCTCAAGTGCATCTTTATCACTTCCTCCCATGTTTTCCTTGACCTTCTCCTGTGAACTGACCCTGCTACCTCAATTGTTCTACATCTACTAATCCAAGAACTTTCATCTATTCTTTCAACATATACATACCATCAAAGTCTCCCATTCTTCACACATTTTCCTATACTGTCCCGATTTAATTTTCTTCTGAGGTCATCAGATCTAAGCCTGCTTGCTTTTAAGACTCACATTACACATCTATTGTATCATTTCTCTCCATGCAACGCATGTTCTCTACCCTCACTGGCCAGGTTTCACTTCCATACATCACCACACTACATACACATGCCTGATAGACTCTTCCCTTCGTCAACTGGAAACACACTGTTGGTTAGTAATGGCAGAAGTTCCTTGAAGAACTTACTCCATTCACTCCTGATTCTTACAATCACACTAACACCGGCTCTACTCTGTACTCGAATGATTTACAAAACTAATAAAAAGAGAAAAATATTACAGCTAGAAGAAGAGGTTTAGAAAATAAGAATTAACTTCTCTACTAAAGAGATTAAAACTTTAAAATAATTAATTGGGATTGAGTTATGTTTGAAAAAACTTCTATTTTGATTGTTCTAATTAGGTGTACCAGTGGACCAGGGGCAGAGAAAACATGCAACATTGGCTGCAGAGACTGACACTCCCACATACACATCTAGAGCCAGTGACGTCAATGCTCTAGCCAAACAGAAAGCTGGGATGCTACTCGTGGTCATGGTTATTTGCAAATAACTCATCAAGTGACCTATCTCTTAAAAACTTTCTATCTATCGCTTTCACCCTCTCTCACTGAAGATCATCTACACCCACCTCTCCTCTCTTCAATATCACATCTACATATCTCGGTCCAGTTTCTCTCTCTCTCTCTCTCTCTCTCTCTCTCTCTCTCAGTCGAAGGTAATAAAGAAAGGAAAGAATAAAAAGAATGGAATATTCCATTATAAAGGAAAGGAATTATCACCACAAGCAGTAATACTATTTAACCCGTTGTTTTGCAAACTCACTTTGTGTGGTGTGGTAGTATATGCCACAGGTCTGTGTGATGTGTAAAGTGATGTTTCTGCATGTAGATGCGGTTGCGTATGCTTCCCACCCACTGTATTCAGCATCATCTGTTAGCTAGTCCTTGGGCGAAAAGGACACCAAGTGCATAAGTCTTCCCTGCTCTCCACCGACAAGACTCTGGCCAAACCTCCCCGTGATACACCATCGATAATGAGCTCTTTGCAGACCCAGGCTAATTGGCTAGGGATCTTGGAGAAGATTGGAGCCCAAGAGTTGCAATGTACAGGGTCCACTGGTATGTGGACACGTCCTGACACTCACCAATCCAATTCTCGACCGCAGGACATGTGGCAAATGCTATCTTTGGATGGCTTGTCACAACCTAGGTGACAGTAGTGTATGCAGCAACTCACAGGTAATATGTGACATTGGTGCATGGTCAAGTGAAAACCACATCAAGCCTAGTTAGATGGCAACGGTGGAGATCTTGGACTGCTCAAAATTGTTCAAGTTGGTGAAGGATAGTCATCCAGTTGTAAAATTGCCTTAGAAACAATGTCTAGTCGAAATGAGACTAGACAATCAGGCCCCACCCTCATCAGAGGATTAATGTGGCCTGATTCAACAAATAAAGCAGATGATGATAATGATGATGATGATGACGACAACGACTTTTTCCTGATTTAAACAATTAAACTCGATCTCAATTGTTGACCCTACGGATCACATTTTTTCTAGTATTGTATAGATATTAGAAAACTCAAAATTATTTAACAGTGAATAATAAAACTATCAGTCCAGGTCTCGTGTGCTTGTGTGTGTGTATTTCTCGTCTCTATGTAACTTTGATAAATACACATTAAATTATTTCTTTTATTCTTTACTATTAATTGAACATTTGAAATGAAAAATTAAATAAGGGAAAACTAAAACGAATTAAAAAAACAATTGTAAACATGACTATATTTTGAATTATTTTTCTCTCCACCCGGGCAACGCCGGAATTGGTAGAGTTAGTATTCTATAATTACCTCGAAGATCTGTCCAATTTGTTGCAATTTTGCTTGGGTCACACACAAATACTTTCTCATCTTCTTTCTCTTCGCCTACACTATAACATCGGTTTTCAATGAAACAGAATTTTTTCTGAAAAAAAAAAAAGAAAAAGAAATTGAAATAATGAAAACAAGTTTTAAAAAAAAATCAACGAACTAAATTGATACAATGACATTTTTAGCATAAAAATCATGTAATGAACTTTGATTAAGATTAAAATAAGGATTCTAGACATAAAGTTTAGTAGCATTATATCTTGATTTTAATCTTTGTAAGGGGACAGAGAAATCGTGAAAAACTATTCTGTTGCGGGTATTCTTCTAGTATATATATATATATATATATATATATATATATATATATATATATATATATATATATATAGGTTATACCTTTATTTGTCTTGGCTCTGATGAAGCTTGTTTTTGTCAAGCGAAATATTAGCTAAAAAAAAAATCAAGATGAAGAAAAAAAAACGGAAGGTATTTTGAAATATTTTATTAAATGTTTCGAAATATTTTTATTTTTCTTTTGATTTAATTACTCGCATCTAATACATGGTTTTTGAAGGCTTTTGTGCCTCTATATTTATATATATATATATATATATATATATATATATATATATATATATATAAAAGGAGATTGTAGTTTGCTTGAAGCATTGCTGGTAAATGTAAGTGCAGATTAGTCGTCCGAGGCTATAGCAATGCGATGTGGTTGCCGTAAGATGGAAAAGTGAAAAGAAATAAATGCAGGGAGAAAGTGAAACTCAAAACGATTTATTAATAATTTCACGAAAACTGATTAAATACCAACTAGTAAATACTGTCCGGTAAGTAACAGATCGGCAAAGGGTAATCTTAAATTTTCGAAAGAAAAACTTTCATTATCAGAAGACAACAATAAAAGACCGAATGGGTCGAAGAAAAACGGGAAAAAACCGGTGTCAGATCATCGGGAGAAAACAATATATATATATATATATATGTTCAAGTGAAACATCTGCACCCTTAATATACATGTTCAAGTGAACATATACACCCTTAATGTTAGAAAACAAGTTAATATCAAAAGAAACGTCTATGGGATTGTTTAAACCGGATTTCCTTTCCTTTCTCATAATGCCTCACCTCAAAATAAAACATAAGTCAGTCGTGAGACTGCATACCTCTGTTGGACAATGTACGAGTGGGCCGAAGTTTTATCTGGGCCTTACTTCTCCATATTGTATAAAGTATTTCCGAAATTATGCAATGGAAACGTTGATAACTCAAAAACTATTTACCTGATCAAGCTGAAATTTTGCACGATGGTTACTGTTATGAAAAGGCATCAGATCCATACATCAAATTTGAAAAAGTCAGAAGCTGAAATTCTGTCAAATTTTCGACCTTGATCGAACTTTTCAAAATCAAGTTCAAGTGTCAACCTCAAGGTCATATAAGATGTTGGACTTTATTGGCTACAATTAAGTATCATCAGCGCCGGTCGTCTGCCTTGATGATGTAGTCAAAAAAGGTCTCAATTCTGCCGGGTTCACATCAATTCTCAAGCCAGTCGGCCTAAACTGAGGCGATGGTTGCCAACCCTACGACATGATACTATTTGCTTTTCAAGCCGGAAATCCACTTATATGAGATGCCAAAACTTTTTGTCGTCAAGAATTGCAGAATCTGCTGTTCAGTTTGCTGAAACCAGAAAAACGATAAATACAGCTCACTAACTAACCGTCTCATTTTTCAGCTCATCTCAGTTGAAACGTCAGGACTTCTCGGTCCAGATACTACATGATTAATACAATATATTGATAGCCAGATGATAGCCACTTGTAGGAAGGAGCCCCATGAGACGACTTGGATGTTCTAGTGCATCTATTTAGCTATCATACGAGGCAATGCCATATCCATTATGATGTCATCCTGCAACGTCTAAGTCTTGATGAAGAAAACAAGAAAAAACTCACCCTCATGTGGAGACAAGTAAATATTTACTTATTTAAATAAACCTTTTTTCTAAATACTGAAAAAAAAAATTATACTTACTGTTATTAAGAAGCAGTTATCTGGTGATGTACAGTTGAAGCATTTTGTACTGAAAACATGTACAAATTTGATAGGCGATTCAGTCTTAGAGACATTCGTTGAGATGAAAATGAAGTACGAGTCAATGTTGGGCATTGTGCATTGAATCTGTTCAAAGTTGATGAAAATTGCTTTGATCTTTTGAAATTTCAGGTTTGTGTTATTGTAAGTTTTCCCATCGGCTGTTAGCTGTAAAGAAAGAAAAAGGCCAAAAACCTGTGGTAATATGTGCAAGAAAATAAAAAAATGAAAGATAATTTACCTTGCGAGCAGCGAAATTTAAAATGTTGAACTTCAAATTAAAAAAAGCTCTACTTCAAATTAAAAACGATCCATGTTAAATAAAAAATAACTGAAATTAAATTTTTTTAAATGTAGCAGCCATTATGTGGGTCCACAATGCTATGTGTCGTCCATCTGGGATTGAACCGAAAATGTTCCACCTACAATCTTATTATTTTTGTGCGATGATGAGAGTTGACTTATGCAAGTGAGCATTGTTTATCTCGTTGAGATAAAATGAGTAGGAACTTTGAGTGTGAAAAGTTGACGTGACACGTTTGAACCACATCGAGTGTTCAATGAGAGAGAAAGAGAGAGAAACGTTTTAAGATACGAAAAAACTATAAGCTATTTCGGCATTATCATGCTATAGCTTTTTTACATAATGGCGTAAGCAAAGTTTGACCTGAAAATCATTCCTATGTTTGTTATGGCTCCACTTCTGTGATGGACTGGGTTGAGAGAGTGGACCTAACTGTCGCTTGTGTGGGCTCAAGCAGGTCGAGTTGGTCATTCCCCAGCAACTAAAGGGAGGTACTCTGGATGTTTACCAGCATCTAAGCGACAGTGATAAAGCCGATGTTGAGCTGAGGAATACTCCACTGTACAGAGCTTTTGCAACGGACCCTTGTACAACGTAGAAAATATTAGCAGGCAAGTCAGTGGATATATTCTTTGTGGCATTGAAGAAGCTTGCCATTCTGTTTGTAGCGTTGCCTGAACAGTCTGTCGTACACACATTTGTAGCCAGACTCCCAGTTCGAGTGACGCAACTTCTGCATAGAAGCGACGCCGTTTGAACAGTTACTTGAGTGTGAACAGGCCATCATCATGAAGTAGAACTTAGAGAGCATGTTGTAATGGCTGCACAGTCGGTCCAGAGTGATCTTAGAAATCTGCCGAGGCTGGAGCCACATGCCAAAGGGAATTGCTTTCGCTGTTGGCAGAGTGGTCACATTGCAAAGAATTGCATGGACAGAAGATTGGGAGGTGCATACACTGCTTCCAATATGGTCAGATCGGACACATTGCCACAAGCTGTCCAGAAACGAGTCAGGGGATAAGATGTCAGCGCCGCTCTCCTTCCCAGACAAAATGAGACGAGGCCTAATCAATCATCAAAGTGCATGTCAAACAAACACCTTGTACAGGTTTCTCATTTACATAGGTTATGCCATATGTGGAGCAAAATGATCGTTCAAATAGCAACGATAAATGACAAGACAGTGGCGTGCTATAGAGTAGCATTAATAAGGATGTGCATATACTCTGGTGCATCCACTGAAGTCTATGTCCTGTTAACGTGGAAAACATACTGGGCTTCGACCTGCTGCTCAGATATGAGGCTATCAAGACACTAGATGGTGTTGTCATTACACCAGCTAGAACTGTGAAATTCCCGAAGGCTCAGGTATGTGCTGCACTTTGCATTGATTGGCCAGATTTCAAGGCAGAGTTCGATCAATGCAAAAAGATCTGGAATGCATTGTGGAAATGGACGGACATTAAACCCCCAACCAAGCTACAGAATGGCATCACAGAGTATCCCATAGGATCAAAAATGGCTGGTTGATCCCATACCTCAACCAAGAGCTTCGACTTTGAAAAGGTCTTATCCTTTTAATGGCAGTAGTACAACATAACTAGTCAAAGGTGTAACCAGTCCTAGACTACCATGAGCTCAATCAATATATAGAGGCTTACACAGCTGATGCTGATGCTGATGTATGTTAGAACAAGTTGAGGGAGTGGCACTGGAAAGGGTCGAACATATTATCGCTCAATCTGAGGTAGGCCTATCTACAGGTGTGGGTTGAAATAATTTATGACCATTCCAGACGGTGGTATTAGGTGGCAAGAGATACTGCTTAACCAACTAGGTTATGGGTTGAATGTAGCACCATAGAGCATGAAGACCATCGTTGGCACTGTGTTATCCCAGGAAGAAACCATTGAAAAGGTTACATTGGCGTATATCAACGACATTTACACCAATGAAGATGTCAAGTCAGTGACGCACATCCAAGCGAAATTGGCAGAGTTTGGCCTGAAGTGCAAGGATCCAGAGCCGTTTGGAGACAGACTATGCATGATGGGTCTGAACGTCGGGGGGGGGGGGGTAGAACCCTGTGATAGAGACGAGGAAATATGATTTTAGGCATCCCTGAAAGTCTCACAAGATGGATTTTTTCTTTTCCTGTGAGAAAAACTCAGGGGACACCACCTGCCAGTGTATGGCTTTCTTTATGTGGCAGTGGGCATGATAAATAGCAGAGCGAATACGGGAACCAAAGGGTGAGACGTTCAAACAAGTGATACCTCCATCGCTTGAATGAGTGTAGAAAGTGTTGAGAGAGCAACACATGAGAACCTAGCCCGAGAAGAGTGTTGTGTCAATGGAGAAGAAATTAATGTGTGGGTTGATGTCAGTTCACTAGTGTTGGGAGTCTTGTTGGAGAAAGATGTTGGAGGATGGCTGTTGATTGCAGCCTGCAAACAATGCCCAGCACACTAACTTGGCTGATTTATATGCTGTGATTAAAGGCATTAACCTCGTACTACAGTTGCAAGCAAAGAGGTTGCACCCGTATACCAACTCTCTTTGCATCTATCACTGGGTGTCTGACATACTGACTGGGAAAGCAAGATGCTGATGAAACAAAGGTTAGACACTTTAGAGAGTCTAGTCTCCAAGTATGTCCTGGTAGTGAGCATAACATTGGTTGCAACTATGCCGACCAGCTTACACGAGGGCCTCACAAAAAAAGCTGGGTGCAGAGCCCGTTAGTCAAACATGCGATGCTACAGTGAGCATGATTAGCCAGTAGAAGATATTCACATGCAGAGAGGACATCTAAGTGTCAAGAAGACTATTTCATGAGACATGTTGACTCAGCAGTGGCCAAATCAGAGGTCGAACAAGTCATCAAGCACTGTGAGATGTGTCAGTCAATTGACCCAGCACTAACGTGGTGGCAAAAAAGACAACTGGAAGCAAGTGACGCATGGTAAAAGGTGGGAATGGATATCATCTATTATAATATCAACCACTTTCTTACTCTCATCAACTGTGGACCCTCCCATTTTGAAGTTTTGTGACTAATTATTGATAAGACTTGGCAAGCGTTATTTGACAACTATTGTCCATTTTTACAAACCAGAAGCACTGCATGAGATTTTGGCCGATAACAATTCAGCCTTTTGCAGCCAGCAAGGCAGACAGTTTTTGTATGAATTAGGAGTTGACTGCAGCTGCGATGTGAATATGTACACTCAAGCAATGGCATCGTGGAAAGAACCACTGAAGCATCAAGAGAATTGCTGCCAGAAAGAAGTGCTCCATTGGGGAAGCTATATACTGGTACAATATTATGCTGAAAGGATGTCATAGCTCTGGCAACCGCACTTGCGAATGCCATTTACACATACCGGGCTTAAGTAAATGGAATCGGCCTTGTGCTGTCATTTAACAACGATAAGATAGGCAGGCCATATGATTTGGGAGATAATGTCTGGGTCAAACCACCAGGCTGTTGATGTACCACCAAATTCAATCGGAGGCAAGTGACTGGCGTAGTCAGTCAGCAATCTGTTCTGGTTGATGATATACTACGCCACATACGCAATCTTCTGCCTTATGTGTGACTAAGCAATCATGCCGATCTACGAGGAAAAAGAGTGAGGATCGTACCATGTGTTGCCCATCAGGGATTGAACCCAGAACATTCCATTTACAAGATATATATATATATATATATATATATATATATATATATCATCATCATCATCATTGACGACGACGACGACGACAAGTTTATTTGGTGAATCAGGCCACAATTAATCCTCTGATGAGGGTGGGGCCTGATTGTCCAGTCTCGATCTAAGTCTTCCCCTCCATTCTTGCCTTTGGTGAGGCTCAACGGAATCCATACCCAAGGCTCTTCTATCACGTTTGATCCCGTCTTCCCCAAAAAACTTGGGTCTGCCAGAGGTGGTCTTCTCTGCTGGCATGTTCAAATGTCGGCCTTTAGCAATCCAGCCATTGTGGTGCTCAATGTGCCTCACCCAATGCAGTCTGCTCTTCTGCAGGACGCCCGCGAGGCTTTCCAATATATATATATATATATATATATATATATATATATATATATATGATAGTTTTATTTACACAGACATGTACAAAATTCTCTGGATTACCACCCTGTGGATGTTTTTCACCTGGATTATTACCATTATTATATATATATACATATATATATATATTTATCTTCTAATAAGCCAGCAGACTTCCTGATGTTTCAGATATACTCACAAAGGCTTTTTAAATTTATCAGTTGAAACAGATTATTTAGAATAGGAAGGCAACAAAGTAAAGGTTTACATTAACTTTTTAGCTTGTATAAAATTGAACTTTTATGTAATTTTTTTTTACATATTACGCCGATTTAAAAAAAAAAATTTGTTATTCTTAAACTATTGTTTCAAACTCTTCATTTTCTTATTTTAAACTTGTTAAATTCTGTTATGAATTCCTAATAAAATACTCATCATAAGTTAGAAATTCTAAAATATCTTCAAAAAGATATCAAAACCCCAAAATAGACAAAGAAAGTAAAAAATATGAGAAAACGATCCTACAAAATTTCAATTTATTTTTCCCTTGATTGTATCAAACATAAAAAATGATTTTGTCAGATTTTCAAAGTCAGATCCAAATAGCATTTAAGTTGATAAATAAAAATTTGCTTCTGACTCGCCAATTTTCATGTTTTTTGTTGTACCATGTTATTGGCATTATAATAACGTACTTTGCTACATTTTTGTTTTTTAATTACTTAGTCCAGCCCTGACGACTGCTTATATGAGAGATTTTTTTAAATAATCACCTAAAAATAATAATCACTAATTAGGATTATTCATATTTTAGATTGATTAATTGTCTACCTTATGTGCAAAAAAACTTAAAAACTAAAATAACTTCACTGCATCTCAGACAACACTGGGTAGGTACAAGTAGATTTCTATGAAGGGAGATAATTGAGAATCTAATAAAAACTTACCTCTGCCTTTGCGAAGTTGCAGTCATATACCTTTGAAATGAGGAAAGGTCCACCTGTGATTGTGATGGTAAGATCTTTAGGTCGATTCTTGTGCAGGTCAATAAATGATGGCTCAACATCGTCAACAATAAGCTTAACGGCCGTGTCGATGGAACAATCTGGGCCATCAAGGGGAGATGTGCAATTGCAGTTACCTGGAATATTCAAGAATTTTTAATTAAAAAATCGATATTAAACATGGTCCTTTGTCCTAGGAATGACATTAAACTGTATCTGGTGGTGAGGCCCCAATTTCAGAGTTTGAGGGAGCGTTACCATTAGTTACGAGAGATTCCAGGCATGCCCTGGCCAGTGCTGCTATAACAAATCTGATTGAGCATATTTTTTTATGGAAAGAGCATTTCGATGAGCTTCTCAATCATTTGATTCTAACAATCAACGTGGCTGTTCAAAGAATATGACGTCTGCATGACAACAAAGTTTCAGGCCAAGACGGTGTACCTGCAGAAGTTTATAAGGCTGTGCCAGAAGTTTTTGCCCTGTGAGTACATTGTATTTTTGATACGATATGGTGTGCTGAGACTTTCCTTGCTGATTGGAGTGAGGCCATCCTACGAAAAAAGGATTGCCTCATTTCAAAAAAGGTTGACAGGAAACTTTGCTCAAACTAGAGTGGAATCAGACTCATCGATGTAGTAGCCAAGGTGTTTGCAGTTCTTCTTTTGCACAGGTTCCAAGGCATTCATGATTCTTAAACACACCCGTCTCGGAGTGGCTTTTGTTCGGATAGAAGTTGTACCACTAAGATCTTTAATCTGCAGCGCATCCTTGAACAGCACTGGGCATACCAAAAACCCATGATCCTTTGCTTCGTAGCTGCTTTTGACTCTGTGGATAGGGGTTCACTTTGGTATATCATGCAAGCTGATGGAATGCCAGCGAAACTCTGTTTCGACATGGGCCGTTTGCATGCTTATGGGGAGGAGTTGGAGATGTTTCAGGTGAGACTTGGTGTTCAAAAAGGGTGTGTCCTTTCCACCATCCTCTTCAACTATGTGATCGACTACATCCTCAACAAAGCCTTTCAGGACTATAAGGGAGATACAGTTGATCAGAATGCAAAAGTATCTGAGCTATGTAGACGAAAGCGTTCTGGTTGTGTCGACTAATGCTCGTGGTATGGGAATGGGCATAAACACCTCTAAAACCAAGGTTATATCATCGCTGATCGATACAGACACCTGGCAGTCGCTCACATTAGATGAGGTCAATGTGCAGATGTGCAGTCAGTCATCTACCTTGGTTTAATTATCATACTATCTGGACAAGAGACAACTGAGGTCGAAAACCATATAAGAGCTGCAAGGTCCATCTATGTCCATCTCAAGTGGTCTCTGTGGTGTCGACGAGAGATCTCAACTGCTACCAAGAGCTGTATTTAGCAGGCTATGATGTGGATGATTCTTCTCTATGGTTGTGAAATGTGGCCAAAAAGGGTGGTTGTTCATAGACTCATTGCCAATTTCTGATGATGATGATGATGATGATGATGATGATTTTATTATCTCTATTTATATAAAGTTAGGTATGTGTATATGTTTATGTAGTGCTAGGTAGAGGATTCACTCATAAACTAATTAACCGACTATTCTGAATTATTCTAGGCGTGAAGATAAGTAATGTGGGTTATATTTAATTTAGTTTTATGCAAAGGAGGCGAAAAGCGTGTGAAAGAAAATTCAGATATTTCGGATTTTTGTGATATTTTAACAATAGATCACAATAGATTTAAACATCAATTAATAAATATTCCCTAAATTCCAGTTACTTTGGAGTATTTTAATTTTCGGGGGGGGGGGCATAATATAGGCACAACATCCCATTTAAAAATTCAAATATTTCAGATTTTCATTAAATCTGATCCATAGTCATTAGACACTAATGAAGCAAGATTCCCTGAATTTCAATTTCAATTAAGACCACTTAAGCTTAAACCTTAAATTTTAGACATTTCTTAGAATAAAAATCAGGTAATGGATTTTGATCAAAATTGGAATAAGGATTCTAGACATAAGATTCAGTAGCATTATATCTTAATTTTAATCTTCATAAAAAGGGACAGGAAATTGGTGCAACATTGTTTTGTTTGGGGGAATTCATTTTACCCGTCCTGGAACGGGTATTCTTCTCATTATTAATAATGTTTAAATATGATTGCACATTTTCTGTTTTGCTTTCACATTGTGACAACCTCCCTTCCGAAATTTACATTGAGACATAAGTAAAATAAATAAATATTTAAATGAAAAGTAATGTGTGAGAGAGAGATAATTGTTTCTTGTTATGAACGCCTCTATCTCTATTAAATGGACGAATATCTATACCGGAGCCGGTATTACCTACTTTCGACCCCCCTCCTTAGACCGCAGGAGGGGCGTGCTGGGTTTCAGCTGTGTGTTCGTCTGACCCAAACTTAAATTTCGTCAAATATTCACCCGTTTTGAAAATCGCTCTACTGTTATATTTGTAAACTAAATATTTCAATAAAATTGGATGATTCTTTGAAGCACATTAAGAAAAAGAGAGATAGAGAGAGGGGGGGGGTGAGATCAAATAAAAGACAGAGAATCTTACCTTTTATGCAATTTCCATTCCCACTGCATTCATTAATGCAAAGATTGGGGAAGTTATTATCAGGAAACTCAATATCATTGCCTTTAACGACCCATTTTTTGACATCACGTTTGACAGATTGCAGACACTGCAAAATGACATTGTCTAAAGCATCGGCGGCCCAAGAACTGTCATCAGTTATCTATAAAACAAGAAGAAAATGGCTCAATGAAATGTTCCAGTCACAAAGGGCCAATCAGAATAGAAACATAATTAAACAATCTTAAAATATTCACACTTTTATGTGTTGAGTTAAAAGACTTGAAGGAAAGTGAAGGTCTGAGAGTGAAAGATTCTTCTACTTTTCTTCTTCACTGAATACTCGTTAAACTATTTAACATCATGCTGTTAACAACAGATCTCCACTTATTTCTGTTGGAACTCCTAATTTCGAGGATACTGATGATTTTATTCATTTCGTTTTCAAGGTGACGTCTTTTATCACTTGGTCGAGCCATGACATCTTTCATCATCCTGAGAGTCTTTGGGTAGACTATAAAAGCTTGAAGGGTATAATAGCATAACACCTGAGAATTGCCACCTCTGGCTAAAAGTGTGTTCAGCAGTCAGCGGTAGAAGTGCGAAAATCAGTTCCTGCTATATTACATTTCCTCCAGAGGCTTTGTTAATTATTCTTATATTTTTAACAAAGCCCCCCCCCTCCCCATGGTAAGAATGGCTTTTTAAATAATAATGTTATCATTTAGAAAGTCATTCTTAACATGAGAAGGGGGGGGGGCAGTTAAAAATATTTCCTTTGAGCATTTGTAAAAAATAAAACATTCCAATTGTAATAAATAAATTTATAATAAAAATATTTCCAATGAAAGAAATCACTTTTCACAATTTTTTATGTGTTGACCCAGGATTTTGTTTGTGTAAAATATACAGGGTACTGATTTTTGCACTTCACCGCTGACTGCTTAACACATTCTTAGCCGTAAGTGGCAATTCTCGGGCGTTATGCCATTATAGCGATTGACGTGCAGTTTCTAACGACAGTCTGATTAAATGCCCAAACCATGACAGTCTTCTTTTGAGTCTAACAGCGCTCCATGATTTTGTTTCAGTGTGACTGTAGTGGTCTTGGTTTGAGATTTGGATGACTCTTCTCAGAGTGAATTTTACCAAGACCAAAGTGATGATCATTGGTTATGATGTTGTCAGCATTGAATACATAAGAAGTGCAGTGAAATTATAGGTAGGTAGAAAGATAAACGAACAATATGTGGTGAATAAGGAGGATGGGGTATCACATCCCAGCATAGCTGCAACAATTTTTTGCCTGGTTGCCAAAGAAACGTGTTGGCTGTCATTATCGTGATGGAATACAACACCATTCCTGTTGGCCAATCGTGAGCGTTTTATTTAATTGCTGCCTTTAATTCATCCACCTTGCAGAAGCTCATAGTACAGAATACCTTTCCAATACCACTAAACACAAAGCATAACTTTCTGAGGGTGAAGATTTTCTTTTGGGGTTGCTAATGGTGGCTCGTTTAACTTACTTTAGGATGATTTTCTCACGGTAAATTACCTATTTCTCATCGCCTATAACAATTTTTAAAAAAAAGGGTGAATTTTTACTTTGTTTATAAAGCAAATCACAGAGGGAAAGGCGATCCAAAATGTTCTATTCACTCATATCATGTGGCACCCAAACATCGTATCGATCTACGTACCCAAGTTTTACTAAATGCTCATCAATGTTCAGCTTTTTTTGCTAGTTCTCGTGTTGTGTAATGCAGGCTATTCTCAATTAATGTCTTGATTTGGTCGTCATCTCTAGAGGGTTGTCTGTCTGTGCGTTCTTCATTATTAAGGCTAAAATCTCCAGCTTTTAACTTTGCAAACCACTTCCATACAGACAGTTCTGTCAGCTAATGCATTTTCACTGTATGCTGCACAAATCTTTTTTTCTTGTTTGTGAGACATTTTTGCCTTTATGAAAATAGAAATGCATCTAATGCCTGAAATGGTCTTACAATCTCCCATTTTAAAAGGGCTCCAAAATTAACATAAGTTAAATAATTTTTAATTTTTTTTCCTTTCTCAAAGGATAGCTTGAAGTAGGCTCTAGTCGGAAATGTAAGTATACTATATCTATCAATAATTTTACTTGTCCTAACGTGTCGAAACATGAACTACTAAAAATCGGCAAAAACTTTCCTGACAGCCGAATAGAGTTGAGGAAAACATGGTGAAAGTTATACAGATTGATTTGAGAGAAAGAGGGATAAATAGCGACCTGGTCAGTGATAGGTTAGTTTGGAAGTCAATTTTTAAAAGCAGCCCAACACATGTCAGCAAAACAGACATTAAACCGATGATGATATGATGATGATGATGATGATGATATGATGATGATGATGATTACAAGCATCTATATATAAACCCTGTTATGTAATTTTATGTCTACACTGAGGAGAACACCCAGAGCTGGCAACCAAATAGGTGCAGGTACAAAAGAGAACGATTTGAGATTACCTTTAAAACAAAGTACAAACATGTAAGTCACAGAGTACACCAGAGAAATAACAAACAAATTTAAAAGACAGATGGCCCAGGAAATCTATGAATTTCCTCTCTCTTCTGAACACTAGCCCAATCTAATAATATTACCCAGCAGTAACAATGGGAATATAGGTGTAGAATATAATATACAGACTTAAATATTTCTGATCTTCCTATTTTTTTTACGAAAATCAGGTTTTAGGAGTTAGAGATAGCCTATGAAATCTTTATTTTTTCTCTCTCTCTCCTGAACAGTCTAATAAAATTACACCAGCAGTAACAATGGTGATATAGGTTTGGAATATAACGTATAGACTTAAATAATTCTGATCTCCCTATTTATATACAAAAATCAGGCTTTAAAAGTTAGTGATGTCATATAGAATTTATAATTTTTCTCATCTTGTGAATGCCACTCTAGTCTAATGATATTAGATCGACAGTGAAAATCAGCGTCAATAAGTGAAACTGAGACAGTTTTTCATAAATACGTTAGATAGAAAAATAGAAGAGAATAACAAGGTCATTTTATTTGTCCTCTGACCAATTTCCGCAGATGGTTTATTCGTTGTAGAACTGACCCCTAATAACTTTCCATTAACCTTCTCTTTTAGATCAGTAATGAGAAAAGAGGTCCCCAGAGAGTCTACATCTGGCACGACTGCCAAACACCAACGGTTCTACTTAAGGCTAACTATTTCAAATGTGCCCACTCTCCTAACATGTTATCTAGCTCAACCAACCAGTTTCTAGTATCTTTTGTTTTTCTCTTTCTTATGTAACAATCACATGACAAAATGATATCGACAATCACTCAGTTACCTTAATGTCATCAACGCATGACGTCACACTCTCTTGAATATTCACACCAGGTAAATCGCCACAAAGCAAAGTAATTGAAGCCATTCTTTGAGTACAGAACTTCAATGCAGTGTCATGACTCCATTTACCATTTGGGTTCCAATTGTAAATCTACACAATAAAAAAATAAACAATATATAATGTACATATTTTTCATTATAAAATTTTTATATAAACAATTTTTGAAAAATAGTACAATGCAATACCGCTTACTCATCACCCATTCTCAGAATCTAAGATACCCACTGTTTTGTAAACCAAAAATCACAGAATTATCCAATTTGAATGAAATCGTGAACATTTATTCAATAAACGAGCGCATACCTTCCGTAAAAAATACAGAAACAAAAATACACACTAATCTTCGTCTCTCTATATAAAAGTCAATGTTTGTGTTACAGAAATCGATATGTTAACAGTTAGAACATTCAAATAAGTTTCAATAACTGTTACATTTTCAAGGAATCTAAAGACACCATTGAAATAAGTAAATGTTTAAATGAACTTTTTAACATGTATAAAATTGAACTTTTAATGAACAATTAACTTTCTGATCGGTTTATGTAAAACAAAAACAATCATATAAGTTTTCAAATTTAACATCATAAGAAATTTGATGTAATGTAAGTTGTGATCAGATTAACATGCATGCGCAGTTTCTTTTTAATATGTTGTTACTGTTAGAAGCGACTATATAAGTTTTCCAACAATACTTTTAAGTAAGGGGACAAACTTATAACACTTATAAAAGGCCTCCAGAGCTCTGCGGAAACACTTTTTCTATACATTTTCAAGAAATAGTCGGTTTTCTCTGCCTCTTAAACTCCCGACCGGGAGGGGAGTCCCAAGTCAGTTGTTCCTCCCCCACGTTTACGTAATTTTATTTTTTGTCCTTTTATTAAAAATGTTGATAGAAAAAATTATATAGAGTTACTTTTAACGGGTTTTCTGATGTAAGACTCGTTCTGCTGACCATTAACTCCTTCCTTCCAAAGTGCAATCTCTTTGCAACTTGACAAGTTGTTGCATGAGTTGTAAATACTATTGGTTGATTTTGCGTCCGGTCTTCATGCTCCATAGCTGTTAATTTTATCCACAAATAAAATCCTTATACAGCAACACCATCTAAAGTGTTGAAGAGACTTTTGGCAAACGCTGTCGATTCAGACAGCTGGCTTGTTTATATGGACACATAAAGACGCAGGTTAGCTCAATGTGACAAGTAGTCTGTGCTGTTGTTGCAGTTCTGTAACCTAGCGTTGTAGATTCAATCCCGATCGTCAATGTTCTGTCCCAAAACGTTCTTTAGTACTACATATTACTCTACACATATATGCAAGAGAGACAGATTAACGTTTTTCTTTTAATGTGCAGTAACATTTTTTTTAAATATGCTGTTACTGTTAAAGCGACTCTATATGATTTTTCCAACAATACTTTTAAGTAAGAGGAAAAATTATAAAACTAAGGAGACCTTCAGAGCTTTACTGAAACATCTTTTCTATATATTTCCTAGATAAAGCCGGTGCTACCTGCCTCTGAAACTGCCAACTAGGAGGGGAGTCATAATTCAGCTGTTCCTCCCCTGCATCTCTTTTGTCTTATTTTTTATAGAGTTACTTTTGACAGGTTTTCTGCTGGCAATTAACTCCTTCCTTCCGAAGTGCAATATTTTCTCTTTGCAACTTGACAAGTTGTTGCGTGAGCTTTAAATACTACTGGTTGAGCTCTGGTCTGGTCTCCATGCTTCAGAGCTGTATCACAAATCCTAATACAGCGATGCCATTAAAGTGTCAAAATGACTTTTGGCAAATGCTGTATTTACCTTCTTCTCACTGTGGAAAGATGTGACACAAGGTCGGAAAGTGGGATTTTAGGCCAATGTACAAAATGTGGTGCAATCTAGCTCTGCAAAAAATGACTGAGCAGCCCCGCTGGTTTTCCCTAGGGCAGTTAGCGATAAGAGCATGGTTTGAGAGGGTGGGCAGAACAAATACCTCAGTCCAACAGAGTGCGCAGCTGCGTCCCACACTGTTGGAATGATTGTCGAGGACGTATCCTTGACTAGTATGAAGTGCCAAAAAGAATTTTGGCAAATGTTGTCAAGTCAGACAGCTGGCTTGTTTGTATAGGCATATTTTACCAACTACTCGTGTGCACATGTGTGGGTTAGTTTAATGCGACAGGTAGTCTACGTTGTTGCAGCAGTTCTGTAACCTAACGTTATGGATTCAATCCTGATGGTCAGTGTTCTTCCCAACAGAGGCAGTCTACAACATACATGTCTGATCTGTACTATTGTATGACTGCAAGATGTAGTCGATGACGAAACGTTAAAATGACATAATCCTGGCTGCAGCAAATCGAATGGAGAGAATTATGTGTCTCACTGTAAAGGCTTCTATGGAAAATTGCATAGCACAACAACGTCTTAACTGGTACGACCACATATCCCGCCGCCAGTCATCTGAAATGCCTATTAATGTCCACGGACCTCAGTATGAGACACAAACACAAGAAATGAAAATAATAATAATAATAATAATAATAATAAAAAAAATAATAATAATAACAATAATAGTAATAATAATAACAACAATAATAATACATGTGGATATGATATTCAACAGCCCATATGCATTTATTTATGAAAAGAAACTTTTATAGTTGCAGATAGTTATTTTTTAACTATTGGGTCACCACTTATCAAGGCCAGGAGTCACTCGAGGATGAGGGTTAATAAGACGGAATGCTTATCAACTGAAAGATGAGAAACACCATAGGAGTACTAACATTGATCAATAGTATGAACTGCATTTCATTACCTATTTATAGGAAAAAAAATTGTTGACATCGGATTGCAGGGAAGCAGTCCCGTGGTAATGTGTTCTACAGGTGGGAAGCCTTTGCAAAGAAGTTCTGTTTGTGGAAAGTCTGCCTCACGCTAGGGACGTGGAGGTAGAAGAGAAATTCTTTTTCTGATGCGGTGGACGTATTCCATCTTCAGACCTATTTAGTTATTATATCGGTAGAGAATTGCATCTGGAGTCAGGTATTTTCTGGAGCAGTAGAATGATCCAACCATTTTTCCAGCAACCTTAGCAACAGACTAGATATATGTCTTGCATTTTATGTCTGGAGTGAAAGTCAGTCCTAAGAGCTTATCAAAACAAGGGGCTTCTTCAACTGGAGCAAAATAGGGAGCAAAATAGGGATGCAAGCATTAGTGATGAAAGGAGAAAAGCTTGGTTTTAGATGTTTTAAAAGTAACAAACCACTTTTTTCCCCAGTGCACTACATGGTTATGGTTCAAAGAATGAGTATTAGTGAGATCTTGATCACTAGTGCTCCTCGAGGTGCTGCCATAGACAGCTGTAGCCTCTCTAAATTACCTATTATTTTTCTTTATCTCTCCTGAACACTAATCAGCAGTGACAATGTGGGTACAGGTATAAAACATAAATCTGCCAGAAAATCAACAGTGCACCAACAGCGAACAAGACCCTTTTTCAGGGGCTTGATTTTATCCACATTATAAACCAACCTTGTATCTAACTTTGCCCTCGTGATGGAGGGCGTGTAAAAAGGGACATCACAATAATCAAGGCTAATAAAAAAAACCTACCCCAGGAATGTAAGAGATGTTGAATTCAAAGTTAATATTTAATCCACTTTCGCAGGATGGCAAGATGCTGGACTGTTTGAGGACTTCATCGGTAATGTCTCGACCTGTAGAAGAAAAAAAGTAGAGTAATGACAAGTACATAAATGGATTTTTCAGTTTTATCTGAACGGATTATTAGGCTGACAAGAAACAAGAGGGTCTTCATTCTTAACATAAGGGTCTCCATTCTTAAGAAAAGGGTCTCCATTCTTAACAAAAGGGTCTCCATTCGTAAGAAAAGGTTCTCCATTCTTAAGAAAAGTGTCTCCATTCTTAACAAGAGGGTGTTCATTCTTAAGATGTTTCTACTCAATCTGTGCATTAATCGCTAGATGATCTATTTCTAACTTATTGACACATTGATGGACAGAGCCTCTCATAGAAATGTGTTGATTTAAATTTTTATAAAAATAAAATATAAAACAGAGAGAGCAAAGGAAGAGAACTTTCTTTGGGGGGACTTTTTTCAATATTTGCAATAATAGTTCCATGTAATTTACACACGTCCCACTAGTGATAATGATGATAATAATAATAATAATAATAATAATAATAATAATAATAATAATAATAATAATAATAAAAATGATGATGTTTTTGGAGTTTGTCTGTCAATACGCAAATAGAAACGTGGTTGGTTGAGAAAAAGGGAATAGGCAGAGCACACATAACTAAGGCAGTAATTTTCATGATATCAATACCCGAGTTTGAATCTTACATATGTCTGAAGAATTTTTTAAATGGATACATGTTTCATAAATTTTAAGAAATTAACATAACATAATAAGATAAAAAAAACATTACATAAATATATTTTTTAAACTAAGTGACCTTTTTTTTGATAGTCAGCATAAAATAGACATAAAGGGTATTTGACTAGTTCAAAGCTGTTTTGGCTAAAAAATATAATTTCTAATGTTTTTGCCAATAAAAACAAATACATTCATCGTAGTTACTTACTCTCTCATGCAAATATTAACAAAAATTCACGAATATTTTTATTTGTATTAACTATAAACCCATAAAAGCTAAATCAAGATAGAAATTGACATACCCAGGTACTGTACTAACACTGCTCAAGTCGAGGTTATAAACTAGTAGTACCAATAATAATCTCATACTTCTGCAAAGTCTGCCACCTCCCCCGAAAAAACAAAACAAATAAAAACACATACATAGGTGGTGGGAATCAGCCTGGGCTGATACTACACAAAGTGACCATGAAGGGTCAAGGAGGATGTAAAAACCGAGGAGGGAGAGCATCAAGCCAGACCTCCACTGAAATGGTGCAGAGAGTACTGGAACCTTGGAGAGGCTTTTTGCCACTCAAATACCAGTGAAGGCAAATAGTCGTTACCAGCAGGAAATCTATGGTAAACGGCTGTTGCGATAACGCAAAAAGATTTGCAATGGTTATCGAAAGAGATGGAGAGTGCTGGAAGTCTGGAGAGACTTGTTGTCACTCAGACTCCAAGGAACCCCATTGGTTATTGTTAGGGAGTAGTCACTGATAATGCCTTGTGTAAAGACTCCTAGTGAGTAAATAATAATAATAGCAACGACAACACATGACCAGATAATACTGACCAACCGCACTGGGACCAAACACAACTTTGCAGAGTGATGGAGAAATATACATAGTAGAGACTGGAAAAATGAGCAAACCAACAACGTGTCAAATATTTTCTGGAAGAACTATCCCAGTAATATATAGATAAGGAAGGCTATGTAAACTGGTTCAAAAGAAGATCGCTCGACTATGATCAGGAGAGAATGATAATGGCTTCTCAAAATCAAGGCCTGATGACCAATGCTTTTAAGAAAGAGAGTAGTCTCAGCAACGACAACAAGTGCAGGCTCTACCACACGGAAGTAGAGAATGTGAGCCACCTAACATCCAGTTGTAGGGTTCTGCTGAGGTACAGCTAAATGACTACTATACAATACAACACAAGGGAGTGTATAAATATCTCCACTGGACCAACTGCAAAATATTGAACATCCAGTGTAGCAGCAAGTTCTAGGAACATATCCCAGAAAGAATCGTTGGAAATATGTTACACACCATCCATTATGACTATTCAATCCCTACAGCTCACATACTTTGAAAAGGCAGCTGTTAAACACGACATGGTGATATGGGACAAGAGGGAGAGAGTAGCAACCCTAGTTAAAGTTAGTGCCCCTAATGATGTACAACATGAAAAGAAACTGGAACCTTAGGAAGATTTCAATAATTCCAGTAATCATAGGAGCGACTAGGTTCATGAAAAAGAACTTTAAAAATTACATGGACTATATACCCGGTGAACCAAGTGCAAGAGAGATACAAATAATTTCACTTAAAGGGACGGATAGAATCCTAAAAAGATCTCTCGGCTGGAATCTCTGAAAAAGTAGGTGAATGTCTAGCATCTAGTAGGATATCCCATCCCCAGCAAAGAAAAAAAAATGGAGAATTGTAACTAGCTGGATAAAGTTTAAAGATGCCTAAGATCGATGACTGATCCACATCTGGAGAGGATCTTCACAGAGCACTCTTTCCTGCCTTGACAGAGTACAAAATCAACTACAAAATCTAGTGGATGATGATCTCTTCTCCCTTCTACAACTTCTTTCTCACAGAAGAGACGTTGTTAGTCTCTTTCTACTCTATCGTTATTTATATAGAAGGTGTAAAACATTCACAGTACGAACTTTTATTGCTAGCTCAACAGAAAAAAAACAGCTTTCTCCCTCCATGTGTTTAGCATCAGGCGGAATTTCTATGGACAGAGCTTCTTTTCATGGGCTTCTTGCCTGTGGAACACATTACCGCAAGAAGGCTTCCCTACTGATTACAACTTGGTCATCTTCAAATCCAATGTCAACAAATTCTTGTTCCCAAACCCTCCAATAAGTAATAAAATGTAGTCCATACTATCGATCAATGTTAGTACTCCCATAGTGTTTCTCAGTTTTCGGATGATAATCACCCCATCTCATAAACCCTTATCCTCAAGTGACTCTTGGCCTTGATAAGTGGTGACAATAGTAAAAAAATAAAGAGAGTAGAACTTAACCCTATCCACACACAATAAACTTACCCGCTTCTATACACACACACACACACAATCAACAAAAAAGCACATTGGTACCAATACTGGTTTGGTACCATGGAAAATGGCAACAAAAGAATCGAGAGGATGGAAAGGATGAGTAGCACTATCCAGACATCTACTGGATGCGAATGCAAAGTACTGAAATATTGAAACTCAGGTTCCAGGTTAAAGAACGGGCTGTTATCAGTTAGAAATCAGTTAACGACTGTTGTGAGAACTCCAAGTGAGTTGTAATAACAATAAAAACATACCATCAGTTATTTTGTTCTCATCACCCATGACGGGGCACTTTGCAATATCTACGTTTTCACCACAAATTCTTTTGTTGGATGATAAATCACATTGGCAGAAAACTTCTCGCTTGCCAATAAGACGAATATCAGAACAGATTCCATTGTATAAACTGTTCTTTGACGGGACTCTGAAAAAGAGAAATCTTAGTATAGTTCATTGACTGATAGTTTGTCTGTAAATCTCCTGCATCAGACACCTTTGATTCGGCTACAAAGACTCCAAATCCTCATCCATAACCGAACTCATACATTATATGGAAAGCCTTGTGTCAGCCTTGATTACTTGAAATTGTAACCTTTTTTCTAGATTTCAAATATTGCTCAAATTTTGTTCTCGAATTCCATATTTTGAATGTCAGCCCCCCCCCCCCCGTTCAGTGTTGAAATTAATGAGCGGTTATTGATTGCGGGGGGGGGGGGTCAAGCTGAATGAACACCTGTGGGTGACGCGTTGACAACTTTTTCATGACTTGTGCCTAGTGGGGGATTGTTGCAGAGAGGACGTGTCTTTTGAATGACAGTCTTTATTTCTTTCCGTATTCAGTTGGCAACTCACCACGATGGGGGAGAGAGGGGTGTGTAGAACTGCTAGCTTTGTATGTTATTCTTGCATCGGCGCTTGCCTGAAAAGAATGGAACTTTGAAAATTAATTATACTTTTTTAAAAGACAAAGATGTATTGTCCATATTTATGTTCTTTCAGCTTGCAGACTCAGCCATATTTTGTTTCTGAAGACCAGACATTTTCTCTGAAAATGCAGAGAAGTAATGCTAACAGACACACTTCGTTAGAACCAATGGCATCAATATCAGAGTTTGGTGAGTCTAGTTTTACAATGTGGGCACAAAGCCACCCAGGTAACATATATCGTTACCATAGCACCGAGACCACAATTAATATTGCCACAATTGTGCCTCAAGCCAAGATTCGACACGGGGATATATCTCCGGATTTTGATAGTATCACAACAAAGCACTTATGCATACAATGATAATGTGATTGTTTGCGGAAAAGATCGATTGGATCACAACAAAAATTTTAAATGATTTATGTTGGCTGTAAAATGGTATAACGGATGAATATGAATGTTACTTTGTAAGAAAAAATTAAACTACGGGGTTATATAATCAGTAAAGGCAACATAAAGCCTGACCCAGAATGGTTAAGACCATTACTGAACCTTCCTGTATCAAACAATCTATCTATACGATGTTGCATCTTAGGAATGTTCGCCCATCATTCACAGATAAAATACACCGATTAAAAACTCTAATTGAATTGCCATTGTCACTTGCAGTAAGGCATAATCATGTTGAAACACTATTCTTGTTGGATCACCAAAGTTAAATGACGTTGGGCGTGGTCAGTACCAAATGGATGACCATTTGGGAATACCAGGAACTGTACATGGGAGACAGTTTCCTGTAAAAGACTGCAAAAAAACTAACGTCGTCAAGATGATCTCTCCTGATTGGGATATACAGGCGACTGAGGACCACATGTGAATTTAATATTCTCTAGAAACTTCCTCCTTTGGAGGAAGCCAGCTCGATATTTATTGCATAGAGAAAGACTGTTGTTATTGGCTGGGTACCCAGAGTGAATGCAGCACCGGGCAGACAGGCATTATCTCTTGAAGAATTTGTTCAAGATACCACATCCAGGGTGGCCAAAGTTGGTAGTAGAGCGTTTTTTTTGTTTTGTTTTAGTGACGTATATTACGGTTTTAAATTATCTACCAGGTATGTGGTATATGGGATTTGAAATAGACGAAAATATATTAATTTAGTACGGACAATTTTTGTGGCAACGAATAAAGAATAAAGGTTCAAAGAGTCTGAGGAAAGTGCGAGGTGAAAGAAGAGTTGTTTTGTCTATAAGGAGAAATTGAGTACACATGTTTATTTCGACAAGTGCCGCATGCGTTTACATGTGTGGAAATGGAATACACATGTAGATGTGTGTGTATAAAAGTGTGGCTGTTTCATTAGTGAGAGAGTGTGTGCATCTTGGAACTTGTGTTTATGTTCTTTGCTGGGCGTAGAGTAGTTCGTGAATCTCTCTCATCACGTATGTGCTATTTTCTGAGAGGCTTTCATCTCCAAGGAACCTAAGAGGATTATGATGTATGCACATGTATTGTCTGTGGAGGAAAAATAGAAAAACGAAAGAAACCTGTGTGTTTGGGGTTTCATAGTATGCACTAGGATTTGGAGTAAATATTCTTGCGTCTCTGATTGGCTGAAAAAAACTGCTGATAGAGGATTTTTCCAATTGAGAGTCGATATGTAAAAACAACATCCACTGTCACTACCGCTTCTAACAAAGTCAAAGCGTTTCAAGAACTAAAAAAAGCATTACACGGACTGCCATTTCAACACTAAATCATTCTCTATCGCTAGCAGTTAAGACAGACACATCTAAATGCACCATAGCTGACTCTCTAAGGCAATCGGAGAGACACACAGACATTTTTTAAACAACTTTATATAAATCAGAGCGACAGCATTCAGTCATATAAAAAGAGGCTGATACGATCATAGAATCGATAACAAAATGGAATCATTACTAATTTGGATGACACTTAAAAGAAGTGTTTTATAAAAATACGAGAAGAATATCTGACTCAAGGCAGGTGAAATTAATTTCCTGACCAGAATTCGTCAGTCGCCACGTCGCCAATCATCTAAAATGCTTCAAAGTGTGTCCAACATTGACGTCGATGGCTCAAAGCCACGTGGTAGACCACTCAAGACATGGAGGGGATCAGTTGATGATGACCTGATCCTGGCAAACGTCAGAAGCAAAATAGCAACAGACAGGAAAAGTTGGAAGTCATTAATGAAATGTTTAACCTCAAGCATGAGATAAGAAGACGAAAAATGAAAATAATAATAATAATAATAATAATAATAATAATAATAATAATAACAGTTTTGCACCGGTTTTATGTCCCCCTGCGAAGATTAAAATCAAGCTATAATACTACTGACCCTTATGTCTACAATCATTATTCCAATTTTGATCAAATTCCATTATATGATTTTGATTCTAGAAAATGTCTAAAATTTACAGCTTAAGCTTAAGGGGTCTTGAAAACAAATAAAACTTCACGGAATCTTACTTAATTGGTATCTAAAGACTATGGATCAAATTTAATATAAATCTGAAATATTTGAATTTCCAAATGGAAGGTTGTTAACCCTTTAAAATACTCCAAAGAAACCGAAATTTGGATTATATCTATTGATTGATGTTTAATACCTAATGTTAAAATTTCACAAATATCGGAGGTATCTAAATTATCATGAAAAGCTTCCTCTCTATTTATATAAAGTTAGGTATGTGTATATATATTTGTATGTACAGGATCCATTCCTAAACTAATAAATCGATGATTCTGAATTTTTAAACACAGCTGTGAGGCTTAAAGAGTCGTGATGTGGGCTATTTTAATTTCATTTAGTTTTATGCAATGAGGGTATCATTGCATAAAACCAAATGAAATTAAAATAGCCCACATCACGACTCTTTAAGCCTCACAGCTGTGTTTAAAAATTCAGAATCATCGATTTATTAGTTTAGGAATGGATCCTGTACATACAAATATATAAACATTTACACATACCTAACTTTATATAAATAGAGATTAATTTTGAATCAGTTTTAGTGATTTTTTATTTATAGTTCATGTAGTTATGAATTATTATTACTGTAATTCGTTTTGTGGGGTTCCAAAATTCCACAGACTCTATGATAAGGAAAATGAACTTACCTCCAGCTCAATGAGAATTGATCAGGTCTCTTGCTTACAGGAAAAAATGTTCCATTTGGTGACTGGAAATCATTGCTGTTATTGTTATCAAAGTTTCCACACAAACCTACACAATTAAGACAAAAAAAATTCTTTTTAAATGTACCGGTAAATATAGAACATTTAAAATCTTCTGTACTTGTGTGCAAATTCTTTATAGAGTGGTATATATATATATATATATATATATTTTTTTTTTATCTTCCTCCCACAGCGGTAAGATGTGACACAAGGTCGAGAAAGTGGGATTTGAAAAGCCAGTGCCCGGGAAGGTGAGCACTCTGGCCTACAAAAAATGTCTGGGCAGCCCCGTCGGCATTCCGCGGTAGGGGCGCCTCAGGCAGTAAGCAATAAACTTACTCCTCCCCAAAGAGGATAGGCAAAGCCTGGGAGGGTGGACCTCCTAGAACTGCACAGGACAAACCCATAGACCGGCGGAATCAAGCCCCAAAAGCCAAGACGATACCGGTCTATGGGGTGCAGTATCAATCGAAACAGATACTATACTGTGATCCCAACCAAAAGGCCAAGAAGTTCAAGTTTAGAGTGGTATATTTATCTATAACTAATGGAGGTTTGGTATCTGTTTGTCTGAAGCCGACTCTATATTGATAATGGAGATTGCTTATCTGTCTATATAAAGTCGAAACTATACTATTATTTCTATTAATAATGGAGATTTGGCATGCATGTCTAAGCCATAACTATACTATTACTAACTTTTTAATCCTCAATTCAGTTTATTATACTATTTCAGATCAATGTGCTATCTTTCAATGCTCAATTCAGGAGTGGAGAGTTATGTAGTATCTGTTCTGTTGTCATGATACCATCCTCCCAGGCATTACCTCCTCCTTTTTTCGGGGGTGGTGGTGATATAGTATCTTCTCTATTGTCATGAGACGATTTGCCCAGGCATTACCTCCTTATTGAGGAAGGCAGTGTAGTATATGTTCGTTCATCATACTATCAAAAATATGCAACCAGATGGAGCATACTTTTGCTACAAGAGCAATAATAGATGAAATAGCCATTAACACCAGGTAGAAAGTTGTGACTATAATATTAAAAATTCTAAAGACTCTGTTACTATTATTACAACCAACCTATAAAAGCCATAGTCTATCGTAGGAGGTTAGTAAGTAAAAACCTAGCTATGTTCACATTGAATAAAGCTAACCACTTCACTTTTAGCTCATACCAATGATCTCGAACATGGTCCTGGTGCATCAATTCACCCTGGATGGGCTGTACTGATTTCCTTCAAAGGATGAATTTTTTAGGGAACATTAAATTCACAAGTCAGTCGTTTGTATATCCCGATCAAGGATGATGACAATATTAGTTTTTGCAATATTACTTTACATAGAGGTGTCGCCGTCCTACCACATACAGCACTTGGTATCCACCCATCTAGTACTGATCATGCTCAACGTTGCTGATCTAATGAGAACTGGTGTGTCAACGTGATTCTGTTATACTCATCCTGAAGGTCTATTGAAATAAAATATTTAAGGATGGAAATAAACATAAATATGCATCATTTGTATTATTCGGGCTACTATTCTCATCTTGGTTGTTATTTTCACAACGTTTCGGTCGATGCAATCTTCCGACCATCTTCAGGTACGTCTTGTCGAACTCGGGAATCTTTATGTCAAACATGGGAATTTGTAAAGAATTTTGAACAGAACTCTTTATTTAATCCACAACATAGCTTGCTCTGGTTTTATCAGAAATGACCGGGTAGAAGTCATAAGTAATTCGTAATTGTATTCTTAGTATCATTGAACCTGTGGTGCAACAAATAAAAGTGTTAAATGACAGTCTTCTGGAGGTTGAAGGTTCAATCTTAACTACAGCTAATACTAAGAATACATTTACGAATTACTTAAGACTTCTACCCAGTCATAGCTGACCGAACCAGAGCAAGCTACTCCTGTGGATTAAATAAATGGTTCTGTTCAGAATTCCGTATGGATTCCGGAGTTTGACAAGACTCACATGAAGAAGATCAGGGGTTACATCGGCATATATGTTGTGAGAATGACATCTAATATGAGAGCAGTAGTCAGAATAATTAAAATAATACAAACTCTACAACTGTTATGGAAGTTTTTTAAAGATTTTAATTAATCAAATGGGCTTTGTTCAATATTTTAATGTCGGCTGTGTAATGTTTATTTTCATAACGTTTCGGCCGATGTGACTTTCTTCAAGTGCACATTTTTGCCTTTGGAATGTTTATATCAAACTCGGAAACCTATACATGAATTTAGACTTGAACCTGTAGCAGTTACATGAAGGACCGGAACTGCACTCTTCACTGCACGAGATCCACGCGATGGATCGTGATTTGGCGCAAACCTAAAGTACGTGATCGGCGTGATAAGCCAGTTCGTAACATACAGTCAACAAGGCAAGATGTGATTCTGCGATTCTCTGCCAGAGAATATATGAACTCCGGGAAAAGGTTATTTCACCTTGTCAACATATACTCAACATTATGTATTAATTTTTTTTATTGTTCCTGTATTTCTCCTACATAAAATTATCACCTGTCGGTGCAATGCTTGTCCAGTTCCAGTCTTTTATCTTCATCTCAAAATTTAGCTTTCAACCAGCTAAAAACCTTTTCCCAAGTTCGAAAAAAGGAACCTAAAGAAGTACAGAACTCAAAATCGTTTGAGTAATTGCTGTATTTGAATCGAATAAAATGTGTGTGCAACTTATTTTTGTTCTTACAACCTAGGTGAGAATAGTAGTCTGAATGATCGAAATAATACAAATTATTGATCCTCATCTCAAAACTTCCCAAACAAACAAATTTGTTTCAGGATTTTTAACATGAGAATTGATAATTTGTATTATTTCGATTATTCGCACAACTATTCTCATCTGGGTTCTTATTTTCACAACGTTTCGGCCGATGTAACTTCTAACCTTTTTCAGGTGCATCTTGTCGAACTAGGGAATCTTTATATTGAACTCGGAAATCTATACTGAATTTTGAACTGAAAACACACACACTCACTCACTCACTCACTCACTCACTATCCAGGTTTATCGTTTATGTTCCCTTTGACAAGAGGTTCAGCGTTGTCTGGCTGTCCTTATGCTAAGTCTTTCGTGCTCACAGTTGTGGGATTGACTGTGTCTATTTGCCACTGTTTACAATCTTGCCTGATGGTTTCTTTCCATATCTACCTAGGGCGCACAGCTTTCTTTTTGCTGTTCAGCCTTAGGTCCTTGCTTCTCTCAACATGCCCGAACCAGCGAAGACGGTTTACCCTTATTAAGACATCAAGTTTTGGAATAGTCAATTTCTCAAGTAGAGTGTCTGACCATAGGTTCTGGACTTGGTCCGGATTTACATTGCATATCCACCTAATCATTGCCCTGCCATTCATCTGGAGTCGAGCAAGCGAGGCCTGGGTGAGGGTCCAACACTCAATGCCATACAGCATCACGCTTCTTATGCAGCTATCATAGACCCTTCATTTAATGCACGGGGGTAGTTAAAAATTCTGTATAGATTCCCAAGTTTCACATAAAGATTCCAGAGTTTCACAAGAGGCACCTGAAGAAGGTCGGAGCTTATATGGGCCTACATATTGTGAGAATATCATCCTAGATGAGAATAATAGTCCAAATAATTCAAATTATTAATCCTCATCTCAAAATTTTTTGAGCAAATATGAATATGTTCTTTGTTCTATAAAAAAAAAAGTTGAAATTCATTTGAATTTTAATTACAAAAAGAACCAATTACTAAAAATAAGTTAGGTTACAATATTATCCTGTATAAAGAAGTTATGTGATTTTAATGTAATTTTAATCAAGTGGAACTATAGAAAATACGCAGGTTATCTGCGCTTGTTTGAGAAGTCGGTGAGAAGAGGGTTTCACAAGGCAAAGATGAAGGCACAAATTTTAAAAGAAGTGCCATCAGCAGAATTGGACACTGAGAGAATCAGATGGTACCTGTTGTTGTTATATATATATATATATATATATATATATATATATCAAGCATGAACGGAAAGGAATAGTATTGAAAGATCGAGAACGAGAGAGGGAGATGTAAAGACGTGCTATAAGATAAGAGATTTTTATTAGACTGAGATTTACACAAACGTCTCTGTAACAAGGGAAATAACTGGGCGACGCTAATTGTATTGTGTATGTACTATATGATGATGATGATGTTACAGATATCAACACCTGTAACTGCAGGACGAACATTTATCCATTCCATTTCACTTTGATACAAAACCACTAAACCCAACTTTTTTACCAACTTTGTTCTTATTTTTCACTATTTCTACCAACCAGTTAATGTGTTTTTTTGGGGTGCAAGTTTAGAATTCGACCCACATGAAAACTGAAAAGAAATATCTCTATTATGTATGTTCCTGTGACGGAAAGCATATATAATATATATAATATACCAAAAAATCACATAAATTGATCAAGTAGTTCTTTTTACAAAAGAAAATCAAATTTTATGGGTAAACGACGACAAGGATCGTCGGTATATCGACGCCATATTGGACATTGTGTTTGCCGGCCAAGTTG
The DNA here is from genome assembly GCA_963556195.1 of Sepiola atlantica. Taxonomy (NCBI): domain Eukaryota; kingdom Metazoa; phylum Mollusca; class Cephalopoda; order Sepiida; family Sepiolidae; genus Sepiola; species Sepiola atlantica. The sequence goes on along the minus strand of OY744523.1, from coordinate 56,870,727 downwards.
GAGTTATCTCACTTGGCCGGCAAACACAATGTCGACAATATATCGACGATCCTCGTTTATTGATAGAATGTGATTTTCTTTTGTAAAAAATACTTGATCAATTTACTTTATTTATGGTATACGATATTTTTCTTTCCATCACGGGTACGTACATAATGAAGATATTTCGGTACAAGTTCTTTTTTTTTTTCATGTCGTTTGAATTCTAAACTTGCATCCTTTTTTTTGCTACTATTCATTTGTTCCTTGAAACGTGTAATCGGGTGGTCGTAAAAATCCCTGCAAAACTTTTTTAATTACAAAATTGGAGTTACATAAATTTTAAAATGTATTCAAACCTTCAGTTGAATTAAAATCTCTTGTCGAGGCCTTCATCCAAACATTGATATATGCACGTTTCCCGCCACGACCAGCATTGACATACACAGATGTTCCAGTTGGTAAGCGGACCTGCAAGAAAGGAAAGATTACATTCATTGAGAACAAGCGGTATTCATCCGGCGCGGCTCGGTTGGAGATATATTGCTGGCTGGATGGCTTCGTAGGGAAAATATACTCAAGTTCGCACTATTTTTCTTGGAAGTCACGTAAAAAAATTCAGCAGAAATGAAGACAAAACGTGCGTTAAATTTTATGTAATTTGACAAAAAAAAAAATTGTAAACGATGTTTTAAAATTATTATTGCATATCATTTTTGCCGAGGCGACTTTTTAGAATCGATACATTTTTATAAATAAAATGTTAACACAGGGATTCTGATGAATGAATGTTATGATAACAATATCGTTCAGTACACAGTTGTGAATTATTAGTTAACTTTGTAACTGATTTAAGCTGTTAATTCTAAAAGTAATTTCTTGCTTGAATCAAAATTTCTAGGCCAACAACAAAATTCCTGAACACAATTAAGAGGCCTGAATTAGCGATTAATAGTCATGTTGTCAATTATTTTCTTTGTACTTATGCAGTTTATGAATCGCGTTTTCATCGGCAGTTTACGTAAACCGCCGGAACGAAAACCTCGTTTTTTGTGTCGAAAACGCTGGCCAATGTTAAAATGATAGAAACAGACATTGTATGTTAATTTCAACGAAAAAATTCAATGAAAAATTGGGGAAAAAATATAAATTTGCAAGAAACTTTCAAAATGTAGGAAAAAAAGTTTAAATCAAGGAACAAAACACTCATCGTATGTGGTAAGTTTCATGAATAATTTTTTTTTTTTGAAGAAAATATGGTGCAACAACTGATAGCAAATAATCTTTTCATGGTTTTTTTTTAGCAAACAATATTTGTTTTTGTCAATTCTTTTAAAACCCTACCCACTAGGTTAGGGTTAACTGATAGCAAACAGTTTTTTTTTAAAATTTTTCTTGCCAGTTCTATTTCTACCTTACTGACTAAGTTAGCGTTAGGTACTGTTTCTTTTAGCAAATTTTCTGTGGACTTCAGCACAGACGATGGAAAAGAAGAAGAAGGGTTAGAGGACGTGGAAAGAAGCTGCTCAACAGGGTACACTTCAGCAATGTGCTCTAATATGGAGATGAAGGGATTGTTTCTGGAAAATAAACATTTAATCTCATCACTTTCGGTTTCCACTGCAATGCAAGGCTATACATTCATCACTGCAGCCATATAACACCTACTTCCGGCCAACACATGACACACACATGGGTCCGATAGAGGCATATTTTGAAAAGGAGGTGCTCAATCTCGAAATATATGAAAAAAATTTACACCGTATAACACACTATCGATCAAAAATAAAGTTATTACATTACAAATATGCTCCTACCAGTGAGTCCTTATTTACACACGAGGGTAGAGTTAGACACAAGGTCGGTTTTTGTTTTTGTAAAAATCAAGTTTCCCAAAAAGGAGCATTCTGGATTGGGACAAAAATAAAAATTGCCTCACTCTAGAAGGATTTTTCATTCACTGACCGAAGAAATACAAGATGAAGTGTGGTATCAGAATAGATACTATACTTTGCTCCTTTGGATTTAAGATTCTTAGCAAATCCTTATGTATTAAACAAATTGAAAGTAACTGGAATAAAACTTAAGTAAGCTTTATCTCCCTTGATAAAAATGATACTATTAAAGTTCCTATTTATTTGCCTCCTCACGAGGGCAGAGTTAGACACAATGTCGGTTTTTAATGTGGGGAATCCAGCTCTCCAAAAAGGGATACTTTGGATTGGGACAAAAATAAAAATTGCTGCTCTCTAGAAAGATTTCTCCTTCAATCACCGAAAACAGAAAAGATGGAGCGTAGTATCAGAACAGATATTACACTTTGAAATATTTATTTGCACAAAATATAAAGTTCACATTTAATACAAATTAGGCACAAGGCCATCAAAAGTGTGAGGTTTGAGGGTCGTTGGTCATCCTTGGTCAATAATGATAAAAATGTCTATCCTACTCTTAACTTTTCAGTCACCACAACACCACATTTACTCTCGGGGTCATCTTACTTAATATATTGGCAAATTTGTAGAAAATTTTATTTTTCATAAATATATTTATATTCACAGATTTCATTGGAATAAAACGGGGAGTGGAGGAAAAACAAAAAATAAAAAAATTTGGTTAGTAAGACCCTCCTAACCCTTTTCTAAATAATAGACCGCCCATTGTTATTCGTTTTTTTTTTCAGAAACAAAAACAAGCAGGTCAATCTCTAAATGGAAGTGGGAGAAAAAAACGAGGGATGGAGTTTGGAGAAAGGGTGGTGGCTTTCCAAGATAAATACAATTTGGAGAAGGCGGAAGACAAAAAATTGAAAGTGGGGAGTAGTCATCTTGGAGGATTTCTATTACCAGGGTGGTAATTCATTTACTCAACTAGCTAAGAGGCTAAAGTTAACCGAAGGGCTGGGGTCTGACAGGATTAGAACTGCGTGCGCCATGCTCAAGCAGGGAACATGTACTCATACTTGACTCCTTTTTGTACACACAAGCTCGCTACTGGTATCCACCTTTTTTCAAAAGCCAAGGAATGTAATCTTTTTCTATCACATCTGATCTTGACCTTCAGCTGATGCTTGAAGAATGCAATCAGCAAAAGATTCTACTCCTTGAGCTTTTTTCAGATACAACGTCCACACCACCATTCACACTACGGTCAGGATCACGAGAAACACCATTTGTCTTTCCCTGTTCCACGGCAGACAGACATTGTCGATTACATAGGATAGATTTAATAGCAGAGGATGCGTGGGATCGATACGAGCCATCACCTCACCGACATACACCCAGAACTGCCGGAGTTCACAGCATTGGAAGAAAACATAATCGGACGTTTCTTCTTCAAGTGTGTCGCGACGGGGACATTTGGGCGAGTCCGCCATTCTGAAACTGTATTATATGGCATCACTTTGATCTTAGCTAAAAAGCTCCTATCAGTGAGCCCCTTTACTTATTTTTATGATAAGAGATTATATTTACTTTAAAAGGATTAAAATTGCTATAATAAATCCATCAACTAAAATGTTAAAACGTTCGTTTTATTTATTTAAAAACATATTAAGCTGACAAATATTTTTACGGTTAAATAAAAAAGAATAGAGTAAATAAGCCATTTTGGAACTTGGGATTGAAGCTTAGTCAAGCACCTTCCATGAAAATAAGGATAGAAAGACTTGTAATGTATCTTTTGTGAGAACGGGGCTGTATGGAAGAGAAGGGATCATCCCCCACGAAATTGCAAAGTCGATTTTGTACTCTGTCGAGGCAAGAAAGATTGCAATCAGCTGCACCTCCCAGATGTGGCAGCAATCCTCCATCTTAGAACGTATCTGATTCTTATGATAGATAAAGAATTGAATCTAGAGTCATGTACGTTCTGGAGCGGTAGAATAATTCTATTATTTTTTTAGCAACCCTAGTAACAGATTTGATACGTCTTTTATTTCAGGTATGGAGTGAAAGTCAGTCCTAGAAGCTTATCAAAGCAAGAAGTTCCCTCAAGAAGAGAGTCATTCATTTCAACTGAAACAAAACAAACATCTGAGCATTGGTGGTGAAAGGAGAGAAGCTTGGCTTTAGAGGTATTCAAGGTAATAAGTCACTTTTCCTGCATTGCACCACATGCTCCAGGTCGAAAGAGAGAGAACCAGCAAGATCTTGATTAGCAATGCCCTTCAAAATGCTGTCATAGACAATTGTGTCGTTTAGGTAGATGTTAACAAATGATCTCAGAATATGATTTGGAAGATCGCTGATTAAGATCAGGAAGAAGGTGGGGCCCACAATGGATCCTTGAGACACGCCTGCATTGATACTTTGTGTGTCAGATTTTTGCTCATCAATAACTACCTTTATTACTCTATCAGCGAGAATATTTTTGATGGTTGAGACGACATTTCCAGATATTCTATAGCTAGCAAGCTTGTAAAACAAACCTTTATGCAAGATCCTATTAAAGGCCTTTGATATGGCAAGAGCTATTGCCCTAAAAAAAAAAGTCCCCATCGATAGATTTACTGATCCTATACGATATTACAGTCAGCATGTCAGTAGAAATTCAAATAAAAGTATAAACATACCTAACTTTATGAAGATAGAGATTAGTACAAACAATGGCGAAGCATAATTGTTTCCCCATCATTTTTGACAGAGGATGTTAACTAGTAATTATATATAGTTTGTAATTGTGCTTCAATTCTATCTTATTAATTGTGATTGAATTTTGTACCTCATAACGTCTTCCTCCTGCTGACCGAATTATCCTTGTTGCTGGGTTCAGTCCATCCTTTGTGTAAACTTGGACGGTCAGCGCTTTTTTGGTTCCTTCTTTCGGTCCACATTTGTCAAACACAATCACATCGTTTTCAGACTGAATGGCCACGGCACAGTTACAGGAGGCTTTTCTATTACAGCGACGGTAAAAGGCATGGACCTATATAAAAAGAAATGGAAATTGTGTATAAAAACGATGTGGAAAAACGTATAGCTATATAAAAGTAAAAAGTAATAATCAAGGACGACCTGAAGGCTCACTTTTCATTAGCTACTAGATCGAGGTGTAGGGGAGGGCGCCACTCATTTCTCAGGATTACTCTACTTACCCTTGATCCTCTGAGTGTTTAGCAAGGGGGCATCAAGTCTTTGATATGACTCGACCAAAGATTGAACCCTGCTCGCCAGGCCCATTAATAAACACTCTTACCATAATGCAAATGGCCCGGTTGCTATGTAAAATATATGAAATATGGACATCTGTCTAACAATATGAAACATCTTTATAAAATGTTTTGCCAAATTTTAGATGAGAATTGATAATTTGGATTATTCGGACTACTATTCTCATCTTGAATGTTATCCAAACAGCGTTTCGACCAATATAACCGACCTTCTTCAGATGTATCTTTTGGAACTTGAGTCCAGTTTGAAATTTCGTGTAGATTTCCGAGTTCAACATAAAGATTCCCAAGTTTAGAAAGATGCACCTGAAGAAGGTCGGGGGTTACATTGGCTGAAACATTGTAAAAATAACAATTACTATGAAAATAGAAGTCTGAATAATCCTAATAATACAAATGTTTATAAAAAAACATGAAATATATATGACTGTATAAAATTATAAAAAATGTATATAAAAAATATAACATACATCTGCTTATGAATCCATAAAATGTACGTATGTAAAAATATGAAAAATGTGTATAAATGATGTGAAACATTTATAGTTGGATAATAAACACAAAATATGTACATCTGTTCAAAATATAAGAGATGTTTATAAAATTATGGGAAATATGTATTGCTACATAAAAACATGAAATTTTGTACATCTGTATAAAATATAGGCAATATGTATATATAAAGTCGTGTAAAATATGTATAACTGTATAAAAATATGAAATATGGACATATGTATTAAGTATGGAATATGTTTATAAACAGGTATTCTTTTTTGATGAGTGATCATGAAACAAATTTCTCAGAAGATAATATAAAAATGTTGCCGTTATTAAATGTTGTCTGAAAACAGTGTATCTACAGACATATTTGAATTTACTTTAATTATTTAAAAGTTAAATGTGTTTTTATTTGTTTGTTATGCCTCATTGGGCATCTCCCCTTTAACTATCTTCTCAATTCAACTGTTAAAAAAAAAACTCTTAGTACAGTATCGATATCCTGTCAAATGTTGGAATAAATGTTCTGTCAAGTGTTGGAATAAATTTTTTGTTCAAATTTTAAAAATGTCTTACCGAATATGGCAGGATTTTGTGCTTATAAAGTACGAATTCACCGGTGTAGAAGTTGTCAAATTTCCTGAGAATAAATACAAACAAAAAATAATCAAGTTTAAAAGTTCTTTAATTTAGTTTTATAGACGCTTTCATTTATTTATGTTAATTTTTTTTAAGTTTAATTCATCTAGTTAAATTTCATGGAAGTTAAAATTTATATAGTTTACTATTATAGAAGATTAAATTTATATAGTTTAATAATATGGAAGTTTAAATTTATATAGTTTAATAATATGGAAGTTTAAATTTATATAGTTTAATAATATGGAAGCTTAAATTTATATAGTTTAATAATATGGAAGTTAAAATTTATATAGTTTAATAATATGGAAGTTTAAATTTATATAGTTTAATAATATGGAAGCTTAAATTTATATAGTTTAATAATATGGAAGTTTAAATTTATACAGTTCAATTTCATTAAAGTTCAAATTTATTTTGTTAAATTCTAAAAGGAATTTAATTTATCTAGTTTAATTTTATGGAATTTTAGATTTATGTAGTTTAATCTTATTTATGTTTAGATTGAGCAGAGCCACAATGATGGATTTTTGTCTCCACTTGACAAAATCACAGGCTTTGTCCGGGTCAAGGCCGATATTACAGAGATCTTTGTGCAGGGTGTCTACCACTCTCATCATCGGCTTTCCCCTCGGTCGCTTTCCGGCGACTTCTAGTATAAAGGCAAGTTTCGCGATTGTGTCGTTGTTGGCTCTCAGTACATGTCCAAGTCATCTGAGTTGCTATTCCCTCATCTTGCCCTCAATCGGTGCGATGCCTTACTCGTTGTAGGTAAACACTCAGAGCCGTATAAAGCAACAAGTCTCATAACAGTCTGGTAGATCTACGACTATAGACGGTCGCTGATATTGAGGTCACAAAGGACGCCGGTGGCGGTGTGCCATTTAAACTACGTCGCATTGATGCACGCAGCAACTTCGCTGAGGATGTTGTAGTTATTTCTGAATGGCAAACCGAGATATTTGAAGGCATGCGCTCGTGAAAGATCCTGTCTGTCAACTTGGATAGTGTCATGTTCGTTTTTATTGGTAGTTTAATATTCCGTCTTTCTGATGTTTAGCCACAGAAGAAACTGTGTCACAGATGAAAAAAAACTTCCAGTCTGTCTTTCCAGGACTGGACTTGTTGCAGGTCGGATTTACGTTTTGAGGCGAGCAGAACATCATCTGCATACAAGAGTGTCCAGTAGCACGGGCCAGTGTAGGTTCTTGGTGATGGCATCCATGAAAAGAATTAAGAGCAGCAGGGAGAGGACCAAGCCTTAGTGTACTCCAACCATGATGGGGAAGTCCTTGGATATATAAACGCCGGTTCGCACCAGACATTTGATCATATTTAATTTCATGAAAGTTTAAATTTATTTAGTTTAACTATATAGAAGTTTATATTTATTTAATTTCATTTTATTAATGTTTAAATTAATTTTATGGAAGTTTAAATTTATCTAATTTAATTTTTAAGAATTTAAATATATTTAATTTAAATTCATAGACGTTTAAATTGTTCAATATTAAGTTCATGAACGTTTAAATTTATCCAGTTTAATGTTATAGAATTCAAAATGTATGTAGTTTAATTTCAGGTAATTTAAGTTTATCTAGTTTAATTTTATGGCAGTTTAAATTTTACCCTGTTCCTATTTACTTGCCTTCTCATAAGGTCAGAGTTAGACACAAGGTTAGTTTTTTTTATGTGAGGGAAATATAGTTCCCCAAGAAGGGACACTCTGGATTCGAATAAAAATTAAATTTACCTCAGTCTAAAAGGATTTCTCCTTCACTGACCGAGGACAGAAAAGATAAAGTGTAGTATCAGAACATATACTACACTTTGCTCTTAGCCAAAAGGCCAGAAATTTTAATTAATCTAGTTTGATTTTATGGAAATTTAAAATTACCTTGTTCAATTTCATAGAAGTTTTAATTTATCTAGTTTATTGTTGTAGACCCGTGCTAGGGGTCACAAAAATAACAACCACAAATTGTGACAGGTTAAAATATACAATGTATTTATTCATAGCAATACAGTAACGCCACTAAATGTGGTAGGAGATGACCGGATTCCTACCATGCGGTAAAACATGAATAGGAATGTCCTTTATTGAACACCTACCCACTATAGGAGTATGTGACACAAGGTCGGAAAGTGGGATTTGAAAAGCCAGCGCCCGAGAAGGTGAGCGCTTTAGCCATTAAAAATTGCCTGGACAGCTCCGTCGGCATTCCCCGGTAGGGGCGCCTCAGGCAGTAAGCTATAAACTTACTCCTCCCCAAAGAGGAGAGGCAAAGCCTGGGAGGGTGGACCTCCTAGGACTGCACAGGACAGACCCATAGACCGGCGAAATCATGCCCCGAAGGCCAAGACAACACCGGTCTATAGGGTGTAGTATCCATCGGAACAGATACCACATGTGGTACGAGGACTCTCACACAATAGGAATGTCCTTGATATTTAACACCTACCCACTATAGGAGTATGTGACACAAGGTCGGAAAGTGGGATTTGAAAAGCCAGCGCCCGAGAACGTGAGCACTTTAGCCATTAAAAATTGCCTGGACAGCCCCGTCGGCATTCCCCGGTAGGGGCGCCTCAGGCAGTAAGCTATCAACTTACTCCTCCCCAAAGAGGAGAGGCAAAGCCTGGGAGGGTGGACCTCCTAGAACTGCACAGGACAGACCCATAGACCGGCGGAATCATGGCCCGAAGGCCAAGACAACACCGGTCTATAGGGTGTAGTATCCATCGGAACAGATACCACACGTGGACACTCACATGATAGGAATGTCCTCTGTTTGAGTCTTTGCAACCATGGTATTTATTATAGATGGTTGCTTCCATTAGTTCTTCAATAGGGGTGATTTGTACCCCACAACACCCCCCTCCCGAGCTTTTCATTCCCCTGGAATGATCGTATAGCTCTTTTTTCTGGGATTGATCTCTATGGGATCGATCCTTTTTCTTTCTCTGGAAGATCGGCGTTGTCCGACTGCTTGTGGTGTTACCAGGTCGAACGTGTCATATATATGGTCCATTAATTCTTCTTGTTCAACAGGAGGTTGTCTGTCGTCATCAGTGACACGTTTCCGAATTTGGTTCAAATGCTTCTTGTGAGTGAATTTTGGACCTTCGATTATGTAAACCATCCGCCCGATCCTCTGCTTGACCTTTCCTAGTTCCCACATCATACTATTATTTTTATGTACCTGGAAAAATACCTTTTCCCCAGGTAAATACCTCTTTTTAGGAACTGTAGTATTCAGCGTTTTTTTGAATATTGGTTTTGCTTCATCCAGCAATTCGGATCTCGCTTTTATTTTCGTGCAGCATCCAAGCTTTTCAGAAAAACACTTGGAAAAAGATTTTTTAGTTTGACGGCTTCGGCCGTTAAATTTTCGACTTTTTGACAAAAATCACTCATTGGCGAGTCCCATAATTCAAATTCTTGGATCCAGTCAGATCCAAATAAATTTGATGTGTTCCTAAGAACGAATACTTTTAACTTTTTTGTCTTTCTTTTTAGTGAAACATTAATAATTAATTGACCTTCAAAATGTATCTTTTCACCAGTTACCGATCTTGCGATTTTATTCGTCTTCATCATCGTGGGCTTACCTAATTTCTTCCACGTGTGAACATTTATAATCGATATATCCGACCCTGAATCGAGTTGCAGATTTACTTCTCTATTTCCGATTCTCACTGTAACATATTTCCTTATGTTCTCTGTTGGGGATGGGTCCCTTTTTGCAGTTTTTATGTAGTTCTTTTTTCCTACTTTTGCTCTGCAATATGAGGCCTTGTGCCCTGCTCGTTTGCATAGGTCACACGTTATTTTCTTATGGTACCAACATGCATTGTACCCATGAGGTCCTCCACATTTACTACAAGGGGTTCTAGGCTTTTGTCTATCCTGATAATTTTGTGAAGGGTTCTTTTTGCCTCTTGGTTGGTAATAGCTGGCGGGTGAGTGTCCTTTATTTTTGGAGCGTATCTTTTTAATGTGAGCGATACCTGCTTCCTCTATGTTTCGGGAATCTTCAGCCAGTTTCTGAAGCGTTAAATCAGGTTCTAATTCCAGTTTATTTAGAGCACGACGTCTTATATCGGCGTCTTTTGTGGCTATCAATCCTTGTGTGAATATTAGGCATCTAAAATTATCTGCCGTTAATGATGACAACTTGAAGTCGTCACAGTTTTTATTAACTATAGACGCAAAAGTCGTATAATCCTGATTTTCCTTATGTGTAATATTAATACATTTCCATCTTTTATGGAAAAGGCTCGTCTTTGGACAGTATAACTCCATTAACAGTTAGACTGCCTCGTCAAACGACAATTCGTTGGTTTTTCTTGGCAAAATATAATCCACGAATTTGTTATGTTCGGATGCACCCAACTTCCGTAGTAATAAACGAACCTTCTTTTGATCCGTCCATGAACCACAATCAATCTTGAATAAGTCTTCAAATCTTCTGAAGTATACTTCAAACGTTAGGTCTTCCTCAGGAGCATAGCGAAATGTATCAATGGCTGACCAGATCGCATTTTGCAAAAAAGCCGTACTGTTTTCCTGTCCGTTGTCCTTATTCATTAAAACTTGCGTTAACAAATCCATTTTTTATCTGATTGGTTTTGATGCTCTAAATGTAATTTTTTCAATTCCAATATTTGTTCGTTCATTTCTTTCTTTTCTTCCGCGGCGTATTTCATCATTTCTTTTCTTTCTCTTCCCTGTTTTTCCTCGAAGTATTTCATTAAACTTAACTGCTTCTCGTCATTTTGTTTCTGTACTATCAATTGTTCTTCTCGAACCTTTTTTCAAATTCTAATTGTTGATTTTGTTGAAGTTTTATAATTTCCAAAATCTGTTTTGAAAAATCCTCCATTTTTTTTTTTTTTATATGACAAAAAATAGTTTTCAGAAACAAACCAATTCTTTTTCTATAGTACCAACTCTACAAAAAAAACTTTTACAATTTTTGTATCTGGTTATATTGACGAGTATTTCCTTAATTTATTTTTTCCTTGTGTGGCAATTTTCCACTAGAAAATAATTCAGCGTTTGTGTTTATACAGAAAAAAGTTTGACCTTTTTTTCTTCAATTTTCTTTTCGTAACGTGTAAGTATTTAGTTCAAATCCTTGTTGAACGTACACTTTTTTTTCTTCTACAAAGAATTAGTTTTTTTTTTGTGAAAAAAAAACGAGTTCATAGCATTTATTTAAATATTGGCCATAATTTCCGCTTTAAGTGTGTAACAGAATATCATATTTTCTCATTAACACAAAGTGTTATGCCGTACCTGCTTGTCGAAAGTGTTGTTTTTTTCAACGTGCCAGTCAGTCAGAGAAAAATTTATTTTAATCGGAAAAATCCGACGTAACTTTTTAATTTTGTTTTTTTTTTCAATGCTAATGCCTTTTTGAGACAATCTTTTTAGAACGAACAATTTTTTTTTGTACTTACTGAAACTTTGAGTCGTTTTTTTTGTTGTTTCAGTTGTTGTAAATCCACGCCATTTATGAGTTCCGTTTTAACTCGTAGTTTAGGCTTCTTGTGGCTTTTTTTTTCCAACAGCAAGATAAGACTTTTTTGACGACGTCTTTTGTTGTTTGACGTTTTTTTTGTCGAATGATCCCGTAACTTTCTTGAATAATCCTGGTAGCCAGTATTCGTAACTGGTATAAAATCAAAATCCTCACGTATGTTCTTTACTAAATTTCTCGTCGCCAGTGTTGTAGACCCGTGCTAGGGGTCACAAAGATAACAACCACAAATTGTGACAGGTTAAAATATACAATGTATTTATTCATAGCAATACAGTAACGCCACTAAATGTGGTAGGAGATGACCGGATTCCTACCATGCGGTAAAACATGAATAGGAATGTCCTCTATATTTAACACCTACCCACTATAGGAGTATGTGACACAAGGTCGGAAAGTGGGATTTGAAAAGCCAGCGCCCGAGAGGTTAGCGCTTTAGCCACTAAAAATTGCCTGGGCAGCCCCGTCGGCATTCCCCGGTAGGGGCGCCTCAGGCAGTAAGCTATAAACTTACTCCTCCCCAAAGAGGAGAGGCAAAGCCTGGGAGGGTGGACCTCCTAGAACTGCACAGGGCAGACCCATAGACCGGCGGAATCATGCCCCGAAGGCCAAGACAACACCGGTCTATAGGGTGTAGTATCCATCGGAACAGATACCACACGTGGTACGAGGACTCTCACATAATAGGAATGTCCTCTATATTTAACACCTACCCACTATAGGAGTATGTGACACAAGGTCGGAAAGTGGGATTTGAAAAGCCAGCGCCAGAGAGGTGAGCGCTTTAGCCACTAAAAATTGCCCGGGCAGCCCCGTCGGCATTCCCCGGTAGGGGCGCCTCAGGCAGTAAGCTATAAACTTACTCCTCCCCAAAGAGGAGAGGCAAAGCCTGGGAGGGTGGACCTCCTAGAACTGCACAGGACAGACCCATAGACCGGCGAAATCATGCCCCGAAGGCCAAGACAACACCGGTCCATAGGGTGTAGTATCCATCGGAACAGATACCACACGTGGTACGAGGACTCTCACATAATAGGAATGTCCTCGATATTTAACACCTACCCACGTTAGGAGTATGTGACACAAGGTCGGAAAGTGGGATTTGAAAAGCCAGCGCCCGAGAACGTGAGCGCTTTAGCCATTAAAAATTGCCTGGACAGCCCCGTCGGCATTCCCCGGTAGGGGCGCCTCAGGCAGTAAGCTATCAACTTACTCCTCCCCAAAGAGGAGAGGCAAAGCCTGGGAGGGTGGACCTCCTAGAACTGCACAGGACAGACCCATAGACCGGCAGAATCATGCCCCGAAGGCCAAGACAACACCGGTCTATAGGGTGTAGTATCCATCGGAACAGATACCACACGTGGACACTCACATAATAGGAATGTCATCTGTTTGAGTCTTTGCAACCATGGTATTTATTATAGATGGTTGCTTCCATTAGTTCTTCAATAGGGGTGATTTGTACCCCACAACATTTATTTTATAGAAGTTTAAATTTAGCATGCTTAAAATTGTATAGGGATTTAAATTTAATTGATTTAATGGAAATTTAAACTTAGCTCGTTTACTTTTATAAACATGTAAATTTACCTATCTTACGTTTAAGAAGAGAAAAAATTACTTCCATAACTAAAAACAATTATCAGAGTTAAATGAAAAGGTAGCTTTGGTTTTTTATTGTCAAAAGATAGTTCCAAGAATGCTTCAATATAAAAACTACTAAGACAATATAGTCACCTCCCTTGGAACAGCTCCCATTTGTAACGATGTCTGTGGTGTGTCGAAAAAGAACCAATCACAGGCTGCCTGGCAAAAGTACTACGACTGAAACACATTTGCATTGTCGGCTGTATGTCTTTTGCTAGGTGGCTTGTGATTGGTTGTTTCCCCAAGGCATCACAGACATTGTTACAGATGGGGGCTCTTCCAAAGAATGTGATGCTAACTTCTTAGTAGTTTTTATATAATAACTCATTAGTATATAATGTTAAACAGTCATTTGTACTGGTTAATTTTTAAAAACTTTTTAGTCACCACTTATCAAGGCCAAGAGCAACTCGAGGATAAGGGTCAATAAGATGGAACGATTGTCAGCCGAAATTGATCAATGTAATGAACTAAGGTTGATTACTTATCAGACAGTTTGCAACAAGTACTTTTTGACATTGAATTTTAAGACAACTATATTGTAGTTTGTAGGGAAGCAGTTCCGCGGTATTGTGTTCCACAGACTGGAGGCCCTGCAAAGAAGCTCTGTCCATGGAAATTCCTCCTGATGCTATGCACATGGGGAAAGAAGGGAAAATCTTTTTCCATTATAGTAGAGAGACGAGTTCTTGCTGTGAATATTTTATTAGGAGGAAGCAGAGATTGAAGCTCAATCAAGCACCTTGCATGAAAATAACGATAAAGTAGAGAGAGACTAGCAACGTCTCTTCTCTTTAAAAAAGAAATGAAGAGATGATCCCCCACTAAATTATGGAGTCGATTTAGAACTTTTTCTAGGCAATGGAGAGTGCTCGGGGTGGCGCCTCTCTGGATGTGGCAGCAGTAATCCATCTTTGGACGTATCTAACTATTATATAGATAGATGATTCAGCATCAGGAGTCAGGTACTTTCAATTCTCTAATAAGTTTTCAAATTACTGAAGTCGTGAATCACTTAATTCATTATTAGTGCTATTTTATTTATTCAGAATTATAAAATTATCATACCTTCCATCAAAAGTTGTGATATGTGGGTCATTGATTGACCTGCAGAGAGCAGTTTTATCCTTGTCAACAACAGTTGCCTGCAAAAATGAAAAAGAAGAGGAATTAACACAAATTTGATATTTCATAAAAAAATGGCTTTTCTGTTTTGTGGCATATCAAACCTTTTTGAGTTATTTAACACTGAAACACTACACTTTTTTTGAAAAATAAATTACTAATGAGTCACCTCTTATCAAGGCCAAACACCATTCGAGGAAAAGAGATAATGAGATGAATAGATTGCTAGTTGAATGATGAAGAATATTGTAAGACGATTAAAAATGATAAATGGACATCTTCTTTCTCGGTCAAAGTGTTGTTCTGTTCTTACTTCGATCTTGGCAGAGTTAGGGTTAGGCAATCACTTGTGATTGTCTAAGAGGAAGATCAAGCTACTTGGCTCTCTCCAAGTTTAAAGCTCTAATTCCTTCCTCTCGAGGGACTCTCTGTCCCCTTTGTCTAACCCCTGTTGGGCAATTTGTTCTTCCACCCTTTTGGGTGATCTTTTTGGAGCCCCTTTTGGGTACTAATTGTTTTTACCTTATAATTTTCTTTCAGGTATTCAACCTCTAGACTGGACTTAAGTAGCTGCCAGGTTTCTGGGAAATGCACAAACCTGTAAACCGGTGAAAGTCTCGTCTCCGAATCGGCAGATTTAAGCCGGGGATTGAATGAGTGGAGAGAGGAGGACTGGTCCGGGCTATGGTGTAGGCTTAGTGTCTAGCTCGGGCTCTGGTTTCCAAATACCTAACAAGCATCTGGCAGCCAGAGCAGGCAAATACCTGGGACACAGGCATGACGCCTTAAGTGCCATGCCCAGTACTTCTGCCAGTGCCACCCCCAGCACTGGAAGTAGATCAGAGCTTGCCACCTTATGTGGCAGCTTTGCCTTTAGATTTAATGCTGCAGACCCCCGCAGTGTTGGTAGTCCAGCTAGGAGAGGTGATCTGGGTCGGTGGGATAGAGTCGCCACCCCACCAGTTGGCCGACAGGCTTTAACGGTCAGCCCGCTTGCTCACAGGAGGAAAAGTCTCCTGCCTGAAGGTGTAAGGTCAGACAGGTCGGTGGAGCTCCAAAAAGAGGGAGCTACTGATCCAGATCAGACGCCAGGAGAAAAGGGCTAGCCCCTATGACCGGTAAGCCACTATACTTCAAATAACAGAACCGGACTACAGCCTAGATTCACCAAAGACGAGGAATAGCAGCTGTAGCAGCATCAACATGTTCCTGTTCAACTCTTTTCCTGAGAAAGCCACAACTAGGCAGTCTAGAACCAGACAAATGAAGGGGGTTGCTTCACCGGACAAAACAAAAAGTAAAGCAGTTGGTGTCGCTAGCAATCTAGGAGGTGAGACGATGCAACCACCAAAACCAGCATCACAACCGGCACCAAAAACACCAGTGGTGTCTCCAGCAGACTGGTCGTCCCTCCCTCCCACACAAAAGATGTCAGAATCCAGTGGCAATACTTTTCCGCCCAGACAACTGGTGCCTAAAGCAGTGCCAGCAACTTCTGCCTTGTCCCCGGAACCAGAGATATCTAAGGGTGCAGCATGGGGACTCCAGTCACAGCTAGCCCCGGAGGAATACCACCAGCTCTTCAACATGACATACAAACAGCTCACTGATGGCAACGTACTTAAAGCAGACCCAGGAGCAGTTGAAGAGCTGGCAAAGAGGATAGTGCCCTTAGTCACAATGGACGTGAAAACAAAGGGGCTGACTGAGGCCTCGAAAGACAATATGGCTGATCTTCTGTGGGATCTCAAAATCCCAGCGTCGTACATCTGGCGCAGAAGCTAGTGGGAGATTCTGCTCCCAAACATCAATGAAGCGGAAAAACTGCCCAGATCCGTCTTGAGGTGGAAACATCTCTGCCTCAAGCCGAAGTACAACAGTAATTCCGGTCTGAGGTTCCCATAACCTTATGGTAGGGGACTACCAGATTAAGATGAGCATGAACCACGTCAATTTCAAGAACATCTCAGCTTTGCTTAAGTGCGACACTTGGACCATGAGTGTGATAGTCGAAGGCAGGAGGCCCCATTGTTGGCATTGCCAGCAGCTGGGGCATATGTCAAGAGACTGCCCCCAAAAGTTCCATCCTAAGACCCCTTCTGCAGCCCTGGGTGAAAAGACAACACTCAATATGGCACCATCAGCTCCTAAACAATAGACAAGAGGGGTACAGCACAGAAAGATAGCTGGACCACGGTAGTAAAAGCTGGAAAAACTTCTACTACCACCAAACCAGCAGTTTCCAATCCATCAAAGTCCCCCGCCAAAAAGGTGCAGCCCCCTGAAGACCAAAGAGTGCAGTTACCCAAAGGGTCGCCTTGTACCAAAGTTCCCACCGAGGAGCTGCAGCATTCAGTAACAGCAACACCAAAGAGGAAGCTGTCGGCCCTTTCGACTTCGGAATTGGAAGAGGAGTCAGTGATTATGGATGACGCAATGGGTGAAGACAACTCTGGGCCGGCAGTAATCAGAAAGCATTTCAAAAAGGAAAACTAAGAAAGCAAAGGAGGCTGGGTCCCATTCCCCTCCCCCCAAGTCAAAAGAGATGACTATCTCTCCTGCTCAGACCCCACAACCCCAATCCCCTACTCCTTCCTCCATCAGCCAAGGTTGGAAAAGTGAAATGGCCAGTGCTGGACAGTTCCGGATCTTAAATCCCGGCTGAACAGAAACCCCAGGAAAAGGCAGTAGAAAAGACTCAAAGAAGTCTAAATACACAATGGGGACCGCAGACGCAGCAAAATCCGGAAGATTACAGGCAGATCTTCCAGAAGTATGAAAGCCTTACTGAGGGAAGTACTATGAAGCTTATCCCGGGTACCTTGAAGAGTCTGCAAACGCATTTAGTTTTGCTGATTACGTTGGATGTGAAGACTTAAAGCATTGCTGGGATCCAGTGACCTTGCCCAGTCTAGGAAGAGACTATATCGGGATCTAGTGGAGGGTACCGCTTCAGATCCACTTGACGAGCATCTTGGATTGTCAAGGGAGGAGGCCTGCTCTTAGTTGAGTTGAGCGCCAAGCCAGCGTTATCTCAACAATTCTGAGTATTCTCTGACCTGGCGACTTGTCCGGAATGCACTGCCCCTCTATGGCAGATTATGCAGGGATCGCTTAAGGGATGTTCCCTTATTCTCGTGCTGTGAAGACAATGAAGAAGAAACAGCCGAGCATGCCTTCTTCACTTGCAGCAAACTTCAACGTCTCTGGGAGTATGTCAGAGGTAACGGCTCGCATCAACGCCGAGCAGCCAATGCTCCTTGATGTAGCATACATCATCAAAAACGTAGCACCACCATGGTCTAGGGAGAAAGGATTGTTTTTCTAGCAATCCTAGCCATACCAAGAATAGTGACGTGGGTTACACGTCTTAATGAGGTTCATGAGGTTAGATCTGTTTCGGATCGGGATCTGGCTGTTTACTTAAAGCATCAGCTTAAAGTAAAGATCAGATGCGATTGGAAAAGATTACATTGCATAGAGTTCAATAGGAAGGGGGTGAATGACACTAGTTCGTGATCCGTCGAGGCACCAAGTTTGGATTCGTGTTCCCTCCCTAAGCATGGCACACGCGGTCCTAGGTTTTACGGAACCCACCCCAGTAAATTTTTGAGAAATAGCTTAAGGACTCTTAGCTAGTAGGAATGAACTGACCCTATTTTGTTTTCTCGGCACTAGAGAGTTTCCAAAGATGCCCACTCCACATATTTATTTTGTTCCTGGCAGATGAATACCTGGAAACATTATCTTGGAAGACGCCATCCACTCCCGGAGCCCAATCCCGATCAATTTATTTTGGGACACCTGATCGATTTATTTTTCTCCACTCCCATTTAGAAGCCGACCTGCTTGGTTTTGGTTTGTGCTGGAAAACAGTGGGCGATCTACACTTAGCAGAGGGTAGGGATGGTCTTACTAACCACCCCATTATCATTTTATTTGGTTTATTTATTTTTCTTTCTTTTTGGGTGTTTTTAATTTGTTGTAACACTCCCACGTTTTTCATGTTTTCATGTACACATTTTTGGGAATCTTTTAATTAGGATTAAGCCATAGAGTGACTGAGGTATTTTGGTGAGAGTGTCTAGTTTAGGGTAGAAAATGTTTTTGTCATTATCCATGATTATTGTGTTGGATAATGGCCCTGTGACGCATGTTGAGTGGACGTATCTGTGGGGGATCGTCTGGTTTGGCTTGCACGATTTATTGCGTGTGGACTCGTACAATCAAGTGCCAAATACAAGCGTTCACAGGACCACCACGTTTGATGAGACCTCAGGTCAAAGGTCAAAATGCACCTGCGCATATGGGTTCTGTGACATCACGGGTTCTTGTGTGGGAAACTGAGTTTTGCCAGTCTGGTTTTTGGAAGCAAGCTGAACAGACGTATTTCTCCATGTAGTCAACAAATGAAAAGGGGAATTTATTTCCCTAAAAGAATACAGGCGTGATGAAATTCCTTCCTCCCACAAAATTCCTTCCTCGCACGAGAATAAGGTCCATTAAGTCTTTAATGGACCATAGATAGCCAGGAATTAACTACGATAAAAGTGGTAAATTGATCTCTATTTTCGTTAGTAAAACATTTCTAAGAGCGACAGAAAATTGACGCCTAAATAAAAGTAATCAAATTTAAAAGAGAGATTCTGCCTTATCTTTCGCTATGTATGAGAATCTTTGTTACAGCCCAATACAACGATGATGATACTGGTGACGTGCAGTATGCGAGTCTGGGGGCAGCGGACGACGGACATGTTCCAGCACATCGTTGCAGCGAGGATCGACAATAACAACAATTATAATGACATTAGACGGTTGGTTTGCGTGTGTGGGTGTTGACTGCATGAACTGGGTGAGAATATCGAACACACGAAGTTTAATGTACAAGGAGGCAGCGTAAACGTTACAATTGAATAAAAAATGTCTTTGTTTATTGTTTTGTCAAATAAAAAAATGTTCAATAAAAATGTTTTAAAAATGTCATAATGACCCCTGACCCTCACCTCTCATCTCTCCCCCATACACAACTGGCCCTAAGGTGTCATACATTCCAAAGAATGTAATTTTTGTTTGTAACAAAAAAATGCTTTTGAGGAATGTACTGGCCTAAATAGAATGTATTTTGGCTGAGATCAAATGTAGTGTCTGTTCCGATGGATGCTACACCTCTTAGACTGGTAGCGTTTTAGCCCTCGGGTCTTGATTCCGCCGGTCCTAGGGTTTTTCCCGTGCAGTTCTAGGAGGTCAACGCTCCCAGGCTTTGCCTTCTCACTCTTTGTGAAGGGGTTAGTTTATTGCTAATCCCTTGAGACGCCCCTACCGGCGAATGTTGACAGGGATGCCCAGGCATTTTTTGTAGGCTAACATTTTTAATCACACTTTCCGACCTTGTGTCACATCTTACCGCTGTAGGAGGGAGATGAATACAAAAAAATGATGAAAGTATCATTATTTATGAGGACGGTTTATAAGAAGTATTTGTTGACATTGTACTTGTTTTTTTTTAACTGGATTCACTCCAAACAAGACAAGTTGCCACTGTAGACATAAGGGGCTACTGAGAATTAGGGTAGAAAGTTTATGGGATCATCGCAAATTGGGAGCTGTGCAGCTAGATGTTTTTTTACTTTAGTTTTAAATTTCTGCATGTCGGTACAGTCGGGGAAACAGAGAGCACGGAGGGAGTTCCAAAGGCCGACAGCTCTAGGAAAGAAGCTATTGGGGTAGAAGGCTCTCTGGCATCCACAGTGAATGGATGGATTTATCTAATTATCAGTTTGATCGAGTGTATTTACATCGAAGGGCACTAGAGCAGCAAGTCTATCGGAGCACAATCCATTGAAGTACTTGTAAAACAAGCACAAGGATGCAACATTGCGGCAATGAGACAGGGGCTGGAGCTTAGTGGATAGTGAGGGGCCTATCAGATTAGAGACTCTTTTTTAACCTTCTCTAAGAGCTAAGGACTAGTTGATGGTGCACCATCCCAGATGTGACATCAATACTTCATACATGGGCGGATGGTGGTTTTGTAGAGATATAGGATACTGTCAGGTGTGAGGAGTTTACTAGAACGGTTGAGGGAGCCAACCTTCTTTGAAGTAGCCTTGGCAATGTCTTCTATGTATTTGTTCCAATTCATGTTACCTGTGAATGTTAGGCTGAGGCATTTGAACGTTGGACTCTCAAGTAGGGTGTTATTTACCATGACAAGCGGTGGTTGGAGAGCTTTCTTGTCGTTGTTGAAAGAAAGGAGTTTTGTCTTAGCAGCATTAAATGTTATCCATTTTTGCCCTTATTCCACTACAGAGTTGAGGTCACTTTCTAAGGATTCAGCGATTTCCTCAGATATGTGCACGTCTGTTTTACCCACATGACGAGGACAAGATGTTTTTTGGTAGGGGTCTGGTTTAGATTTGTTCCTTTTTCTTTGTATTGTATTGTCATTTTTGTTTTAGATAGAGTGGGGAGAGAAATGTGGGTGCTTGTTTGGTGCGAATAAGCTCACACATCCAGACCATTAGTCCTGACTTGATCCATGGGGGTTGTGGCCTCGGGAACGCCCATCAATGATAACTGTAGGGTCCTTTTCTGTGCGTGACATCGCATGTACAGTTACCCACGATATTATACAACCTTTGATGGAGCAGCATTTCTTAGCGCTACCTAAAAGTTTGGGCTCCTGCACTACCAGTTGGAAACAGCAGCCAGACAATCTGTCTAACGTGTACTCTCAACCTGTCAGATAGAGAGAAAGAGAGACAGCGTTCATTGCCCTTGTCAGGAAACAAGGTCAGGCACTGAGTGTTTTTGAGGTGTCCCTGCACTAGTACCTCTGCACCTGCCTAAAAGAAAGAAATGCCGAGCGATAGGCAGTGCTCTTCTATTCCTTAAGCAATTTTATGGATTGCAATTAAGTTTCGGGCAGTAGGTAGCAACCCGAAATAAAAATAAATTCCTCTTTCTCTCCTTCTTCTCTTCGTTCTCTCTCTTCTTCCTTCTATCACTTTAGACGACGGCACTACGTGTTTCTCAGGCAACTGCCCCATCGCTCTTACCCAAACATTGATTGCTCTTATAGTGCAGCCTCCTTCCCACAATCCGTCTCCGCCGGAAGCACTTCCGTTTCCGACGGAAGTACTTTCTTCCCATAAAAACGCATTGCTCCTTCTCTTTCTTTTCTTTCGTTGTGCCCGGCTTCCCACACGAGGTAAGTTGTACGTTTGTCGTCGTCTCATTCAAATATACAACAATTTTGTTCAAGACTCCAACTCTAGGAAGGTTGTCGATCAAGACTAAGGAGGCCTCCCTTCGCCAATGGTTTGCTGCCAAGACGTAAGTAGTCACTATCACAGAGTTTTCCATCAGAGTTTTCCTTCTCCTGAATGGATAACCTCACAAGGTCTACAGGTCCATCACAGCCTGCTTTAAGTATTTCGTTGTTTTAAGCAACGGGTCTTCAGTTTTAGGACGAGATTTTAGAGTGATATCAATCATTACTACAAGGTGATCAGCGTTCCCAAGCAGGCTATGGGCATTCGTCACACAAGCCTCAGGCAGTGAGGTCAAGAACAGACCGAGAAGTGAGGCTTACTGATCAACACGATCAGGAAGGCGGGTCGGGAAGTGACAGTCTGTGAGAGGGAGTGAGCTATGAAGAAACTATACGTGGAGTTACCAGCTGCGTCTGTAAAGCTGGAGAATCCAAGCCAGTCACAGTGATGTGCAGTAAAATCTCCAAACACATGTATTTGGGCACTCAAGTCAAGTGAAAATGCTGTATTTATGCTTTCAGAGACAATGTTAAGAAGGAGGACGGTATAAGAAATATAAGTAACTAACACTGTGCTGTATGGTAAATCTAAAGCACATGTAGGCTTGATCATCTGTTTGTAGCCTATGTTCTCTAGTCAACGGGTAGGGTGTTCCGAACATAAACTTCTAGTCCGTGCATATGTTTGTCAGAGTATTTACGGCAGAGTGGGACGTAATCAGTCATGTCAAAATGGTGTGAAGAGATTGAGGATTGAAGGTTTGTTTCACTTAGTGCTGGGATATGCAAGGAGTCTTTTAGGAGAAAGGTTTCTACGTCGTTGATGTTGGTTCTAAGCTCCCGGATATTTGTGAATGTTAGCCTCAAGAGTGGAGGCGACGATGTTTTTTGTTGGGTGTCTGGTTTAGGTATTTGAAGAGGACTATGTTTTAACCCACAGGGAACTAATACCGTGGTAATGTGTTCCACAGATGGGAAGTTCTTGAAAAGAAACTCTGTTCATAGAAATTTTGTTCAATGTTAGGCACACGGAGGAAGAAAAGTTCTTTACAGTGGTAGTAGGAAGACGAGTTTTTGCTGTGAAAGTTTTATAAGGAGGAACCAGAGATTGGAGCTCAGGCGAGGCTCTTCCATGGAAATAAGGATAGAGTAAAGAAAGACTAGCACGAGATCTTCTATGAGAAAGGAGTTGTAGAGAACAGACGAGATCGTTCCACCATAGATTGCTAAGTTGGTTTTCAATTCTGTCAAGGCAAGAAAGACTTCTCCGAGCAGCACCTCCCCAGAAGTGGCAGCATACAAGTATTTTTATTCACCTAGTGGAAACGGTTCATTGTATATTATTAGTTGAACATAAGTTGCTATTTACACAAAGCTTAAATGACATTGTGAATTTATACTATTTTTCAAGGCAGTTAGTATATTAATATCTCAAGAGGTTTAATTTCCGCTTTTTAAGAATTATTTTCTGGCCTTAAAAATTATTTTCATTCTCACTTTCAGGGTGTTATCTCTTTGTAAAGGGTGGTCACTTATTTTCGACTATGGGTATAATAATTTCGGCGGTAAAGTAATTTAAGTCACCTAAACATCTATAATTTTTAGAAGTGTATTGTAGTTGGCTTTAAGCATTGTGCGTATTGTGTAGAAACTTTAGGATATCGAAGGTTAGGACAATACGATATAAGATTGAAGACACCATGTGAGTTGAAAGAAAAATAGATAAAAGAAGACAATATTGTAATAATGCAATAATTTTTAATTTATTATCCCCCTGTTGCACCGTTTTCAATCAATAATACAATGTCCAATATTATCTAATATTCCAAGGATATACCTCCTTCTCAAAAATCCAAAGTCCACGCTGGTCAAAGAAAGTTTTACTCTATAATTAAAAAAAATAAATAAATCCTTTATATTGATATTCCTTTATTAATCAATTTAATTAAGATCGGTAATCCTCTGATTTTTGCTGAATTTAAAAAAATAGGCAGTATTCATTTTGTGGTTAAAAACAAATCATTTTCACTTTACTTTGCCCATCCTTAGTTCATATATTTCATGAAAGTAATAGTACATAATAGAACACAATAGATGAGATTGATTTGAATTAGACATTGCCTATTACATAGTCTGCTCCAGTATCTATTAGCATACTTACGCACCCCATTAAATATAACCTATTTATTATATATTAAAAGTTCATATGCATAATGCAATGACCAACGTGTTTTTAATGTTTAAGTTGATAAACACAACAAGAAAAAAAGTTGACCAGAGATTAAATTATACAAGATACATTTGAGCTTCCATGAAATTTAACTACATAATTTTAAACTTCATGAAATTTAACTAGATGAATATAAACTTCCATATTAAACTACATAAATTTAACTTCCATTAAATTTAACTAGATGAATATAAACTTCCATAATATAAAACTATATAAATTTAAACTTCAATGAAATCTAACTAGATGAATCTAAACTTCTATGAAATTTAACTAGATGAATCTAAACTTCCATAATATCAAACTACATGAATTAAACTTCAATAAAATTTAACTAAATGAATTCAAACTTCCATAATATAAAACTACTTAAATCTAAACTTTCAATTTTATTCTTTACTTATAAAGAATGTGACAACCACAAAAAATCTCATTATCTGTACAGTGGAATTTCGAGAAGGCGTTGCACCGTGAGCTTGTCACAGATTTCCAGGCTGTGAACGCTAACCTTTATACTCAACACCAGCAATGAGTATATAATGCTTTGAAAGCCTGCTAGCAGTCATCAATCTAAGATGTGTACACCTTTTTTGAGCTATGGCTCATTTTCTGCACAGGCAGAAGTTCAGCATATGAATTTATTTTTGTTCGCCCTAAACAAGACATATTACTGATGAAGCATAAGGGGCTACTGTGATAGAGGCCATATTGACAGGGAAGCAACCTGAGTGGGGAGTTGGGGAGCAAGTTTGTTCAAACTGTATTTAAATTTCAGCATGTTGTTACAGTTGGGGAAACAGTGAGGATGGAGGGAATTCCAAACGCAAGTAATCTGAGGAAAGAAGCTATTTGAGTAGAAAATTGTTCCGTCATCTAAGAACCTTTACAGTGTGATATTTCTGCTAGTCGGGTGGATCGGGGGTATATACGTTGAGGGGGTACAAGTGCCGGTTAAAATACGAAACTTTCTTTGACTCAACCTTGGATTAATAAACATAAAGCTTACATAAAATTAAAAGAAAATATTCTCACCTTAATTGTGTAGTTTTTTGTATCATAAAACTTGAGAGTATTGTTTTGAAATACCATTGGTTGCAGGACAATGTGTCCAGTTTGATTCCCATCATAAAGAACATCAACTGTTGCCTTGATTGGTATGGACATCCAGTTGGTTTCACTGAGAAAAAATGTGCAACCCTGATTTGCTTCTGTCTGGACAACAACCATCTGATGAATTGGATCTTTGTTGGGACATTTGAGCGTTTTATCTGTGTTGAGAGAAACTTGAACACCAAGTTGACAATATTTGAGCACCTCAGGGTCAAAACTTTCACAGAGATACGGTGTTGGAATAATACTTCGCACATTGACATGGGCATATTGTAGACTTTCTTCAACAATCACATTTGTCTCTGAAACCTGCAAATAAAATACAAATTAAATTATACCTTTTGGGGCATTACCTACATTAATCAATAGTCTCATTTCAACTATTAAGGAAAAACATTATGTATATAAAAATGATGGTCGTTCTTTTACATTACCCCCCCCCCCCTCTCCAAATGGATTATGGAATCATAACGAACAAATATATACTACACTACTTCTCCCCTAAAGGAGGATGTCATGCCTGGGAGGATGGTATCATTACGAACGAACATATACTACATTACAAAGGATGAGGTAATGCCTGGGAGGATTGTTTCATGACAACAGAACAGATACTGAAGGATAGTACATTAATCTGAAATAGTATAGTGAACTGAATTGTGCATTTAAAACAATAGTACAGTAATAGAAGTAATAGTATAGTTTCGGCTTCAGACAGACCCATACCAGATCTCCATTAATAATAGCTATTAGATAGCCTCCCCTGAACAGGTCATCAAATGCTAAAAATGTTAAAGGGAATTTCTTATCAGAGGATGTGAGACGTTAAATCTGCTACAGATCGTGATATTATAGTAATAATCGATTTGTTTCTATATAGGCTTGTAAGACGTGTTCATAGATATGAGATGGCTGGCGGGTGTATAAGTGAAGAGAGGGATAAAAGTAAATTGAAGGGTGGAGGGAAAAATGGAGAATTGGTGTAAGCTCACTCATACTTCTAGCCTGGAGTACTGTTAATATCTGGGTGATTGGAGAGACGTTTGAAGTCTGCAGTTATTTAGTTATTATTAACCCCTTTCCTTTCAGTTTTTGTAATTACCATTCCAAAACGTTTAATTATCTCTTTTATATTTGATTAAGTGAATTTAAGAATGTATCTTTAATAAAATTATCAATATTTTGGAAGCTATATGGATTTGAAATTCATCCTGTTATCATAATCCCGAGTATTTTTGGTATAGGCATTACATCCACACACATATATCAATACAGAATTGAAGGAAGAATCAAATAAAAATCTAAGTTTATTTGTTTTATAATAATGTCCTGAAATGTTTCATTTACATTTCTCACGGCATTAGTTTTGTAAAGTAGAAATTATACCTTCATATGAAATAAAGTTATCTTTTTATCAGTATCTGTTCCAATTTGGAATTTTGAACACAATACAGAAATAAACTAATGAAAAAGTATTTTTTTTGTATTTTGAAAATAGTAACTAAAACACACCATAATTGCTAAAAAATATTAGTGACTTGTATTTAGAAATAAACATAAGAAGAAAATAGAGTGAGACTTATCCCACCGTACAAAGAACTAAAAGTACCTGAGACAGATAGAAAACAGGACATTATTGGAGAATGAAGCGTCTCGGGATAGTAAATTTGGTTTAGGGATGGAATCCAAAGATTCCGGATTGTAAAAGAATGTTCAGAATGCCCATCCCTTGAATGTGCGGAATAATCAGGAAAAATGTGAAAACTGTTAATTCTAGAAAGAATTACCTCAAGTTCTGCTATTATTGTGTTGCTTATTTTTGTGGGACTGGTGGTAGCAGAACAGTCATCATTATAACAAGCAAGCAAACCACATGAGATCTGAAAACAGAACGGAAAATAATTAACAAACAAAGTAACACTAATAAAAACGCATCATGGGAAAGTTGAATTAAAATTTTGATTTAAAAAAACATAATGAAAATATTAAATTAAGCGCTACTTTGGATCAGATGTCTTTCTAATTCAGGCTTGTAGAAGCGGCAGAGTCCCCATGTCTAACCCTTCCTAACTGTGGTAGGGACGGTGACAATGTTGTAGTGTCAGAGTTATGCCGTCTGGAACTCTGGCAGACAGGTTTGGCACCAAGCAGTAAAAATCAAAGAGGAGTTGACATTAGGATCCACCGTCGTCTGGTAGTTTCTGCCTCTGTGTCTGGCAAGCAAAAACATGTCAAGCGTGGAGCTGCAATTCAATGGAGTGAAAGTGGCAACGTTACTTCTGCACAAGGCGATCCATAATACAAGCCTGGCAAACATGCGACTGCGGTCCACGATAGGGGCGGACATATGGATACCAACATTACTACTAAAGTATAATTACTGAGAAAAGTTTTAGTAAGAAATTTCTTAGTAATGTCCAGTAATTAACAACTATACATATTATAAGGAAGCAGCTTGCAATAATTGATTCATTTCCATCAAGTCAAATGTAAAAGTTACAAAAATATAAAAACTAAATTCACAAAAAATCACTTCATTCACCATGAATTAGACACATTTTTGATATTTAAAAAATCATGAGTCAATTTCTTTTTATTGACTACTTGATTACAGAAAATATAATGACATAATACAATCAGAAAGAACATTCAACATTAAAAAAAAATCAAATACTTTATGACACTGGGTGGAAGTTGCAAACCACATTATTTTTTCGGATAAAGCTCTCTATCTCTCTCTTAATTAGAAAGATTTCAAGAAAGAAGAATCGGAAAGCTCGGAAAACTTTCATCACTGAAAAATGCTATTTCAAACCTAGGCATGACCAACAGACAGAGGTTCTTATAGTGATGTTTGGTCGCATCAAAATAAGATACATCTATTCACTCTGCACATTTAGCAGTGAAAATACTATTTACACCTGAAGAGGTATAAACTGATGGATGAACTGATGGCACACAATATTATAGAGATGTGTAAATGCAGTATGAGTTGTACGTTCATGTTTGTATACTGCGACATACAATCAACTAGTTTCATATTGAAGGAATCATAAAAAAACTGTAAATATGTAGGTCCACGTTAGTGTATATTTGATCTCAGTCATATTAATAAATATCACGTTATTTTCTTCTTTGCATGTATTTGAAGCATGTTGTTATACGACAGCTTCCCCACTTTTTTATGCAGTCCTTTCCAAAACCGACGTGCACATATCTGAGGCAATGGCTAAATCCTTAGAAAATGACCTCCAGTCTGTAGTGGAATGGGGTAAAAAAATGGATGGTAACTTTTAATGCCGCAAAGACAAAGCTACTTTCCTTCAATAACTACAAGAAACCTCTTCAACCACCGAGTGTCATGGCAAACAGCACCCTGCCTGAGAGTTCATCATTCAAACTCCTCGGCCTAACTTTCACAGATAATATGAATTGGAATAAATACATTGAAAACATTGCCAGCGCTGCTGCAAAGAAGGTGGGCTCCCTCTACCGTGCCAGTAAACTTCTCACACCTGACATTATCCTATATCTCTACAAAGCCACCATCCGCTCATGCATGGAGTATTGTTGGCACATCTGGGCTGGTGCATCATCCGCTAGTCTCTCCCTCTTAGACAAGGTCCAAAAAAGAGTCACCAACTTGATAGGCCCTTCACTATCCACCAAGCTCCAGCCTTTGTCCCATCGCCACAATGTAGCATCCTTGTGCTTCTTTACAAATACTTCAATGGATTCTGCTCTGATGAGCTTGCTACTCTGGTACCCCCACGACATAAATTCACTAGACCAACCCGACAATCTGCCAAATCCTATCCATACACTGTGGAGGTCCCCAGATGCCGAAGAGCTTTCTACTCCAAAAGTTTCTTTCCTCGTGCTGCTTGACTCTGGAACTCCCTCCCTGCTCCCTGCTTTCCTGACGTTACTGACATGCAGTAATTTAGGTTGCCCCCCCCCCCCCCAAGCCGTCACCCTTTTTTCTCAGTAGCCCCTTACATCTACAGTGGTGGTCTGGCTTGTTTGGTGTGAACTATGATAAAAAAAAAATTACATACATAGTTCAACATTAGACAAAATACCATTATAAGATTTAAATTTAAAAGTTCAAGTTTATCCGAGTTAAAATGTTCATGTAAGCATTTACTTTGTTGTCGTCCTATTTTAAATAATCTGTTTCAACTGCCAAATTTAAAAAGCCTTTGTGGATATATCCGGAACATTGGGAAGTTCCATCAGATGTCCTGCTGGGTAGGCAGGCTGAGAACCGGCTCAAAGCGTTCCCTTAATTAACCATGGACTTTCTAACAAATGTCATTAGTTCACGTGGCATGCAGAGGGCTGGTGATGCTTGGGACGACTTCCTTGATTGTATACCCTCAAAGACTCAAGTATAATTCTAGTACTGATAAATATTATGAGAAAGGGAGATGGTTTGAATATGATTGGATTCCTTTCCCCAAATTTGATGCCCAGGACAACTGCCCTGTGCCCCTCCCCCCTTCTCTGCACGTCATTGATTAGTTCTTTGTTCTTACCTGTGATCCCAAAGTGAGCTCAGGAATTTCAGTGATCGGTAACTTGCTGGATGACTGTCCAAATTCCAATGTGGTACGTTTTATTATGCTGTCATTTTTCAACCAATGAAGAAAGACAGAAATATCTGGAGTTCGAGGGTAGAAGAATTTGCACTCGAAATGGAATGTCGGTTCATTTACAAGAATAATGCTTGGGATTTTTCTGATGTAAGGAAATTCTAAAAAAAAGAACAAAGAAATTAATATCAATTTCATAAAGATGGTAGTTGTTGTGCGTATAAATGTTTTTTAAAACCTTTTGTTCACCCAAAACAAGGCATATTGCCAGTGAAGCGTAAGAGGCTGATGTGATAGGGGCCAGATTTATAGGGGAAAACCTGGGTGGGGAGTTAGGCAGCAAGATGTTTGTTTACATTACATTTCAATTTCTGCATGTTTGTACGGTCGGAGAAACAGGGAGTAGAGAGGGAATTCCAAAGGCAAGCGGTACGATGAAAGAAGCTATTAAAGTAGCAAATCTTCCGACATTTACAGAAAAGTGGTGGGATTTTGCTGCTAGTCAGGTGGGTCGGGTGTAATTACGTTAGTTCATCGGAGCATATTCCGTTAAAGTACTCGCAAAACAAACACAGAGATGCAACACTGCAGCGATGCAACATGGACTGGGGCTTGGCAGCCAGTGTGGGACCTATTAGGTAAGAAATTGTTTTTTGCTTAAAGTCTATTTTGTTAAGTCTTTTTTTATGTTCCTTGTTTTTAAATAATTCACGCCCTAACTCTTGTAATTTTTACTTTTTTAAAAATTATTTTTTCATTCATATATTACTTTTTTTTACGGACTTTTTATTTTTTCTTCTATTCCGTAACATCATAGCTAAGTGTTCTTTTTTCTGACTTATAAAAAAGTAGATTAGCCCTGTCACCCACCTTAATGGCTGTAAATATTACTTATGAGAAGTGAACCCATCTTCAATTTTCTGCTATCTCTGGAAGGTGGCGCGTAAACTTTTTCTATCTACATATATATATATATATATATATATATATATATATATATATGGAATTTTTTAATAATACCTGCGGGGGCTCCGAAATACCTGACTAATATACAGGTGCAGGATTACCCCTCTTGGTGTGATAGACCCGTAGATCTTGTCAGGTCATCCAACTAGGAGAAGAAAAACTCTGAAGGAATACTCTGTGCTACTGACTACTCACGTCTTGGTAGCAAACCGTTGGGGGATGGAGGCCTCCTTAGTCCAGATCGATAACCTTCCTAGAGCTGGAGTTTCGAACAAAATATTCGGATTGCAAACCTAAAATTGCTAAAGAAGTAGAAAGGCTCTGCCTATCGCCTGGCATTTGCACTCCTTCTTTGTCTATTAGGCAGGTGCAGAGGTACTAGTGCAGGGACACCTCAAAGACACCCAGTGCTTGACCTTGTTTCTTGCCAAGGGCAATGAACGCCATCTCTTTTTCTCTCTATCTGGGCAACTTGAGGAAAGTTTTCTGTCACTAAATCTTACATGACTAGTCTTGGTCGCTCTTGTTCCGATAGGTTGAGGGTGCATGTTAGACAGCTTGTTTGGCTGCTGTTTTCAACTGGTAGTGCAAGAGCCCAAACTCTTAGGTAGCGCTAAGAAACGCTGTTCCATCAACAGTTGTATAATATCGTAGGTAACTGTACATGCGATGCCGCACATGGAATGGGACCCTACAGGACTAATTGTCTGGATGTGTGAGCTTATTCGCACTTTTCTCTCCCCACTCTATCTAAAACAAAAATGACAATACAAAGAAAGAGAAACAAACCTAAACCAGATCCCCATCCAAAAACATATTCGCCTCCACCCTTGAGGCTAGCATTCACAAATATCCGGGGACTTAGAACCAACATCAATGACGTAGAAACCTTTCTCATGGTAAACTTCCTGGATATCCTAGCACTAAGTGAAACAAACCTACAATCCTCAATCTCCTCACACCATTTTGACATGACTGAATACCTTCCACTCTGACAAACATATGCACAGGCTATGAGTTTATGTTTGGAACACCCTAGAGAATATAGACTAGAATCAGATGATCAAGCCTACATGTGCTTTAGATTAACTTTACAGCACAGCGTTAGTAACTTATATTTCTTATACCGTTCTTCTTCGACCCAGGACTGTACCCTGCTTAACATTGAAAGCATAGATACAGCATTCTCACTTGATTCAAGTGCCCAAATACATGTATTTAGAGATTTTAATGCACATCACTGTGACCGCCTTGAATTCTCCAGCTATACAGACGCAGCTGGTTACTCCACGTATAGTTTCTTGATAGTGAACTCTCTCTCACAGACTGTCATTTTCCCGACCAGCCTCTCTGATCGTGTTGACCAGCAAGCCTCATTTCTCGCCATGTTCTTGATCTCACTGCCCAAGGCTTGTGTGATGAATGCCCATAGCACACTCAAGAACGCTGATCAGTTTGTGTTAATGATTGATATCACTCTAAAATCTCGTCCCAAAGCTGAAGAATGGGTCAAAGCAGGCATTGAAGCACATGTCCTCATACAAAAATTCTACAGCAAGCTCCAAGCTCTGCAATGGCTCACCTCGAAATGTGCAGGTTCTATTGCTCAGAGGCAGCAAGCATTCCGATAATTTGGCCGCCATAAGTCAACTATTAATAGACAGAAATTTATAGCGCCAAAACAAAATTATTAGACTGTGATAGGTGAAGCAAAGAGAATGTATACAGAGATTATCAGAAAACGCATTCAGTCACAGAAACTAGATACGTGCGATTTCTGGAAAATCTTAAATAGTTTGGTGAAAAATGGGAAATCAACAATTCCCCGCTATCCATCCACAAGGATGTCGTTTGAACGGCAACTGACAAGGCTAAACTACTTACCTAACGTTTCATTGTAAACTCGATTTTGGACTCTGCAAACAACTTCCTCACAAATTTCTCATTGTGGACAGAAGCCAGACTTGATTACATGGTCATGACCTCATCTCATGTCTGGGACATCATTAAAAACCTTGACACCTCCAAAGCATGTGGGCTTGATTTTATACCAGTAATAGTAATAAAAAATGCTCTGCTGAACTGGCCCCTGTTCTTTCCAAACTGAATCTTGCTTCCTCAATAGCTGGAAAATTACCTTTGTGGTACTAGTCTTCAAGAATTCTGAAGATAGAACTAACCTGCAGAATTATCGCCCTATCAGTCTACTCCCGCTCTTTGCTAAAATCTTTGAATCCTTAATCAATCTAGTGATAGTCCAGCACCTCGTTAATGCTAACCTTCTTTTAGACCATCAGTATGGATTTAAGCAAGCAAGGTCTACTGCGGATATCCTAATGGTCATCTCCGAACGCATATACCATACACTAGACAAAGCAGATGAATCTAGGATCGTAGCGCTTGATATATCCAAAGCCTTTGACAAGGTCTGGCATAACGGTCTTCTCATAAAAATTCATATGGTATTACTGGACGAATATTTAATATAATGAGATCCTTCCTAACCAAAAGAAAGATCCAGGTTGTCTTCGATGACTGTTTATCCAAACAACATGACATAAATGCAGGTGTACCCCAGGGATCGATCCTTGGACCGTTATTGTTCCTGATTTTCATAAACGACTTTTCTGATTATATTGTGTCTGAGATTGGTATATTTGCTGACGACACCATGCTCTACTCTCGTCATGTGGGTAAAACGGATGTACACATATCTGAGGCAATGGCTGAATCCTTAGAAAGTGCCTCAACTCTGTAGTGGAATAAGAGCAAAAATGCATGGTAACATTAAATGCTGCTAAGACAAAGCTCCTTTCCTTCAACAACTACAAGAAACCTCTTCAACCACCGTTTGCCATCATTTTTTATCATATTTTTTCTGTTACAATATCGTGGGGTGTTCGTTCGAATCAAACATTCATCAACAGCAAAGACTATATTTTACTTTATTTTAGGAATGAAAAACAAAGTAGAAGAAAATGGTAATATGGGGTTCAAGACTGGGAGCAGAAGTACACAGAATTCCTCATTCGTTTTTAAGCAATGCCAAGTGTTCCAGGCTGTCGAGACGAAAACGAGGCTGTATAAATAAAACCGCAAAATGCGTGAAAAAAAAATGGAAGGTTGGCAGACGACAATATAAGACGATGAATACGGAAAGAAAGAAATGCATATATTTTTATAAAAAATGAAAGAAATGAACAAACCCATAGCTGAAATGAATAAACTTTTTTTATTTATTTTTGAACCATTCTTTTAAAACTTTTTTTTTTCAAATTAGGCAAGTTTTTAATAGATTTTTTATAGGGGGTGGGGGGAATTCTGTATCTTTTCCCGGAGAGGTAGCGATTGTTTTTTGGGGGGCTTAGCGAAAGACAGGCAGAAGAGGAGGAGGAGGGGGTCGTCGAGTATGTGGAAGGAGGAGCAGAAGGATGGTCGACAACGGGAGAGAGTTCTGCTATCTGCGACAATATGGCGTCGAAGGGGTCGTTTCTAAATCTCTGACGCCACATAAATTCGTGCAGATAGCCGTCTACGAGTGCCGTGCTCGTCCCGCACTCCTTTTTGTTTCTCTGCTTCGCTTCCTTCCACATCGTCTCGACGTGGTTGGTGCAGGCACCCGTCGTCGGGTCCACAAAGTTTTCGGTGTGGTTCACTGTAAGGTGTCGATACCCCTCCTCTCCTAACCTGTTATAGGCCCTCCAGCAATCGGAGATTACCGTGGTCCCAGGGACGACATACTGCCTGATTATTGGAAGGAGGGTTTCGGCATTCCTGTTTGGCACTGTCACCAGGAAACCCTCCTTCTCTGCGGGGTTGTATCCCCTGAAGACCCAGAGCGGCTGGAGAACACGACCGACGTTGTGTTTGCGGCGATTGAATAGAGTCTCGTTGATCTCCACTGTATGTCCTAGGCCTCCGAGTCGTCGAGGGTTGCGCGACAGATATTCAGTGCAGACCTCCCGCAGAAAATTCTTCCAATCCACTTGTGTGGTCGGAGACAGTACACCGCATTCCTTTCGTAGATTCTTTCCTGTCGCCATATCCTGGGACCACAGGTAGATCATCTTCAGTATGGTCGCTATCTCCAGATTTGACCGCGAAAAAAATGTCCCCGATCACAAAGACACCCAAGCCCTGCATTCCTGGGTGGGGCATCTCCATGCATATTTGTCCGATATTGTTTGTCTTGCCGTCAACCGGCAAAGTCGTGCGCATCACCAACACCACATTCTGGTGGGCAGTAGAGATTTCGGATGGCAGAAATTCATAACCTGCTCCGGAGATTCTATGCTCTGACACAATTGCGGAAAATTCATTTTTTGAGTTTGGCTTAGCGTCTCCTTCCAATTTATATCTGCTGCTTGCTATAAACTGCCTTGCAGCATCCTGATTGGTCAGTTTTTTTTCCCCAGTTTTGTTTATAGCCTCGTTTTCGACTCGGCAGATCTCGGACATTTCCGCGAGCTGCCCGATCGCTGCGCCGAGCAGTTACGGAAATTAGGCGAAAACCCTGGAGTAGTCCAAACATTGATCAATGATATGAACTGCCTTTGATCACGTATAGTGCGCTTAATGACAAAAATGTGTTGACATTGGATTTGAAGACAAGTTGTAACCAGCAGGGAAATAGTCCTCCGGTTATGTGTTCCACAGCTGGGAAGCCCTTGGAAAAGAACCTTTAGGCACATGGAAGGAGAAATCAAAGTCTTTTCATTGCGGTAGAAGACGAGTTCTTGCTGTAAATGTCTTACAAGGAGGAACCAAAGATTGGATGTCAGTCGATCACCTTTCATAGAATTAACGATAGAGTAGAGAGAGACTAGCAGCGTCTCTCCTGTGAGAAAGAGGTTGTTTGCACTAACTTTGTAAAATATGATGCAATATCAATCAAATTAAAATATGGGGTTGAGAGCTGGAAGCAGGAGTCCACGGAGGTCCTTATTCATTCTCGAGCAATGCCCAAGGTGCCAGCTAGTTTACACTAAATGTGCAACAATATTCATTAGATTAAAAGAGACAATTTAGAAGTTAAAAAACAAATAGTTTCCTTACTTTTAACGTTGCTCCATTCATATTCCTTTTGATAAGGATTGCATACTAACGTTTCATTATTTGGATGAAGGTCATTATATTTATAACACGTGTCTTCAATGAAACAAAAACCAGGCTGAAAAAAGAAATTAATTAAACAGTAATATAAAACACAAAAACTCAGATTAAATTGTTTGAACAAGGGAAAAGTGAGATTGAGAAGTCAGTTGAATCAAAAAAATAAAAATACAAAATTAGTCTCTTTCTGCTCCTTATCTCACCCCTCTCTCTATCTTTCCTTCTCCAGCTATGGGTTAAACAATATTACTGCCTGTAGTGATATTTCTCTTTGATGATGTAAATAATTTATTATTACTATCTTGAGTGTCATAGTTTGTTTTATTACCTTTATATTACTATATATATATATATATATATATATATATATATATATATATATATATATATATATATATGTTGTTGTTGTCGATCACTCTTCGCTACTTGCTGTGAATACTCGCCGACTTGGTATTTACAAAGTTAAATTCCTCCTAAATTCTAAGCTAATTTCCTGCATTGAAGATTGCATAAGCATGAAACATCGATGTATGTAGGTAATTAATAATTAATATTTATTTATAAATATTATATATATATATATATATATATATATATATATATATATATATAATGAAAAAAGAAAACAAAGATATAAAATATATCTTTAAAATATAACCTATCATGAAGAGCTAATGCTCGATATACAAGATAGAGCAATACTATAAATAAATAAAGCTAGTGATGAGAATAAAAATTGTGGAGAACACACTATCTATTAAATCATCAATTGTTCAAAACAAGGTATTTATATAAAAATGTTTTTTTATTTTGCCTACATTCTCTAAATTCTCTAATCTTCTTTTACATTTTTATACGTTTTCAAATGTTGACATTATAGTAAATTTTATTTTACCAACTTATTTATTCAAATCCCATCTGACAATAAGATTACATCTTTGAAAAGCCATGGTTTAAGGAAGGAATAATAAAATATTTTTCATATTAATCCCTTGTTTTGAACAATTAATGATTTAATAGATATTGTATTCTACACAATTTCTTTCTCATCACTAAGTTATATATATATATATATATATATATATATATATATATATTGATTTCGATTCCAACAAGG
Source organism: Sepiola atlantica (assembly GCA_963556195.1). Classification (NCBI taxonomy): domain Eukaryota; kingdom Metazoa; phylum Mollusca; class Cephalopoda; order Sepiida; family Sepiolidae; genus Sepiola; species Sepiola atlantica. Next base: position 56,833,720 of record OY744523.1, on the reverse strand, counting down.
CAAAACAGGCTGTATCAAATAAAGTGGTTTATTCTCCATTTTCTACGATCGTTCAATCAATGGAGCCATCATACAATCAAACAACTTGCATTTATACAATTTGCCAATATTCAAATAATCATTTCTGATACACGTGCCAACAGATCAATTTGATCTTTTACAAGGTTGCAATCTTTGATTTTTGGACTCAAGCTTCGTCCAGGACAAAACGAACCCCAGGATCTTAGAAACCACATCTGTTAGTAAATATAAATTTTCCTTAACAGAGTACCCAATGTCAATATTAAAATACTATCACCACAGTTTTTTAATGAGTTGGTTTTAAGTTTACTATCTACCTTTTTGTAATGGAGGTCATTTTGTCTTGTCAATTGATGGCTCCTTTATATGTTGAGCCCAATGTACGAATTTAAGATAGATTAACTCAAATAAACAACTCAAACTAAATAAAACAGTAATTAGTAATAGACAGCATAAATAAATATTTAACTGAATTCAAATATACTGACCTAAATGATGACCATTTTTAACCTAAATTGTATACATTTTTTCCTACTGTATTTTATTATGTCGCGACCTTAATAGATAAGTAAATAAGTCATACATCTCCATTCTTTTTTGTTTGGGCACACATTAAAACCACAGTAATGAATAAATTTACCCCTAATATAAAAATTAATTATTTTGGATATTAACTATACATATAGATCAGAGATGACAGACTATTACTTTAAGAAGAATCTGTTAATAAAAATAAAAATATAAGTTCACTTACAGTATCCCAAGCACGGAAATAATTTATTACATGTATTGAAAAATACAAATAATTGCTAAATAGGAAAGGGCTATTTTAAACATTAAAACCATCTCTAAACAAATATTAAACAAACGTTAGGGGCATAGAAATAGATATTTAATGTTAAAACTAAAACTTTTTTCATTTTTCATTTTTTTTTCTTATAAAAATCTCTTTGCGTTTTCTATTCTAATTTTAATTATATTTCTGTTACTTTTAATTTTTTAAGGCTTTTAGTTAAGAAATCTTTTTGTAAAAATGACCTAAGTGAATTGTTTTTATGACTTATCCAGCCATGATTTAAATAAGTTTTTTTTCAATTTCTGAAGACAATTGCAGCTTAGCACAGGAGATAACTCGATATGGACAAATTGACTTTGATTTTCGTATCAAAACGAGGTTGATTTCAAAATCCAAATATGGCCGACTTGTAAACAATCAAATTGTTTTGGAAATTATGACTTGAATATTTGCAAATGGTATGAATGTGAGTCGATTTTTTTGTTTTTTCTGAAGATTCACTGTTGCTTGTAAAATTCAAAATTTGGTGGATTGTATGGCTCTATTGATCAAACATTGTATATAATTGAGAATAAACCACTTTACTTGATACAGTATTTTGAAGGGGCCTTGTCATAACCGAAAACAATTTATAATAGCTTTAGTAACATTTTTGGATCGGAAAAGTGGAATATCCATTGAGCTTAAAGCATGTAAGTTTGACTACACAACCAAAATGTAATATATATAGCATGTATTACAAGTTAGTTGAAAAAAAACCCATTAAAATGTTCGATCGTAGGTTCTACAAGAGCTAATATAAATTATTTTATTTAAACACTATACATTACACTGTCTGTTGGGGATACCCGGATTTCATCAATCTGGTCATACTGGATTTAGGATAAAATCCGGCTGGTTATCACAGAAATATTTGTTAATCCAATGAAAGGTTCTGAAATCGGAGTTAAAAACAGGCAACCATCAGTTCAGCTTAATCGAGTGGGACTTATGAATTCAGTTCGATCAGATAGATGACACCCGGGTATTCCCAACAGACAGCAATGTATAGTATTTAAATAAAATAATTAGCATTGTAGAATCTACGATCGAGCCCTTCAATGCATTTTGGCTTTTTCAACCAATTTGTGATACATGATTATATATATATATATATATATATATATATATATATATAAATATCGCACGGTAGTCTTAAGGGTAGTATATTATTATTATTATTTTGATTATTATTATTATTTATTTATATATAAGTAACATTTTAAGCTGAATTATTTCGACACTTGATTGGGGAAATGGTAGTTTGATCTGTACCATTGGAGAGCCATGCATATAACTGTCCTGTTTTTAAATCTCCGAAACAGTTACATGGTAAACAGCTGATGATCCCCGTGTTAATATTAGATGCTTACGTTAAGGTCTCCTGTTTTTGTTTCACTGTTAGATACTTAATCCCCCTTTTTATTTTATTTACTTACTATTATATATTTTATTTATTTATGAATTTTCCAACGAATGTTAAGTCTGCACTATTTTGGATTTAGTTAGTTTCTGTGGGAATTTAAACTGCATTTTCCTTTTTTTTTTGTCTTTTTGTTTAAAATAACTCAAAGCTTCTTTAGACTATATATATATATATATATATATATATATATATATATATATATATATATTTATTTATTTATTTATTGATGCATCACCACTTATCAAGGCACGGGGGTCACTCGAGGATAAGGGTTAATGAGATCGTCAGTTGGACTATAATCGCCTTTACTCGCCTCCACAAGAGGATCGAAAACAATAGGTGGGATGGGCAAAAGATTACTTAAGAAAAATTGATTATTCAAGGGAACGGCTCAACAAATATTTGTTCACATTAAACTTCAATGTTGTAGTCAGTTTGGAAGCAGACTCATAGTACCTTGCTCCACAGATGGGATGTTCTTAGAAAGAAACTTTGGTCATGGAAGTTTCGTTTGGCTTTTAGAAAGGAGAGGGAGAAAGAAAAGTTCTTTGCATTGGTTGTAGATAGACGCGATTTTGTTGTGAATGTTTCACAGGGGAGAACCATATATTAGAGCTCAGTCGAGTACCTACCATAAACATACGGATAGAGCAGAGAAAGACTAGCAACATCTCTTCTATGAGAAAGTGGCTATATGAAAGAGAAGAGGACATCGCCCATAAGATTTCGAAGTCGGTTTTGTACACTGTCAATGCAAGAAAGGTTTCTCTGAGCAGCACCTCCCCAGATGTGGCAACAGTGCTCCATCTTAAGACATATTTGACTTCTATAAAGATGCAGGATTGTGTCAGGCGTGAGATACTTTCTGAAGAATAATCCAACCATTTTTGCAATGACTTTAGCAACGGATTTGATGTAAGTTTTCTATTTCAAGTCTTAAGTGTAGGTAAGTCACAGAAGTTTATCAAAGCAGACGGCTTCCTCATGGAGAGAGCCATTGATTTAAATTGGGGTAAAGTGAGGATCCGAGCGTTGGTGGTGAAGAAGAGAAATTTGGTTTTAGACACATTAAAAGCAACTAGCCACCTTTTTCTCCATTGCAGTACATGCTCCAGGGTGGAAGTGAGAGAACCAGAAAATCTTGATCATTAATACTCTTCGAAGTGTTACCATAGATGGTTGTGTCATCTGCATAAATGTTGGCGAATGATCTTAGAATGTGTTTAGGAAGATCATTGATGAAGATCAGGAAGCCAGTATTGATACTGTGCTTTAGACTTCTGTCCATTAACGACTACTTTTATAAATCTATCAAAGAGAAAGTATTTGATGGTTGAGAGGACATTTACGAATATTTCATAGCTAGCAAGCTTGTGAAGTAGACTTTTATGCCAAACCGTATCAAAGGCCTTTGATATGTCAAGAGCTATTTCTCTAGAAACGAAGCCCATCTATAGATTCACTGATCCTTAGTCAGAATATCAACTGTTGATCTTGCAGGACGAAATCTATATTACTTATCAGTGAGTAGGCTGTTCTGCTGAGGTGATTGACAACTTCTGAATCATCACAACTTACTCATGATGTATAGGGGACTGATTGGTCTGTACTGAGATGCAGAGGACCGATTTCCAGTATTTTAAAAGTTTTCCAAAGTGATGGGAAGCATTTCTCTTTTAAGCAACGATTGAACAGCTTCGTAAGAATAGAAGTTAGTTCCGTTGCAGTTTTTTAAGTACTATGTTTGAAATGTTGTCAGGACCAGTTGCTTTGTTTTCATCAAGGTTCTTAATATGTTTGGCAACATTCCAGACAGATATATGGATGTTGCTCAGAGCGTTTTCAGTCATAAAGGGAAATTCAGGTGGTAGGTGGCCCCGATTGCAAGGGTGAAATTTCGATGCATGCAAAAGACTCACAAAATAGTACTTGATGTCTCCTTGCCAAAAACTCACCATTATAAAGTGGAATAATCCAGAGAAAAGAGTGGCCCTCGATTATGGTCAATTGATTTATTATTTATTTTATTATATTAGTAGATTTTAGATAACTTATTAAAATGTAGTGTTTAATAAGCGTGAATTAAATGTACTTACGCGCAGGGTACAATTCCCGGGAGCTGAGCAGATGAGACATGTTGGATCAAAGATTTGGAAAACCATTTGCTTCGAATAGTTCATAGCATTATTGCTGACAGAGACGAGGTAACTTCCTTGGCCTGGCAGTATGCATTTGATATAATTAAAGTTGAAATATACAGTTTTCACCGTTTCTTTGGTGGATATTATCGTGTAGGAATTATTGATTATCTGCAATGAATAAAAAGAATAGTTACGTTTTTATTTTTGTATTTCTTACTTTAGTTCACCCAAAACAAGGCATATTGCAACTTAAGTGATAAGGGCCAGATTTATAGGGGGGAAACTGGGAATTGGGTAGCAAGATGCTTGTTCGCATTACATTTAAATTTCTGCATGTTGGTATGGTCGGAGAAATAGGGAGCCAGGGGAGAATTCTCAGGGCAAGTAGTCCAAGAAAAGAAGCTATTAGAGCAGAAAATCTTCTGGTACCTCTATACCCAATGGGTTGGATTTTACTGTTCGTTGAATGGGTTGGGGGTATTCACGTTGAGGGGATCACATGTGCAGTCAGTTTAAGCACAGAGATGCAATATTGCAGCGATGTGACAGGCGCTGGGGCTTGGCAGACAATGTAGGACCTATTAGGTTACAAATTCTTTGTTTGCACCTTGTGCAAGAGGGAAAGGATTGTAGTTGGTGCACCAGCCCAGATGTGCAACACTACTCCGTGCACGGGCAAAGAAATAGAGCCAATGTTTCTAGATGTACTGGCAGTGCCGGTTCTAAAGGCCAAAATGACTGTTTGTAAACAGACAAATGTGTTAACGTTTTCAATCATCAACAAATCATAGAATTATCCATTTTTAATGAGATTTATTGAATAATTATTAGTGGTATAACTTTTAAAAAGGGCTTTTATATACAGAGGCATCATAATAGATGCAAATATTTTTTTTTTTTTTTTTTTTACTAATGAGTGTGAGTGACCACTTATCAAGGCCAAAAGTCACTTGAGGATAAAGGTTAATGCAATGCTAGTAAAGAGTTTAAAGCAGAACATGAGACAATGATTAAATAAACTATCTTTGTAAAAAAAAAAGTCATAGCGGTTCCCACTTATGACATCGAGAGGCCCCACCAGAAACTACTGTATGGTCCAGACTCCATTCATCAAATGGCAATACAGCAGCCCCGATATTATGCACCTGCTGATAGGAAAGTCTCCTGGAGTGTTATGCCAAGTGTCGTGTTCCTGGGCTTATATGTAAGCCCAGGTTAAAACGTTTATCTGCAGCACCCTTATTAGTGACATGTCAGTTAACTGGATAAACACCGATTAAATACTGCTTATATATATATATATATATAATGTATATTTTAAAAGTTTAAAACATGTTAAAACAATTATGATTTAAAATATCTTAAACATGCGCCGGGAATCACTATTCAATCAGTTTAAAAAAAAAATTATTGGTAAAATTACATTTAAGTAAAAATGTGGCATAGAAATGATTTTCTTCATCAGTATATTTACAAAATTTAAATACTTGTAACATTATATTAACATACCATAAATCTGCAAAGGATAATTGTTTTAGTTCAGTAAATTAAACTTTTCCTGTGTATATATTTATTCAGTGGAAACTATACATTAGTTTGATCCTCTATCGGTACCTTTGGTTTCATTTAAACACTGGAAACTCAACCCGCAGGATTAAAGATGCCAAATGTGACCGATTCATCATCCGATGTTTTGATAGTGTGACCCACAATGTTCAAAGGAGAATAACCATTGTGAGTCACACTATCAAAACGACAGCCGATGAATCGGTCAGATTTGGCATCTTTACCCCTGTAGGTTGTAATTTCCAATATGTATAGTGTCCATTGAATAAAAATATATATGTTCTTGTGCAAATAATTATTTCTCCTATAACACTAAATTACACACTATATATATATATATATATATATATATATATATATATATATATGAATCTCTCTATATATGTAGTCATCCACAGACATACTGTTTCGCTGTATCACAGCTCTTCAGTGCGGCTAGACTAGAACCTGCCCTGATCCAGGATCGAATCTGCGATCTAACTTATAGTCAGCGATTCTACCCACTTGACCAGAAATCAGGCGCTGTTGGCAAATTATATCTGAATGCTTTTTATAAGAACATTGCCAACTACAGTGCTCCATTTGTTTATTTACAAAGAGCTTTTCATTTTGCTAAATAGTAGCTAGCAATATCACTAATGATAGTGCAACACCTGAGAAGGGGGCTTATATTTTTTCATTTATGACTCATCAGTGTGGCTAGATGTTGCGAGTTTATTGACGCTGAGATTCGAAACACAAACTGTCAGTGATATACGAAATGCGACCTAACAGTCTAAGTGCTTACTGCCTGCACCAACAATTCAAGCGTTGTATATGTAGTCTCTCTGTTTACATATATACATTTATTGAGCCTGTGTGAACACCAGAGAAATCTATTCTTTACAGAAGAGTATTCCTTTACGCTAATGGGAAACCCCTATTTTTTTTTAACAGAGAGCTCAACTTATAGATAGGGATCATACATATATATAAAATATACACTATCTATATACACTATACAAGAAGAAAACTAACCTCTAAAAATTGGAACAGAATCAAATTAAGACATCAGATCTTGGACAAACAAAGGGCTACAGAAAATAATGTCAAGTGTAGGTATGATTTGGATTATTTGGATTATTCGGACTACTGTTCTCATCTTAAGTGTTATTCTCACAACGTTTCGGCCGACCTTCTTCAGGTGCATGTCATCAAATTTGGGAATCTTTATGTCGAACTCACGAATCTGTACTCAATTTCGAAAGGAACCCTTAACCGGGTAGAAGCCTCAAGTAATTCGTAATAATATTTTTAGTATCACCTGTACTAAGGATTGAACCTTCAACCTCCAGAAGACTGTTACTTAGAACTGATTATTACTTAACACTTATATCTGTTGCAGCAATTACGAATTATTTAAGACTGCTACCCGTTTATGGCTAATGGAACAAGAGCAAGCTACCCTAGTGGATTATATAAAGGTTTTAATTCTAAATTCTGTGCAGATTCCCAAGTTTGACATAAAGATTCCCGAGTATGATGAGACGCATCTGAAAAAGGTCGGAGATTACATCGTCTGAAATGTTGTGAGAGTAACATCCAAGGTGAGGACAGTAGTCCAAATAATATAAATAATACAATCCTCATCTCAAAAATCCTGAAACATAATATCAAATGTAGGTATGATTATCATATGATAACATTCAAGATTAAAATATATGGAAATAGTATGTAAATAATTATTGTAAAATAATTATTTATAGAAACAAAAATGAAAAAGTTAGCTCTAATATCAATTGAGAAATCTTAAAATTGCCTTCTCTTTGAAAAACAAATATTAGAAATTGTAAATTAAGTTTAGAGGAAAAGTACACAAGTAAAAACGGAATTATAAATGAAGAATGAACGACCATTGGGCGGCGCCTCTTTTAACGATGCATTTATGCAGCTAAAAATGATTAAAGAATATATATACAATTTAAAATATGTATTTGTATAGTTTATTCATTTTTACCTTGATTTGTTGTATGAGACATTGAAGGTTTTTGGTATCAGCAAAATACTCCCCATAAATGTGGATACTGTTACAGTTTGATGTAAGGTTGTTACAGAAACCATCTGATTCCTGATTCTTGATAATTGGTGACTTGTTAAGGCGTATAGAGCAATCTGCTCCACCAAGTCCCGTAGAGCAATTACATATATTATTTTCTGAAAAAGAGAAGACAAGCAAGACAAGGTAATATGGCCTATATATATATGAACAATTAAAATATATACATTTAAGTATATTGAAGACAAATAATCTGAAAACCAGAAAAAAAAGAAAACAATATTCTAATAAGTAAGATTCCTTTTGAAATATCTTCACAGACAATGTTGTGAAAATTTGCTTTCAAGGAGTTTGAAATGCAAATAAATTTGTCAAAAAACACCCATAACTTTCTGCATGACTAAATAATAAAATAAATAAATAAATAAATAAATTCTTCTTCTTCGTCTTCTTCTTCTTCTTCTTCTTTCATCAACATCATCATGAATTTACCAGCTGCAACCCCATGCAGAGGGGTAAAACTCCCCGAAAACAGCACCACCTGTTCGCCGTGGGTGACGACCCATAATGCCTTATGACAAGATCCTGGTGGTTATGCATTTGCCTACTGCGGCCCTTACTTCAGCTAGACAGGAGATCGGAAAGGCTTGATCCGATCAATCATGTCATGTCCTAGTATCTATAAGTTTATCACCAATCTTATTATTCGATCTGATTCTTTAAAAAAATCAAAACCTTATTTCTCCTTATATTTTTCTCCCGAAATAGATACTAAAAGGAGAACAAAGGAGATTACCAATGCCAAAGAGTAATGTTTTCAAAGAGTAATGTTTTCAAAAAGTAATGTTTTCAAAGAAGTAATGTTTTCAAAGAAGTAATGTTTTCAAAGAAGTAATGTTTTTCTTGGAGTGGTGTTTTCTGGGTGTAATGTTTCTCTCTCTCAGTAGAATTCTCTTCTTAGAGTAATGTTCCAACTTTCATTGTTTAATTTCGTTCAATGAGTAATGTATTCTAAGAGCAATGTATTCTGAAGGAAATATATTCCGAGAGTAGTGTATTCTGGTATTCTAAGAGCAATTTATTCTGGTATTCTAAGAGCAATGTATTCTGGTATTCTAAGAGCAATGTATTCCGGTATTTTAAGAGCAATGTATTCTGAAGGAAATGTATTCCGAGAGTAGTGTATTCTGGTATTCTAAGAGCAATTTATTCTAGTATTCTAAGAGCAATGTATTCCGGTATTTTAAGAGCAATGTATTTTGGTATTCTAAGAGCAGTGTATTCGGGTATTCTAAGAGCAATGTATTCTAGGAATACAAAAATTACCCACCTATAGAATTATATTTGACTACTTTATTCGTCATTAAATACCTCATAGATGGTTGATATGCCGTAAAACAAACTAAACCAAACCAATCTAAGAATATAAATAATTATCCTACGTATAGAATTATATTTGACAACTTTATTCAGCATTAAATAACCAATAGATGGTTTATATGCTGTAAAACAAACTAAGCCAAACCAAAACCTTATTACTCCTTTTTATTTTCTCCACAAATAGATACTAGAAGGTGGTGGCTGAGGGTCAATCATTTTCAGAATAAAGAAGATTATCAATGCTAAAGAGTAATGTTATCTGGGAGTAGTGCCACTGGTTGGGTGCTTCCTTGGTGCTCCGTTTTCCTGGTCTTGAGTAATGATGATACCCTCTGCAAAATTTGCTTCAAAGAGTAATGTTTTCTGGGAGTAATGCTTTCTAAGAGTAGTACAATGTATTCCGAGAGCAAAGTATTCTAGGAACATAAATAATTATTTTAGCTATAGAATTATATTTGACAAATTTATTCAGCATTAAATATCATGTAGATGATTGATATGCTGTAAAACAAACCAAACCAAATAATAATAATAATAATAATAATAATAATGATGATGATGATAATGATGATGATGATGATGATGATGATGACGATGATGATGATGACGATGATGATGTCAAACCCGAGACAATTAAGAGTGCCTTCTCTGAACCCAAGATAACACTTTTTTTTTTACAAAGGTAGAGAAGAACTGCAGACCAGATGATTTCCTCCATTTCTAACAAGAGGTGAAAATATCACAGTTTTACGGATCTAAATTCACAGCATGGGTGCAAAGCTATTGCCAAAGAAACTAGTCAGAAATTATACGACTCTTGTGGCCCCCAAGATTCGACCCCAGGATATATCTATAGAACAATAGTATCACATCTGGTGCCTCACACCGGGATAAAACCATGTTCACAATGGCGCCATGATTCGAAACCGACTATGTTTAGTGCCGAAGCAGAGAATACAACACTGAATGACTCTTCTTGGCCACGAGTGTGTTACAGTACTTGTTGACCTTGGTGGTGGAGGCAACCTGAAACCATTCAGGAATATGAAATGTTATAAATATGCTAGAAGAACTTCGATTCAAAACAGATGATATCCGCATCTCCATGTTCGATGCTACATTCGGGTCGAACTCGTTTAACACCAACAACAACAATAATCGTCAATACGTAGCATCAATTCAATAGAATAAATTTAACTGATTCAACTTACCACAAATTTGTCCGAAACAATCATTCAAGCAGAAATGGTTCGTTGAAACCACATTTGATACGGACGTATTTGCCTGTATTTGTAAGTCGCATTGTTCTTTAAAAATATCAACGGAAGCAAACTTCAATGCTGGTGCAAGCGTATCTGAAACCTGTTCAAATAAGAAAAGGGAAGAGTAAATCATTAAGTTGAATTTAAATGAGGATTTGTGGAACACATTACCATGGGACTGCTTCTCTACAGACTACAGGTCGTCTTGAAGGCCAACGTCGACAAATATTTGTCAACCTGTCCTCTTAAGTAATCAAATGTTATCCATTTCATTCATCGTTTTCAATCCTCTCATAGTATTGTTCATCATCCAACTGACAATCTTATTAATCTTTATCCTCGAGTGGCTTTTGGTATTGGTAAGTGGTGACTCATTAGTATAAAGTTTAACTACTTTACTAGAGAGAAGAATGGGATGCGATTTAATTGAAACTTTCAAAATAATTTTTGGCATTTCTAACTATGGTGGATATTTTTTGACCATTTCTCCTTACTGGAAATGTATTTCCAATGCAGATTTCAAAACCTAAATCTATTAACCAATTGATTTTTTTGATAATAGAACAATATATTTTTGGAACAAGTTGCAATTTAAGAACAAGAATAGTGTAACATTTTTAAGATGAATGAAATGAATTAGAAAATTACGGTAAAAAAAGAATTAAAACGGCATTTTTAGAAACTATCGTTCGGAAAGTTATGAACGGACTTAACTCCTATTGTCCATAACTTTCCAAAAGATCCAATAGTAGCTAAGTCCGTTAATAACTTTCCGAACAACCTAATAGTAGTTAAGTCCATTCATAACTTTATGAACGACCTAATATATATATATATATATATATATATATAAATATAACTAGCTGAAGTACTTGTCTATGGGGAAGGGGCTGAATTTTTTCTGAACTGGTCTAGAGTAAGCAAAAGTCTGAAATAACCCCAAGAGTGTATTAAATAATCTTGCAGAAGGCAACTGCAGACGACAGTGAGTAATTTGAAAAGAATATCATGTCAGAAGCACACTTGGTGATGCATGCAAAGGGTCTGGTGCTTAACTAACCACATGACTAACTTTCTGCTATGTACAATTTATATGTTTGTTATGGTTCTTTGAGATGATCTCACGTTTGAACTATCTTCTCAATTCAACCCTTAAAAACAACAGTCCATAGAATAATGACAATATTAATGCATTATCACTATACAGATCAAATAAAATGTTTTAAACAAAACATTAGTTAATAAATATTCCCCAAATGATAGCTTCTTTGGAGTATTTTAAAGAGTTTTTAGAGGATATTTGAGTTTGATCCATATTCATTAGACACCATTTAAGCAAGATTCTCTGAATTTCAATTTCTTCTTAAGACCCATTAAGCTTAAGCCTTACATTTTAGACATTTTATAAAATCAAAATCATGTTATGGATTTTGACCAAAATTTGATTAATCATTCTAGAGATAAAGTTTAGTAGTATTATCCCTTAATTTTACTCTTTGTAAGGGGACATAAAAGTGGTGCAAAACAGGAATTATAAATTTTGATAAAATGAATTGGAAACAAAAATAAAAAAAATCAGAGATTATTACCTGTATGCTTTTTACGCAAGCCATCTTGACATGATCATAAATCTTGTTTATTTTCGAGATATTGGAACATATGTTCATATTATTGTCCAGTAAACTACCGCATTCGGCCAAAGAGGAATTTTCGGTAATGTTTGAAGCTGTTGGCCAGCTCAAGTCCTGCAATTAATAGAAACAATGTTAGCATTAAATAAACTGTCATATTAATATTATTAATCCACTCCTCCTCTATAAAGGATGTTCGAGATAATTTTGATAATTCTTTGATATTCTTTAATTTCAAAACGATTTAAAGTATTTAATAGTGGTGTGATATTATCCGATTTGGGGAGTCACTCATTGCTGTATTGTGGGTGACTAGGCACTGAATATAGCCTGATGTCTTGAAGATCGCATGCATTTCAACTAGCTGCTCTGTCAATTGCTCCCTGCCCATAGAACTTTGGCTTATATGCAGTTATGTCAGGAACTGGAGGTTAGCTGGTCATATCTCATTATTTCTCAGCACGGTTGGAGAATTCATCTTCATTGAGTTTACAGCTGAAAATGGAATGCCAAATAAAAATAAAGACTTTTTGTCTTTTTTATAAAATATATAATTTATTCATTAAAATCTATATTATTGGTTTCCCATTAGTATTAAAGCAATGCACTTCTGTAAAAGTAATCGCGTACTTTCGGTTATCAGTATCATACAAAAATTTACATAAATGGTCCACATTCAAATATGCTATATAATTTCCCTCACTGTAAGTGGTAGATTTGAAAGCTTAGTTGGTAAAACAACAGGTGCCAACCACTGGGGACAAGGTTTCGAATCTTGCTGAACCTAGCCACACTGGTGATTTTTAGAGACGATGAAACACATGTCTGTAGGAAATAAATCTACATTTTACTGAAATATAACAAAGTATTCTCCATAAGAGACAGAGTTCCCATCATATTTACCTTTGGTACATAGTCATCATCAAACATAAATTCTTTTCTGTGACTACTTTGTCCGCATTGAGGTTTTTCAACATTATACAGCATTTCCATTTCACCTGAAAAAAAAATCATAATAATAATAATAATAATAATAATAATAATAATAATAATAATAATAATCGTCGTCGTCGTCGTCGTCGTCGTCGTCGTCGTCGTCGTCGGTTTAACTTTGTTTTACATGCTGGACCGTTTTTAGAAATTGACTTTCAAACTAACCTATCTCTGACCAGGTCTTTATTTATTCCTCAATATCGCAAGTCTATTCTTATCCCTTCCTACCATGTTTCCCTGGCCTTTCTCTGTGAACTAACCCCGCTATCTTAACTGTTCTACATTTACTAACCCAAGAGTTCTCACCCATTCTTTGAATGTGACCTAACCAACGAAGTCTTCTGTTGTGCTGAAGAAAATACACCATCATAATCATCATCATCATCGGTTTAACGTACGTTTTACGTGCTGGCATGTGTTGGATGGCTTTTAGAAATTGACTTTCAAAAAAACCTATCTCTGACCAAATCTTTATTTATTCCCCTTTCTCTCAAGTCCATCCTTATTACTTCCTCCCATGTTTTCTGGGGCCTTCCCTTTTGAACTGGACCTGCTACCTCAACTGTTCTACATCTACTAACCAAACAACTATCATCCATTCTTTAAATGTGACCAAATCAACAAAGTCTATTTTTCTGAGCACATCTGCCTATACTGTCCAAATTAATCTTCGGCTGAGGTCATCAGATCTAAGTCTGTCTTTTAAGACTCACATTACACATCTCTTGTAACATTCTCACATCATTTCTCACCATGCAACTCATATCTTCAACCCTTACTAGCCAAGTTTCACTTCCATATATCATCACACTGTGTACACATGCCTTATACACTTTTCCCTTGGTCGACAGTGGTAACGCTCTGCTGGTAAGTAATGGCAGACATTCCCTGAACTAACTCCATCTACTCCTATCTCTTGCAATCATACTAGCACCTTCTCTACCCTAAATAATATAATCAAATATATATACACTGGAAGAATACATGCTCCTTGATAGATTCATGCTATGTTAATCTGAATGTTTATTTCGTCTTGTTATTGGCTTACAGACACTCTGTATTATATATTGTAGAATAGAAAACGATGCAGTTAAACCTGACATAAGGATATGGGACAAGAGGGAGAAGTAGCAGCTCTAGTTTAAGTCAGTGTCCCCGATGACTTAAAAAGGGCTGAGAGGGAGAAGATAACGAAATACCAAGGTCTTATGTATGACATGAAAAGAAACTAGAATCTTAGGAAGATCTCCAGCATTCCAGTAATCATAGGAGCAATTGGGCTCATGAAAAAGAATTTCAAAAACTACTTGGCGAATATACCCGGTGAACCAAGTGCAAGAGAGAAACAAACAGTTGTGCTTAAAGGAACGGTTAGAATCTGTTACACCGGCCGTTCTTACACAGGAGAAACTACACCGGTTGTCACTATAAATAGTGCGAGTCACCAGAGACACTGAAGACAAAGCACAGTCTTGTAACTGTCTAGCCAAAAGCTAGTCACTTTCTTACTTTGTTAATACACTTGTTAAACCAACCCTTGACTTGACTTCCTTTATTTATTATTTACTGTGGAACAACAACTTCACAACAGAATCATAAAAAGATCTATTAGTTAGAATCTCTGAAATAGTGGGTGAATGTCTGACATCCGGTAGGATGTTTCATCCCCAGCAAAAACAAAAAGATAAGAAAATTAAAAAAAAAAATAATAATATTGCAAACTTTTTACTAGTTTGGAAAATTATAAGTAAGAATGTCTTACTAGAGTTCAACATTTGATTAAGTTTAAAAAATGTAAAATTATAGGAGTTAGCTCCCTTCCTCTGTTTGGGGAAATTATTTGATTTTCTAAATGATATTTTAAAAGCAGCAGAATAGTATCCATTTGCACGGATCCTAGTAAGAGTAAGTCTCGTTTTTATAAGATTATTTAGGAAATGTTTTATATTTCCAGTCGTCGGGTTGGACTAAGTAATTTTAAAATAAATTGCAAGCACAAGTTAGCTGTCAGATCTAACTACACCATATTTGTGTTCCCAATTTTATTTAACAATTTGGTAAGCCTGTTAATAATTATGTTTAGGATACATTACATGATCTGCCATGATAATTACTTCCTTATGGCCAAGTTTCACTCTTTAGAAACTTGAGATTTAAAATTTTCAATACTTTGATTCTTGCTTTAATTTATCTAGCAGACAACGTTATGTTGTCGGATTTTCGAATTTAAACCCAAATAGCATTGCATCTGACATATTGAAATTTGATTCTGCCTAACTATTTTGTCTTTCCAGCCTGTTTTACAATACCAAAATGTATTTCGCTCCAGTTTGTTTAAAAATTATCCGGTTAGTAAGAATGTTACAATGGAGACACTCTTAAACAATGACTTAAATAATTTAAGGGAGATAAATCTTCGCAGCTGAAAATATAACTTATCTCCCTTACATTCTTTGATTCATCATTAAATTTTTGTTTTCTCTTCTCTATCTCTTCCCTATATTGATAAGATTTTGTGAACCCTTTGTATGTTTCTGTGTATGTTTTCGTCTGTACATGACTTACACATTATTATAATATTTCTTTATCTTGTAAGAATTTCAAAATAACGGTGACATCTCAACTATATTTTCGCATTTCGTGTTTAGTTGATAAAGGTGGTAGGATCGCCGAAAATCTCGATTGCAAGAAATAGATATTTACAAATAAAGTAAAAAAGAAACCCTGAAAAACTAACCATATTTGTTGTATTTGTTGTCTTTCAGTTGGCAAGTTTTCCTATCTTGGTTGAAAGAGCACACAGGAGTTGCACCCAGTCGGCAATCACAGTACATGCGTTTCTGAACAAGTGGAAGAGGTTTGCCACAGTAGCCATTGTAGAGAGAATCATTTTGGTTGACTCTATAAAATAAAAACAGAAATGGTAATTCTTTAGGATTTGTTCATTCAATCTGTGAATGTAATTATAATTGGCACACAAACCTGAAAAAAATTGAATTAAATAAGCAATTAAATTTAACATCATTAAATTTAAATGAGAGTTCTTTGGTTAGTAGATGTAGAACATTTGAAGTAGTAGGGTCAGGTGATAGGGGAAGATGCTATTTTAAACTGGCGTTACAGGCCAACGAAAATGCTATTTTAAACTAAGCATGAAGTATTAACTAAAACACTATTTCAAATTTGGTGTGACTGACCAACAAAAATGTTATTTAAAACTAAACGTGACAAGCCTACAAAAACTTAGCACGACAGACCAACGAAACTAGTCATTTCCAGCTTAAATGTGACAAATCAATGACATTGCTCTTTCAAACTTAAACATGGCAAACCAAGAAGAATGTTATTTCAAACATAACATGACGGACCAATGAAAATTCCCTTTTAAACTTACTATGACAGACCAGAGAAAATTGCTATTTCAAACTAAATGTGACAGCTTAACGAAAAGGCTATTTTTAACTTAACATGATAAACCAATGAAAATAATATTTCAAACTTAGCATTTTTTGTTGGTCCATCACACTATTTCAAACTTAAGCAGATCAAGGAAAAGCTATTTCATACTAAAGCATCACAGATCAACGAAAATTGTATTTTGGACTTAGCATGATAAACTAACGAAAATGTTATTTCAAACTTAGCATGACAGACCAATTCAAAGTTAAGCATGATAGACCAATTATAACACTGTTTCAAGCTATTACAGACCAGGGGAAATATTTTGAACTTAAGCATGACAAACTAACGAAAATGATTATTTGGATTATTCAGACTACTGTTCTCATCTTGGATCTTATTCTCACAACGTTTCGGCCGATGTAACCTCCGACCTTCTTCAGGTTATCTTGTCGAACTGAGCAATCTTTATGTGGAACTTGGTAATCCATACGGAATTTCGAATGGGTCTTGTTTCGTTAGCCATGAGTGAGTAGATGTCTTAAGTAATTCGTAATTGTAGTCTTAGTATCGCTTATACTGAGGATTGAACCTTCAATCTCCAGAAAACTGTCAGAAATGATTATTACTTAGCTCTTATATCTGTTATGCCATAGGTCCTTGCGGACAATGCTAGTTTGAATTTTAGGCACCTTAAACCTATTCTTGTTTTAGATGTGTAGTCTTACTACTTATCAATTTATATTACTATATATTCAAGACGAGAACAGTAGTCCGAATAGTTCAAATAATACACGTTATCAATCCTCATCTAAAAAATGTTGAAATGTAATGAAAATGATATTTTAGAATTTAAGTATGACAGACTATTTTATACCATTGGAATTGATTGTAACTGTGAAACCTGGCATACACTGCATGGAGAGAAATAATATGATAATGGTACTGTTTAAAGGAATGTTGTTTTTACATGTCGACTTTTGATTGGACAAAAGCTCAAATCAGCAGTTTCTTTCGACCAATAACAGTGCAGGAAATATTAATTTAAAAAATTTAGCGCATAGTACAAACCCAAACACAGCGTCTTTCTTCCTCTTTCTTCCTTACCCTGACCAGGTCTCTGAGCCAAATGGCCCTCGAAAAATAACACATATTTGACAAGAGACTTTGACAAACTTCTGTTGAGCAGTGAAGCACACACAGCACTCAACGAACGCACATGTACACATGTTCATGGGCGCACGCACTCTCTCACTAAGAGACATGCTAATACACACACATATCTTCGTGTCTATTCATTTACACATATGTAAACGCATACGTCACCAGTCGAAACAAACATGTATACTTAATTTCTCCTTACAGACAAACACCTTCTTTTCTCCAGAACATTCTCACACTTTTTGAACTCTCATTCTTTACGAACACTTATTTCGTATTGTCTTAAGTTGTCAATAAAAATGAATTATTGCCTTTCCCTCTACAATACGATTGATGTGTAAAGTGAGGGTTAAAGACAGTCTTAGATCTGATTACCTCAGGGAAGATTAAATCTGGACAGTATAGGGAGATGTGTGCAGAACAGAAGACTTTGATTGTATAACCACATTAAAAGAATTGATGAGAGTTCTTGGGTTAGTAGGTCTGGAACAGTTGAGGTAGCAGGATCATTTGGCAGGAGAAGGCCGAAGAAAACATGGGAGGAAGTGATAAGGATAGACTTGAGAGAAAGAGGGATAAATAAAGACTTGGCCAGAGATACGTCGATTTCTAAAAGCCGTCCAACACATGCCAGTACGTAAAACGTACGTTAAACCGATGATGATGATGATGATGATGATGATGATGATGACGATTCTGCTGATGATAATCATTGCTTTGCACGAGTATATCTTTACATCTCATTAACAGAATTAACTGAGTATTTTAAATCTCTATAGCTTAACATGTGTTCCTATGCAACCAATCAAAACCTTTAATATCGCTCAGCCACTCTCCATTACTATCGAAAACACATTGATGAGGACAATATATGAAAACAAAGCAAAACTATATAAATAGATAATTTGCAGGAGGTTAATAACAAATATGCCGGGGTAGATAGAAGGAGGATTGAAAACAAGATGAAGATAAAAGGGAAAATAAGTTTCTTTGTTTTGGTAAAACTTATGTATTTTTTTTAATGAATTTTACTTGCTTTCAGTTTCACTTCGCTCACTTATTTATATATAAAAAACTAGAATACTCGTCCCAGGACTGGTAAAATTAATTCTTGGAACAGAACAGTTTTACACCACTGACGAAATCAAAATATAATGCTATTAAATCTTATGTATAGAATCCTTATTCCGATTTTGATCAAAATCCATTGCATGTTTTTGATTCTAGAAAATGTCTAAAATTTAACGCTTAAGATTAAAGGATCTTAAGAAGAAACTGAAATTCAGGGAATCTTACTTCATTGATGTTTAATGGTAAAGGTAAAGGTCGCATAGCCTGGACGCGCACGAGTGTCGTTGCTGACATCGCACCGTAGCGGCAGTGATTTGTTAAGAATCACCGTGTCTAGGGCACAGCATATGGAAGGCAGAGCCCATCCCTCTCCTTCTGCTGCCTTGAACCTTCCCTGAGTTTTAGTCAGGTACCCATTTACTGCTGGGTGGACAGAGGGAGTTTTCAGACCCGAAAATTCGCATGCGTGGGTGGGATAGAAACCTCGTCCAGCCCAAAGACAAGTGCTATAACCACTCGTCCACAGGCCCTCCCTGTCTAATGACTATGGATCAAATTCAATGCAAATCTGATATATTTGAATTTTCAAATGAAAGGTTGTACCCAGGTTGTACCCCCTAAACCCTTTCAAATACTTCAAAGAAACTGAAAATTGGCGAATAATATTAATAGCTATTGTTAAAATTTCACAAAAATCGAAAGTGTCTGAATTTTCACAAAGGGTTTTCACCAACTTTTTACACCCTTTGCATGAAACTAAATGAAACTAGACATTTGGAATCCTTATGCCTAGCAGCTGTCTTCCAAAATTCATAAGTATCGTTTAATTAGTTTAGGAGTGAAACCTGTACATACAAATAAATAAACATATAATAATACCTATCTTATATAGATAGAGATATATTGGAAAATAAATGAATAAATAAATAAGTTTAACCACAACAAAGAAACTTATTTTCATATTTGTTTTCAATCTACCTGGCATATTTCTACATTGGTAATAGCTTTCTATAAATCTTTATCTATAAAAAGTTAGGTATGTGCATGCTTATATATTTGCATGCGCAGGATTCACCTTAAACTAATTAACCGATTATTATGAATCTTGGAATAACAATTTAAGCGTAAAGGGTCGTGATGTGGACTATATTTAGTGGAAGCTTTTCATGAAAATTCAGATACCTTCGATTTTTATGAAATTTTAACAATAGGCACAAGACATCAATTCACAGTGGGTAAGTGGTTAACGATGCGGACTGAAGACCTGGGTGTGCCGGGTTCGAATCCAGTTCGTTCCACAGAAACACTTTCATTAAAACCCACACCTGATCTTGTGTTTAACAATTCGGAGAGGAAGTAAATAAAATAAATATTCCTCAGTTTTCAGTTTCTTTGGAGTATTTTTAAAGAGTTAAAAGCACAACACTGGCACAACCTTCCATTTGAAAATTCAAGTCTATAAGATTTGCACTGAATTTGATTCATAGTCATTAGACACCAATAAAGCAAGATTCCCTGAATTTCAGTTTCTTCTTAAGATCCCTTAATCTTAAGTGTAAAACTTTAGACATTTTCAAGAATCAAAATCATGTAATGGATCTTGATCAAAATTTGAATAAGGATTCTAGATATAAAATTGAGTAGCATTATATCTGGCTTTTAATCTTTGTAAAAAGACCTAAAAGTGGTACAAAACTGTTCTATGCAGGGAATTCATTTTACCCGTCCTGAGACAGATATTTTTCTAGTTGTCTATATATATTTAGTAGCTGGACCTGTCGCCCGGCGTTGCCCGGGAGAAATATAAAAGACTGAATCAAAATTTGTCAATATCTGACAGAACGCAAAGAGGTCACATCGGACAATTGTAATGCTCGGTTTTAAATTGTTGAAGGGGGATAAGAGCAGAAAGGAATGAAGGAAGGAATGAATGAAGGAGACGCGATTGTATGAGTCTTCCTACCCATCCCATGGTATCGGTATTTCCCCAGAATTTTTCTTTTTCATTAAACACCTGCTCTGTCTATGATAATGGCCACTTTCAAAATTAGAGAGGCCTACAGATCCTATTAAAACCAATGCCTCCCATTATCTTTGTTTAGAAATTGCCTTTTTTGTGAGGAAAATGAGCACTACTGAAACACACAAATATAATTAAGGTGACCTGCAGAGCACTAATAAACCGAATAGAAATGATGATATTCACAATAGTTAAAGTACAACATATTACATTGATTTAATAGTTTAAGTACTATGTATTACATGGATTTCTTTTAAAATTACTACATAATAACGTTGAATTTAAATAACCCGGCCCGTTGCTCCCAACCTCTCCCGCATTGGCGAAAATTTAACAATGTTAAAAAAAAGAAAAAAAAAGTTGTGTGAGTCGACTGAGATCGAGTGCTAAACCTCTCAGTCTTGGATCTATGTTCGTAACGACTGCACTACGAAAGCGAGTAGAAAATCTATTGAAAAATAGGTCAATTAAACGAAGCCTGAAAGCTGGCATGTGTTTTATGTTACAATCTGCCAGAAGGCGATCAAATGTAGGGTCCACCTATCACATGTTTTGGGTCATTTCTATATACAAAGAAATCGATGTTTTTTCCAATTTTTGGATATTATGCATGTGAACGGTGTAGGATTCTGAAAATTTAAACTTTATGCGGTCTGTCGAGTATCTTGACATATAATGACTTAATTCGGAAGTTGATTCGCTGAAAAAATTGTGGCCGCCATGTTGAATGATGAAATACTGCAAGGAACTATGTTCGTATAATTGCATTCTCTAAAAACCGGAATGTGTATAAATTTACATGTAATAACGTAATTCGATATTCTCGAAATTCAGCAGAATTAGTGGGAGCGTCCATTAAATGTGTGCGTACTGGTTAGTATTATGTAATAAATTAATAACAGACAAATAGGAAATATTAACAGACAATTTTTTGAAAAGTAGACGTTGTTTATTACTTCCTGGTACCGATAGAGAGAAGTGTCAATACTAAAGTGTGAGAGGGAAAAGTTTTTTCTATCACCTATATGGAGTATGTTTTGAGGAGAGTCGAAAATGGTGGACCAAAAGTAATATTTAGTGTTAGCTGGAGAAAAATAATAACAAATTTACTAAAACATGCTTAAGTGAATAAGCGTAATATAGTGGTGAGTTTAGTAGTCTGTGATGCATGTGGTTATTTTCCTATTCTTTAAAAAGGTACAGGGGAAAAATCGTCTTAACTTTATATATTAGATATTACACACAATCATTTAAGCAAACTACATCAACACTTTAAAATGATATAAATAAAATTTCAGCCATATAAAAGAGCTGGGCACTTAATGTGGTAGCAGCCAAAGAAATTGAGGCGTTTAAACAGTATTTTCTTCATACCTCCAAGATTTTATGAAAGCCATCGGACTTTGAGAGGCGACGTCTTTATCATACGCATCATTATCTTTGTTCTTGTCATAATTGCCGCACAAACCTGAAAAATATTGAAATAAAATGATTGATTAAACTTAGCATAAATAAATGTAAATGAGACTTATTTTGTTACTAAATGCAGAACAGCTGCAGTAGCAGGGTCAGTTGGTAGGAGAAAAATGCTATTTCAAACTCTGGTATTACAGACGAACGAAAATGCTATTTTAAACTAAGTTTGATGAATCAGTGGAAATGCTATTTCAAACTTAGCCTGATGGACCATAGAAAACAAAGAGTATTTTAAAAGTTAGCATGACAGACCAACTAAAACACTCTTTCAAATTTAGTATCGCGAACATATGAAAATGCTTTTTCTAACTTAACATGATAGACAAACGAAAATGCTATTTCAAACTTAAGCATGACAAACCAAGAAAAGTACTATTTCAAACAGCATGACAGATCAATATACAATACGCACAATACAATAAATGTAAATCTGTATGTGTGTATATGTGTGTACCTATTTACTTGCCTCCACACGAGAGCAAAGTTAGACACAAGGTCAGTTTTTAATGTAGGCGGAAATCTATATTCCCATTACCTGTATATTCTTGTTAGCACTCTCTCAGTATTGTTGGTGTCTCAGGTGACAAAATGATGTGATAATGTCTAGGAAGATAGATCCTTGACACTGAACAGATATTATACTTTGATCTTAGCCCAAAAGCTGGATATGATTTACCCGACTCTGCACAAAGACTGGATATGACAGAAGATCGGTTTAGTGCAGAAAGTCCAGTTGCCCTCAAAAAGAGGCACTCTGGATTTGGAAAAAATATAGCCTGGTCTGACCAGTCATCATTCACTGCAACATGTGATAAACCCATCCTTCCTTTTTTGGGAGGAGATAATTCTTAGGAGAATGACTTCTTGAAGCCGAACGGTTTTTGATTCTAGCCTGAAGACCAGATTTTTTTATACTAATGAGCCACTGCTTATCAAGGCCCAAACGCCACTCGAGGATAAAAGTTAATGAGATTGGCAATTTGATGATGAATAATACTATGAGAGGATTGAAAACCATGGGTGAAAAAGACAGGGTTTGATTACTTAAGAGGACGGCTCAAGAAATATTTGTTGACATTGGACTTGAAGACTATTATGTTGTGGTCAGTAGGGAAGAACTCCCATGGTATTGTGTTCTATAGATGGGAAGTTATCGGAAAGAAGCTCCGTTAATGAAAGTTCCGTTTTGTTCTAGGTACACAGAGGGGAAAAATGAATGTTCGTTGCAGTTGTGGTAGCTAGATGGGTACTTGCTGTGAAGGTTTTACATGGAAGGGATCCATAGATTGTAGCTCAATAGAGCACCAACCATGAAAATAAGGGTATAATAGAGAAATTAAAGAGAAGAGATCAATTTTGGATTCTGTCGAGACAGGACAGAGTGCTCTGATTGGCACCTCCCCAAATGTGGCAGCAGTACTTCATCTTGAGATGAATCTGACTTTTATACAAGTAGAGAACTGCACTAAGAGTCAGGTACTTTCTGGAGTGGTAGAATTATAGGCAGCGGTTTGTGATTTTGAAGACCGTAATTATGTTTTCCTCATGAAAGCATTGTATGACACAAGTTCAGTTTAACATGGGGGTTCAGCACTTTGATATTCATAGAGAAGTGGCAAAAATATTACAACTCTGTTAACATTCTCCGACTCGGGAGGTTACCGCAAACGTCAGGGATTAATTCTAACTCTTCCTTTCTGTATAAAGGGGGAAGGACGTATTGCTTAACAGGAATAGATCTATGAAGTTGTACCAGATAAAATTTGTGAGGTATAAGTGTTTCGAAGAGACATCCACGTTTTTTATAGTGGCCATAGTCATGGTCGCCATAAACCCCATGCCTCTAGCGATCTCCTCTCACTAAAAACAAACTTGTTTAATTATATGTTTCGGAATTTTTGAGATGAGAATTGATAATTTGTATTATTTTGACTACTATTCTCATCTTAGATGTTATTCTCACAACGTTTCGGCCGATATAACTTCTGAACTTCTTTAGGTGCATCTTGTCGAACTTGGAAATAATTATGTAGAACTTGGGAATGTATACAAAGTTTTGAATTTAACCCTTTATTTAATCCATTGATTGTTTTCATTCTGTCAAGTGTTCAGTTCAAAATTCTGTATAGATTTCCCAAGTTCAACATAAAAATGCCTGTGTTCGACAAGATGCACTTGAAGAAAGTCGGCAGTTGCATCGGCCGGAACGTTGTGAGAATAACATCCAAATTGGTTCATTATGTCCCGACTATTTTGAAGTGTCTCGGTCGAAGTTTGGTCCACTTCTCAGCATTACTCAAAACTGACATTGCATCACACATAAATCCCACAAAAGATGCCATGGAATGGAATGGCAATTTTATCTCCTATTAACAGACACAATCATAGATTGGAGTCAATTTCTGTATATGCATACATAGCTCACTTATGATGACCAATTATTGTGGAGCAAAATCGTTTTCAATGTTGAAGAGAATCAAGAATAAAATGAAAATAAACACATCACTCAATACGGGCCGTATATATATATATATATATATATATATATATATATATATATATATATATATAGAGAGAGAGAGAGAGAGAGAGAGAGAGGGGTAGATAGATAGATATATAGATAATGCCATTAATAAAAAATCTATACGATTTTTATAAAGTACGAACCTTTAAATACCATGTGTCAAAACTTGAGCTATATCGGATTACTAGTTTACAAATTACAGTTATTTAAGTGAAGCTATTTTTGCAAATTTCCAAAACAATGAAAAATTTGAATTTCGTGTGTTGATAAAACATTGTTTACTAATAGGAAAACGTTAAAGCAAACCAATGGTTTGATAGGTATTATTCAGACTCTCTTCTGTCGAATACAAAGGTTAAAAGGTGGTTGCTGACTATAAACACGGTCGTACAGACACAAAAATCGCTGAACGCTCAGGTTGCCCAAATTCGACAGTTGTCCCAGAAAACATAAAAACGTTCACAAACTCATTTAGGCCGATCGTAAATTGAAGTTGTATGAGATAGCAGAGGAGGTGAAGATATCAGAAGGCAGTGTATTCACCCGTTTGCATGAACATTTGTCAATGAGAAAGCTGTGTTCAAAGTGAATGCCGCCTTTGCCCATAGTCGATCAAAAACAGCAACATGTCAATGATTCACAGCATTGTTTTCAACTGTTTCAACACAACAAAAAAAGTTTTTGCATCAATATATGAGAATGGATGAAACATGGACCCACCACTTTACTGTGGAGTAAAGTCGGCAGTTATCTGAGTGGACAGCGGCAGGTGAAAGCCGTTCAAAGTGATTAAAGTCGTAAACACAAGCAAGGTTTTGGTATCCGTATTTTTTGGATGTGTATTGTGAAAAGTATTTTGTTTCGATATCCTTGAAAAAGGAAGCACTATCAATAGCGAATATTATAAAGCATTTTTGGTGCATTTGAAGGAAGAAATGGCCAAAAAATGGCCAAAAATTAAGAAGAAACAAGTGTTCAAACATCAAGACAAAGCATCGTGTTACAAGTCGATCGCAACGATGGTAAAACTACATGAATTTCACTTTGAATTGTTCTGCACCCACCCTATTCTCAATATCTGACCCCCAGTGACTACTAGCTGTTCGTAAACCTCAAAAGAATCCTTCAGAGAAACGATTTGGCTCCAAGGAAGAAATGATATCAGAAACTGCGGCGTATTTTGAGGCAAAAAAAAGAAATCGTTCTACACAAAGGCTTCGAATTGTTAGAGAAGCGTTAGAATCAGTGTATCACCCCAGAAGGATACTATGTTGATGAATAAAGTTGAATTTTGCATAAAAGTTGTTGTTATATTAGTTAGGACCGGGACTTATTGAGTGGTGTTTTACCTTGAGACAAGACGAACTAAAATAATTTGACATTGAGTTTTGAACATTTTCTTCCATGCTAATTATAGTAGGGTGGGGCATAATGGATCAGTGGGGCATAATAGGTCAACTCATAGATTTCTTTTATTTTCTGCCAACCCAAAGTATTAATAGTTGATGCAATACCGACTTTAAGTTGCACCATCCTTAGCAATGTCTAAATCTGTAAAGCACTTTTCCTATGCCCTTTTTCCTGGAGTAACCAGCTTTGGAAAGTGCAATTGGTTGACTTGCTGAATTTTTGTTGATAAAGTTGTCTCATCTCCTACTTCTGAAAAAAAAAACTTTAACTTGGAAAGCACAAACAACAAGTAAGATAGTAGATTCTATTTAAGTGTTATAAAGTTTGATTTGAGACATTACCGATAGATTTATAAAAAATCAATTACTTTCCAAGGTGCGGCATGATGGGTCACCTCAGATCTTTAGTGGTGGGGACACTGATTCGACTCCCAGTAGGCAAGAATAGTCAGTAATTTGAATATTTTTGTACTTATAAGCTTGTGTTTATGACATTTGTGTGCTATATTCAGAAGATGTGGAATGATAGGAAGGATTGTCTAGGTGAAATACATGTTGTTTAAGAGAGCTTGTGTTTATGACATTTGTGTGCTATATTTCGTCTAGTCTATATTATATGGGGATCTCCTATATTTTTCTTGTTATAGTAGTGGTAGTTACAAATATAAAGCTCTCCAAGTAAGTATTGCTGTTATGTTGTATATTGGAACTGCTTATCACCTTTTGTTTTGACAAAATAGATTTTTTTTATTGAAGGGACACAATGGTGACCAATTATGCCCCACCACCTAAAGAATTTTACCAATTTTCACACAGTTGGCTAGAACCCTATTATATTTTTACACAATGTGATAAGATTTCAGAAAACAACCCCAAAATGGACTTATTATACATGTGTTGCACATTTACTCCCAAAAAGCACTTGCTTTTCATATGTATTAATATAACATTTTCCTTCGTCCTTCAAAATTCTCCAAAATCGACCTTTTGTGGCCCACCCCACCCTAATTGACCCTTATTATACTTCATAGTTTTTCTGTTATTTACTTTTAACATAGTAAAAGGCAAATATATGTACCATTTGAATAAAGGTGTTATTTTTTTAACACCACATGTGCTCGACTGAATAAAACTGGATTTGATCATGAGTAATCCATTTTTAAATTAATCAATTTCTAAAAAAGAAAAAGGCGTGAATATTATGGAAAACATTTTGAAAATTTGTTTTAATTTAAAGAATTGTTAAGAACTGTGGTGGGTAGATGGAATGATCGAACATGAAAAAGTTACTAGCTTGTATAAGCTACTCACTTTCTTTCTTTATTCGTTCAGCTTACTCTTTCCTCTTTTTTCTTTTCACTTCTTCCTCTGTTCGTGTCGAGTGGAAAGGGGATATATTCAAATCAATTTTTCACTTTGTCATTCGCAAGTGCAGCAGGATATCCCGAAATAAAAACATTTAACTAACATGTAAATGCGAACTCAAGATTTTTGAACCAGTGAGAAGGATTACCATTCATTTGAAACGGATTCTCTTTGTAAGCCTGCATGAACTATCTTATTCCAATACAAGCAGTCACACAATAATTAAGAAGAGTCGTACTTCTGCAGTTTACGAACCGTGCTATATTTTAGATTAGAGTTCAAGTTAAATTAAATTTTTACGGTATCTTTTGTTTATTAAATTGTTAGGTGAAAGTACAGAATGGTTAACAAAGTCCCCCTTTCCATGTTAAGAATGTGTTTCTAAATAATAACTTTATTATTTCAGCACGATCCGTAAACTGCAGAAGTACCAAAAGAGTTCTTCTGGCTGACACACCCATGTGTCGATACTCTGTGAAGATGATAAAAACAACAACAATAACATCAACAAGCATCTTACGATAAAGGTAAAGCTGTACACACACAACTCTGAATAAACACATACTTATTTCTAATGTCGTGCTTTCTTCTCAAGATGTGACTTTTAAACTTTCTAGGGAAGGTGGATTATCTTATTCATGCCCGACCTTCTCTTCATATCATTCACTTGTGAGTCTCGGCCTTTTGGTCGAGATCAAAGTGTAGTATCTGTTCCGATGGATACTGCACCCTATAGACTGGTATTGTCTTGGCCTTCGGGGCTTGATTTACGCCGGTCTATGGGATTGTCCTGTGCAGTTCTAGGAGGTCCACCCTCCCAGGCTTTGCCTCCCCTCTTTGGGGAGGAGTAAGTTAATTGCTTACTGCTTGAGGCGCCCCTACCGGGGAATGCCGACGGGGCTGCCCAGGCAATTTTTGATGGTCAGAGTGCTCACCTCTCGGGCGCTGGCTTTTCAACCCCCACTTTCCGCCCCGACCTTGGGTCACATCTTACTTGTGGGAGTAGGATAAAAACTGGCCTTGTGCCTAACTCCTGGAGAGGAGTAAATTACTCTCATTTACTTGTGATGCTCGGCCTTTTGGTCGAGATCAAAGTGTAGTATCTGTTCCGATGGATACTGCACCCTATAGACTGGTATTGTCTTGGCCTTTGGGGCTTGATTTACGCCGGTCTATGGGATTGTCCTGCGCAGTTCTAGGAGGTCCACCCTCCCAGGCTTTGCCTCCCCTCTTTGGGGAGGAGTAAGTTTATTGCTTACTGCCTGAGGCGCCCCTACCGGGGAATGCCGACGGGGCTGCCCAGGCAATTTTTGATTGTCAGAGTGCTCACCTCTCGGGCGCTGGCTTTTCAACCCCCACTTTCTGACCCGAGCTTGGGTCACATCTTACTTGTGGGAGTAGGATAAAAACTGGCCTTGTGCCTAACTCCTGGAGAGGAGTAAATTACTCATTCTCTTGGCCTTTTGGCTAAGATCAAAGTGTAGTATCTGTTCCGATGGATACTGCACGCCTGTCCTGTGAAGTTCTAGGAGGTCCACCCTCCCAGGCTTCGCCTCCCCTCTTTGGGGAGGAGTAAGTTTATTGCTTACTGTCTGAGGCGCCCCTACCGAGGAATGCCGACGGGGCTGCCCAGGCAATTTTTAAATGGCCAGAGTGCTCACCTCTCGAGCGCTGGCTTTTAACCCCACTTACTCGACCCAAGCTGTGGTCACATCTTACTTGTGGGAGTAAGATAAAACTGGCCTTGTGCCTAACTCCGCGAGGAGTAAATAAATATCCATTCTCTTGGCCTTTTGGCTAAGATCAAAGTGTAGTATCTGTTCTCAGTTGCTACATTTTCATTTTTCCAAAAGACGAGCGACCGGCTACCGGGCCTTTGGCCAGGTTTAAAGCCTTTTCACCCTCTGACCAGCCCCCTCTTGGGGCTTTTGTCTCTTCTGCCCCCTCTTGGGGCTTTCTTTCTTGTCGCCCCTCTTGGGCCATTAATTTTTTACTTTTTTGTTCTTTTTTAGCGTCTGTCTGTTGATCCAACTTAAACAGCTGGCAGGTTTTGGGGAGACTCAGGTGTCTTTTTTAAGGCGACGGTCTCCCTGACTCCGAATCGGCGGGTTGTGGTCGCAGACAGACCCAGATTTATTGATGGAGACCACCCCGGTCTCAACAGCTAGTGCTGTCTCCCCGATAGACAGCAGGAGGGGTGTGGCCGCGAAGGGCACCCCTGTGTTCGTGGCGGGTTCGGGGAGTGTCGTGTCGTGCGACACTCCAGTCCGGTCGGTGGGTGGCACACCCGAGTGCCCCCAAAGAGGTGTGGCCACGCAGGGCACCTCTAGAGCATCTAGTGTCCTAAGCACTATGCCCGGTATATCTGTCAGTGCCGTCCCCAGCACTGTAGGTAGATCAGGGTCTACCGCCTTAGGTGGCAGCTCTGCTAGCACTCACGCTGCTGTCCCCGGCAGTGAAGTTAGCCCGGATCTGAGAGGTGATCTGGATCGGTGGGATAGACTCCCCACTGTACCTACTTCTCGACGGGCTTTAACTGTCAGCCCGCCTGCTCGTAGGAGGAAAAGTCTCCTACCTGCAGGATTAAGAGCATCCAAGTCAGTGGAGCTCTACAGGGAAAGAGCCACCGACCCAGATCAGGCAGCAGCCGAAGACGACGAGCGGGACTCTGCTCAGATGCAGATCGCTGCTCTACACTTTGAGCTGTTTGGAGAAACTGTCACCGACAACGACAGCGACAGTGGCAGCGACGGTGGCGGCAGATTCCTGATGGATGTCTCCTCCCAGAGACCGGCAAGGCCCAGTACGTGGCAATCCAGGCCGAGGAAGATGGGGGTCGCTAGAACTGACCGAAAGTCTGGGGCAGTTGGCGTGGCTGGAAGGGCTCAGCAAGGGACTAAAGTGGCCACTCCCAAAGTCTCCACACCATCAGCTTCACCTAAGGAGTGGCCGTCCCTCTCTTCAACCCCAGCTGAGGAAACCAGAGTTTGGCATATCCCTCCCGGGCAAAAGACGCCGCCGGCAACACCATCAACGTCGGCGGCAACTACATCTCCTGTCCTGTCACCAAGTAAGGACAAGTGGGGGCCCCAGTCCCAGCTTAGCCCTTTGGACTACCGTCGGTTGTTTGAAACCAAGTACAAGCAGCTGACCGACGGTAGTACCATCAAAGCAGAGCCCGGAGCGGTGGACCGGCTGGCGAAACGAATTGTCTCGTTAGTCACCATCGACTCCAAGACCAAGGGGTTGGCTGGGGTCACCCCAGAAAGAATGGCGGACCTTCTCTTTGACCTAAAGGTGCCAGCATCTTACCTGTGCAAGAGAGGGTTCGCCACCTGGGACATCTTGGTCCCATCTGAACAAGATGCGGAGAAAGTGGCCAGGTCCGACCTGAGGCATAAAAATTTAATCCTCAGGCCGGAGTACTTGAGCAGGCGAAGGACTATAGTAAGAGTCCTTGGCGTCCCCTGCTTTATAGACTCAGAGCAGCTTGGTGCCGTTCTGAGTCAGTATGGGGACGTCGAAGCCATTATCCCGGTCCGTGGTCCCCGTAACCTGATGGTAGGGGACTACCAAATTAAAATGAGATTGGACCGGGACGGCTTTAACAACATCCCGCCCCTGCTCAGGTGCGACACCTGGTCGCTGTCAATTATAGTAGAGGGCAGGAGGCCACATTGTTGGTTCTGTGAACAGAAGGGGCATATGGCAAAGAATTGTCCAAAAAAGATGCCAATCAAGAAGACCCCTTCTGTCGCAGTCCCGGGAGGAGTTCCAGCAACGCCAGCAGCTCCTCCACCAGCGACCGGAGGAGGCAAAGACACCGATGATGAGGGCTTTAGCAAGGTCGTCAAAAAAGGAGGACCTGGCTCGAGACCTCAGAAGACCTCCTCCAAACCGGTGCAGCCCCCTGATGTACAAGGGATGCGGGGTCCCCAGAGCTCGTCGCACGAAGACATGCCCACCAAGGAGCTGCAACAACCCACATCTGTCCCGGCAACGGCCATCAAAAGGAAGCAGCAGGTCCCCTTATCTACTATATCATCATCTGAGTCGGAAGGGGATAAAATGGAGGAAGATGCTGTGACAGAGAGCCAAGAAACGTGTAAAGAAAGGAAGAAGGCGACACGTAAAGCGAAAAAAGCAAAAGAGGCTGGGCCCCAAACCCCTGCCCCAAAGCCTGAAGAGATGACCATCTCTTCTGCTCAGTCCCCCGAAACCCCCAAACCAAAACCCACTACTGAGCAGAAATCCCCCTCCCCCACTGAAACCCCCCCAGCTGGCTCCCGCTCTCTGTCTCAGAAAAAAGAGCCGGAGCCCTCTAAAACTCCAAAACCGGCAAAAACGCGCCGATCTGCGTCTCCCTCTCCAAAGAGAGACAGGAAAACGAAAGGATTCCCCTTCCTACCAGGGGACCTGATCTGTGATGTAGACATACATCATGCCGTTGCCGAGTTAAACACCCGTCAGCGTGGTGCCATCCGACCGCTGCAGCTCGTAACTCAGGTGCAGGGATCTGATGTTTCAAATCCTAAGACCTTCCCAGACGCCCCCTTGCTGATAACCTTCGTGCGTAATGTGAAGGCAGGACGCACGAGGGCTATGTGGAGGATGCTGGATGCTGCCAAGGGGGCTATCCCTGGCCTGAGTTTGGTGGAGGAGGGGCACGACTCCCTCAAAGATCTGGGAGACAAATGTGAAGGGAGGGTCCCCCTTTACGTCCACCCCTCATTTTATAGGGCCCTAAAGCTAACCTTCCCTCTGGATGTCGGGGGCATTTCCCGAGACGGCCGTGCGTCGTCAGAATTGCTAACTAGCAATATCGGGCATGCCTGCGGCATCCTATCTGAAAAGGACTTCAGGCCGGTGGTTGACACTGACTAGTGTAATGGCCACGAACTTAATTTTAGGAAGTTTGAACGCAAGGGGCTTGAGATCCTTAAGCAAGGCAGCCCGCATACTGGGGGATCTCAAGTCTTTTGACATAGATGTGGCTGCGGTACAGGAAACTCACTATGTTTCGATTGAGGATCACCGACTGCTGTCGGAACATTTCGATGTTTTTTCAGCATTCGGTGACCTTCAGGCTCGGGGAGTTTCTCTGTTAGTTAGACGCGCCCTGTTAGCAAGGGTAAACGTTGTTCACGCGGATGCTGATGGCAGACTGGTCGTGGCTGATGTTGCCGTTAACAATGCCAGATTTCGAATCGTCGCGGTTTATGCGCCCAATACCATTCGGGAGAGGGTTTCCTTTTTCCGGGGGTTGGAGGGGTTCCTCGGTGGTTCGGAGCGGTTAATTTTACTGGGAGATTGGAATGCCATCCTTGATCCCAAGATAGATAAGGTGGGTGGGCCTAGAGGGTCGGATGGGTGTGAGACAAGTCTGTCTGATCTGATGGCACAATGCGATCTGGTCGACAGATTTCGTGTCGATCACCCGGGGCGGGAGTGGTGGACGTGGCTTTCTAGTAGGCCTTCCGCTCCAAGTACTTACTTGGATCGGTTGTTAGTCAGAAGAGGCAACGTAGACTATATCTCTTGCCCCACGTTCCACTGGTTAGGCCATTCTGACCACAAATTACTTGTGGCCAGTCTGGAATTAGCCCCTAAGACTCACAAGTTAGCTGGGTACTGGAAGTTAAATACCTCCTTACTGGAGATACGTGACTTCCGGGAACAGCTGACTCTTAACTTTCAAAAGGGATTAGTGGGGGCGGTAACCGGGAGTAAGTGGTGGGTTAACGCCAAAGTTGGCATTAGGCGCTTTTCTGTACAGTATAGCCAACGCCTCGCATTAAATAAGGCGGAAGCAGAAAAGCGTTTAGAAACTAAGTTGGCCCGGGCGGTGGCTGGGGGGGATTCCCTAGGCATAGAACTAGCTAAGGGGGACCTGAAACGTGCGGCTAACGTACGGTATGAGGGTCGAGTAGTTAGATCTAGGCTAAATAGAGTGTCCAACGAAGCCGTGAATGTCGACGCTGTTGAGCGTAAAGCTCCACTCTGTCGCAACTCGGTTGGTCTGATTCGTGAGGTTCAACACCCGGAAGGACACACCCTTGTGTCGACTCGGGAGATTTGCAGAGGGTTTCGTGAACATTTCGAGGAACGCTTCACCCAACTGTCCAGACTCCGCGTCGAGGAGTTTGGCAACTATTTAGCTGACTCGCCCCGCCTGGAGGCGGCCCGAGCGGCTAGTTGTGATGGGCACGTTACGGAATGTGAGGTCATGGCTGCTTTGAAGCAGGTCGGCTATGACAAATCTCCGGGACTTGATGGTTTGCCCTATGAATTGTTCTTGAGGCTGTCGCACATCTTCGTACCTATTCTGGTCAATGTGTTCAATCACTGGTTTGCACAGGGTACTATCCCTGGTCAAGTTACCAGGGGTGTGATCACATTGCTCCAGAAAAAGGGCACAGATGGTGGGGGTTTAGATGATTATAGGCCCATAACTCTGTTAAACACAGATTTAAAGATTTTGGCCAAAGTTCTTGCAAATCGGTTGCAGGTTGTTATCGGTGAGTTGGTCGAACCTGATCAGAATTATGCTGTGAAGGGGAGATCGATTCAGAACAATCTGCATCTGATACGCACGATCATAGAGGGATTAGAAGACGACACGGAAGCCGCGCTGATCAATTTAGATCAGTCCAAAGCTTTTGACAGGGTCGACCATCGGTTCCTGGGATCTGTTTTAGAGGCCGCCGGTTTTACACCGGACTTCCGCAGATGGATCTCCATTTTGTATCGCGGGCCGACGGCAGTGGTGCAGGTGAACGGGATGCGATCGGAGTCTTTCGCCGTCTCTCGGTCGGTACGTCAGGGGTGTCCGCTGTCTCCCCTGCTTTACGTCCTTGCCTTGGAGCCTTTTCTCCGCAGGCTTAGGATGGGGGAGGCTGGACTGGCCCTACGCGGTATTGCTCTTCCTGGCGGTGCGCGAGCCAGGGTTTCCGCGTTTGCCGATGATGTCACCGTGTGCGTGTCGAGCTTTCGAGACATTTTCGCGGTGATTAAGGCACTCAAAAGGTACGAAGATGTTACAGGGGCCGTAGTCAACCTTAGCAAATCCAACGGCCTAAGGTTGGCTGCCTGGAGTGGCACGGCTGCGCTACCGGGCCTTTTCAACTGGACAAATGGCCCGGTTCGGATCCTCGGCGTATGGTTCGGACCGGGTCTCCAGCTTGACAAGAACTGGTCGGAAGTACAGTCAAAGGTCGAAGCGTCTGTGAGGATTTGGCTTCGAAGGGGGCTTTCCCTTAAAGGACGAGCTGAGGCGTGCGCTACTTACGTCTTTCCGCTCATCCTTTACCGATTGGCTGTACTACCTCTGCCTGCGGACCGCCTGGCGGCTTTGACGCGTCTGCTTTTCTCGCTTTTGTGGGAAAAGAAGAAGCTGCTAGTCCGTAGACAGATCTGTACTCAACGTCCTGATGTGGGGGGCTTGGGAATGCCCGACTTGGCGAGCCATATGCATGCCGAGAGGTTAACATTCCTGAGTCGAACTTTGACGGAGGAGTCTGCGTGGGGCCCTGCGGTTGGGAACGCTTTTCCCAACCTCATCCCTGACCACTTGGCCGAATGCCGTCGTAAGCCAAGGGGTCAACCGCAGTTCTTCCACGAATGCCGAGCTGCGCTCAGAGTGCTGCCGGGGTCCAGTGACCTCGCCCGGTCTAGAAAGGCACTATATCGGGAATTAGTGGAGGGGACCGCTTCGGATCCATTTGGGGGGCGACTTGGATTGTCAGAGGAGGAGGCTCGCTCTCAATAGAATTGGGCGCCAGGCCGGAGCCATCTCAATAATACTGAGTTCTCTCTGACCTGGCGATTGGCTCGAAATGTGGTACCCCTCAATGGCATACGCTTCAATATTGGTCTTGTTATGGACCCCTTTTGCCCGCGTTGCGAGGACGATGAAATCGAAACGGCTGAGCACGCCTTTTTCACCTGCTCCAAACTTCGCGAATATTGGACGTATGTCAACGAGGTGACGGCTCGCATCACCCCCGAGCGGGTGACGTGCCTGGATTTAGCATCCGTTGTCTTCAACATGGACCCCTTGTGGCCCAGGGAGAAACGTATGGTTTTGCTCGCGATTTTAGCCGTAGCTAGACTCGTTGTGTATTCTTCACGATTAGAAATAGGGCGTGGGGGGGGCGCCGCTTTCTCATCATCATTTGATTTTGTATTTTAAACACCAGCTTAAAATCAAAATCAAATCTGATAGAAAGAGGTTGCCCACCTCACTATTTACAAGTAGGTGGATACACACCGCTAGTTTATGCGCGTTCACGCGGAATAAATTTGAGTTCGTGTTCCCTGCCTAGGCATGGCACACGCCGACCTTAGGTCCTTTTATTGAAACTCTTTTGACCATCCAATTTTTTGGATTAGTCCCTCTTAGCTAGTAGTATAAATGAGCTCTCTGTCCCCATCTTTATTTTAGGTGTCAGAACTCTTCCAGGATGCCCACTCCCAGATTTATTTTTGTGTCCCTGACCCGCCCTAATAGTACTTTTCCTGGAGGACACCGCACATCCCGAAAAACCCATCCCACCATTTCTTTTAACCCCCATAGAAACACCCATTCCCACCTAGGGACTGACTTTCTTGCTTTTGGTTTTTACCGGAAGACAGCGAGCAGTTCATACCTTAGTTAGGATGGGGGGTTCCTACTAACTTACCATAATTAGCATTTTCTTTTGTTCTTTATTTTGCATCATCCCATTTCTTTTTATTTATTTTTGGGGGATTTTTTTAAGGCTTAGTTTTTGTTCTCCCATTCCCATCATTACATATTGTAAATATATTTTTGTAAATAAAAATCATCAAAACACCCGGGGATATTTTAAGTAGCTTAAGTCCATAGAGTGAATGTGGTATTGTGGTGACTGAAGCTAGTTTCTAGGGCTTAGACCAGGTGGACGACCCCCGACCCCCATTTTCCCCCCCATACCCCTTTTTGGCCATGTGCCACACTTTTTAAAAATTATATTGTATTTTACTTTTGTAATTTTTTTGAAGTAAATAAAATCATTCACTTGTGAGTCTCGGCCTTTTGGTCGAGATCAAAGTGTAGTATCTGTTCCGATGGATACTGCACCCTATAGACTGGTATTGTCTTGGCCTTCGGGGCTTGATTTACGCCGGTCTATGGGTCTGTCCTGTGCAGTTCTAGGAGGTCCACCCTCCCAGGCTTCGCCTCCCCTCTTTGGGGAGGAGTAAGTTTATTGCTTACTGCCTGAGGCGCCCTTACCGGGGAATGCCGACGGGGCTGCCCAGGCAATTTTTGATGGTCAGAGTGCTCACCTCTCGGGCGCTGGCTTTTCAACCCCCACTTTCCGACCCGACCTTGGGTCACATCTTACTTGTGGGAGTAGGATAAAACTGGCCTTGTGCCTAACTCCTGGAGAGGAGTAAATAATATCATTCACTTGTGAGTCTCGGCCTTTTGGTCGAGATCAAAGTGTAGTATCTGTTCCGATGGATACTGCACCCTATAGACTGGTATTGTCTTGGCCTTCGGGGCTTGATTTACGCCGGTCTATGGGATTGTCCTGTGCAGTTCTAGGAGGTCCACCCTCCCAGGCTTTGCCTCCCCTCTTTGGGGAGGAGTAAGTTAATTGCTTACTGCTTGAGGCGCCCCTACCGGGGAATGCCGACGGGGCTGCCCAGGCAATTTTTGATGGTCAGAGTGCTCACCTCTCGGACGCTGGCTTTTCAACCCCCACTTTCCGCCCCGACCTTGGGTCACATCTTACTTGTGGGAGTAGGATAAAAACTGGCCTTGTGCCTAACTCCTGGAGAGGAGTAAATAATATCATTCACTTGTGATGCTCGGCCTTTTGGTCGAGATCAAAGTGTAGTATCTGTTCCGATGGATACTGCACCCTATAGACTGGTATTGTCTTGGCCTTTGGGGCTTGATTTACGCCGGTCTATGGGATTGTCCTGCGCAGTTCTAGGAGGTCCACCCTCCCAGGCTTTGCCTCCCCTCTTTGGGGAGGAGTAAGTTTATTGCTTACTGCCTGAGGCGCCCCTACCGGGGAATGCCGACGGGGCTGCCCAGGCAATTTTTGATTGTCAGAGTGCTCACCTCTCGGGCGCTGGCTTTTCAACCCCCACTTTCTGACCCGAGCTTGGGTCACATCTTACTTGTGGGAGTAGGATAAAAACTGGCCTTGTGCCTAACTCCTGGAGAGGAGTAAATTACTCATTCTCTTGGCCTTTTGGCTAAGATCAAAGTGTAGTATCTGTTCCGATGGATACTGCACGCCTGTCCTGTGAAGTTCTAGGAGGTCCACCCTCCCAGGCTTCGCCTCCCCTCTTTGGGGAGGAGTAAGTTTATTGCTTACTGTCTGAGGCGCCCCTACCGAGGAATGCCGACGGGGCTGCCCAGGCAATTTTTAAATGGCCAGAGTGCTCACCTCTCGAGCGCTGGCTTTTAACCCCACTTACTCGACCCAAGCTGTGGTCACATCTTACTTGTGGGAGTAAGATAAAACTGGCCTTGTGCCTAACTCCGCGAGGAGTAAATAAATATCCATTCTCTTGGCCTTTTGGTCGAGATCAAAGTGTAGTATCTGTTCCGATGGATACTGCACGCCTGTCCTGTGCAGTTTTAGGTCTACCCTCCCAGGCTTTGCCTCCCCTCTTTGGGGAGGAGTAAGTTTATTGCTTACTGTCTGAGACGCCCCTACCGGGGAATGCCGACGGGGCTGCCCAGGCAATTTTTAAATAGCCAGAGTGCTCACCTCTCGAGCGCTGGCTTTTCAAAACCCACTTTCTCGACCCTTGGGTCACATCTTACTTGTGGGAGTAAGATAAAACTGGCCTTGTGCCTAACTCCTGGGGAGGAGTAAATAAATCCATTCTGTTACACACATAATACATCTTCTCACTCACAAACTCAACAAAGCACAACCAAATACATGAACAAACTCTCACTTTCAATTCTCTTTGATATATGCGTATATATCCTCGTGTGCAACTCACTCTAAATAAATATTAGTTTATTAATGTTAAATATGTTTTCCCCTTTTTCTATCCTTGCACAATACATTCTATTTCTTTTGTGTTTCAGAATATTATTTCCTTTGCAGTGTTTCTCTCTACCAATCTCTAAAAAGTATTACCCGTAGCATTTCGTTAAAGTGGGTAGATAGCTGTCTTTTCTTTCTGCGCAAAATGGGTGAATAATCAACTATCTCATACCTTCACAGGACGACAAACATGAACACCTTTAAAATAAGAACTAACAAACCTTTAGTGTGTTTGATATCACTGGGGGATCCAAGTATTTGAACATTCAAATGTTGTTTTTTAATACCAACATTTATAATCACGGTCGTTCCAGTTGGGAAGATCACCTAAAAAGTAATAAAATGATTATACATAATAAAAAAGATTATACTCTTATTTTTAAGGCTAAAATCGACTCGAGGATATAGTTAATAAGATGGATAAATTATTAGTTAAATGATGACGAATATTATGAGAGGATTGAAAATAATGAGTTGACTTTTTTTTTACTAAGGAGGCACTACTGATCCAGCCTAAAAACACACGGGCATAATGGCTTGACAGTTTAATGACGATAAATATTATGAGAGGATTGAAAATATTTACATACTACCCACTCAAAATAACAACCAACCCCAGAAAAAAGCAATTATTCCCCCTTTATCAAACAACATCATACATGGTATATGAGGTCTAAGGGACAAAATAGGGAGGAAGTGAGAGTTACGAGGCTGCTTAAAGTAAAAGTATATATATATAATGAAAAACGAAAAAAACGAAAACCGAAATTTTTTGATATGTCCATCGACGTTTCGTTTTTGTTCTTCAATGAATTTCTCAGAATGACTGATGTGAAGAAAAACATAGAAGTTAAAATTTGAAATACGTGGTGCGTCTATGACATGGAAAGAATGTTGTTTTAGATCCAGACTAGCTATTTTTACACCACATTCCCAACACAAGTTTGTAGCTTCTTGTTAACATCTATATTATATATATAAAAAACAAATAAACATTAATTCCATTTCATAGACGCACCGCCTATTTCAAATTTTAACTTTTTTTTTTCACATAAGTTATTTTGAATGGTTAAGATGAAACGTTGATGGACATATAAACAATTTTCGGTTTTCCGTTTTTCATTATTTTGGATTATTAATTCTATAACTATTACACACGCATATATATATATATATATATATATATATTCATTGGACACTATACATTATTTTGATCATCCATTGGTACCTTCAGTTTCATGGTAACACTATAATGATAGTGTAACTGATGAACCGGTTACATTTGGTATCTTTAACGCTGCGTGAAACCGAAGGTACCAATGGATGATCAAAATAATGTATAGTGTCTAGTGAACAAAAATATATATGCTCTTGCACAAGTAATTGCGCACTCTTGTTATTTCTCTTACAACATTGTATTACACTATATATATATATATATATATATATATACATACACACGTATTATACGTTTTGTATCTTATATACATAGGTTTGATAAATGCCATTTAAACTTTCATAAAATTATCTTATTGTATTCCAATTTTCAATTATTTATCTGCCTTTTTCTTCAGATTTAATTTGACATGACATATTAATAAATACCAGATAAAGTATTAAACTTATTACTAAATATTTAAGATAAGGTTCATTCCTATTACATATTCTGTGATATTGTTAAGTATTTATATATACTAGCAGAACTCGTGGAAATTCCACGGTGTTTTCTACAGAATTCTGTATAATATTTATTAATAATAATATTGCTTTTGAAATAATAAATGTCTGTCAGGATCAATACTATTAAGAAAAAAAATTACTCTTTGTTCTCACGTAAAAATAATTGTCATTTTCAGCTAAATATTATTTACATAAATAAAACGATTATGTCTCTTCTTTGTTTATTTATTTAAAATTGTAGTAATTTAATTCTTTTTAAAGGAGTAAATATCCATCTGCCGTAAAAATAATTGTCCACTAAATATTCTTCAAAGCGATAAAACGAATGTCGCTTTTTGAAATACAGGGTGATTCATAAGTCACTTAGCTATTTAAAATGATTACCATATGAAGCACAAACATACTATGAACTTTTGATGATTGTTATCTTACTCTCTAATTACTGCTATTTGTTATTTCAAATTTGTTCGTTTATATATTTGTTTCTATATATATTTATTTTTATTTGTTTGTTAAAATTAATTAATCAAATATGCTACAAATAGTCGTAAATTCCTTGCAAAAAAGAATGGAGCTATGCATGCAGAACGAAGGTGGAAATTTTGAAAGTTTGCTGTAATGTTAAACTCCCATAAATGAATTTGTTGAATAAGCTTTCTATTTTGTATTACCGTATTCTTTAACTTTAGAATTTCAAAAATAAATAGCTAAGTGATTTATGAATCACCCTGTATGTTTATTTAAACTTGTACTGTTTTAGTCGACTTGATGGCATAATTTGATTTTGGAACAATTCATTTTAAAATGGGTAAAGTCGGAATTGTTTAGCAACATCAGATTAATCACCAATCACCATCTTTGCTGATCGGACGATCTCATTTTTTTAAACGGGCATGAGCGGTGATAACATAGTACAAACATGACACGTCTGAGCATAGTAGTTGTAGATTAGAAGTTGAAATGGGAATTTTTGAGTAAAATTAGAGATTTACAAAGACATAATAAATAAATAAATAAACAAATAATGAGATCGCAATAAACTCACCTTATATCGTATTCCACCACCGATACGTCTGACTTCGGTACCATCTGTAAAATCTGTCCCATTTTTCAAATACGCTCTCATTACAAATGGAACCCATGTGTTTTCCTTTTGACGGCATTGATCAAAAATAACCACATCTTCTCCAGACCTGACTGCAACGGCGCAATTACAAGAAGCCTTTCCTACGCATTTGCGAGCAAATGTTCGAACCTATTAAAATAGAGGAATTAGTGGTTTTATAATGATGTACAGTGAACCTATTCACCCTGCAACGTTTTAAAATTGTCCGTACGCACGTGGCTCCAAACAGCATTTCAAGTAAAATAAATGAATACTGAAATGTTTAATCTTAACCCAACCAAAAGTGCTTTCACTTAAATACAAAGTTGTGTGTGGCGAGCCTTTGGTATTTCTCAAAGATTATAAACACGCGACAAAATTCCCAAATTAAGCCAACAGAATTTTAGAGGTCAGAGTATTCTCTGTATTCTACGGTGTCTTACTTCAAACTCTGCACTCGGTGCAACCATCCACCTTTATCGCTTCACTTCACCAACCCTATGGCGTCTCTCTTCAAAGAAAACTTACGTATCCTTTCTTGCACTTCCGTTTTGATCAAACCTATGCTATACTCTTTTCACAGAGACTACTATCAAGGCTTTTCATACATACATGCTTCTATAGATAGTCACACATACGTCCTACTATAGACAGGCCCACTTATGTCCTGCTAGCAGTACTCACATATCACATCCACCCAAAATTTTTTATCATAGCAAAAATTTCACCTAAGAACATTTTCTTACTTTTTTCCAAGATCATATATGAATTTTATACATATATATATATATATATATATATATATTTATTTATTTATTTTGGTACAGAAAAATTAGTACAACATTCGTACCGTCGGTTTCAAAAGAGAGCCAGATGGGTAAGACCTTCCGTGCTTGAAACCGACGGTACGAATGTTCTACTAATTTTTCTGTACCAAAATAAATAAATATTATACTCTTAATTTTTAACTTTAATTCTTAATTAATCGAGCACTCTGCTGGGATTTTTCCTACCATTTTACAAAGAAGTTTATATATATATATATATATATATATATATATAAAGATAGAAGAAATAAGAGTGATAAACATGTAACGAATGTCCAAATTTATTTCAAATTTCGATTGTTCAATGCAAGGTGTATTCTGTAATAAACTAGTGTTTATTATTCTTTCCTTAAGCCAAGGCTTTTCAAAGATCAGAGGAGAAATACAGATAGATAAGTTGGCTGTAGAAAAGCCAAAGTTCAAATATTTGAAAAATATTATTAAAAATGTAGTGAAAGAAAAGTTCAGTACAAAAGATATGTGGGGACAATTACCACCTGGACAAACCACATATCTTTTTTACTGTTTATCACTCTTATTTCTTCTATCTTTACAATTGCTCTATCTCGTATATTGAGCTTAACCTTTTCACTATAGGTTCCATCTACTAAAAGTTTACTTTTGGTCTATATTTGATCCTGCTATATATATATATATATATATATATATATATATATATATATATATATAAAA
Source organism: Sepiola atlantica (assembly GCA_963556195.1). Taxonomy (NCBI): domain Eukaryota; kingdom Metazoa; phylum Mollusca; class Cephalopoda; order Sepiida; family Sepiolidae; genus Sepiola; species Sepiola atlantica. The sequence goes on along the minus strand of OY744523.1, from coordinate 56,790,661 downwards.
TACCTTTTGTATTGTTTATATCTTGCAAGCTTTTGATATACACGAACTGCAGTGGAATTACTGGTAGGTTGAGAGATGATAATCAGTTTGTGTGCAAGAATTGTAAGACAATGGAGATGGATGAGAAATAAGATAATGAGATAGTATTTTTGGATGGCGAAGCTGTTCATGTTGTTCAGAAGTTTTGTTACTTTAGGGATACTATTGGAGAACAGAGAGGAGCAGGTGCTAGTGTGATTGCAAGAGTTATGAGTGGATAGAGTAAATTGATGGATCTTCTGCCATTAATAACCAGCAGAGCGTTACCACTATCGACCAAGGACAGGGTCTATCAGGCATGTGTACACACTGTGATGATTTATGAAAGTGAAACCTGGCCAGAGAGGATTGAAGACATGCGTTGCATGGTAAGAAATGATATGAAGATCATATGATGGATGTGTAATGTGAGTCTTAAAGACAGGCTTAGATCAAATGAACTTAGAGGAATATTAAATCTAGACAATATAAGGATATATATATATATATATATATATATATATATATATATATACAGAACAGGAGACTTTGATGGTATGGTCACACTGAAAGAATAGATGAGAGTCTTTGGGTTGGTAGATGTAGAGCAATTGAGTTAGAAGAGTCAGTTTACAGAGGAAGGCCAAGAAAAACATGGGAGGAAATTATAAGGATTAACTTGAAAGAAAGAGGGATAAATAAGAACCTAGTCAGAGATAGGTTAGTTTGAAAGTCAATTTTTACAAACCGTTCAACACATGCCAGCATGTAAAAAATACATTAAATCAAATATGATGATAATGGTGATGATGATGCTTTCAAATTTCCTTATTTCCTGTGAATTTAATTAACATTGAGGGTTAGATATCTCTACAAGGCTGTACACCTTAATGATTCTCCCAGTTATAAAGTTCGTTTTAATATTTGATGCAAAGCACTTAATAGTAAAGAACAAACGATAATGTGTAATTACTGTGGAAGCGATAACCATACACACATATGCAGATATGCTTCAAGTCGCATAATTTACTATATATATTTGTTTTGAAAAACTAAAGGGAGAGAACTCAGTATAATTGCACACGGTAACTTCCCTTTAATCTGTTTGTGTAAACAAGGGAAAATGCCTCCACTCTATCATTATTACAAGGCGGAATAAATCACACATATGCAGATATGCTTCAAGTCGCATAATTTACTATATATATTTGTTTTGAAAAACTAAAGGGAGAGAACTCAGTATAATTGCACACGGTAACTTCCCTTTAATCTGTTTGTGTAAACAAGGGAAAATGCCTCCACTCTATCATTATTACAAGGCGGAATCAAAACCTTTGTAATATTTTAGAGCTCTAGATGCTTTTGCCAAGGTTATGAAGTTGACGAACCATACTGGACAATGAGATGCCGAGCCGTTACAGGATCATAGATAAAGTAAGCCTGGGCCTGGTGTCTCCACATACACCCAACAAAACCATGATACCAAACAAATATGTAAGCCGTGGGGGTTAAGAAATAAAAGATCTGAGTGCAATCATCGACAGGGTCTCTTTTGATCCCGTCAACAACCTGCTAATGTCGAACTTTTTTATTCTAGGTAATAGAATACAACAGACCAAATGCAGGTAAATAAATATGATCAACACAAACGAAAGACCACGCATATGAAGAAATGGACCAAAAAGGAAATTAGACTAGTAATGGAGTGCTATTACAAAAGCAACCCACACACAAAAAGGTTCATTTAAACATATAGAACATAATCATGTAGTTATGCCATCGATTTGCATAACTCTGCATAGTAAATAAAATCGTACAAAATTGTAGACTAAGAAAAATAAACAAATTATATACTCTCTTTTTTCAGGGAGGTTTGACATCCTCCCATATACTATGTCTGATATTCCCAAATGGTCACCCATTTGGTACTAGCCAGGTTTAACGTCGCTTAACTTTGGTGATTGTCAACGTGATTATGTCGTATATTGTAAACTTGTAAACTATTTCTTGAAAATATTTTTTCTTAAATATTACATTGCCTTAATATGCTTTTACTGTTTAGTGTAGATTTTATTACCAGATGTAATGCGTTATTAGCTATGATTGATAGGGTATGAGCTTTTAGATTATGAGACAAGTAGGTAGCTGATTGGTTGATTTAATCATATGGAATGGAAAAGATTTGAAGTTGGATTACAGTTGCTATTTGAATTTTAGTGAAGTTGGATGGTCATGTAAGGTTCGGAAAAATAGGAGTGCTTGGACACCTTTTAAATATTAAGGATACATCTACTCATTTGGAGATTTAAATTCATATGGGAAATGTTAGCATGTAGGCAGGATATAAGGTCAGACAGGGATTCAGGTGGATGGCCTTTGGTGGCCCACGTTTTCTGTGCGAACAATAAAAAAGAGGAAATAACATCAGACAAGTGTGTAAAGCTAGGAGTCTGATTTGGATACCCGACACGATTGGACGCAAACAAAATGACTTAAGAATCAATGGTAAATGAAAAGTAAAGAATGAGACCCAAAATCTGCAGCTCGCAATCTTTCTTCTCCCCACTGCTAGCAAAGTTAGGTCCATCTTCAAATTCAAGAGCGAGTTTTTTTCTTTTGTGTTGTTGTGCCGACTTTGATTCCAGAGTGGGGATCCCCTCCATCCACAAAGAGGCAGCCATTGGAGGATGACAAAAAAACCCAAAGACAATTTCGGATGGAGTGTTTTCAGTCTTGGAGGACTGCTGAGGTTAAATACACAAGGTATAATTGAATTGAACTGTTTATAATTTATTTATTTGCATTACTTGTACTGAGTCCACCTGTACAGTTTAGGCTGACAGAACAAAGAACCAATGTTTATATAAAGCATTTACAAGGATGCAAGAAGGGAAAACGATAAAGAATTCCCGATGAGAAAGAGAGAGAGATATGACATCAAGTACCTGAACTTTATGTATGCTGTTTGTGTGAAAGAATAAACTTGTGATTGCTGCAATTTTTTTTCATGAACATGACACCAGAAGATATCAACTACCTGAACTTTAGCTTTCACTCAATCCCCATATATTGTTGATAAACGTACTAAGAAAAGACTGTGAGCATAAGCAAATGCATTGCGAAACATCACATAAACAACTGCTGCTTTTACCCAGGTGATGGTCTAAGCTGCAGTGTTACATAAATCAATCATGAATATAATATTCCTAGACCACACATTTAAGTTAAGAAATATAAAATTAAATATTAAGAGCTAAAAATTAAAAAAATTAGGCTTCAGTAGGATTCTTTTAAATCACTATAAATTTAATAAAACATTTATACAATGATATAAATTGGTTATACCTCATATGGCAATGTTTTGTGTTGGTAAAGTATGAATTCTCCAGCATAAAAGTTGTGAAAATATCTGTAATAGAACAAAAGATATAAAATAAAATTAACAGATCTTCATAAAAATAAATATTTGTATATTTCTTAAGATGCATCCATGAAAATATAATATTTTACATGTTTTTATATGGTGGACACCTTTCTTCATCACAAGCGCTGTCCTATTAAACATGTGTTTTATTGTGTACACACGAGGGTTTGAAATAAATTAAAAAAAGACAATGATGAAAAATATTAATGATAAAGAGACGGTCGAATTTACACATTTATTTTCTCATAAAAAGTTTTTCAAAGACAAACAAAAGAAGTATATAATACATGATAGACAAACGAAAAGTGCACATTAACAGACATAATTCCTAAGTAAAAGTCTATGCTATAAATCTCAAAACACAATCGGGACAAACATGAATTGCCAAGGTCGACACGGAGAATGTCTTTGGCAATGTAAAATTAATACAACTTACTTTGTATTATCTAGGAACTATACTGTACACGAATATTACAACCAGAAAAATACATGCCACGTTGAAATTGTCAGCTGTCTCGGCGTCTCATCTTTACTGTCTAGAAGCTGACTACACAACATCAATGGTGTAAAACCATATAGAAAAAATAAAGCTGAGCCGGCATGATTCAAGCCACAGCTAGAAAGAGATCAAGTCTCGATTTCTAATCTAACATCCGCGAGTCATTTTTCTACTTAAAAACTGAAGTCTCATTCTCACTTGTTGCCAGTATAGTTCATCATCATCATCATTTGATTTGTCCTCTATAAGAGGATGCTTATTTCGAAATGATGCAAGGGACATAATTTGTATCTCTAGTGCCGCAACACATTCATTCAGTCTTTGTGTGCAGCAATAAAAATGCTATTCAAAATTGAAAAACGAAAGACTGACGGATTGATCAACAGACAATAGCATTTAGATAAGTCGACGCATTATAATGTGTCAACATAACTAAATGCTATTTCAAACCTAAGCTTGACAGAACACAAAGGCTATTTCAAACTTAATATTGCCAGAACAACAGAAATGCTATTTCAAAGTTAAGCTTGATAGAACAACAGAAATGCTATTTCAAACTTAATATTGACAGAACACCAGAAATACTATTTCAAAGTTAAGCTTGATAGAACAACAGAAATGCTATTTCAAACTTAATCTTGACAGAACAACAGAAATGTTATTTCAAAATTCTCAAATAAAACTCATAATTCAATCTGTACATTTAGCAATGGAAATTCTATTTCAAGCATGACAGACCAGCAAAAATACTATTTCACTCATACACGTGACAGACTGACGAAAATATTTTTTTAAACTGAAACATAACAGACTAACTCTTATAGATGTTTCGATGCATCTAAAATACAATATGTCCATTCAATCTCCACATTTAGCAATGAAAATGCACTAGTATTTTTTTAAACTTCAATTCACCGAAAACAAGACACATTGCAACTGAGACGTAAGAGCCTACTGTGAATTACGGCCCAGATTTATAGGAAATTCCTAAGTGGGACTTAATCAACGAGATGCTTGTTCACATTACATTAAAATTTTTGCATGTCGTTACAGTCGTGAAAAAGGGAGTGGGGAAAGAATTCAAAAGGCAAGTGCTTCGAGAAAAAGAAGCTATTAGAGTCGAAAGTGAAGGGGTGTGATTTTATTGCTTGTCGGGTTGGTCGACGGTATTTATGTTGAGGGGGAACAAGTGCAGCAAGTTCGTTGGAGCACATTCTGTTGAAGTACTTGTAATTCAAGCATGGGGTTTCAACATCGTGCCGATGAGACAGGAGTTGGAGCTTGGTAGTGTTTGACCTATTAGGTTAGAGACTCTTTTTTAGACCGTCCAAGTGGAGAGACTAGTGGTTGGTGCACCAGCCCAGATGTGGCAACAATACTCTACGCTTGGGCGAATGCTGGCTTTCTAGCAGGTGTGAAAAGTTTTCTAGTCCAATAGAGGGAGCCAATTTTCTTTGCAGCAGACTTGGCAGTATCTTCTATGTATTTATTCGAATTCATGTTACCTGTGAATGTTAGGCCGAGGAGTTTGAATGCTGGACTCTCGGTGCTATCAGCCATAGCAATCGGTGGTTGGTAAGGTTTCTTATAATTATTATAGGAAAAGAGCTTTGTCTTGGTAGCATTAGATGAAACCATCCATTTATGACCCCATTTCAGTTCATACTGGAGATCATTTTCTTAGGATTCAGCCATTGCCTTGGATATGTGTGCGTTTGATTTGCTCTTGTGTCAAGAATACAGCATGGTGTCATCAGCAAATATATTCATCTCGGACACCATTACATCAGGGAGGTCGTTTATGAAAATCAAAAATAAGAAAGCTCCAAGGATCCATTCCTTGCGAACACCTGCATTAATATGATGTAGTTTAGATGTGCAGCCATTGAGGAAGACCTGAATCTTTCTTTTTTTTTTAGCTAAGAAGGATCTGATTATAGTATATATTCGTGAAGTAATTCTGCACGGATTAATTTTCTTGAGAAGACCTTCATACCAGACATTGTCGAAGGCTTTGGATATATCAAGTGCTACTGCCCTAGCTTTACCTGCTTTATTCAGTTCATGGTATATGCGTTTATTGCAGTATAGTTAACAGTTGAGAAATCGAAACCAAATAAAACAACAAAAACTTATACCAAACACAATAGAATTTAATTATCTACCGACATATACACTTTTAATGTGCTAAAACTATTTATAATTTTTAAAATTTATTTGAGAATTATTTTTCTATGTTCGTGTTGCTGATCCTCACACTAAAAACAAAATTAAAAGCTTTGATATACTGTAACTTATTTTGAAATTAAAAAAACTTTTTAAAATTTGAGAAAGTTAAACGTATACAGGTCGGTAGAAAATTAAATTTGAATGCGTTTGTAATTTTTTATT